>OV815304.1:8755000-9380000 GCA_929108375.1 Gymnoscelis rufifasciata | reverse complement strand
GTGTTGCTCACAACGCTTATCTATATAAATAAAAATGAATTGTTGTTCGTTAGTCTGATTAAAACTCGAGAACGGATTTATCTTATCATAGTTTTGAAATGTTCGTGGAGGTCTAGGGAAGGTTTAAAAGGCGAGAAACAATCGAATAATTGCCGGGGAAAAAAATGAATAAAAACCCGTGCGAAGCCGGGACGGGCTACTAGTTGTAAATATTTGTTTTTAAATAACCGTAAGCTTCCTCAGCATAACATATTTTTTGTTATATTATTGAAGTAATCGTTGTTGAAGGATTATTCTTATCCAGCCTTTAAAAACTACATCATTTTCTCTATAACAAAAATGTATCAGAATTATCAAAAAGTGAATTTTGTAGATTTAAACAACAAAAACAAATTGAAAACTTAAGGTGTAATTTTCTCCAAACTAGCACGCATGCACTTGTCGCTCTTATCCTTAGCACGGCAATATCTCTACCATGAATTTATAAACATGAAAATCGATAGCAAATTACTTTTCAGTTACCAGGACAGCACAAACAAAGGAAAGGTACATAAAGAGCCCAGATTATGGGGGTGGAACTCTTCATAGTTTATGTAGACCCAATAACTGGTATTGGGTTTAGGATTAAGGATTAGGAACTCGAAATAGAAATGTGTTGTATTAGGTTTAGGAATCTGTTGGAATAAAAATCTATAGGATTGGGAATCTGTTGAATAAAAATCTGTAGAATTGGAAACAATTCAAAATCAGCATTTCATTTAATAAATTGTAAAAACCTTTCCTCTTCGTCATGATGATAAGTATTTGTTTGACTAGCATGTTACATCATTATTCACACTATAAACCAGATGCATGAATTCTGTTATTATGCTCCTTTTTAAATTACCCATTTTCAACAAAATTCTGATGGATAGCAAAAATAATGTGACACGACTTCATTTTAATATTATTAGCTTAGATTTCCTGTTGCGTCGTAATAATAGCATGTTAGATCTAAATCTATCATAACGACTGAATAGTAAGTCTGGCTGAATCTAGTAAATAGATTATATTTTAGTATTCTAAACTAGTGGCCGCCAGCGACTCCGTACGGTCTTTTAAGTCTCTTATTTCAAAAACATAGGACTTCTTTTCAAACTTCTAACCCCAGGTTCACCGCCATAGGTGCGTGATGGTGGTTTTGTAAAATTCGTCGTCTACACCCTATAGGAACCAACCTGCCATGTTTCTAAGTGTTATAGTTTCTGAGTTATCGTGAATAATCAGAGAGATGAAAAGTTGTTTTGCTTATACATAATATGAGTTACGTACCAGAGGAGGTTAGATACAATAATAGAAAATATGATTTTCAAGGACCCATGTAATAATTCAGGTCGTATCTAAGTCTTGTTTAAGTAATTTATAAACAGATAAATATAATACACAAGAAAACTACTTAATCCTAAACCAGAAATTCTTTTAGTGTCATCGTCACAAACCCAGCAGCTTTGACTAATATCATGCAAGATAGATTCTTGCTGTCGACATCCGACGCTGCGATTACCGATCGGCTGGTGATTTTTAATCTTATCTTATCACCAAATAGCACAGTTGATCCTAGGTTATATAAAGGGATAATAAGGATATTGTCAGTCGAGTTAATCTGAGACTTTCTAGTATCTTGGTCTAATGGTAATGGATTCTTTATGGCCGTATTTTCTATATTTTCTTAACTTTGTTGAGAAATAAACGATATTATTGGAATAAGACAGTAAAATTACCATAGAAACCCGCTCTATAACGAATTGACAAAAAAAAACTTAGTAGTAGTGACTAATTTGCATATATAATACTAGCTGACCCCAACAAACGTTGTTTTGCAAAATAAAAAAATAGATGTTGGCCGATTCTCAGACCTACTAAATATGCTCACAAAATTTCATGAGAACCGGTCAAGCCGTTTTGGAGGAGTACGGGAACGAAAACTGACACGAGAATTTTATATATAATACTAGTGGCCCGCCTCGGCTTCGCACGGGTTTTTAATTTTTTTTTGTTTTTTTTTTTAATCTATACTACTCTATTATATAACTTTGTAGCATCAAATAAAATTATTACTAATAGACAATTTGGTTTTCAAAAAAACAAAAGCACTGCACAGGCAATTCACACATTGATGGAAAAGGTGTTATGGGACTTGGATAGTGCAAAAAATACTTACGGACTATTTTGCGATCTCTCAAAAGCCTTTGATTGCGTCAATCACAACATTTTACTGGCAAAACTTCATCACTATGGCGTACGCAAAAAAGAACTTTCCATCATGACATCGTATCTTAAAAATAGAGTACAAATAACAGAATGTAATGGGGTAAAATCTAAACTTGGTTCGATAGAAATGGGAGTTCCTCAAGGCTCCTTATTAGGACCCTTGTTGTTCATTATATATATTAATGATCTTGTGACGTGCATAGAAAATGAAACGGACATTGTGCAATTTGCTGATGATACGACAGTTATCGTTAGTGACAAACACAGAGCAAATGTTTCTCTGAAACTTGATAAACTAATTATGCTCATAAATGAATGGTTTCAAGCTAACAATCTTCTCTTAAATATGGACAAAACTAATATTATTCGTTTCTTTTTAGGGAATAGGCAAGTTATAGATGAATCTGTACAGAGGACTATCACAAGATATTCCATTAATGTTGTTAAAGATGTAAAATTTTTAGGAATTAAAATTGACAGTAAACTTACTTGGCAAGCGCATATTGAATCACTGGTCAATAAACTAAAATCAGCCGCATACGCAGTTAAAACTATAAGGCAACTAAGTGATATACGATGCGCCAAGGCAGTGTACCATGCGTATTTTCACTCGTTGATGACGTATGGTATACTGGCTTGGGGAAATGCGTCACAATCAAACAGGGTCTTCTTGTTGCAGAAGCGAGCGATTAGGTTTATATTGCAAATCAATAAAATGGAATCTTGTAGGTCTAGATTTAAGGAATTAGGAATTATGACATTTGCTTGTGAATATATTTTTCAGAATTTAATTTATGCTAAACTATATGTAGACAATTATGAAAAAAAAAGTGACTTACATAATTACAATACACGCATTAAAGAAAATGTTAATATGCCAAACATTAGACTAGCTAAGTTGGGAAACAGTTTTATAAGCTTATGCATAAAATTTTATAATAAATTACCACTTGACTACAGGAATCTAGAGTTTAAGGAATACAGTATAAGAATAAGAATGTTTTTATTATCTAGGTCTTATTATAATATTGACGAGGCTTTAGCTGATAATTTCAATTTATAAGAATAGTTGTAAACTTAATATGTGAACATTATTTAAGTGAAATTGTACTAATTTGACCTTTCCCAGTGTACTTTTGTATCAAAAAGGAATAAATGAATTTGAATTGAATTGAATTGACTATTCCAAGATCCCCTTGAACACACACAAAAAATTTCATCAAAATCGGTCCAGTCGTTTGAGAGACTTTCAGTGACATACACACTCACAGAAGAATTATACTTATATATAAAGATTTATTAAACAAAAACTTGTAGAAGTATCGACGTTTAAGCGCTTTGAATGCCAACAAATTGTCGCCTAAAACTTTTTAGTTGTTTACTGGCGACACTTACAGCCCGAAGCAACGAACCCTTTTAAGGGCGCGAATGTCTTGTAAAGGGCTGATGGATGTAACTTAGATTGAAGTTTGTGTGAAATTATTTATTTGAAACGAATGAAAATGAGTATCACTTTTTTATTACGTCAAGCAAAAAACAAGTGACCTTTGGCCGTGACGCCCTTTGTTTTAATCCTTTCGGTATGATATTCAAATTTTTTTAACAAACACACAATAGTACAATATTTACTACATTACAAAAAATATGACTATATTATGATTGGATATATTATTCAATAGCCAAAAAAAGGATTTGTAAGTGATTTTCCCTTGGCTGTTTTTTCTCGGTGTCTTTAGTATCCCTTTTTCTGGAAAAAATATATATACCAAATTTCTTTCAAATAGGTCTAGTTATTCAAGGCAGACTATCTTTCGCGTTTATTGTAAATCATATTTTTATATATATTTATCATAACATGCATGGTATCAAATGAAGTCACTTCCGTTGTATGTTCGCTCATAATGTTTAATACGACTACTCGGCAAAATAAGCGAATGCTTATTATAGAGGTAGATATCTCCCATATGAAGTTGGGGCGGGTCGCAAGTTATACAATATCTGAACATTGTTTTTAATTTTCTACAACATACTATAGGTACTGGCAGTCTGGTATAAGTGACACTTTAGCATTGAACTTGAAGTTAGTATTAGCTTACTAAGTAATCTTTATATTCTTTGGTGCTGACAATGAATCATCACAAGTGTAGAATTATAGTGACAATTACGGAGGTGACTTAATGTGCCCGTTCTGAACCTCGCCATGTCATTTAAAAACCTGGTTTCAAATTGTGTTTTTAAGCAAAACACAGTCTTAGCACTGCGTGTCTTATTTCTTTTATTTATGTGATTGCGAAACTCTACCTGAGCTAACGTCATTTATTTGCAGCGTATATTCATTTCACATAATTTCTTTCCCTGTAACAGCTGTAGGTACATAATGAGCAAATAAAGAAAAATTAAACCTCATTTTAACTGAATATTGTTACACACAGTTAAGGTAGAACAAAATAGGTTTTTGAGATGTGTTAAATCGTATAATTAAATAGTTAGCAGGTAGCATGAGCTCATCCGTGACCACGTACGAATGCAACTATGTTATATAGGGTACCCAGTATTTTGCTAGCCCTGTCTGTTACTTATTCACGCCTCGACCACCGGCTGATTCGTTCCAGCTCGGTTCGACTTCCGTTGATCTAGAAGGTCTTACAAAATTCAATATCTCTGTTCCGGGAAAAATTATAGGCCAATTTTCACCGTGATAAAGTACAATGTTTTAGCATTTTCTGCCCGGGGAAATATCATATTCTACTTTATATCGTGAGAAAATAAGACGTATTCCAAGTTTCTGTCCCGAAAAATAATAGTCAAATTTTTACCGAGAAAAAATACGGTGGTTAATCTGAATAGTACATTCTGCCGCAGGTTTCGTTTTCGTTTTGTTGGTTTTGACTGTGGGGACTATGGTCAAGGTTCCTAAGGCTACTTAGGTAGATTAAAAGTTCACCGATAAGAGGAAAGAAATATTTATTTACACAGATGTTATATAAACAATGTTATTTGCCATATACCGTGTTACAAAATAAGTTATAGCATTAGATATATCATGCCACTTACCACATTTTTATTCGCAAATACAATCTGGCACAGACACTTCACTCATTCAAAACAGTCAATTTGTTATTAGATGATTAGCGGTCCACAAACCAGCTAGGTACTATTTCGACCTTGCGAGCTCTCGACCGGCATAATCAAGGTAAACTTATCTCGACAAAATTACATGTAAACACTCGATACCGAAACTAGATTTTCTTTTAATACCATGCTATTTACACAGGTGAATTAAAAAGGTGTAAAGAACTGCTCTCTACCGCGGCTAATATGCGAATAAATATTTTCTGTAGCATAACGCTTCTATTTCATAAAGAGACATCTTTTTTAATGACTTAATGAACTTTATTATGCACGGTAAATGATTTCGTTCCACGATGATTTTTATATTTTTATTTCGGCAGGTTCCGAAGGTCACAAAAAATAATTTTTATAATTGTGTAATTATGTTTTGTCTTATATAACATTTAAATAATACAAAATTACTTGCATCACTATAAAGTTTCGTAGATTTTTTTTGTTAGTAGTTCTGCCTTGAGTTTTGTTTTTAAACACATTATAAGAATAGAATCAATTAATCATGTTTTAGTATTTAACATACGTATTTACTAATGCTAATAAATTATATTATGTTCATTGAAAACATATTGTTATCAAGCAAACAGGTAAATATTGAATTACTAAATGCGTTACCTAGTGTTGCCTGCAATGGAAATGATAATTCGGGAAAATGTTAATACCGTGAGGCAAAACTGTTCTGAGGACTCTTAAAAAAAATGTAACGCAGTCCAATCGTCTCAATTATTATCGGTAAATACAGGAATACAGGCAATAATTATAAAGTATATATATATATTAAGGATTTCGTAGTTTTAAAATCATTTGTAGGTATAATATTACGCAGATCCAAGTTATGTGATTCAAATCAATGCATGTAGTTTAATTAATATCGCTAAAAACTCATATTTATTTGAATATTGGAATATTTTATTTAAGTTAACAAATCTAGGTCTTTATTTTTTTTTTATTTTGTTAAGTTAACCTAAAATGTTTACTGTAAATATTTGTACAAGATTGCTTGGAACACGTTTTTATCACACTAGAAAAGAGAAAATATAATACATAACTATTCTTTGAAAATCTTCCTTGTTATGCAAATGCCTGGGTAAATGGTAGTTAACTAATAAAAATAATTATTACTTGTATAAGAAATACTTATTTTTAATTAATCGGCTATAAATATTTTATAAAGTTACTATTTTCCCATAATTATAGGAATATTAAAATAAAATATGTTTATTGTGTATTATATTCGTTACATTAAGTTAATGATTGTAAATGATGATGATGATGATGATATTTATTGCTAGCATTGCTCGCGGATTCTCCCGCATTAATTTGCTTATAAGAATTGTCCTTTTTTTAGTGATACAATGTTCTTTTACGCACTCCCAACTATATTTGAAAAACGTGAAAAGATTAGTTGATTAGATTAACTCGTAGCATGAAGAGGTCCAAAGTGGCAAAAAAACGTTATATTCAAACAAATCACACGAAATCATAATTATGTAGTTCGTATACGTTGCCCTAATTTTATCAATTTTCACACTGGAACAAAGTATTTTCCCGAGGATATCCTATTTAAATGAACTATAACAGTAAAAAGCAAATCGGTCAGAGTTCTACTGATTAGTTCACCACAGCTTTTAAATAAGTATAATAGACAGGTAGTTATCACGTTTATTTATCTTACAGTAAATAATTTACCCACGTATTCAACGAAATAGGAAATAAGTCTATTCTATTGTTACCGGAGAACAATGAGGCGTGACTTGAACTGGACTGGATGTTTCCCACACACCTTACTACAATAGCATGAAATAATGATAATATCAAACTATTTAGTAGAATTTCACATAATTGACAATTTGTGGAGGAAGCAAGGAGGACTAGAAGAGGACTATTATTTATGACTTACATAAATAATTTCCTGATATTGCCTTCCTGTATATTATACATAAACTATCTTATTCGGCTGAAAAGTAGCTTGGGTAGACCTACTTATCCTTGGTTCTGACATATGTGCCAACAATATCAAGGGCCCAACAACAACTATATTAGGCCATACACAAAACGGTATTAGTAAAGAGGCTTTTCTAAATCATGATCGCTATGCTTGTATATTATACAGGAAAATATTATGTTCTATATATCATGCTGCTAAGAACCGTCTGCATCTGGTTAAATAAACATTTTAACAACGGTTACAAATTAAGGAAAATTAAAAAGAAAATCTCGCAATCTCTCTTTATTTTATAACAGTTCTTTTCCTTGTTATTAAAATATATAAAGTTCAAAATTATCAAGCGCCCAGTCGCTACCGAGACGAGCGACCAAGACTAACATGATTCCTATTTATTCTTAGACACTAGATATTTTTTTTATAGATAAACCTTCAGTTGTTCACAATCTCACCTAATGTAAAGTGACGATGTGGTCTAAGATGGATCATGAAGACCTAGAAGGTAGATGATGGCTTCTCCGGACCACGCTTTACGCACTGGCCCAGCCTGGAGGGTGGTGACAAGCCGCAATTTCTATGTTATGTAACAGTCTTACGAATGCTCGGCGCTCTGTTCTGCGTAATGCTGAGTCTGGCAACATGTGTATAGCGGCGTACTACTGACTGACCGAACAGCCTCGCGAGGCAAATGCTCAGCCGCCCAGGAAGTGCGCTCGCGCTAATGCTCAACAAAATGTTACCACTCACTACAAATCGTTAGTTTAGTAACAAATCACCATTGATATGTTACAAGTAAATGCTCTAGTCTAGTCTACCACCACGTATAGATTATACCCGTGGTAATTTAACCTCAGTGGCTCAGTAGGCGAAGGTGAGTGAGCCTGACGAGAGGTTGGGGAAAAAGTACTACTAGTAAAGGGAAAAAGTGCTAAGATAAGATGATAATTAAATTAACGTGATTAATAAAATGTTATAAAATAATAATTAAACATATTTGAACGATCTATACGGGAAGCAGATTGATAACTATTTTTTGGTTTAGCAAGCTGCATGGCATGAGTATATAAATAAAATTATATTTTACTCAAATAAGTTTTATATTATGACATACCAGTTGTACCTTATAATATCGTCAAAGTATACTTGAGTAAAACCCGTTTTCAAAATGTGCAAATGGCATTTTAAATTCGTTCCAGTTAAAATAATTTAATTATAAAAACAGGTTAATTATTCAGTTATAATAAGGAAAAATTATAGTCCTATTTAAAATTTGGTTGTGCCCAGGATTTTAAAGTATTTATATTTAGGAAGAGATTTAAATTACGTTATACAAATAAAAAAAAAATAACATTAAAAAAAGGCTATGATGTTTTTAAAATTCGTGTAGTTGCAAGTCCTTATATCTAGAACAGGCTTTAATATATGTATATGCTTTCAAATAAAGTGATTAGTTCGTGAGTACAAATTGTAAATGTTTTTAATTTTGTATATTCTTTCCAGGTACGAGTATGCTCGAAACGCTCAGGTACAACAGAGAAACGTTAAAAGGTGCCCACAGAAGAATAATAGACTTGGCGAACACTCTAGGTTTATCGAACGCCACTATATCACTCATAGAGAGGCGCGTGTCCCAGGATAAGTACATACTGTTCGGAGGGATGTTCGTTACTTTGGTTATTATAGTTATTGTTATTATCTATTTGACGTAGTCTGAATTATCACTTCAGTTAACTTTCTTCCGGCGGCTTAAATAGATTTTTTTTCATATAGTTTGCGAGATGCTAGTATTATTTATCTCCGATTCAAAGTCAGTGTTTGATTTTTGCCTTATGTTTTTTTTTTTTTTTTATATTAGCCTACATTGTCCCACTGCTGGGCAAAGGCCTCATGTTATTAAAGAAAATATTATTATGATCATCAAATATTGACCAATCATAGTTTTATTTCGTATAGGTAAAGCTCCAGCCAAGTATTATTTAATACATTATTTATTCTAAAATAATTTATGTGATTAACCTTTCGAAACATAATTTAAGCTGTCGGTTGAAACTATTATATATTATAAGAAATAGTTATATTACTTATTAATGAATTTTTATTTTTTTAATGCCTGATCTAGAGAGAATTAAAATGACGAGAAGTACATTCCAAGTAACTTACTAACCTTACCGGTATACATAATATTTAGCTATTGTGACAAAATGGACATTTGCTATACATAACAAGCAAATGTCTAGATGGCCTTCAACTATTCTGTAATTACCTATCTAAAGCCTTGACTTAATGTGGTTAGAACATAAAGTTATACCATTATAATAAGCGGAAAGTTGACAAGCTGTAAGGATGGTGTAACAGCTATAAAATGCGATCAGCGAGTCATATCTATCAAATTAACTCCTTAATAGCCAATGAAAAAGCCTTCAATGACATGAAAACCTACTAAAACTAGGAAAAAAATCTCGATTTTTATTAACTTCAAAATCGCAATCAGTTAGTTATATCTGATGTTTCTTTGAGCTGGTCTTCATAAATATGAACGTATGGACATTAATTATAAGATGTTTATAATTTTAAAACAAGTAAATGTATAATTAAATTACTTTGCGTAGGTATTCGCACTTCCAATACAATACAATACAAAATCATTTATTCAGAATTTAATACATATAAACACAGCATGTGTTTATATGTATTTAATTCTGAATATGCAATATTATTATTGATCTACAACAGTCATTTGATTTTATTTCCCTCCCGCTGAGTTGAGGAGCTTCTCAAAAGATATCCCAAAAAAAAAATTGAAATTTGCCGCAAAGCAAATCTCGTGTCTAACCTATAGCCCTCATGATGGGAAGATTAGGGTTACCAACTGTTTTTTTTCTTAGAAGAGATACACGTTAAAGCCCTATGAAAGAGTACGGAGTTTTATAAAAGAGTATACCTGTCAGTCATTAAAATAGTATTTTGTGACCGGGCCATAAGGACAGGTTCATTAACTGTTATAATTACTAGGAAACGCTCGTACGAGACTGACTTTTACTTTTAAAGATACTCTGAACTGCCTTCACAAATTTAAGAAAAAAGTTACTGGAATGTTACATCAAAATTAATATTATTAATTTTGCGTACTCTATTAGTATTATATTCTATTGAGTATAACACTCTATTTGAGAGTACGGTTGGCAACCCTAGGGTTAGATATTGAACACATCTATAACAACATAGACAACAACATTGTGACTTTGATACAGATGCATAGTTATTATTGACCATCTTACGTTTTTTGAGGTTTCTAAGATTTGTAAAATCAAACAATAGAAATCAATGATTTTGTATCTTGTATCTTAAATTAGAACCACTTTTTGTTAACCTTTTAGAAGCGATTACCTGTTATTATAAATATTCTATACATAATAATAAAATATACGAAATTAATTCACATTGTATTAATTATAAGACCGGTTCGCTTGGTTTATTTGCTTGCAAAAAAAGTTATATTATAATTAAGTTTCCGTTTGTTAAGAAAATATATGGTAACATAGAACCATTTTTTTTTCATTTATTGCCTAGTTTCAGAACGCGTATTTTTCCATTGATATAACTATCTAACTACCCAATAGATGCTTGTGTTATTTTTCTGAAATATAAACATTGATTCGATAATATTCATCTATTATCGAATCAATCTTTAATATGTGAATATTAATTTACTAGGACATACTACATAAAAAAATGTAATTAATATTGGCAAATAACAAATTATTTCCGGCCACCGCGCGTCGGCTAACAAGTAAAACTCAATGCTATCAAGCTATCAAAAATCTATATTTATAAATCGCAGTCTATTCGTCCCTCATCCACTCACATCCTGGTTCGACGGGTTCCACCCTGGGGCAGGCGAAAGCCACATCTTCCGCCTTCTTGTGGGCGCAGGGATCAGCTACTTCTTGGGGCGGGTTGACACATGTGGCAACTGAGTCGTCCGGCAGACGCGGGTTCATCGCGTTACGCAGAGCGGCTGGAGAGACGTCAGGCATTTCTTGGCGAAAAGCTTTAGCCTTTTCGTACGCGTCTGGAGGAAGACGCATGTATTCTGGCGTCTGGAAGGTAAAATGACGTTTTACATTATTTTGTTTGTTCTTTTTTATTCAGACCGTAGCGTATGTATAATCCAACTGCGAAGGACCAGTTCACTGAAGTGGAAAAAGTTAACTGAATTGCAAAAAATCACGACATGAAAAATAGTACTTATAATCCATCTATAAATATTAAAAATATAATATAATAAAAATTTATAAGTTTTAATGACTTTGACCTAAAAACTATATCATTACTAGCTGACCCCAGCAAACGTTGTTTTGCAAAATGAAAAATAGATGTTGGCCGATTCTCAGACCTACTCAATATGCTCACAAAATTTCATCAAAATCGGTCAAGCCGTTTCGGAGGAGTATGGCAACGAAAACTGTGACACGAGAATTTTATATATTAGATTATTTAAATTGCATTCGTATAAATACATGCGACTATGTGTAATAATTAACGATAAATTAATAACTTCAAAGTGTATTCAGCTATTCAAAATGAAAAGAGGGGTTGATGTATATTGTTGGTAAAACCGGGTGGGTTCCCTGCGACGTGCTTTTTTTGTCTGACGCATCAATCCTGCCTGCCAATGCCTTTATTAAGGCGATCCGGTTCTATTTATAAATTTTTTCAAACAATTTTATCTCCATAAATACGAATTAGCAAGTTGCTATTTTTTGTCAAGGATAAAAATGTAAATAATAAAAATATTCTTGGTAAAAAATGTAATAAAGATGACACTAAATTGATTTTTAAACCATCTTTACTACGGGGTTTCAACTTCAAATCATATAAAACTTATATCAAAAGAAAGAGCTCGTCATTAACGTCATTATCTTTCAAAGCAAAATTAATTATTTGGAGTTTATTAAGGCCTGTGAAAGAATACCTACAAAATGCACGAAAAATCGCTTGGTAAAACTGATCAGTCGCGCTCTGCTCTGGCGCTCACTGAGGACGCACTTGCGTCATTTTTTCCGCGACAATCACGTGACCTTACGGTCATAATACCATAGTATAAATAATTTTAGTACGTATTAATCACACAGAGATTGTAAGTAAGAACCCTTAAGGCAAAAAATAAATAATCATTTATATTCAGAGATGGATGGACATGGATATTCCTGTTTTCAGTTCAAAATCATATTTTCAATGCGGGTCAGCCCACTCGTACCCCAACCATACAACATCGCGGGGTCACGCGAATGGTGTCGCACCAGCTTTGGTGGTACTTGTGGTTACATTTTGGTTGCGTCTTTAATGCGATGTGCCTGCGTCATGTACAGTCATGGAATTCAAACCCGTTGTAATTGTGGTAATTAATGGTGAGGAAAGACTACTTTAAGTTACACAAAAGAGGGATAACTTTTCACTAGTTTAGCAACAGTAAAACTGTCATTATCTCTGGAAATATACTTCACCTTGGGTTCACATGAAAGGTGTTGCGAGATCTACATTTTCAGTGACAGCTGTCAAAACAAAAACAGTCATATATATATATATATCTCTATAGTCATATATATATATATATATATCTGGAACTACACATCCTAGACGGTCACTTATGGGTTCACATGAAAGGTGTTGACGAGATCTACATTTTCTATGACAGCTGTCAAAAAAAACAGTCATATCCCTGGAACTACTCATCCTAGACGTTCCATTACACGACATCGTTCATGCACACGAACCTACATCATCTTGTGTTCTGTTCGATTATTAAGGATTTATATATAATTTAACTAGATTTGTTGCCGCAGGTTATTGATATTCCCATAGGGAAAAATAATATTTATGGTAAAACACATTATGCCAATGTTGAAAACATGTTTTAAGTTTTAGTTAATCTCAGAACATGTTCATTCGTTATCATTGGTGTACTAATATGACTTAAGATTACCTACTTAGTGCATTAAATAAAAACTTTTCTAACATTAAAACTAAAGCTTGCAAGTTGTTTCAGCGCGATAAATTAAAGGAAAGACTATGCAGGTTATTTATAGCCACCATATTCTTTATACCTGCCGAAGATAAAATAACCGGTTATGTAACCTTCATTTAATTAATATGACTATGGCTGATATCGTGTTTCGCTATTTAAACCTTGTATAATTTTAGTACCTAACGATTTGATGATTATTTTATCTTATAATCTAATTTAAAAAAAACCCCGATTCCAGAACTTTAGTTCCCTTAAAAGTAAAAAATCATACTATTTTGTAATGTGCACGTGATGCGCTTTCATTTGAGACCCCACTCGAGTGTATTTGCTTATTTTCGGTTTTCCTTCACTACCCTCATATCTTTTAAACGGGTCAACCGATTTTCAGCAAACATGTCTTAGAACACTCGCGCAAAACACACCTTTCATACAAAAAGGAACTAAATTGAAATCGCTCCATTCGATTGGAGCTATGATGTCCAATACAGTGTGTTTTTGTGGGGGTATAAAAACTAGCTTATCCTGATGTAATGTTTTTTTATAGCTACCTATAGGTATGCTCTAGCCAGTTAAAAATATGCGCAAACTGTTCAGTTAAACTAAAAAAGTAAATGATAAAATTTTAGAGCGCATCTATTTACAAAACAGTAAGCCTTTGCACATAGGTTACTTTTTTGTTAACTTTTGTTCAAAGAGGGTTGCTATTAAATAAAAACCAGGCAAAATGTGAATGGATGTAGTTGATATTAGAAATTCCACTATCATCTTAGTAACAGGGACCGCACACATCATAAGTTTAGTTACTTATCGTTAGGGACAGCAAGAGTTGAAGAAAATAAGATGACATAATGACGTTGTCAATTTGAAAAAACTAGGATAGGATGATTGGCTTACCTCTTTGCAGTCGACTCCGTAGGTGCCGAGATATCCTGGTAGCTTCGGCCCTCCTGTATCATCGTCAAAAGCGCTGGCAATCTGAGTGTTCGGTACGATGTCATACGCGCAAATGTCGGCTTCGCGGCGTGCTTTACGCTCTTCCAAATCCTGCCACATTGTATAATATTTACTCTGGTACGTCCAACTGTTAACTGTTTAGGTCTATTTCATCAACATTCATCAACATATTACACCCACTGCCGGGTAAAGCAGGTCCATGGTTTGTGGCTTCCACCACGGATCTGAGTAAAATCATTTTCGTCGTCCTGCAACACGATGCCCCAAACTCTCTATGGTAATAATAGCACCCAAGTGGAATTGGGCCGGTCATGCGCCAAGGCAAGGCAAATTTTAAATTGATCCAAGTATGTATTTCGATTAAGAATGCAGAGGAAGCCATGACATTACCGGAAAATTAAAAAAATAAAGATAGATCGTTTGCTTTTTACTAAGCTCGTAGCGTATGAGGTTGAAAAGCGCCCACCGAGGCACTTAGTCGTTTAAGGTAATGTCTACAAAGGACGACAAAACCAAAGAATATCTTTGCCTGGTGATGATAACGGAGAGGTATAACCCAGCAGTGATTTGTATGATAGTTTATTATTTTGAGAACAGGTTCCTAATACCTACTCTGGTAAATTGCAGTCTGAGCGTCAAAAGTAAGCTCGGTCTGACAGGAGAGGCTCTTCCGCTTGTTTGATTCTTCTTGAATTAATCAGAAACGTCTTGTATTGTAGATAATATCGTCATTTTTTTGATTGAAACTTATCCGCTTTCAAAACGAAAACTTACTAGGTATAACCGTTTTTTAGTCGCGTTAGTAATAAAAGTGAAATATTATGCGTCTAAAACTCACGTCTTCTTTGAATCTGTCGCAGAAAGCGGGATCATCGTTGAAGTGCGGTTGTTGTCCCGGCGAATAGGAGACGTACTTCTTCTTCTCTCGCTTCTCGTGTTGGTCTGACGTCGGGCCTGTGAAGCAAACTACCTTCTGGTGGTCGTCACGAGCCGCGCCAGACTTCAGAATGCCTTTGAGCGGTATAAGGTTATCGCACGTTGGTTTGCTGAAAAGGGAAATCAAATATAACTGTCGGTATAGTTAGGGGAGATATGGAAATTTCAAACCACTTCATGGGTAAAGCCCCAAACCTGACAGGGAACCGTGGTATCCCCTGCCGAACAACAATAATGACTGGTATATCCGCCAACCCACATTGGATTGGGGCAACGTGGTAGGTTATGGCATGGCCTCTGATATTTTTATGTAGAACTGTCGTGCAATGGCTGCCTCATGCCACAAATACCTACTTAAAAGAACACCCAAACTATTTAAAACATTTTAAAAACATAGTTGATGATTTAGAATCGCCTTTTTTAGTTTGAGTAAATGTTTTGATAAATTGAATAGCTGTTAACTGCTTATGTCTATTTTATCAACATTCGTCAACCTATCACACCCACTGCCGGGTAAAGATGTTCCATGGTTTGTGGCTTCCACCACGGATCTGAGTAAAATAATTTTCGTCTTCCTGCAACACGTGATGCCCCTAACTCTCTATGGTAATAATAATCTAATCTAAATAATAATAATAACTTATTTACTTAACTTATTTATTTATTTATTAACTATTTACAATGTCTTTACAGTTGTACACCAATGTGACAAAGAAATATAAAAAAAAAACAAAAACTAAAACTTAAAAACACAAATAAAAAAAAACTAACATTCTACACGCTACTAACTACGACTTAATATTAGACTTTATATAAACCTATTTACATATTCCTATGGGTTCTATCCAAAAATTTTAGAACCGCATCCCTGAATTTTGGCAAGGACATTTAGAATATGTCAACATCCTCCTCTGCACTTAAAGTATTAATAGTCCGAAGGGCCCGTGTGAACGGAGACTTGCTCAGGAGGTTAGTTCTTGCTTTCGGGATCGCAAGTAATTTAGGTCTTCGGCGTGCGTATACATACTTATTAGGTACGTGCAGCCCTATATGTATTAAAACAAGTGCAGCCCTATATGTATTAAAACAACAACATAAATAATCTAATATATATTAAATTTCCATGTCGCAATGTTAGTTACCGTACTACTCCGAAACGGCTTTACCGATTTTTGCCAAATTTCATATGCGTATTCAGTAGGTCTGGAGAATCGGCTACTATCTATTTTTATTTTGCAAAACAACGTTTGCTGGGGTCAGCTAGTATTTCTATAAAACAGAGTTTCGTTAGGCCTACTGAACCGTAAAACCGACTCAACAAATAGTCTGGTATTTTAATTAATATGAAATAACACTGTATTAAATTCTGGTACTTCTGAGAAAAGTAGTAAAATGTTGCAATTGTATTTTAATTAACACAGTCCCATATAAAGTGAAATGTAAATGAAAATGAGTTCCTCATTTCGAGAACTGTTTGAATAGAACGTGCAGAATTTCTATGCAAAACAGAAATATGTCCCGTTTCGCAAAGAGACGGTTTATTTAGGTAATTAAAATTATACAACGGCCTGTCGTGCTATTTACTATTTAGATAAGCATCCGTGTATATTTTAACGAAATTTAAATGAGAATGTTTTTGTTAGTTGGGTCAACATGGTAAATATTTAGTAGGCGCAATTTAGATAGACCTACAATACAACTATCTAATAAAAGAGTGCTTACTTGATATTTATGAAAATTAATACAATTTTATTCATGCAATTCCATATTTGAAATTTCTATTAATACCTATTTATGTAATTCTTGAGTTGTTTTTTTGATAATTTCTTGGTACTGTGACTTACTGTCGGTTGATTAGTTGCCATTTACTTTGTTTACAATTTTAAAGACAAAAACAAAAGAAAAGTTTTGTAAGACATAGTGTTTATATTAAACCGAATGAAAATTCGGTGCGTGCGTATCTCCACAATGATTTCTATGATTTATTAAGTTCTTGCTGGTCCGTCCCAGCTTTGCCCGGATGCAAAAACCTTCCTGAAATACTTTTCCTATTGCTGAAAAGCGCATAAATATCCATTATGTAGGTTTTTAAATTATCGCGAACATAGACACGGCGACTTTAATCTATAATAAGATATCATCATCATCATCATAATGACGCGGCGGAGTGGCGCTGCCTTCCACCACATTCAGAGCTTTCAGGCATTGCTCTATCACACTCGACTGTGATAGAGCGATCCTGCCCAACAAGTAAGCTTACGGAAGAGATTTTCAATGATTTATTTTCATTACCTTGCCCGAATGGATCTCAAGGAGTCATCGTATGAGATGGTGTCGGTGGTCTTGGGCGGAGTGGCAGGAGGCGGCGGAGTGGCGCTGCCTTCCACCACGTTAAGTGCCTCCAGGCATTGCTCCATCACGCTTGGTTGTGCGACCGCCGCGGCACCGATCTTACCGAGCTGGGCTCGTTTCTCTTCCGCTGCTTCTTCTATGATTGCGGACTGGAAAACAAATTAATGTCAAATGTATAAAAAAAATACAAGATAATGCCCACGTATATTTTTGAATACGGCGCTTTTAACCTCTTTTTCAGATTGTATGCTATTTCCATAAGTCGATCTGTTAGACATAAATAAGTTGTAACACGCCAAGCGCAGCTTAGGATATCCACATTATCTACGCCATCTGCGCTGAATTTCGTGTAATATCCCCTATTAAGCAGTCACACTTAAGTCAAAGAACGAAACGCTAAGTTAAGTTTAAGTCGAAGTATTCAAAAGCTCGATGCTTTTGAATACTTCGACTTTGAATACTTCACGCAATAAGAAGTATCATTAAAGTAAAGACGCTATCAGGTAAGCATATCCGTTTTGATGTCAACAAAGCGTAGCTTTGCGGAAAAGAACATTAAGGCAGTGAGCCCTTAAATGAATAAAAGGACCAGCAAAGAAAATAAAATTAACGGACTGTTAATCTGGGTTGTTAAGATTATTTTCCTTTGATGGGCTCCCATTTCCTTTGTTTTGTTCGGTATATGAAAATAGTTTCTTGAGTTAACTCATGAAGTAATACAAGAAGAAGACCTTATTCCGATTAATAGTAAATTCAGTCTACGGATAATGATAAGCTATACCTAATGAGGAACACGGCCCCTTTTTTGTCCTTACGGGCTCCCCCTGTAAGTAAGGTACCCAGGGATATCCATATTAAAGCATATTTAATGTAAAACTTCACAAGATAGGTACTATCAATTTCCAGAAAATAAATAATATAAAAAATAAACGGCAAATTCACTAACGGTGGCTCATTTTGCTAATCTTCTAAACTACATCCATTTTAATATGAATTAATTTAAAATAACTGTACTTTGGGAGAGGTTTTTGCCCAAGAATGAACACGGAAGGCTTTTAAAAACCTGAACTTATTACTGTGTACAATCATTTATTAATAATATCCACTGTATACCGAGACGGTCACGGTTAGTTTATTGAATACTAAAAGTTCGCAGTCATAAGGCATTCGCCTTTATGCCAAGATACATATTACGAGTAGTTAACGTATTACGGCATAAATAAAGCCACGGAAATAGTTAAGCCATGATTCTAAAAAAAAACTATTTTTTTACATACTCTACCTGCAATATTGTTTGAAGCGGGTAAACATTATACTTTAAGTAGGTACTTAATTCATATAAGTACGCATTTAAATTAGTTAAGTAAGGTCCACTCAGTGAAGCAATCTGCATTCCGACTTCAGTTATTTTGTTATCATGATATCGTAACTTTGTTATCTACATAATAACTTACTTTAAATATATTGTATATTGCTGTTGCTATTCTTTAAGTTGTTATTACTTTTATAAATATTTAAAAATATAAATAAATACTTTAATTTACCTGCTTATAAACCGATACTCAAAAAAGTACCGAGGTATTCAATTCATATTTTACTTATAACCCTTCGAATTGTTCAAACCTTGGTAAAATGAACTACCAAAAAGAACCGTGAACCTGTTCACGGCAACATTATATGTGTATTTCGGCTCTAAGATATGTTTTGGCTTTAAGATTAGGCAAGACTCGGAGAGAACTAATTCACACTCAAGACTCACTCGTATATACATAGGGAAGACGAACATCACATTCTGTATCGCTTGAATGCTCAGTCTCTCGCTCGTCGCTTAGTCGTCTCTCCTGCCTAAGTGTAACGGCTTGGTTTAGACAAACGTTATTAAAGAAACAAACGTCACATGTCAAAACACAGCAGAATGCAGAAATCAATCAATTTATCCAATGCAGCGTTGACGGCGGGCGCGCGAAAGCTAGGCGATCAATCATTTCAAAAAGCTATGTTACCGACCCTACATCCATACAATTCCAGCCAACACGAAATTGTAAAACTTTAAAAGCTACTTTCAATTTACAGAAACATTTTCAACTGAAAACTGCCAATCACTGTCATACCCCGTCAGATTTGCAAGCATAGTCTGTTTAAATCCTCCAGCGAAATGGGCACTGCGCCCTTTTATTTGTGCTGAATATTTTGATGTGGAAAAATGGTACACACATTTTTCACTATCCATTTAGATTTTTTTTTATTGGTTAAGGATTTTAAAAACATTTTTTTTATCAGTTTGATAGATGGCTGTTTTTATCGTTATGAAACCCCGAGCATAGCCCTCTCCATAGCTCTTTGAGCGACTCTGAGCCTGTTGATGAGACCAATAGTGAAGCACCACGTTTCGGATCCGTATGTCATCACATCACTTCATCATTCTTAATAATAATTTATTTAAAATACTTAAATATTTTTTTACAGCTTGAGGCCAATTATAACTATTTTAGACTAAGAAACAAGACTTATTTATTACACACATTTATACAAAAGAAAATATGAACAATCATAACATAACTTTAAAAATTCCGAAGTGTGTGTGTGTTTTTCTTATCAGACATGTTCTGTTTTCCCGTATAATTTAATCCATGATACAGATAGTTAATTGTTAAAACTCAGCTCATCATCTCATCTCAATTAAACACTTACCGTCTTAACCACAAAAACATAAACACGGCTTAGACATACATTACAAAGTTGTTTTGCAAAAGTGATCCATATATATATTTTTAAACAACTGTTAAAAACGTGTCTAAGTCGTGACTGATGTTTTCTTGTGGTAAGACTGTTAGTTACTAGAAATCCACGGAGGAAAACGTTTAGATAGGTAGTATTTAAATATTACCTGTAGTTCATCCTTCAGGTTGCCCTCTCTCATGTGGTAGTTACGCACGTTGTCGATGACCTCTGGCGGGAACTTTTCTGGGTTGGCGCTCATATATCGGTACACAAATAAATCACACCCTATGATTCTAAACCGATGCTTGAACACCGGGATTACGGCTCCTGTAAACACCACAAACTTAGTGGGTAATCTAAACAAATTCATCATAAGTGGTGCTTTTGATAAAAATCCCACAGTAAAATCTAGCGCTAGTAGGTACAATTATGTTAGCGACATACATAGGTACATTCTGGTACAAAACAAACCCACTTATTTGACATTTCCCGGAAACTAACAACACCAGCATAAGTTATATTTCCTTTAAAGTTCGTGGGTTAAGCTGTGTTCGTGACAAGTAAAAACATTTAAAATAGTAGTTTACATGTTACATCAGGAAAAGCTAGTAAAAATAAGTTATTTCGCAAAAGAACTATAAAATTCAACATTGTCAGTCTTCTGGTAATATTTTTTGGTACCTATTATTGTACAAGTTAGTTATTTTAAGTTACTTAAAAAACTGGACGCACCTAGGTGCTTTAAAAATCAATATAAAAACATCGTAAGCATTAGGTATCTACCTCTAAGTTATTAAATAATTATTTTATCTTCTTCTTTCTTCCAAAAATACTTAAAGAAATCCATTCGCAAAGTTTAAATGGAACGGAAATTAAAATTTGCCAGTGATATTAAAGTTAAAGATTGCATCTTCAACTCTGGCAGACGGCAAATTACAATTTAAATTGCATTTAAGTACCTCAATTTCTATATTTTTAGTACCTATAGGAAAACTGTTATTAGGTTCATAAATGAGATGTATTCATTATTTGCAATCCCGTGTATTCATAAAAAACTCCTATTTCTGGCTAAATAACCGAATTAGCTTAAACACAGCTAAGGCTATTTTCGCCTTATTTTGAGACTAGCTGTGCTCTGCGGTGCTACCCGCGTTATAATGGATGAAGTACTCTTAACCAACAACATATTTATTTGAATAAAGATTAATATTATTATGTTGATACAACTTAAACAAATTATTTCGACCAAATTAGGTACCATAAAAACGATTTTTGTGAGTTAATCTTAAAAGATAGACATATACTATCGCGGACTGTTTTTTAGATCATTAAAAGAGCTATTATTCTTTAATACATATTTTTTGTGTATCTTAAACCGTTTTCACGGCGCACGCAACGGAAGGCTTCAAAGATGAACAATTGCTCCCGTTTTTTACACATTTACCACTATATCTTTGCTCCTATTGGTCGTAGCGTGATGTTATATAGCCTATAGCCTTCCTCGATAACTGGACTATCCAACACAAAAATAATTATTCAATTCGAACCAGTAGTTTCGGAGATTAGCGCGTTCAAACAAACAAACAAACAAACTCTTCAGCTTTATATATTAGTATAGATTAATAAAGAGATAAACGAGGGTATATTTTATACTTACATAATCTACAATAACAGATTTGCTTTATATTACCTAGATAGAGCATCTATGATAAATCCATTATAAATGAAAATATTTCGCCGTACATTCTTTTAGGCATTAATTGAAGATCCTACGCTATAAGTACTAGTACATCTGTGGTCTCAATTAAAGAAATCTTCGGCCCTTAGCATAGAACATACCAATGTAAAATCTGTCCGGCGTGAAGTAAGTGGGGAAGTCGGGATCGGAGTCTGGCAACTGCAGACGCATGGATTGCAGGAACCTCCCCTCTTTTATCCCGGAGTTGCGGCGAGGGATCTCTCCAATCTTGATGGTGCCATCTGCGAGGCTGTATGACATCACGAAACGTCTGCCATCATCCTCCGGGTGGACCCACTCCAGCTCGCAAAGGTAGCGAAGGTACTACAAAAAATAATTTCACCATATTTAATGGGTTATCAACAGTTTGAAGATTAATATGAGGCTGCCGTCCATTCTGAAATGAGATCAAAAACGCATGTAACGCCCTCTACAATGCGAATACTTAAGCATTTACGAATTTGTTTATTATCTTCTAGTGGCCCGCCCCGGCTTCGCACGGGTTTTTATTCAATTTTATTCCCGGCAATAATTAGATTTTTTCTCGCCTTTTAAACCTTCCCTAGACCTCCACGAACATTTCAAGACTATGATAAGATAAATCCGTTCAGCCGTTCTCGAGTTTTAATCAGACTAACGAACAACAATTGATTTTTATTTATAAAGAAGATAGATTATTAATAGAAAAACAGTTACAATTTGTGCAATAAAAATAATGTCCCATTCCCACGTCAACTTGAATATCAAAGAAGCAAGTCAGTCTTTATTCTTTGCGCTGCGCTCTCTTCAAGTTTAATTGAGTCGGGACTGGGAATTGCAAACTCAAATATCAAAGAATAATTTATATAGCTTGATGAAAATATTCACTAACTTTTGCAATTATCCCAACACAGCTATGCTGAAGTGACTTTGTACTCATAATAATGCAACATGTATCATAATTTGTTTTTTTTCCCAACATGATGTAGGATAAATGCATGTTGGAGTGTGACAGCGAAATTATATGATTTATATCAAGGGTGAATAAGTTAAATTTATTTATCCAAAAACAATTTAATCCACAGAGTAAATAAAATTTGAATAAGTGTATTACCCAATACTAAAAACAGCAGCCATCCAGTAGCTATCAAATAAAAACATCTAGCCTGTCGGAGTCGAAATTATGTATTGCATTATTCTCTAGCTTATAAAAATATTTGCAAACCAGACCTGACCTTAATAAACAAAAAAACGCTTATATTTAATTACGGTTTTTACCGGACACTGTACAAAGTCAAGCATTGCCATTCTTACGAGTAGATACTTACTTATACTTTTAATAATAGTTTTTACCTTATTAGCATTCAAATTGTATTTGATAATGTCCTTGTGTGGCGGCTTAGGCATCAGACCGAAACAAGACTGAAGGGTATCCTCAGGGGCTCCAATACCGATATGCGGGGGATAGGTCTAGAAAACAATAATTTACACTGTAGCCACAAACACACACAGATTACTAAACAAAAACACTATACCTACTGCGGTGACGTCAGCATCATCAGTGAGAACAACTTTGGTACACTTTTCCCATAATGACGAAATAATGCTGCAGCCTACCATTGCCTCTGATTTTTAACTTTGAAAAGGACACGTTCTCACCTTAGGAAATTCCTTCTGAGTCTTTTTCTCGACTACGACGGGCGCAGGCTGCTCTATGTTTAGCATCGTCCTAGAACAATGGCATATGAAGCGATTAGAATAGAACTGTCAAGGACTAGATAAGGATTTTATGCAGGCAAGATTTATTCAAGATTTGCAAAAACTTCACATTGAGAGATTTCTGTGATAACAAAGCTAAAAAATTACTCGTCAAATAGAGAAAGTAAACCACACACATATTTCCAAAAGGTACATTTGAAGTTGGTAAAAAGCACGGAGTAAGTTTTCTATTGGAAGCGGCTTGGGTGAGCGCTTTGACCAAGCTATCGGTCCTACCAAAACGGGAGAATTAAAAAGTATGTGCCTCCGCATGTGAAGTGGATCACACTCGACTTTCATTCCGAAAGTCGTAGGTTCAAACCCCGCCGGGCAACACTGGATTTTTATTGTATAAAAAAATTTCAGCTACTATACAGATCTACTTTACAGATTTGTTGATCGAACCAGAAACCGAACCAAACTAGAAATAATTCAGTTTAGGAAGTAAGTTTAACTGAATGTCAAATTCATAAAAATGATGATACATTTGAGTTTGTAACAATTGAAAAATCGGATCTTATAATCGTAAATGTTGTATACTAAAAGTAATTTCCGTATTTGTTTAAATGATGAATGTTGGTAACATTAGTTTGATTGTCATGCGTAATCGTAATCACCGAAACAACCAATCAGTACCTACTTTTTATTTGTATTTTTATTGGAGTTGGTTTCATATGTGCCGCTCTAATTAACATAATTCTGTATCCTTTTTTGTTTCATAGATTTAACTAAGAACTTTGTTTTCCAAATAAAATGAAATAAACTGAAAGGTGAAAGGAGATTTGAACTCTGGGATCACAAATGGACTGTATGCGTTTAATTGAATTACCAGCGGGCACAATGGTAATTTGATCGGGAAAATACGCAATGACAGTTTAAATACTGTAGTCAAATGTTATGCCCGACATTAGGTTTTTTTTTTACCGAAAAGCTAGTTTGTTTTTTTCAAGAGTGAATGGTAATGAATACTTATTTACTATTTATTAGGACTATACTTTTTAACCCTCAACAAAAGGGCCAGGCTTCCTTTTTTTGTGTATATTTTCTTATTTAGCTACTCAAGGCAGTATTATTTTATAGTTGTATGTAAATAACGAAGGTATTTTTCGTCATTTTTAAGATTATCTTCCTTATCTGGTTTTCCAAACTATCTTATGTTTGTAAGTCTATGGTCATGCTACGAGTCAAATGATCAATTAATTGTCGTCAAGCGCCATCATAGTTTCTCAGGTATCAATAATTACCTATAGGCGAGTACCTACATAGAAGTATTTGCTAACGGATACCCTATCAGTCAGAATTACACACTCAGAAGAAATGTAGCAATATAACTAGTTATAAAAGTGTGGATAAGAATATATTATGTGAAACTGTGTGTAGTTCTTTTAATAAAATTGAGATTGTACACCTATTTTTAAGGTTCCGTACAGAATGGGTAAAATTTTAATAAAATTACTTTGAACTTTGACGCTCTTAGCACATATTACATATTACATAGCGTTCCTTGTCAGTTTTTAAAACGTGTGTCAAAGATTTTTATCTGTCCTACTAATAAGTGCTAATTAGAATGAATCCTTTAAAATTAATATATATATATATATATATATATATATATATATATATATATTTATTATTATATATTTATGTAATGTATGTATTTTATTTTATTTGTACGCATATATTTATATTTGTCATAAGGAGTAATTATAATCTAAATTATTTTATTTAATATTGTACACCCCTGCCTACTAATTATCTTATTAAAGTTATTTTTCCATCCAAAGGTTGCCTGGAAGAGATCGCTTTTTAGCGATAAGGCCGCCCATTGTACATTCTGTTTCCTACGTGTTGTTGTATTTTGTTTCCCTGTGTGTGCAATAAAGTGTTTTGTATTGTATTGTATTGTATTGTATTAAATTGATAATACGAAAAATAGTGTCCAGTATTTTTGGAGGGGCTATCGGATGGACTAAATAAAATACTTATATATTTTGTACCTTGTCATCATGCCTATGGCAAAAACCTGTGAAGGCATAAAAAAAAATAACGGGTGGATACCCCGTTAATGCTTATTATTAATTATTTAAAAAACTTTCGGATCGGACAGACAGCTTCACGAAATCAGTATTTTTTTCCACTCGCCTAAACTTCGTAACAACTTTGATGATTATGGGGCCTCTACCACGGAGCTGCGCGATCTGGAAGTAGTACATAAAAGAAAAGAAAAAAGAAAGAAAGAAATTGGAACTCGACTGTCTACAATCTGCATGCAGAGAGTAGGTACTAAAATTCTTCGGCCACACTGTCAGGCGTGACCCGAACAGCCTGGAGAGGCTGATAATTACTGGCAGTGTGGAAGGAAAGAGAAGTCGAGGCCACTCACCCACACGGTGGACCCACACAACACAGGACGCTACAGGTGGCACTCTCCAAGCATCAATACAGTTGGCTCAGGACCGGAGTCGATGGAGAGAAGTGGTGACAGAGCTGATGAGACGCCATAGTCACGTCCCTCAGTCATGAGGTTACGACTAAGAAGAGACCACGGTAATAATAATATTACCGTGCCTCTACTGTAGCGTCTTTCGAAAGTAAGCGGATCATCGATTGTTGGACAGTAGGTACCTATGATAAAAAAACGAAGAAATTAACCGTATCCTTTGACTGTTGTATAAAACCTCTATATTTCGGAAGGCTTTGACCATCACTGCGGGAACACTGCTGTAGAAAGCTATAACACTCAGGTTAAGCTGTGGTAGTATAAAATGGGAAATAAATGTAACTTGTTAAAACTTTATTTTCCTGGGTAATTGGCATTGTAAACGGACGAGAGCCGAACCATTGTCCTGATTATATTCAACATAAAGGGTTCCCCTAAATAACAGTATTTGCAGTATAGGTACTTACCAAAAGCAATCTAGTCCATAAATGCATTGTCCTCGGCATGTTTGCCATGTATACTAGGTACAACCTAGGCATTCATGATTAATTGCTGATACAGGCAAGTACCTACGTTTGATCTATAAACGGTCTGCTAGTCCATCATTATAAATAGTAGCTAGTCTTAGTAATTACCTACGTTCGCGTGTCTTTCTACGAGTATAATACTCAGAACGATTCCAGCTATCTTACCTGATCCAATAAGAAACAATTATTTTTCACTGTGTATGAAAGAAATGATAAATAATTAAAAGGCTTTCTAGTTACATTAGGACTCTGGCACACGGCATATTTTAAAGGCATAGACGACGCACAGTTGTCGCGCGTATACACGTGTCAAGTGCGATTCAAACGCTACCTTGTAATTGTAACATAAGCACACGGAGCGATCGTGAACCGCGCATCTACTGCGGTGCGGTGCAGATACAGCGATGGAAACGCGCTGTAGCCGCTCGTACCTACCGCGTTTTGATCATCAGAGACTTGTCAGTTTTACAATCATAGCGTCAGTTTAACTACGCTGCCTACGCTGGCTATTGTACGGCTTTTAAAAAGTAAAAAAACGTTAAAATAAGCAAAATGGATACCATTTACGAGTGCAATAAGATTGTTTGGTCATTATCATACAAAATTGGTGAAACATTTTGAACAAATATACACGCGCAGCACGCAATAAATTAGTATAGCAACACGCACCCTCTTTCCCGTTTAAACGCCCTTCCTACGGTTCCATGGATGCAGACGACACGCGTTTCTGAAACGCACGTAGTAAGATACGACGTGTGCTAGGGGCCTTAAGGACCAGAGATTATCTTCTCGTGGAATAAATAATTTAACATAATCAAAGACAACAACCTTCAGATAACTATAAGGGTTTCTCAGAAATGTGGACATTCATGCACGGTGCGTGTGTGGAGGAAGGAACGACACCTACCTACTCCTTAAAGAAAAGAAATATTCCCAACAGACCATTTTTTCAGTCATTTTGATATCACGTTAAATATCTTGACGGAGATTAATTTTTTTATTGTCTTATATCAAACACTACCAACTAGACTGACTTTTTCTTGAAATCTTTCGAAAAAGCTAAAGGTGGTGAAAGCGTCATGTGAATAAGGTATTTCATGAAAATTGAATTATTTTCTGTAAACAATTGCAACATAACATTTTCGATATTCAGTGTGAAATGTACCATCGGGAATCCATGATTTTCTTCAACAGAGTTAATAAACTGGGGCAAAGCCCATTTCATTCCGTAAATCCATCAGTAAAGAAATAAATGGAATAGGTAGGTAAGCCACGTTTCGCTTTCTCGCGATATTTTCTCTTTACTAATGCAAGCGGGAAAATTGAGAAGGGTCCGGCGGTCTTGATTTTTGTACCTTGGAGAACACTGTAAATAATATGATTGGAGCTCAAAGATTTATTTCAAATCAACTGTGGGTCGCTCCGTGGAGTGCAGATTGTAAATAATAAGTTATATCTTCTTGGATTCGTTATTTTTGCTTTGTTAACATTAAAACATCATCATATTACTGACTCCATCCCTCTTAGAATAATGAATTATATTTGTACCTATTTGGCAATAATCTTCATTTGATGACGTATGGAGTTTGGAGCGGCTGTTAATATTTTTAATATACATAGATTATAAATACATGAGAAGCATAAGAAGATTCTATACTAAATGACAGTAGGGGGGACTGACAAGTGAGTGGTCTAAATTAAAACAAAAAATTACAACTATAACACAAAACACTAGTGAATTATACTTAATAAAAAATAATTCTTGATTTTTGGAACCAAAAATTCAGTACAATAAATATATTGGAAACGATGATGCCTGCATTAGTTCTGTAAGAACTGTGTCGCATACCAGGTAACCGTGTATTGTTAATTTCTTAGCCTATAATTGTAGGGGTGAAAAAAACAATTACAAACTTTTATAGTAGTGCCCATTGTTACACTAATATTTACATGTATTGTAGTTCTTATGCATTATTCTGTTGTATGTTAATAATGGTGTTTCAATAAAGAGTATTTTATTGTATTGTAGTGGGTCCACAGAAACCATACATATTTGATTTAATCTAAATAAATTAGATTTTTTATTTATTTTAATTTTAAATTATTACATTGAAACAAAAGCCGTGTTGGCTAAGTGGGAGGACACTCGACTTTCATTCCGAAGGTCGTGGGTTCAAACCCCGCCACGCACCTCTGGATTTTTCTTCTTGAGAAATTTATGTGCGCTTTAAACACGTGCTTTAGCGGTGAAGGCAAACATCGTGAGGAAACCGGCATGTTCTGAGAACTTTAAAAGAGTTTGAAGGAAATGTGACATTCACCAACCCGCACTTGGCCAGCGTGGTGAATTAAGGCCTAATCTCTCTCGTCAAGAGAGAAGTCCCTGTGTCCCAGCAGTGGGAACGTTAATAGGGTGATGATGATGATGACATTGAAACATTAAAAATCGTAATTTGATTCAAAATTTGCAATAGATACTTTTATTATTTTTCTATAACGCAGGGCGTTTTCTGTATGGCACTTTTTACGGCACGTTTTTCCTTTACGTAGTGCTTTTCAAAAATATTCTTACAAAATATAAAACACATTGAAAAATTGAATGAAACTCGTTTTATTAATAGAAACATAACATACTACTTATATAAAACATTAAACGCAAAAAGAATAATACCACTTTTCCAAATATAGTTAAATAAACTGATGATCAAGTCTTATGGTGAAGTTTTTGAAACAACATGAATAATGTTTTTGTAAAAATATCAAGCAATACTGTAAGTTATATAGTGGTAGGCCCAATTCGTAGGGTCCTCTGGACCCACGACTATAGTTAAGGGTTAACTAGGTATTTGTACTATTGCGGCACTAGGGCCACACAAGACACAAACATTGCACTCAAGAATTAACCCTTTCCATGATGGAGCAGCCATAAAAACTGCTATCAGTTAGGTACTTTCTAAGAAATAACGGTTGAATTAAAGAAAGCTCTGCAGTGCGTAAGAGCTGCATGTTTGTTCCGCGTAGGCGGCTATCCACATTTCCAGTCGTGCCAAGAATTTTATTACATTCTTAACTCAGTTACGCAACGTATTCGATGGCCAACTACTGCGTGTTTTTCTCGATGCTACAAAATAGGGACACGAAACACAATATCGATATAAGAATAGCTATTTTTATCTCTTCGAAAAAAATCAGTTTTTTGGCAATATTCTGTAATGTTCTGTTGCTAGCACATAGTCTCATCAATCTAGAGGTGCGTGTCTGGGTCTGAACCCGCGGCTTTAGGAATGAAGGTCGAGTGTGCTCTCACTTAGCCAACAGGGCCTTTAACAAAACATACTCTAACTTATTAAAATTATTACACGCTTGTTTAAATATAAATGACTTAAAACTCAAATTGTTTGGTCGTTAAATATGACATCATTGTAATAATTTCAGGAATAGGATTCCACTGCATGGGCCCACATTATTGATTTCCAATAATTTCGGTCGGTAGCAGCCAGAAACCACCGTGAACCAGCAGCTTTCACAAAATGATCTGGTCATGCTATATGGACTGCTCACTGCCGCTTCAAATTCACTGATTTTATCGAAGTCAATAAAAGTTTCTTTGTATATGTGTGAATGCAATTTTAAATTTTGTTAAAATCGATGGCATGGTTCCTAAGAACAAAGTATCCTTATATTTTCAGACATTTTACATTAAGTAAGTATGTCTTATATTTTCAGACATTCCAATACTGACCGAAACTTTTGTTACACCTGTAAAGGTAATGTAAAAATTACATACAAAAATATGTTGACAAACGGGATCAGACAAAAAAAATACCTTAAGGGACATTCGGAGTCTGAACATTGCTCAAGAAATTAACATAGTGTAAAAATAAAAAAAAAAACTAAATCGATGAATAACCCCAAAACTGCCTTAACACAAAATCACTAAGTCTCATGAAAACTGTTGGAGCCGTTTTCGATTACCAGATTATATTATAGGTGTGCTTTATACCATTACGCAGGAATTTTTGTTAACAAGTTTATTGAATACATACACACTTGTACTTACCTGTAGTAGAGTCGCGTAAAATGATCACAGTCGCACAGGAGGAACCTGCGTCCCAGCACGAATATAGTCTGTCCCACGATGAGGTCCACGGGCGCGTAGTACTCCGTCACCTCTTCTTCTGTCGTTTCCAATACCGTCGATGGAAAGGAAACTGTCGACAAAACAAAAGCATTTTCAAATATTAAAACTGGTTACTATCTATCCCCTTACATACATTATTATCATAAACTAAGATTAAGTGTTTTTTACACCTACAACACGAGAACGATCTTTGCTAATATAACCTTGACTGCACGCAATGTAGATTTACTAAGACATATTACGATACAACCAAAACTTTAGCTCAAGATTGTCTAAAATATTACTACCTACACGAGTTTGAATTCACAGGAATAGAGACTAATAAAGTACAATTTATTTCAATCTAAAAGCGAAAAGAATCCCAAAGCCAACGCAAACAAAGTTTGATGGCTTAAGAAATCTAAAATACCAGCAAAGGTTATCTCGCATTCACTACTTTGGCGAAGTTTATGCTCCTGGCAGTGGGGCTCTATCCGTATATAGATTAAAAGATAGAGCACAAAACTTGATCTTCTAAAGCTGTACTCGAAATGATTACGAAGATGTCACAAAAAGCGCTTTCATCGGTTGCAATAATTCATAATCTCCTTTGTAAAGAACTTGGAGACGGCACGGCTCGCCAAGTCCTGAAACTTTCATGGCTTAATCTCCTTAAAAGCGGCTTTTAATATAAAGCGGATGCTGTATTTGCTCACGTTCATTACTAGCAAAGTTTAACGTTATACAAATTAATTATAAACAGCTTGACTTCCAGTTAATTGTTTTACTTCCCTTAACTTTTATGTTGTATGTAGCTTAGAAATTAATTCAATATCTTCGGAGATTATGAGCAATAGGTTATTAGGTAGCACTCAGAAAAATAACAAATATCCATTGTCTTATGAATTGCAATCAAACAACTAGGTACGCCTCTATTTATATTGTCAAAAATATATTGAGTTTTACAAGCAAAGATTTCAAGCGAATAATGACATTTATTGTGTAACAAACTTCCACATGCAAAGTACCTCTGCTATATCTCAAATGTAGGTAGTCATTGCAACTATTCGGTCCGTAGGGATTAACTAGGGGCAGTCGTCCGAACTAACACCGACAAAGTGGAACATTGAAATGCTATTTGAAAAGCTAAAAACCCGGAAGGGAATTATTTTGCAGTGGAAATGGGTAAAGCGAACTGTATGAAAGATAAATGATAAAAATGGAAAAGCTGTCGGCGGATATCCTGCCAAACTCAATTTGTGTGGGAGTTATTTTAAACCCTGTTTGATTTAGAGTTGTGATGAAATGTATTGAAAATAATTCAACTTATACAGCCGTTGGGTAAAAACAATAAAAAGAAAAAATATATAATTATAATTCAGCTACCTACCTAAATGGTAAGGATTTTTTTATAAAAAATAAGGTATATTTGACGTAAAAAGTGAAATCTTCCTATCACCTGTGCTATCACTAAGCCCGTTGGAAATAAATCATCATAATTATAAACTTCGTATTATGAAATAGGATATTGACTGTCATTAAAATATAAAACAAATAGAGTAGATGGGTAACAACAAATAATTATTCCATTATTAACATTTTTAATAAAATTTACCCATTTTTCTTCTTACTTGCAAAAGAAAAAATCAACTGATTACAGTGCATTTAAGTTTCATGTAACCATGCTCTATATCTTTGGACTTCTTATTAAATTTATATAGCAACAAAATAGGTGTACAGTATGCTTCACCATAGGTTTTCGACGGACTAAACAGAATACCAATTTTTTATGCAGTCATCATGCCAAGATTTAAAGTATTTTTTAAACCGAAACAAACTAACACAGTATTCTAAAATATAGACGATTTTTATAAGATCTTTAAATAGTAAAGGTGCTCCCTCACCGGGACACCGGGAACTCTCGTGGAATGTAACGATAATGATCCGAGAATTTTACATCAGTGAGGGAGGTTATTATTGTAATGCAAAGCGCAAAGTGGAATCTACCTCTATAATGTTACATAACACGTGAATCTTCGTCAGTGAAGAAGGTATTGTAAAGTTCAAAGTCGAGTCTGTTATGTTACATACTTTTCTTACATTATAGTAATAAAATATCAAACAAAATGGTTTTCAAAAATTATTCTAGTAGCCTTTAGCACCGCTTAATTTCAAATTTATGACATAGAAAAAAGTTTCGCATATAGTTATAAAATCCAAGTAGGTAGATAGAGTCATTATACTGTTTCTTTATGAAAGTTTTGTATATTTATGTCGCTTAGTTATTTTTTGTTATGTTATTGTAAGAAAGAAAGAGAAATAGGTCACGATGAGGCAAGCTTAGTTTGCACATTTAATGCTAGAGCTGAGCGTTGCATATTGGCCGCTAATGAGCTCCAATTTCAGACAAGCGCATAATTATTACTCTCTGAATCTAGCTGCATATTATTTACTGGAACGTGAACGAGTACTAATGGAAACAATCATATGATCACATCTATATTAAATTTCATAAAATTTGTACAGCAGGTATATAGGATCATCATCATCAACACTCTATTAACGTTCCCACTGCTGGGATACAGGGACTTCTCTCTTGACGAGAGAGATTAGGCCTTAATGCACCACGCTGGCCAAGTGCGGGTTGGTGAATGTCACATGTCTCTCAAACTCTCCAAAGTTCTCAGAACTTGCCGGTTTCCTCACGATGTTTGCCTTCACCGTTAAAGTACGTGTTTAAAGCGCACATTCATTTGTCTAGAAGAAAAATCCAGAGGTGCGCGGCGCGAGGTTTGATCTCACGACCTTCGGAATGAAAGACGAGTGTGCTTCCACTTAGCCAACACGGCGGAATATAGGATACAATTTAGTTATAGAGACTTATAGATGGCGGACTGACTAGGTTGGAGTGTCAGGATTGTGTAGATGCGCTTGAATCAGTATAAAGTAACTCGCAACTGGGGTAAGGGGGAAGATATATAATTATATTAAGGTGGTAAAGTTTTCCTAGTTTCGTTGCCATGCAGTAAGTTTATTACAAGTTGCAGCAGAACCAAAAATCAATATACAAAAGTTATCAGTTAAACCGAAATTGAGTTTAAAAGTTGCACTGAGTTGAACAGGTAGAGCTATGTATACATATACTCGTAGTCGTATAATCCCGACTTGCTACAACATTATATTCCAGCCATCGTTATTATTAATATAAACTTTACTTGTAACATTGTATGCCTGTACGATTTACAACTATTTTAATAGAAAGCTTGTGGCCAAAGTTTTGATAGCGTTTCGGTACCCGCTGTGGAGCCAAAATGGTTATTTTCTCTGTCCGAAGAATGAAATGTACAAAACATTTCGATCTAGCTTTATTGTGCTGTGGACAAAAACGTTTAAAACGAAACTACGTTTCAGATAACATTTTCAATGAATGAATACCCATGTTTTGAAAACTTGATCAAGGTGGAGTATGATTTTTGTTTCCTTTAATTCTAAGATAAAACCCTCATAATGGAATATTATCTGAAACAAGTATTATTAGTACTGAGATTATTAAAGATGTTTTTTGTTATATAGCACCAATTTTGACACAAATCATAAATAAATCCTTGCAACAAGGTTTATTTCCAGATCTTCTTAAAATGACCACAGTTTAGCCATTACACAAAAAAGGACCACGTGACGAATTAGGGAATTATAGGTTTATTGCGCTTATTCCAGTATTTTCTAAAATTTTTGAAAAAGATATCTTTACGAGGATTTATAACTACTTAGTAAAAATAATATTTTATGTAATAACCAATATGGTTTCAGAAAAGGGAGGTCAATAAATAAGGCAATTTATGATTTTCTTTTTAAAGTAATGAATAGGGATAATAATAGGACTGTTATTGCACTTTTTATGGATATAAAATATTTTTTAATAATTTTCTTTTTTTACTTGAAAATCATACGATTACGGTATTAGAGGACCGGCTAACGACTTGATAAAATCGTACTTTGACATCTATCATCCAATGGTGATCCTATCATCAAATGATTTTATATAAAAAATAAAAACAACTCAACGCCATTTACCCTGTGCCTGTGACCGCTGGGTTGCGAAGGCGAGAACGGAGCTGTATCCACTACGTGACCTGCAAGTGGCTATATTACATTTTTTGATTAATTAAATTTTTGACGTGCAACGTCTTATAACTCAATGGAATCGGCTGCACGAACATAATACATATATTTTTTTACTGTGTTATTAACTTTATTATATAAAAAGTTTTTTAAATCGTTTAGTTTTTATATCTTATAGTTCTTATTAGTACGTTTTCACTGACCGGCATCTGTTATGCTAGTTCGGTGTTCCTATTCGTGAAGTCCTTTAATTGGCTGAATTTAATAATAAATATATTTTTTGTTGAATTTATAATGATATAATATTTTGAATTCTTTATTATAAGCTGTTAGTTTTGCATGTAAATAAATAAATTTCTAAGATGGAGTATAAATATTTGGCTGGCAAATATAATAAAGTATTTGTTTTGTTTTAAAACTTATGCGTCGGCTCAAAGTCAAATTAATAAGAATCAGTAAATATATAATGGAGTTAGAACTCTTAAAAACTAAAAATTAGTGATTTACTGTGGTCCGGAGAAGCCATCTTCTAGGTCTTCATGCTTCATCTTAGACCACATCGTCACTTTGCATCAGGTGAGATTGTTGTCAAATGAAGGCTTATCAATAATAAAAATTAAAAAAAAAAAATCCTCCCATTCCCTATTATACAGGGTGTTCGGAAGAACGTTGAACATACGAAAATGGGGGGTAGGGAGGGTGGTTTGCTTACTACCTACACCAAACAATTTCACCTAGGTCTCAAGATTTTTTTTTAAATATATCGATTTTTTATTTATAAACCCGTCTAACATTTTTTTTTATGGCTATTTCTAATTTTATTTTCTGTTATGATAGTCTTATTGGTTGGTAGGTCCCTTTTAATTAAAATATGTAAATTGAACTTTGCTAGAAACAAAGTTATGGGCCCTCAAACATAAAATATGAGTTTAAATCAATTTTGAAACTTAACTTCGCGTAACATTTAAAAAAAAAACTAAAAGTTATTGACTTTACTGGAAAAAAACAACTTATTTGTCCCACTTTATGAGCCCTACCAAAGGCAATAATACTGTCCTGTCTGATCCAAATCTATTGTGAAATACAGCGATAAACGAGTACTAGGTTGGTAATAGTAACACAAGTGGCTCACTTGGTTGGGAACGGCTTCATACATTTTTATTCATACAAACCTTGTCCGCCAATAAAGACAAACCCATTGGCAAAATAGGGCTACCGTGATATGTTCACACGCTTATCACGAACGGATGTAAATAAACGTTTCAAATGAGTGTGGGTAGTATTTAATAAGGACTCTTATTTACGTTCTCACTTGACTACTAGTTATTTTAATAATTAATCATAAATCAGTCCATGTTAGCTAACCCAGCGGTCACAGGCACAGGGTAAATGGCGTTGAGTTGTTTTTATTTTTTATATAAAATAATTTGATGATAGGATCAACATTGGATGATAGATGTCAAAGTACGATTTTATCAAGTCGTTAGCCGGTCCTCTAATACCGTAATCGTATGATTTTCTAGATCAAATGCATAAATATAAAAAAAGAGGAAATTATTAAAAATTATTTTATATCCATAAAATATAGTTATAATATACAACATATTTTATAATATAATACTGTTACATTTTTTTTCACATGTTATTGAGTTTTAATTTTTGTTTTCAAGTAACATCATTTCACATATTTAACGTTTGTATTGTATCAGATTTTTTATTTTTTTCTTCTTTTTAAGCAGATGCACGATATTATTTTCATTTTATAATTTCTTTGTTACCTTTATTTTTTTCTTGTTAGAGTGTTTGACAGGTTTTTAGATAGATTCGCTATGCGAATACATGTAAATGGTTCAGTATTTTTATTTAGTGTTAGTAATAAGTTTAATAAAACTGTTTGTTTTCCGATTAAAATAAAATAATATTATAATAACTTTATATATATAAATCTTCTGTACGTGCGTTAGTCATTGAACTCCTCCTAAACGGCTGGACCGATATTGATGAAATTTTTGTGTGCGTTTAAGTGGTTTCGAGAATGGTTTAGATTATCAACACGGTCAACTAGGTGTGAAGCGGGGGCGAACCGCTTGTATTATATAAGTATTGCTTGTCTGTACACTTTCTCAAATTCCAACCCGTTTGTAAAATCTTTAAGCGTAGAAACTCCGAGAAATCCCGACACCCGTGATTGTAATATGATCTCTGCCTTCTCTCTCAGCCGAGATTCTAAATACTTTACATAGTTCTGTCCGAGTTTCGGAGTTTCAGCATATGTCTGTGCCCGCTTTTACACAATAGAACTATGAACATCTCTCAGCCATTTTCAACGTACTTAACTGTTCGTTTAAACCTTAAAAAATTATGTTGTAAATTTGCTTAATCGATCCACATATATCTACGCTTGAGTTTGAATTCAAAAGGATCTACGCATATGTTACTGGGCAAAACTACGATTCGTTTGTTTGTGACCTACTTGAGATATGAATAATGCATGGCAGTTTGTCGTTCTCAAAGCAATAAAATAAGTAATTTTCGGGGAACTTCGTCCTCGCCTCAGTCTTGATATATTCAGGCACACTGATAGATTATAAAGATCTCAAAACGTAACCATTGTTGGGAATCATATTAATAGTTTTAAACCACAAGATAAAACAATACCTAATGGTAAGTAGGTACTCGTACTACTTACAGATGTCTATAAACGGATTACGATATAAAGAGTAGCAGTTTAAAACTAAATTTAGTTTTTTCATGTTTCGTAATGTGGCCCGGAGAAACCTTCTAGGTCTTCATGCTCCATCTCAGACCACATCGTCACTTTACATCAGGTGAGATTGTAGTCAAATGAAGGCTTATCGACAATAAAAAAAAAGTTTTAAAATGGTGTATCCAATAAAATTAGGTGCGAAATGAAAATATAATAAAACAGGTAAAAATATCTGTGGAAATCTCCCCAAAAGAAAGCTTTTAATAAAACACACCCGATGAATTTTCATTAAAGTTAGTTTTCCAGATATTTTCACCGACCTACATACTTACTAATTATTTACCTGGTTTCTCCTTCCATTTCTTGGGTAGTTTAATTTTCTTCAAAAGCAATGGGAAGGGATCTTTACCACCTCTTCCATCATGTATTTCCTAAAATTATGTTATTAATATTAGTAATGTAATATTTATCTTTTCAGGTATGTTGGTTCTGATGGGTCATTTATAAAATACAATCAATCAATCAAGCGAACTCTTCCAGGCAATTTTTGGATGGATAGAGATCATTGTAGGTACTCATAGCAGTGGCGTCTGCAGCAAATTTGTAAAAATTTAATCGTTTCTTGGACATTTAATGCAGTATTGAGACAAAACGGACAGATATACCTAGATGGTCCGATGAAATTTACAGTACCCCATCACGATAAGGTTTGGAGCTTATTAGCAATGAGGTTCCACGTACGAGCAATCGCGGCCGAAATACTCTTAGATCGACCTCGAGAAAGGATGCTTAACCATAGATAAAACGATACGATAAAACGATATGTAATTTTAAGCAACAGTGTACTAATGTTGACGCTTTTAGATTTTTTGTATCTGTATGTGTAGCGTGTGCCCTCCGAAACACCGCATACGGCTGCCGGAATTATACCGTCTATATTCAATTCAATTCAAATTATTTATTCCATTTAGATACAACAAGTACACTTGGAAAGGTCAATAATATAACAATATATCATTTAAACATTTGAATTTATGTGAAATTATCAAATAAAATAATCCGCAAAAGCTTCGTCAAGTGTATAATATGATTTTTCAATTAACTTTTTTTTATGGTGGCACTAAAATAATTGATATCTGCAAGTCCTCAAGTCGTATGATAATTTGTTAAATAATTTTACACTGATACATAAAAAACTTTTTCCTACTTTAGCCAGCCTATGAATGCTACTATAACAATGTGAGTCACCTTTTAATTTTAGCTTAGTCATATTTAATTTAGCATAAATAAGATTTTGATAAATGTTTGTTTTCACCAGTCATGGTCATTATACCTAATTCTTTACATTTACCTTTACGAGATTCAATGCATTTCATGTACATCATTGATCTTAATGCTCTTTTTTGCAAAACAAATATTCTCTAAGATTGAGAAGAATTTCCCCAAGCTGTTATTTTTATTTATTTATTTATTTATTTAATTTATTTATTTAATTAGAACGGTTAACAATAACCACTTACACTAATTAATTAATACTAAAATGCAATTACATTATTAAAATTAAAATAAATTAACCAAAAATTATTATAATAAAACATAATATAAATTAATTAAAAATAAAAACAATACACATCACAGATCAATCTCACAAAATGACAAACAATTTTTAATAAATAGCTTCCAATTATCATCAAATATGTCAACATGTGGATAGATAGCTATCATCTTGTTGAGAGAGTTCAGAGTGCGAGGCAGTGGGGATTGCGCGCGCGCGACCGTGCGACATAGGGGTTTAGCCATGAGCCTGTGGCTCCTGCCCCGAATGTAGTTATTCGGGACGTAGAGTCGAAGCAGTTCATTGTGCAGGTCAACGGCATCAATTGCGTTTCGTGCGATCTTACAGAAGGTAATAATTTGTTCATATGATCTTCGAGTACTAAGGGAGTTGTATCCGAGGCATCCCAGCAAGAACTTCGTAGGGTACATATATGGATAATATCCAAAGACTTTCCTATAGAGAAACCTTAGGAAAGCCTTCTGTACCTTCTCTAAGGGAAGAGCATATGAAACTTCATGTGGGTTCCAAACACAGGAGCTAGACTCCAGCTTGCTTCGTACCAGAGCACTATAAAGGAGTCGAATGACTTCATCGCTCTCAAAGTCCCGAGCATTTCTCAGCACAAAGCCCAGTCTCCTATAGGATTCTTTGGCCACCACTGTCATATGATCATGAAACGTAAGATGACGATCAAATGTGACTCCCAGGTCTTTTATAACTGTTGACCGAGAGATTGACTTTCCATTTATCCGGTAATCATAAGAAAAGGGATGTCGCATTCGACCAAAACTCATTACAGAACACTTAGTGGGATTAAATTCCATTTTGTTCCGCTCACACCAAAGACAGACCGCGTCAATATCTTGCTGCAATGCGAGACAATCCTTCTCGGAATCTATTACCGAGTAAAGTTTTAGGTCGTCTGCATAAAGTAGACACTCAACATTCTGCAAGACAGATGGCAAGTCATTGATCATTATTAAAAATAGTAATGGCCCTAATATTGATCCCTGACTTACCCCGGAACGCGTGTGGTAAGGCAAAGATTCGTAGACACCATATCTAACATACTGTTGGCGATCACGCAAGTAATCTGCTAGTAGCTGGAGTAGCGCAGGAGTAGTGCCTATGTTATACAGTTTTGCCAGCAGTATATCATTATTCACCCTATCAAACGCCTTCCGGAAGTCAAAATAGAGCACGTCCACCTGCTTTTTTCTATCCAACTGTAGTGAAACGAACTCCACGAGGGTAAGCAAGTTGGTATTGACAGACCGTTTATTTCGGAATCCGTGCTGCGCATTACACAATAATTTCTCAACCTGCTGATATATTACCTTATGGAGAACATTCTCAAATATTTTAGCGGGAGATGAGAGGATAGCAATTGGTCGGTATTCTTCAACTTGAAGCTTATTAGATGTCTTTGGGATAGGCGTTACCCTTGATACCTTCCATTGGGGTGGATAAGCGCCGGTTTTCAATGCTAGGTTAAAAATATGACACAGTGGCCTAGTGAAACCTTTCCAGATTCTCTTCAGTACTGCAGGCGGAATACCATCTGGACCAATAGAACTACTCGATTTTAGTTTCTTAATTCCAGTGGCAACGTCTCTGTATGTGAACTCGAAGACATTTACATAGTTGCTATCTTTTTGACCACATTCCTTCTGAATGTTATGACATAAGTCATAAGATAATTTAATGAGAATTTATAAACATTGAAGTTGAGATTGATTATTTTATTTTGGCTATTATTGGTTTTCAGAGTTAGCAACCAGAGGGCGCTCGCTCTTTCGGCGTGCGGCATTCTTCGACATTGCTGTGATGTTTTGATTCAATCCTGTTCTAGCTTTGTGATCATTTGTAATAACTTGTTAACTTGTGAAAACTATAATAAATTAGAGTAATACGGAACATACTAATTTACTAGCTGACCCCAGCATAGTAGCCGATTCTCAGACCTACTGAATACCTACGCATATAAATTTGGTAAAATCGGTAAAGCCGTTTCGGAGGAGTACGGTAACTAACATTGTGACATGGAAATTTTATATATTTAGTACTTGTATTTTTTTAGGACAAAACACCTAGAACGAGGCTTTATAGAAGTTCTGAGTTCATAATTGGAGTGCGTCCGAGTTCGAAGCATCAATAAATATTCATTGTTCTGATTTCCGAAACGGGCGCAAACTTTTACAGAAAACTCTCCCATCGTAACTTGAATAACATCAATTATTTTATTGCTAACGAAATCACCAGTTAATTTGGGGAATTACGGCGTTTATCACAAAACTTTTTTCATTTTTACGAGAAACCACAAATTTTCTGAAATGTTAGAATAATAAATTATAATTTGCATATATTTGTACAGCATTGTAATTTCGTACTTTTTATCGTGTTTATACTTTTTGTTTTGCATAAAATTAAAATACCCTACCTAATCTTTAAAATAATTTACATCAAATTATTGATAAAATGTTTTTGTCGATACGACCTCAGTAGCACTATGTGCAAAGGGTCATCTGAGGCGCCTGATGCGCGCGTCGTGGTTTCGTTTCCCGCCGGGGAGCATATTTTGTACGAGCTACAATTTCTGGTTTTGGATTTGTCCATACTACAATACAATACAACACAATATTCTTTATTGAAAAACCAACAACGTAAAAAAAAAAACTTGAGAGGTGTCAAGGGACACCCGGATGGAACGAGGTTCCTTCTCCACTTCGTGATCACAACAGCGCATAGGTTTACACGCACGGCTTGCCAAATACATAATGCTTATTATATTGTAATAAGAAGCACCAGCCAGAGAAATTTACAGGTTATTTTAATCATTGAATTAAAACATCCACCATGTTTCATTTCAATGCGAAGTTTAAGTTAGATTATGTGGGCCGATCCCGGCGGCACTGCAATGCCGGACCGACCCGTGACGGGAGTGGAGCGGGCTCCGAACATCCCGCGTCGCTTGTCAAAAATCAGTTTAATATACTGGTCCCTCAGTGAGGGACCTTTCGGATATTAAGCTGAAAAGAACAGATACTCCACTTTGATCTTAGCCAAAAGGCCGAGAAGCGATACCTACTAATTATAACCGTAGGGTTGTCAATGTCTGCCCCGCGTTTTCGTCAGCGCGATCTAGAGCTCGACCAGCTAAACTGGCGACTAGATGTCGCCGTTCCGTTACGGAATAAACGAGAAAGTTTATACCCTCACACGTCACGGCCCCAGCAGCGGTACGGTACAGAATACTAACAGTTTTTATTAAAAAGTGTCGTGACAAATTTTCGTATGATTTTTTTTTCCGTCTTACCCCCTTTCACAACGAGCGATAAGGAACTTCGTTCCAATTACCAATAATTGACAATAGCAAAAAGTGAGACAATGGGCGGCCTTATCACTTAAAGCGATCTCTTCCAGGCAACCTTTGGATGGACAGAGATCACTAATAATATAAATGTAAATCTTTTACGGCAAAACGGCTGAACCGATTACCGGGCCCAAAACTTGGTCTGGTAATGCGAGTCACATTGGATAAGGAAATAGGCTACTTATAACCGCGAGATTAATTAATTAAGATTAATCTGGGGTTAGATAATACATACTGTGTGAAATAATGATTTGTGTATGGGTTATTTTTTATTTTGGAAGTCGTATGGTTTCCCTCATTCAGGCAGTATTGCTTTAATATCGACTTCGCTACAAATTTTAATTACTTCTTTATATCAAGATCCGATCTATCCGTGATACAAATGGTCTTTAATCTTGACGCAAATATAATGAATCGCTTAGTTCTGAGTAAATGAGAAAAAAGTAAGCAAAAACAAACTAAAGCTAAACATACTGGCAGTTGCATATTTTATTATATTGACATTCCTTAACTTATCTTATTTTACAGTTGCAGACATTTTCATTAAACTTCAAAGCCGGCATAGCTAAAGGTCCGTTTATATTATATTATATACATATACATACATATTACATATCATAACGTAAATGTGTGTGAAAAACTACCGAATCGTTTCTAAAAAACTGTACCTAAATAATATAAACAGCTAGATTATCGACGAAACTCAAGTTCCAATATTGTAGAAAGGTTGTCAATACAACCTTTCTACAATATTTGAACTTGACTTTCGATATACATACGTTAAAACAATTTTTAAGAGTTAGTAGAATATCAACTAATATACATACTACAGTACATATTATATTATATCAATATTTATATACAGTGTTGCAATTAATAATCTTAATATAATATAAATCTCGTGTCACAATGTTTGTCCTCAATGGACTCCTAAACCACTTAACCGATTATAATAAAATTCGCACAGCATGTGCAGTTCGATCCAACTTGAGAGATAGGATAGTTTTTACGGCGAGTAAAATTCGAATAATTTCCGGGAAAATTGTATACCCGTGCGACGCCAGGGCGGGCCGCTAGTGTTTTTATAAAATTTATGGAAATGTTCATTACCTTTATGGCGATCGTGTCATCCTGAAGGAAGTACAGCAACTTGTACTCCTGCAGCTCTCCATTTTCCGCATCTCGGTTGTCCCAATACACGTTGAATCTAGGAACAAAAACATATATACATACGTATAAATATATATATGTATAGAACTGAGCAGTATATTTTACAGCGAGTATTGTCATTTTAAACTCAAACTGTCGATTCAACGAATGTTGAATGAAAATTCGTCGCGTTTGTTTCTTTATTTTGCTTTTTTTATGTTTGTTACCTCTTTGATTTCCGTGAACCAATTTCGAAGATGATTTTTACACGAAGGCTGTGGCGTGAAAGTTGGTCCCATTTCATTATAACAATCGGTAAAGTAGTTCTCAAGTTATATTGATATACTAGCTCACGTCACGGCGTTGTCCGTGTTATATCAGTCACATCATCCATAGAACATACATTTTAAAATTTCAAGTATCTTCTCATCGGACTTCCATAAAAAATCCAACCCCCGTTTTACCCCCTAGGGTTGGAGTTTCGTATAATCAGTTTTTAGCTTGTGTAAATGTATGTTTACACTCTATAAAGAATCTACCTGACAAGTTTCAAGATTCATACGTAAAAATTGGAATTTCTAATTACCCCTATTGCATTACTTCCTTACCGGTTATTGAAAAAATATTTTTGACGTATCATTCATTTTTATTAAAGAACATTCGTACTGAATTTCGTTCGAATTACATAAGAAACGATAAAGTTTTATATTACTTTGCACCGCCATTTAATCCCCTTAGAGGGTGAATTTTCAAAAACCCTTTATGTTCTCGAGTGGCGCGGTGGACTCACTTGCGGCGCAAGAGGTAGCAGGTTCGATTCCCGCCGAGGGGTCAAGTGTTTATATAATCTGCAGTCACTTTCTACTTGGTCTGGGCATTTAATATGTATAATAAAAATATTAATACATATGTATGTCATTATATTAATTATATAAGATTTCAGTACCGGTAACACACGCTTACCACGGGGCTAGATAGAGGGCTTGTTGTTTGGATTGTCAGGTAATATTTTTTTTATTTATTTATTTATTAGTGCTCCCATCTATATATATAAAAATGAATCCCTATTTCCCTTGGTCACGGCATCACGCCTGAACGGCTGGACCGATTTCGCTAATTATTTTTTTGTTCTGTTCGTTATTAAAAGAAAGAAATTGCGCAGAATATTAGAAAATTTAAAATTACTTAACCACCATATAAAATTATTAAACTTTTTTAAATGTAACCTTAAGACATTTGACATAGAATTAACTGAATGCGAGCTGCAATAATAGTCAAAGAGGATGAAAAAAAAATGACGTTTAAAACGGATTCTTCTGTCAATCTTATTTTATTGATAAACAATACATTTTAAATAATTAATTTAAAGGATCGAAGAAACCTGACTTTCTTAGTTCACATGACGGTTACCCTGCGTCTAAGGCGGAACAAAGTTCGCCGGGTCAGCTAGTACGTTATAAAAGGAATCAAAATTTCAAGTTTCTAACCCTTATAGTTTAGGCCTTGCGTTGATATGTCTGTCAGGCAGTCAGTCAGCTTTTCGTTTTACTTATACAAATAGATTGAATAGCAAGGTAAGTATAATATGATCAATATCCCATTATTGTGAGTTATGTAGCACCAGTTAATAGATTTGCGTGGTATGGACATGCCATCAGAAGGGATGAAAGTCATGTGACGAGAAGTGGGATAGAGGGAAATGGAAGCAATATACATTTTGTGCCGAAGCAACAAAATGTGGAATAAGACCACCAACCATTGTTTATTATGTAGCATTTTGAAAATTTTAACTAACCTAAAAGATTCGTAAACATACTTTCGTGTAAAGATACTTTTAAGAGTAGGTACTAAGGAATCCCACCCACTCTTATAGATAAAGCTACAAGGTTGTTAGTATTGTAAGCTATCCTAAAAAGTATTAATTATAACAGACCATTAAACCTCATACTCCGAAATCAAAGTTTGATGTCACCAAAATATGGCACACTCATTATGCAGTCTGTATAAAACAACAAACTATTAATCTTCCAGTGTCCTCTTAGTGTGTGAAAAATATAAGGAACAGAATAAAAAGCAAACCAGACAAGAGTCCCGGCGGGTCGCCGTCATGATTTATTAACAGAACAGTCCGTGCTTATTATTATAGCCGGGATAAGATAACAGGACGTAAATAAATGACAATCTACACTGATTGCAATTGTCTTGTTCCATCTGTACGTTACTCCAATCACTCAGGACTATATCTACCTACCTAGAAAGCTCTGTGAGGATGTTTAAAACTGTCCATACTATTCAGGGTGTTTCATTATGTGTTATTATTATGGACTTTTAATTATGATTTTCTAAGATCAACTCAACCATCTTCCGGTTTTGTCGCACCATGTTTCACATGAGACAACCATGTTCGACAAGGTATGTTCAAATTTAATGTATACTACTGAGATATGAATAGAAAGCGCGCTCCAAACTGTGCGGCGCTCGAATTTCCAACGAAGTTGAACAACATAGAGGCAAAAACTACTGAAACCACATCATTACGAGCAGCGAAGTTGTACGTTAACGTGAAACAGATGAAACTGAAAGAGAACCGCTGACGCTGGGAGCAACATCAGGCGCGACCACGACGTTCGACTTCGAGAGCGCCCCGCAAAAACAAATTGATATTCGATAAATTGAACTGCGGCTAAGAATCAAATTTCCGCGCTATGGCGGCGAAGTAAAAAGTTTTCTCATTTTGTGACTGTGTCGTATTTCATTGAAATGATTTATATCGAAGAATAAATAATTTTTAAGTATTGAATATGTTTTAGTTTGAAAAGTCATAATGACTCATAAATCGTGTAAAAACATAAATAGCTGTCTAAAATTTAATATATTTGTCAACAAAACACATTTTACTAGGGCATTGTCCAAAAAACATGTCTGTGGTACCTACTTTGTAAAATATCAACGATTTAAATCAACAAGACATGATTTTTAAGGCGTAAGTATACATTTTTTAGATTAGATTCACATTCATCGTTGCGACTTGCGATATAAACTCGCAACTTTACACGATCACTACATATCAGTCTATTAAATCTATACAGTAATTTATTGTTCAATGCTTAAGTATAAGCAAAAGTAGTAAGTATACTATATACGTATTCATTAATTTATTAGTATTTTTATATAATGAATATCATTATTATAAAAAGGTAAAGTTTGTGAGATTGTTTGTGATGTTGTAGTAGGGATATCTCTGAATCTAATGAACCAATTCAAATTAAATTTGGTGCACAGATTCTCAAAAGCCTGAATGAGTTTTTACCGCTGGAAGTTAAATGATTCTGCGGGAAAAATCCATAAAACGCGGGAAACAAACAACGCTGGCAAACTGAAATTAGGTAAGTGCCTGAAAAACGGCATAGGCTATTACTGTTACCCGGAGACAATATGTCATCTAAGTATTTATCATAAACCACAGGGTGGAATGATAGTCATAGGAAGTTAAATCATTACTTAAAACTGATTTACCGACATTATACGATTAAATCCTTTATAGTTGTTCATCATCATCATCATTTCAGCCGTAGGACGTCCACTGCTGAACATAGGCCTCCCTCAAAGACTTCCAGTGATTTCGGTCGTATATATTATAAATATATCGTGGTCGGTTATAGTTGTTATTGCAGAACATTTTGTTGGTATAAGCGAATTAGCGAAAACGTCATTTTTGTACCTACCGCTTCGCTGTTTGTTTACCGACACAAGATAGAAAACTGGACAAACAGAATCATAGCGGAAGTAAACATGGATATTTATCTGCGCTTGTTAAAGCGAAATTGGAACCCTCGTATATTTGTTTAAAATAGCAATAAATTTGCATATTGATCCAAATTCCATCATGAAATAACAAGTAACGAGTACTCGTATTTACACACATAGCCGGGTTTTATTGGTAATTTTAATGGTAATTGAAGGGGTTAAATTATTATTACTGGAATCATCACGGTATGTGTAGGTAATCCTTTTAGTCCACGTTCGTAGCTGATCTTTGATATACACGCTCTTATCTCTCTCGACAAGAGATGACCTGAGTTCCAGGACTGTCAACGTAAAAAGGGGTTACATGTGTATTTATGGAAATAAATGTTTTGACTTTGACTTAAATCCCAAAAAAGAATCATCTGAAAGTCTCTAAATCCGTGCTCGTTACTGAACAAATACTCTTAATACATTAAGGTACATTCGAAACGTCACATCCTCTCTTCATATTGAAATACGATATTTGTTTATTTTTACGAACGTCTCATATCTCGTATGAATATGGTCCTATATTTTCATTATAAAGGGAACTTAATATTTATGGAATACCTACTTAAAATAAAAATCCGTGGAATGATATAGGCCTCTGTTTATGGATCATAAAAGCCGGCTGCGGCTGGAGGGCGATCGTCGAGGTAAGGGAGTCCCTTAAGCGGGCACTTACAATGCGCTATAATAATTTCAGAAGAATTAAAGGAAATGTGAAGAAAATTCCGTAAGAAAAAATCGATTAAGCAAATCTGTTCAAATTACTTACTATCTATAGCCGAGTAAATACAATAGAACCTTTATTTAGGATACTAATTTAGTAACTAACATTCAGGCGCATTATGTGTATACTAGCCTGTTATACTGCAAGTAAAATTTTATTTTTTTGTTAAATGATTTGATAAATGGCCCAGATATAAATATATTACATACCATCTTATTTCTGCAAATGTATCATGACAATAAAGAACCAAACACAGTAGAGACGTATGCGACAAGGAAACCGCGGCTCATGCCATCCACTCGCAAACTTTGTCCGTCAAACCTCAAACCACACAGCTTTTTGCCCGTTTCCCACATTCGGAATTGCAAAGTACTTTTGTTAACCAAAATATAAAGGGAAGTCCATTAGACAATTCAAGTTTTATGGGAATATGCGAAATATTGTATCAATATTTCTGGAATTAGTCTTTTATTTCAGCCACCAGACAATGTCAAGCTTCAGATAAGTTAGTTATTTGCATATTATGAAAAGTACGTGCACTTGTTTTAAAAAATATCTTAGTTTCAGTTTTAAATTTACAGTTAAAAGAAACCCCCGATTCCAGAACTTTATTTATTTATCTTTGGATTCTTTTATTTTTTTAGCTTTGGCGGAGTATATAGCTAATGTTACTGTGGCTCCATCAACTACAAAAGAAACTTTGTCTACAAGAGAAGATTTATTGTGAAAATTCTCTATGGTACCTACATGGTTGCATTTTGTTTATATTATCTATGGACTTTGTGGCCTTTTTTATCGTTGAGAATACATTACTTTTACCAAGCAGTTAATTTCTTTGATTTTGTTAAAGAAATATTTTACTAACTCTACCTCAAAAAACAGTAAATATATTTTTTTGTAATAACAGGTAGTGGAGAAGCAATAGGAATTTTTACTTATTAAAATTTGCACTCGCGCAAAAGTCAAGGAACTTTGTGCACAAAAAACAATGTACAGAGGACTAAATGTTAGAAGCATTCTCTACCAGTCATCCTGGGCGTGCGAGAAAATAAATTAGGCACTATTAATATAAAACTTTTTTAAATATATATATAAATATAAAATGATTAAGTATGAATAAATACATAATATTTATATATAAGGAAAAGGAAAAGGCATAATATTTATATACCTATATACAGATATACCTACCATGAACAATACATGAATATGACACCAGAGCATAGAATTGTAGTACATAAAAGCTATAATTACGAGCCTTGTGAACATTCTAGTTATTAATTATCTTATTACTTCAGGTCCCTTAAAAGTAAACAGTCATACTATTTAGTAATGTGCACGTGATGCGCTTTCATTTGCGACCCCACTCGAGTATTATTTGCAGATAATTTTCTATCTATCTATCTATCTAACCTTCCCCACTTTTACCCTCATAATTTTTAGACTGGTAAACCGATTTTCATCAAACGTGTCTAAAAACACTCTGCTCCCACATATGTCACACGGCTTGTTGCGAAAAATTGGACTCACTTGAGAATAAAAAAAGTATGTATTCCTTGAAAACAAAAAGTTTGCGGTGCTCAGAGAAACTAAGAAAGATCTTAGACAAACCCCGCATTTGTCCGTTTTATTAACAAAAGAAACGCGCCGAGAAGCACCGCACTGCATAACCGCCTCAATTAATATCATTCTACGACGTTGTATTAAGGGTCCTTAACAGAATATTTAATGTTTTCAGAGCCGACATCTAAATCACCATCTACATATTTTATCTTGTTGGTGTACATTTTTAAAATTTTGATATCTACTAAAGCAAGACCAGTAAAATGAAAAAGTTGCAAAAGAACGAGTTCTTGCGAACATTATAAAATAAAGTACATAGTAACTCTTTTATAAGCTAAGTAGCAGCTTATAACAATGAGATAAAAATCATGTAAACTGGGCTAAAAGTCTATTTTATTAGGTTTACAAGCCTATATTTATTAAGTAAGACCTTAAACATCGTAGCATGTAACATGAAAGAGAACCTTAAGTTTGAAACTCGGTAAGCAGTCCGAAGAGTACGTAATTAAAGCCAGCAATTAGAACGAAGGAAGGTACACCCCTCTGCCCATTTCTCGGTCAGCTTGCGGCCAACCTCGGTCTACAATGCTAATTATTATTTAAATCTCTGTACAAAAGAATTACCGTCGGATCTGAGAAGCTGAGTGGTACACTTTTTTGTTTTAAAAAGTATGTGTTAATTGGTGTAAAAGTAGGTATTTCAGTATTTAAACTATAAAACACAGCCAATAGTTACCTTAATTTCAAGGTTTTGCTTCAAGCAACTAAGGATGAAAATTAATAATCTTAAATTAGTAGTTTTCATAACGATATTATCAAGTACAAAAAACTTTAAATTTATTAGTTTTGACGTGGCAACGTCTTATAAATTAGTTTGCCGGGTGACACTTCAAGAAACTGCGTTACGCATCGCTCACGTTATGCGCTCACAATGAGAGCGAGTGAGAGGCACGCGTCCCTTCCACTCGGGCATGGTTAGCCCGCCTAAGAGCGAGAGAGACAGAGCGAGAGAGAGAGAGTGAGAGAGATAGGCATACACACCGGTTCATGTTCATCCTTCTTCCTACTATACGAATGAATATTCACATTAAAATTATTTTCCACTCAAAGTCGTTGTCACGTAAAACTTTCGCCCGTATACCGACTTTACAGGCAACCAATTTTTATTTTAGTCTATAATACAAAAAATTGCAACTCATCATCATCATCATCATCATCATCATCATCCTATTAACGTTCCCACTGCTGGGACACAGGGACTTCTCTGTTGGCGAGAGAGATTAGGCCTTAATTCACCACGCTGGCCAAGTGCGGGTTGGTGAATGTCACATGCCCTTCAAACTCTTTTAAGTTCTCAGAACATGCCGGTTTCCTCGCGATGTTTGCCTTTACCGTTAAAGCACGTGTTTAAAGCGCACATAAATTTCTCAAGAAGAAAAATCCAGAGGTGCGAGGCGGGGTTTGAACCCACGACCTTCGGAATGAAAGTCGAGTGTTCTCCCACTTTAGCCAACACGGCTATTTCAACATGCAAATACTCTAATGTAATCAAGAACAAGACGTGTTACCTGCAGGGGTCCCTAACCATTCGTCTCCCTAGAAGCCGAAAGTAGAACAGGGGTTCCAACTTAACGGCTCAATTGAGAATATTTGGGCCGGCTTAAAAGATTACAGCTCTGCATTACAGAGTTTATCGATTTTTTAAGTGAAAATATAGAGTAAGACAGTTTTTTTCTGGCTAAATGAAGTGCATTCCTTAAAAGGTAAAACGCTCCTATTTAACCCTCGACCAAAATACCTGTTACTGGGGGTGTTTACCGTTGTAACAGATGATTAGTAACGGATGGATATTAACATAAATATAAAATTTCGCGTGTCACAATGTTCGTTGCGATTTTTTCGTGTTTAGATATGTGGCCCGGAGAAGCCATCTAGGTATTCATGTCCCATCTTAGACCACATCGTCACTTTACATCAGGTGAGATTGTGGTCAAATGAAGGCTTATCGATCATAAAAAAATATTTATATATGTTTGATAGTTGAGCCGTTTAAAGAGTGAGAGTGGTTTAGAAAACACGAATAGCTGCAAATATACTCGATTGGGGTATCAAACGAAAGCGCATTTGCACAGTACAAAATGATATGCTTTTTTTTACTTTTAAGGAAATTAAGGCTTTAGAATCTAGGTTATTTAAAAAAAAAATTATTTAGATTCCTTAATAGGAATGCATTAATTTATTTATCCGTCTGAAAACAACTTTCTGAAATGCTATGGGTAAGAAGAAAAGTTTATTGTTTTTTTTTAACAAACACAGAACATTTTGCATTTTCAAAAGTTTCTTGTTCGGAATTACTTTTTATACATTAGAATATATACGGTGTACACATCGTTCAAACCTTCTTCATAAATTACTGATACCATAGACTAAGAGGTTCATTAGTCTATGCTGATACCTGCAGGTGACCTAATTTTCAGTAAATTAACGTATTTCCACTGATAAATAAATAAATATTGCTGCTACACAACAACAATTAGCACCGTGGCATAGAATAATAAATTACTAACTAAACTGTGGTTAAGCTCTAAGCTTGTGTTACGGCTGCTATACATCTGCTGGCCTAGCCAACCGGCATTCGCTACGAAGCGAATCGATTTCTACAATCGTCATGGCTTAAGCGATTGCGAAGTTCGATTGGTAGACAAAGTAACATTCGCTTAGCGATCGCCATTTCTATTCGTTCGATCGTTAGATACCCGTTTTAGTCTATGTTTGTCGACATCAAACGTCAAATGTGTCATTTGCTATTTAGCCCGTCTCGATTACGTTCCAGTCTGCACAAAACTAATATAATGTTTTATTTTAGTTATGAAAAGTTTTTCTATTTTTATTACGTGTGGAGGCTTATTATATTTCGTTTTTGATAATTTGAGTGGGGTACTCAAACTCTACGGTATAATTAATACTTTGAAATGAAAATAAAAACTATTTAAGTTTTTGAAATATCTTATTATTATTAAAAAAGTCTCAGTCAGTTGAAATGAAACGCAGTATATTTGCAGAGAAGGAAATCATTATCATCATATCATATTATTGTGTTTCTACTTGCTTAGAAAGATTGACAAAATAGTGCATATTAGTGTTAGATACAATCTGCATCTGCATGCAGAGAGTTCTCAAATTCATGGCCACACTGTCAATCGTGACCCGAACTGCCTTGAGGGGTTGATAATTACTAGCAGTGTGGAAAGAGTAGTCGAGGCCGCTCACATGGACATAACACAGGACGCTCTAAGTGGCACTCTCCAAGCGTCGATACAGTTGGCTCAGGACCGGAGTCGATGGAGAGTAGTGGTGACAAAGCTGATGAGACGCCATAGTCACGTCCCTCAGTCATGGGGTTACGACTAAGAAGAAGTGCTAAATAATATTTTTCTTGGCGTCAGTGATAAACATATTTTAAGTACCTATTAATAATGAAATCAAGAGCAAGGGCCAGTGGTGAACAATTTTCAAATCTTTTAGAGTGGAAGTGAAGATAAAAAAATAATTTAACTTGTCTAAGCGCTTATTTTACCTAATCCTAAAGAATTTTGATTTAGATTAATGTATATAGATGTGAGCAGGTAAAGCAAATGTGTACTCAAATAAAAAAAAACAATATTTGTAACGTTAACTGTGTATGTAATTTTATTTATAATTTACTTAGAAATCACATTCTCATCACAACCTGTTGATTAAATGATTGAGCATTGCTCTGCCTTGGATAAGAACTCTGTCTTTAAGTAAACACCTCCAATGAGACTTGAGCGGTTTGAGTTTGAGCTAATAGTGACGCTCAATGCAGTTTCTGGCTTGCATGTGGCGAGATTATGTATAGCTCTTCTCGAGACCCAAGTGCAGCATTTAAAACAGGGGTCATCAGCCAGAGTCGCAGTGGATAACCAGAATCCCCTGCAAGAAAACGAACAGCACTTATTCACATTGGTTTTTATGAGTAGGTACCTGCCCTAACTTAATTTATTAATAAATAAATAAATAAGGTTCTCTTACTGCTAATCAAATAAAATGTTTATTGTCTTACCCAGCAATCAAACATGTTTTCCACTTAAATGAAGGCCATGCATGTATGGCTCTACTATACTTGCAGACCATAATGTGGGAGTCATGTGTGGCACCACCAAACTTAGAATTGATGTTTATTCTAGGTAGTGGTTACATACCTATAAAATAATACTCCATTAAAGAATATCAGTAAAAATAAGTGAGTTAGCTTAGATGATGTTAACCAGAATTTAAACAGCATTCACACATGTGTAAGTAGCTAAAGGTAATAATTATCATCTCAAAATTATAGTGATATCCTTTCCTACTATAATAAAGACATTGATTGCACTCATATTGCAATTGTAAAGCATCCACTGGCTTTACAATTGCAATATGAGTGCAATCAATGTACCCTATCACCCCTGGCCGACCATGTATCCTTTTAAACTTGTTAAAAAATGAGTACCTAGGTAAAGGTTGGTTCTTAGGTAAGTTGCAGGTCACAGTGGTCTAGGCAGGTAAGGTTGGTTCTTAGGTAAGTACCTAGCAGGTCATAGTGGTCTGCTTAATCTTTTTGTTACATATGTACCTACCTATTAAACTCTTGGACAAAGGTATTGCACATAGGTATAAAATAATAATGTACTAACATACAAACAACCACTTACCCTTCTTTGATTTAAGAATGTGCTTGTGATGTTTGAGGGAAAACAATCCATTTTTAATGATGTTGTCATGGTTGAGAGCATGATGTTGTTCGCTGCGTCAAATTTTAGATAAAACACCCACAACTCATTGATACGACCCTGTCGCAAAAAAGTTAAGGGCGCAAAGCACCTGAAAAAAGAAAATATACTTAAACAATTGTGTATTGATAGGCAGATAAAACAAAAAAAAATTCACCTATATTTACCTTTATTTCCAGAGATATCTCTAGAGATCCTTTTAACGACGTTGAAAACCTTAATCACAACAATTATTTTAAATAAAGCTTTGCTCAGTCTAAAGTGCTCTTTAGATAATGTTTCTGGTATTAGATATTCATCAACACTTTCCAATTGCTGCCAAGAAATGTATCTTTTGTGGCGAATAAGCCAAACATTTTCATTTTGAGCTGAACACAGCAAACGCAGCGTATGCGTCTTCAATTAGGTATGTAACACTTGGTAACAATAGCACTAAAATTATTTTAAAACGCACAAATACATAACGCACGCAATAAGTAATTGATCCCTATTGATATCTTTCTACAGCAGCTGTTTGTATATAAAATCGCCATTTTGTTTCGATAACTACAAGGTCCTAGCGTTCGCTAGCCTTTCTATCAAGAGAATCGACTACTAAGCGAAATCGCTTGTCAAAAGTGTTACTTGGCTACGCATTTGTATAGAACTACCCGTTCGATGTTGTCGATTCGTTTGGTGGAATCGAAATGTATGTACATTGTCTACCAATATTCGTTACGTTAGAAACAGATCACGTGACATAATATCTAAGGCTTATGTCAATCCCATACATTTTTGGACTTTTCTACTATCGCTTTCGCTAATCGATTGTTACATTGTCTAGGCCCTCTGATATTCTTAATATAATATTGTATACATACATAGATATTTTTTATTACACCCAGACCAAGGCGAAAGTGCTTGCAGAACATACAAACACTTGACCCCTCGGCGGGAATCGAACCCGCTACCTCTTACGCCGCAAGCGCACCTTCGACCACCGAGCCAATTGGGGTAGTCAATTGATTTCATTTCACCGCCTGCAATTATCTAGTGTTTTATCTTTGGGGTAGTGCGAAGGCAGGTAGGATGGGGTAGTTCCAACGTTACGGCTCAATCTGGAATCCTCGGACCAGCTTAAAAGATTCCAGCTCCGAATTACAGAGCCTATTAATTTGTTAAATGAAAATAAACAGTTTATGTCTGGCTTATTGAAGTGCATTGCTCAGCAAAAAACATTTTATTGCTACTTGTTTCATCATCATCACCCTATTAACGTTCCCACTGCTGGGACACAGGGACTTCTCTCTTGACGAGAGAGATTAGGCCTTAATTCACCACGCTGGCCAAGTGCGGGTTGGTGAATGTCACATGTCCTTCAAACTCTTTTAGAGTTCTCAGAACATGCCGGTTTCCTCACGATGTGTTTGTCTAAAATTATCTTTTTTTTTAATGAAAGGCGAGTTTTGCGCTTGTGTTCTTAGACATGTTTGATGAAAATCTTATGAACTTATGAGGGGTAAAAGAGGGGACGAAAAACTGAAAATATGCAAATATAATTAAGTGGGGTCTTAAATGAATGAGCATCACAGGCATACAAAAAATACTTTTGACTTTAATTAAGGGAACTAAAGTTTTGGAATCGGGGTAAAAACAAAACCCCGATTTCATTATTCCCGATACGATTATAAAATTTAAGAAAAACCCCCGATTCCAATGCCTTAATTTCCTTAAAAGTAAAATACCATATTATTTAGTAATGTGCACGCGATGCGCTTTCATTTGATACCCCACTCGTTTCGATTTTCGTTTTCCTTCCCCCTCTCACCCTCATAACTTTTAAACGGCTCAATCGATTTTCATGAAATATGTCTAAGAAAACATAAAAAAAAAAACTAAATTGAAATCCATCCGTTCTGGAGCTAAGATGTCCTAGACAAACAGACAGACACAAAGACAGACAGCAAACCGACACGTCAAACTTATAACACCCCTCTTTTTTGGTCGGGGGTTAAAAAATGTTTGTAGGTATACATTGAAGTTTATTGGTCAAATATAGAATTTACCTACTACATAATATATTATTTAAATTTTGTAATGCCCACTTTAAGCCATCCAAACCATACACATTTATATACCTACATTTTGATATTTGGTTTATAACGTATTTAGTTGAGCAAGACGGTTTTAGAATTGCACAATATATTTAGCATTATCATAAGTTTCCTATTTCGTAATGTACACATCATAATGACATTTTCTTTCCTTTCATTTGGCTTTCTTCAACAATCTTTGATACGGTTGACCTGATTTCAATATATTCTCATTTTTGCATTCATTTCATTCGATACTTACCAACTTCTCAGAACCACTGAAAATTATGGTTTTTCACGTTATAAAACTTTAAATACCACAAGCACTATCCTGTTATACCTACTTACGTTATTATCTTACTTTTCTTATTATTAAAATTAATGAATTAATAAGAAACAAAGCTGAATAGTTATTATATTAGGTAACCCCAGTTTTCTAGGCAAACTAGATTGTTGTTAGAAGGCCCTGAGGGATGCGCGCTTAGGAAGCCACTTGGCAGTTTGAACGGAGTTGGAATGGACTTCTAATTAGCTACACAAATCTAACATAAGGTACCGTGGGTATTTATTTTACGTTTGAATTTAAACGGAAACAATCGGATAAGAAATAATCCGATTGTTTCCGTTTAAATACAAACATATCTGAATAACATGGAATCTGAGAAAAATATCTGCAATATTTAAGACACTTCCCCTCAATGTGGCATGGCGGTGGGACACCATGCATATATATTTGAACAAAAAAAAATCTTTTATTCTTAACCTTGTTTTGCTATTTGGCTTCGGAGCCCTAAATATGAAACTTCTATGTCAAATCCATATGACACGGCAATAAAAGCCGCATGTTTAAAACGAAATTACTTGTAAGGAATCAATAAATAAAGAGTACTTTCCAGTGTACATGATTCTTAATAGTTGGTACAAAACATCTTAACAAACTTAAATCTAAGTTCTGATGTCATAATTATTATTATGTATAAAAGTTCTTATGTGTAAAGTCTTATCATCATTATACATAATAACACAGTACAACTAGTGAGTACAACTCGCACTTGGCCGCATTTTTATAGATAGGATAACAAATATTGGGAACAACCAAGGTTAAAACGTTTAACCACCAACTACCACTTTCATTCGTTTTATGTTTTATACAACAACGTATCACTAAATACAAACTGATGAACCTAAACAAATCAGTGTATTCGACCAAAACTCAAAACAAAGTTAACAAACTATAATTATTGTACATGTTTGTACTGTGTTTATACACTTTACCGTCAAACACCACAATCAGAATTTAATAACCACCTGTGCAGGCAATTTCACTCCGCAAACGTTTACCATCAACCATTGGGAATTACGTGGTCGATCGTTAGGTCATAATTGAATGGGATTCAGAACTGATGGCAGAAAATTAAAATAGGCCCCAGCAGGCCATTAATCTAGATCTGCATAGAGACGGCTCCCGTGAGGCTAAGAACGAGGCTAGCTAGACGCCAAGACAAGATTGACTCGAGGATTGTACGTTATTCAGACTGCAGTCGCAATTGGAATGTGCCAGGAACTCCAATAAATGTTATCTCATTTTTCAATTACTTACTTGCAATTATATTAAAAGATTCTTATGAATTTTATCTACTAGCCTTTGATAGCTGCTGCGTCCGCATAATATTTCATTGAAAATCAGATTAGTTCGACGCGATTCCATTAGCTACGCTCTAAATTCAAACGCAGTTTCAGTTAAAGAATACATAAGAAAAAAACTCGATACATGTTATTATGATTTTAATTATGTAAGTATAAAATAAAAAGAAAATTAATTTTAAGATTGTACGTTATTCAACCTGCAGTTGCCACTAAATGTTATGTGTTGATTATAAGTAGAGCCCAACGCTACCTCGCCCGCAGTGAGTTGCGCTTCAAGTGGAAGGAGACGTGCAAATTTGAAAGTGCAAAAAGATGCAGTTGGAATGGTAACCCATCCTAGTACCGGCGCAACGATGCTTAACTTTATAAAACTCGTGTTTTTGTATGGGAGTCCCTTTGTATATTTATTTATTATGTGTTTTAAATGGTTATATAGCGACAAAAGATATTCTTCGTGATACAGCCTGGTGAGACAGGCGAGACTTCTCTCAGTAATAGGGTCCCGTTTTACCCTATGGGTACGGGACCCTATAAATATTTATTATCATAATATATTAGAAATATTTACTATATATATATAAGCCGTCAATTTTGTATTTATCAACTGCTAACAGCTGCTGCGCCCGCATTGTGTTCAAAAAACAATACAGAGAAATCAGAATAATACGATGCCTATTTAAAATGGGATTTATGCTTCGCTTAGAATTCATATGCGTTTAGGCTTACTTGGCGAGTCGAATTAGAGGTATTCTTTAGTGAGGAAACATTATTGTATAAGTAAGTAATTTGGTTTTTAAGTAAAGTTATAACATTTTTTTAAATTCTATGTTGTATTGCCATCTACGTTTTGATTGCTAGAGGAAATACATTATTTAATTAGATTCCATTCAAGAACAAAGACAAAAATGTTCAGTTAATTTTAGTAAGTTTATAAAGTGAAGCAGAAAATAAGCATACAAGTGCCGGACTTAATTAAACTCGCTTATATGAATATTTTAGTAATAGTGTTTTGAATATCATGATGGTTAAAATTTGACAGTATCAGTGGCGCAGCGCATATGTATAATAAAAAATATCTATAACTAGCTGACCCGGCGAACTTTTTTCCGCCTTAGACGCCATAAATGAGCAGATTTTTGATTTTATAAAGTTAATTGTTTTATTCAAAACTTACCAAAGTTCCATATTAAATTGAACTTTTAATATTAGGCCTGATGGCTCTAAAGTAACCGTCATTATGAACTAAGAAAATCAGGTTTCTTAGATCCTTTAAATTAATTAGTTTAAATGTATTGTTTATCAATAAAATAAGATTGACAGGAGAATCCGTTTTAAACGTCATTTTTTTTTCATCCTCTTTGACTATATTTGCAGCACGCATTCAGTCAATTCTATGTCAAATGTCTTAAGGTTACATTAAAAAAGTTTAATATTAAGTATTTTATATGGTGGTAAAGTAATTTTAAATTTTCCAATTTTCCGTGCAATTTCCTTAATTTTTTCTTTCATAAGAACCTTCTCCTGATAATAACGAACAGAACAAAAAAAGAATTAGCGAAATCGGTCCAGCCGTTCAGGCGTGATGCCGTGACCAAGGGAAATAGGGATTCATTTTTATATATATAGATGTCTATAATGTTAGTTTATCAGACGTAGTAACGCCTGAAACACAAGCTTAGAGCTTACCAAGGGGCTAGATGTTGTTGTGTGAATTGTCCAGAAGTAAACATATTTATTTTATTAATTTATTGTTATGAATGTACTTACGTTAAGATTTTTCCATCGTACTCCAAGAAGCGTCTCAGAGGGTCCTGCCGGACCGCCGGCTTCTTCGGTATGGGCACCGACTTCCAGTGCTGTTGCTGCGTGTACGGATCTTGAGGTAACGTCTCTTCTTTTGCCAACTCCACTCCCTGAGATTCCAGCCATTCCTGTGTAAACAAAAATACTTTAAACCTTTCTACTCAAAACAAAAAGATCTTGACAGACAGACGGACAACAAAGTGATGCCTACAATAAGAGTTCCGTTTTATGCCTTTAGAGGTACGGAACTGTTAAGAGATAAATAAATATAATACATATATATTTTTTACATTATACACGGTGTGGTATTTACACTGAAATAAATTTATTACTTTGGGATTTAATAAAAGTACGATAAGAAAAAACTTTATAAGTTTTTGTCCATACATAATGCCAAAATGCGGAATATTTTATTCCCCTTACTATTTGAAAAACTGTATTAATAATCTGGCTAATCATCTAAAAAGTTTCTCGGAAGTTATTCGTATCACATTAAAACCGTAACTTTCTAAGAATATTGTAAAACCACAATTTTGAACATTTTATGATTACTTTTGACGGTTCCTAGACCCAATATAAGATTTTAACCGACTTCTCGAAACTACGAGGTTAGTAGGGAAAATATAACTTTTCAAATAGTTTATATGTATTTGTGTAAAAATTATTTAAAGAGTGGGTGAAAGAAGAACGGTACAAAAAATATCTCAGACCTAAGGCCTACATATATATGCAGGATTCTGCCCATCTTCCTTTCACTGGTATAATGTAATGGATCCTCTCATACTGTACACATTTGTTCAGAAGATTACAACATTTTGTAATCTCGGTCAGTCGTAAGTGGCAACTCGTGGTAGGGCTACTTCTTCCGTTTCTTTTAGCTGAACGTAAATATTATAAATTTACTAGCTGTCCCCAGCAAACGTTGTTTTGCTAATTTTTTTTTTTTTTCAAAATTAAAAATAGATTTTGGCCGATTCTCAGACCTACTGAATATGCTCACAAAATTTCATGAGAATCGGTCAAGCCGTTTCGGACGAGTTCGATTACGCACCCTGTGACAGAAGAATTTTATATATTACATAGAAGACTTGCCAACCTATAACTAACTAACTGTATTACGAAGACGAGATAAGGTGATCTAAAGTTTTGTGATGAACGTAACTTAATTATTAATTTCAACCCACTTATCAGCCGCCTTCGTGGCGCAATTGGTTAGCGCGTTCGGCTGTTAACCGAAAGGTTGGTGGTTCGAGTCCACCCGGGGGCGCTTTTTGCACAAAATTCCACATAACTTGTATATCTTTTAGCAGAAGAACACAAATTATTATTTCTAAGAATCTGTGTTTTTCAAACATAATATAACATTTTTTTAATGGCGAAATAGTACTTAACTATGAAAACTACATTTAAATGGGATTGTTTGTATTCGTTGGCAGTGGAACACGAAACCATAATTAACAACATAAAATTCACCACGCTTGCTGTAACAAAACAAATTCCCTAGGCATCTGGCAAAAAAACTATGACAAATTCAATACTTCAATTACTGTCTTTTGTGTCTCTGGCAATTTGAACTTAACTAGGACTTTGTGCTCCCAACCCAGTGAATTCTAGTTTAGCCATTATTTATCAGTACTCTTTGATTTTTGTATCTAAAATAAATCTTCCATCTTCGTCCACATCGACACTTACCCTTCAGGTGAGATTGAGGAGAAACACAGATCTATCTCCCACTTTAAAAAAGATAATGGAAGAAGCTAACGATACGAACTTAAGTTATCGTACAATAAACTTGTTAGGCCCTGCTCGATTTATCCAAATTTTATGCAAGCGTTGCTATAATAATACAAATAGGCTTCAAGCATAAATCAATTCAATAAGTAGATATTTTATCTGTTATATAATAAAGCATCTAATAGACCACATAAAATACGTTCAGATGTTTTTGAGTTTATACGAACATAAAGACAGATAGACGCATAATATTTATAAAATGATCAATTATAAACTTAAAGTCTTAGAAGATACAAAATAATTAATTAAGAATTAAGGCTTAATGTTGATCGTAAAGAGAAAAGTCTAGCTAGTTTAGCTGTGTCCCAGCAGTGGGGACGTAAAAAAGAATGATGATGATGATGAAAAATATATATTTATTTATTTTTACTAAATTAGCGTGAAACTTTTTCCAGTACTTTAATTATTGCACATGAATTAGTACAATATACCTACCTAATGTTATTTCTATTTTTAATTACCACCGAATCAAGTGGATAATAGCTTATCAAGTTATCACGCTATCACTATCGGTACCTACATAAATGTTTGATAACAAATAAATCCATGCCTCAGCTACGTTTAAAATATAAAAAATAAATAGAGCCCAACACCGCAAAGTAACAGTTTTACGGGACCGGTTTGCGTTAAGCAATTCCAGAGTTCAATGACAAAGTTCGGCCGCGTCAGGTTGTTTGAAAGCTGCCTTCATTAGATTCTTATTCACTAGCCATTCGTGCAGCGGACAGTGACGGAACGTAGTGTGTATCTTGCGTGCCAGTGGACAATTCAACATGGCTCCCTTATCGCTGGACGATAGCCTCGTGCAAACGTTTATGGGTCACGCTGCGCTGCTCGCACTCAAGCTATTGTTCTTATCAATGCTGACGGCCGGGAACCGTCTGTGGCGAGGCATCTTCTCGAACCCGGAAGACGCGAAGCTGTTCAGGGGGAAAGTGCAGTATGATAACGCAGCTGTGGAGCGAGTCCGGAGGGCGCATTTGAATGACTTGGAAAATATCCCCGCATTTTGGGTGCTGGGTGCGTTGTATCTGACTACTGGGCCTTCAGTGGTTTGGGCGACGCTATTATTCCGGGTGTTCACAGTGTGTCGACTGATCCATACAGTGGTGTATGCGATCATCCCGCTTCCGCAGCCAACCAGAGCCATCGCCTTCGGCATCCCATATGCAATCAATATCTATCTGGGAGCCCAAACAGTTTTATACTATGTTACTTCTTTATAAATCGTTTTTTTATTAATGTAAGTTCTGGTGATTCAATTTTTAGTTTAATCTATATGATTTTAAAGTGGTGTAGGTATTGTAATATATATTATTAAAGATCTATAGAAACTTTTTATAAATATAAAATCGTTGTCAAAACATAAATGTTTTATTTTTATGATTTTTGCTTATGAACATATTTTTTGTTACATAAAAGCAGCATAAAATAAGGACGCTTTATTTATTGTTTTTCAAAATAATTGAATTATATTTACAAGCAACTATAGTAAAATTAAACTCCTAACAATAGTTATCTATTAATCCAAAAACCTTAAATTTTGAGTAGTTCACCTACTACGTGAAAATAAACGTTAAAACGTTATTGTTTTACTTGGCACCAACTTGAAAATTATTAAATACTTAATTATTTAATTGTTTATGTTTCTTTAAATTAATCACTTAGCTATAAGGACGAAATTATTTCGAGGAGTAGGAGTTACTTTATTTTTAACCGACTTCAAAAAAAAGAAGGTTATTTTTTTTCTTTTTTTTATATGTCATATTCATATTGTATGTCCGCGGATATCTTTGTCGTTTATGAACCGATTTTGATTATTCTTTTTTGTTGGAAAGGGAGTATCCCATGGGTGGTCTCATGGTAAGGAAACCTGGATCTGGTGGTGGAATCCTGAAGAAATTGAGGGAAACTCTTGAAAAAATTGTCTTTCCGACTTGTGTGTTCCTTTATATTATTCAATATAATGAATTTTAAGCCCTTTTATTAATGAGGGTCTGGTGTTGATCTGATAATGGAAGGAAAGGCGGTGGAAGGAACTCCTCAACGATTTACAGCAGGTACTTTGTGTTTGGGCTTGATTAACTTATATTACTGAGACCGTTCATCTAAATGGGTTTTGACTGATATTAAGGGTCTGATGATGAAAATGAAGGACAGTCAAAGGAACTCTATAAGGTATATTTTAGTAGAGTAATCACAAAAAATCGTGAAATAAAACTTTCTTGCCAAAAATTAAACCAACTTCAAAACGGTAACAGAAAAGTGAAAAATAAATTAACTTTACAAATCATTTCGACATTTTAGTAATTAATATAATTAAAAGAAACATAAACAATTAAATAATTAAGTATTTAATAATTTTGAGGAATGTTTGAAAGCCGGATCGAGTCAGCTACTCTATTATAAAATTTAAATATGAATCGTTGTGCAAAACGGCCTCAAATTTGCGATGTTGCTTAATGCTTAGAAGTTAGCAACAGCGTAAATTAAATTATTAGTTTCGTAACACATTACATTATATTTACATTACACAATCTTGACTAGTCTGAAATATTTTTTATTTTTATTTTTTATTATTGATAAGCCTTCACTTGACCACAATCTCACCTGATGTAAAGTGACGATGTGGTCTAAGATGGAGCATGAAGGCTTAGAAGATGGCTTCTCCGGACCACATTACGAAACGAAAAAATCGCTTCACGCACTGGCCCAGCCCGGAGGGTGGTGACAAGCCGCGGCCGAAGCCTCCCACCAAAGTCTGTTCTTAGCACCACCCGGAGGTCACGTGTAAGGATTCAGAGGGTTACCACTTACGGACGTGAACAGACAAAACATCCTCCTGAAATAAAATGAAGTTTGAAGATCTTTATTTCTCATTAAGAATTTACAATAATTCGCTTACATGAAAAACCAACTTATAACTAAGTATATATTTTTACGTACAGTAGCGTGTAGATTTAATTTAAGTGATCATCAACATAATGTAAAGTATGATGTTTATAAATATTATAAATGACAACAACAGAATCAAAACAATGAAAGAAAAGCAAAATAAAATTAAAAAGGATGGATAAAATAATGCAGGTTATTACCTACATTATTTTATCAGTGGTAACACTGTACAGTTTTCAAAGACAGGAAAGGTAGACTGAGTCGAATAGGATTAAGAGGCGAATAGAATCAGAACAAGAAATTTAATAAACAAAGATTATGTTTTATACACATTTATATTTAATTGTCAGTTTTTTTAGTTATTAGGTAAAAACCTATATTAAATTTTATTACAAGTTTGATTTATGTAGACAATTGTCAATAACTTTAATTTATAAAATTTGAAACTTTAATTTATAAAACTTGAGTATAATTTCTGTGCCCTCAAAAAGAAAGTGATCCTATTCGCCTTGGTCTAGCCTATAGGTATGTAAGTACGAAAATATGTTTATTTAGCTGTGGAACAGCGATGAGGTGGCAAAGTTCGTATCAGTAAATAATCCTACTAAGTTAGCGTGATAACGCAGAAATTAACCTTATTTAAATGGTGATAGATGGAAAAATGGATGTAATTCAAGCTTTACCGCGACGCCGCGCGCATCTAGTAAATACGCACCAGGAAACGAATAATTGTCCTGATCATGGCGAATATCCTGGACCAGCCTGCTGTACAGTCGTACATTCTGTACTCCGCTGTCTTAGCGTTGAAACTACTAGGAACTGCAATACTTACATCCAAAGCCCGTATGGCTAAGAATGTATTCGCAAACCCAGAAGATGCTGCAGTTAAACCTGGAGCAAAAGTGAAGTTGGACGACCCGGACGTTGAAAGAGTGAGACGCGCGCACCTCAATGATTTGGAGAACATTCCAGCGTTTTGGATTCTCGGTGCTTTGTTCCTGGCGACGAATCCAGCGGCGTCCTGGGCGACCCTCCTGTTCAGGATTTACACAGCAGGTCGTGTTTTACACACATTCGTGTACGCGGTTCAACCATTGCCTCAGCCGGCTCGAGGTATCGCTTTTGGAATCCCTTTCTTGATAAAAATTTACATGGGTGTACGTGTTGTAATACATTTCATATCAGCTTTGTAAATTATGTTTATTTAAGTAAGTAGGTATTGCTAATAAATTAAAAATTTAAAATATATTCTAGTAATTTTAATAATGCCTATATCCTTTAATATTTTAATTGTGAAGGTATCCCGTAGTCTGTCTGTCGCGTTACCAAACATTTTGATATATCAAAATGTTTGGTAAACAGATTAACCTTACCAAATAGTAGTTGATAAGATATTATGAAGATATTATCAAACCATACAAAATATCACTTAAATTAATATATGTATGGAAATTACCAGAAACAGGATAACAAGATTAAGGCCTACGGAATATAAACATGTTTATAAGTTAACTATTGCTATTCACCATGACAACGCTAAACATCTACTTATACGGACGCCAAATACAGCGGCTTACGTCATTCAAACCTAGACGTGCCATGCGATCCCACGACTTGACATCTACTCCGATAATGTCAAATATTATGGACAAACCTGCGGTGCAATTTTACTTTGTGTACACGGGCACAGAATAGTAAATTACTACATCACGGGTGTCTTAGGGCTGAAACTACTAGGCACCTCAATTCTCACAAATCGCAAAAAATGCGTTCGCAAATCGCAAGTTAATTCAATGATCCCGGATCCCGACGTGAACGTGGTGTGATGGGTCCACCGAGCACCCAAAATAAATACTAGAATGTTCTTCAAATCATTGAGGTGATTCTTTAATAAATGATTTGAAGAACATTCTAGTGTTTGGGTGCTCGGTGGATTGTACCTGATGACGAATCCTGAGACGACCTTGGATTACGTTTAATTCAGCAAGTCACGTTCTTCGTACGTTTGTGTACGTTATCAAACCAATGCGTCAGCAGTTCCGATCTCTCGCTTTCTGGATCCCACATAATATGTTCTGTGTACAGGGATGTGAAAATTGTTCTTGCTTTATACACCTTTTAAGATGAGTTCATAAATTAGTCAAGAAAGTAATAAATTCTCTGTAGGTTTCTTCATTCATTCTGAATAATTATGGTATTTCAAAGCCATGACTGTTGCGTAACAGCGTAATGAGGTGTTGCCATGTGTAAACATCCAAGATAACAGTAAATGATAGGTAGGTAATCAACATGAAAAAAAAAGCTTCAAATATTGATACCACGTATCATTAATCCAATAATAATAATGGCAAATAAGTAGGAACAGTCATCAGTCTCCTCTATTTTGTTAGTTATAGGTAAATAAATATGTCTGGTATTCGATTTATGCAAGCCATTTGCAATTACCATTTATATAAGTTTTCTGAAGGGCGTCTAATATCAACTAAGATTAGGATTTGATTAAAATGTATCAAAATATATCCATACAATATAATTAACCATTACCACTATTGATGTTCCCACTGCTGGGACACAGGGACCTATCTCTTGACGATAGAGATTGGACGTTAACTCACCAAGTGCGTTTTGGTGACCTTCAAACTCTTTAGAGTTCTCAGAGCATGCCGGTATCCTCATGTCATGATGGATGCCATACAATATAATCTATATAAATAAAAATAAGTAGAGTATTTATTTATTTATTATTAGGACCACCAACAAGAAAATTACTTTATATTATTATAATTATGTCACTGATAACTGACTGATAACATTACTTATGATATGGCTGAGTCTTTACCAGATAATCTTCAGAGCCAATAGAAATTAAGTGACCATTATGCAACCACTTACTTCACTAGAGGCATTGGAACGCTTTGTTTATTGTTTCAACATGGCTTGCTCACATTTTAATACTTTGCTCTTAAATTACATCAATACGAACATATTTCATTAATTACGCTATAATAACTAATCACCACCTTCTAGGTCTTCGTGTCCCATCTTATACCACATCGTCACTTTACATCAGGTGAGATTGTGGTCAAATGAAGGCTTATCGAGCATAAAAAAAAATCACTTAGATACTAGTTTTAACAAGTGTAGATTTTCCCTTTCTTGATTCTTGAATTCCTTCAAATTTTGATTCTAGGTCAATAATTTCGCCCACGGAGTTTTGATTGCATGCAATTACTAAATAAATATCTAAAAAAAACTGAAAAGTTTAAAATAATTAAGTTGTTTTTATTAAACCATATTTACCTAGTTCTTATACTAAATAAAGTATACACAAGTTACCCAATTAAGTTCTTGAGTCGGTTTAAAAAACAACTTTATTATATTGAATTAGATGGTGGCTATAACTAGGTGGCTAGAACAATATCTTTTTGGTGTCGTGTAAAATGATGTTCGCCTCACTTACCCCAACTGACCTTACTTACGTATATATTCCTAATATCATGCCACAGATTTTAAACCATGACTACGAAAAAAATTTCACACTCGTATTTTAATACCTAATGTAAAATAAGTAAGTGTACCTCACTTATTTTACCTCAGAAAAACATCTAAAAGCTATTAAAGGCGCTCTGTCAAAAACAAGTTAGAAATAAACAACAGTTAGGTAGGTTTTTTTTTTTTTTTTTTTTTTTTTTTATTATTGATAAGCCTTCATTTGACCACAATCTCACCTGATGTAAAGTGACGATGTGGTCTAAGATGGAGCATGAAGGCCTAGAAGATGGCTTCTCCGGGCCACATTACGAAACACGAAAAAATCGCTTCACGCACTGGCCCAGCCCGGAGGGTGGTGACAAGCCGCGGCCGAAGCCTACCACCAGAGACTGTTCTTAGCACCACCCGGAGGTCACGTGTAAGGATTCAGAGGGTTACCACTTACGGACGTGAACAGACAAAACCTCCAAAAAGGTATCGTAAACACGCATCTAAGTAATTTAGGTATGTATATTACGCTTTATGTTACTAGGGACGTAGGACATTATAAACCAAGTTGAATTTAGCCACATACGCCATTCAGACCCCGACGCGCCGCCGCCGTATACACACAACGCGACAAACTCACCGATCATGGAAAATATTCTGAACCAGCCTGCGGTAAAATCGTACATTCTGTACTCTGCAATCTTAGCACTAAAAGTTCTAGGAACAACTGTGCTTACAGCCAAGACCCGAATGGCTAAGAAAGTGTTCGCGAATCCGGAAGATGCCGCTATCAAGCCCGGTGCGAGAGTGAAGTTTGACGACCCTGACGTTGAAAGAGTGAGACGGGCGCATCTCAATGATCTAGAGAACATTCCAGCATTTTGGTTACTCGGTGCGTTGTACCTGACTACTAATCCCGCGGCGTCCTGGGCGACCCTCCTGTTCAGGATCTACACAGCAGGCCGTGTTCTGCACACATTTGTGTACGCGATTCTACCATTACCACAGCCGGCACGAGGAATTGCATTTGGAATACCTTTCTTGATTACAAATTACATGGCTGTGAAAGTTGTGATGCATTATATTTCTGCGCTGTGATATTAAAGAAAAGTTCCATTACATCCCTTAAGAAATTCTAATTTGTGATTGTGTGTGAAATGCATCTACATAGTTGCGCAATAATAGCGAAGCTAGTTAAGTAAACAAATAAGAACAGTAAGCGTGAACATGCTATTGCTTTTCACTATGAAGTGCGCATTACATTATTTACATTATGAATGTCAAAATAGAAGATAGTGTTATTGTATCTGTGACTCAGGGCCATTCACTCGCTCATTCAAGCTTAGCTCCACCGCCGTAAGCACGCGCCGCAATAATGTCTAATATCCTACAGCAGCCTGCTGTACAATCGTACATTCTATACTCGGGTGTCTTGGCGCTAAAAGTATTAGGCACGGCGATACTGACATCAAAAACGCGTTACGCTAAGAAAGTATTCGCAAATCCAGAGGATGCTGCAGTTAAACCTGGTGGAAAAGTGAAGATGGACGATCCGGACGTTGAAAGAGTAAGACGCGCGCACCTTAATGATTTGGAGAACATTCCAGCGTTTTGGGTACTCGGTGCCTTGTTCCTGACGACGAATCCTGCGGCGTCCTGGGCAACGCTTCTATTCAGGATTTACACTGGATGTCGTGTTCTTCACACATATGTGTACGCGGTTCGACCACTGCCACAGCCGGCTCGGGCTATTGCTTTCGGAATCCCTTTTATCATCAAAATTTACATGGGTGTAAGTGTTGTGATGCAATATATTTCCGCATGGTAAATAAATGAACGTTAATGTCTTCTGCTTCATTTGTCTTCTAACAATTACCTAAGTATAATATAGACTGTTAATACCTAAGTTATTGGTAAGTTATGGTTTAATTGTTTTAATTTTGATGTGTATTAAATTAGTAGAGGGTTTAAATAATAAAGGATTATAACGATATCAGACAATTATTCATTACCTACTAGACCCAAACCTCCATTATATGAAACTAAATGTCATGGTGATTGTATTTAATTCAATGTCAAAGCAATAAAGGCCTTGACCAATGTCCAAACATACAATGTACGGCAATAGAATATAGTGAACATAAACCTAGTTAGTTTATAATGTGGGCAGAGCCGGTATGGCCCATAACCCTCTGTTCCTCAATTGCTACAGCTATAAACACATTTCTTTAAGCCTCTCGACCTTACTTTGGGCTTTATTCGGGAAACCATTCGATGGTTTTAAGGCGCCCATTCGTTTCACATTATTGCTCTATTATTGTAAAGGGAGTGCGAGTCGTTTTAAAGTACTAAGGGATGTACCTAGTAGGTAGGTAAAGTATAATAAGACTACCTATATGTAGAACAATAGCCTGAACTGGGAAAGTAATTCTTTATGTAGGTGAGTACATAATTTTCACTAAGTAGATACTTACTAGTTTTACGCTGCGCCGCTCTCAAAGAATTTGGCCTACATTATAATTATGTAGTAAGTTCTCTCAATACAATTATTTGCGGAGAAATAGGTAATAAATTGTAAAAGTAAAACTTCCCTAACTTAAAAGCTAGTTATACCTACATTGTTTATGATCTGTAAACATAGGGTACCTACTGGGGCTGATTTTTTTTGATTAAAAAATAGAGTTTGATTTATCATTTCAGCAGCGTATAATGAAATTTAAAAATATGTAGTACAGTAAAAATACGTACTTAATTAAAAGCCACAATTTGATTCCTAAATTCATCGATTTTTAAAGTGGGTTCAACCAAAATGCCTGCAACGGCAACGTTGATATGCCGATAAAAACACTAAGACAACCGGCCGGCCGGCGGCGATTGGGCGTGTATAACCAATGACCTTGGACCTAGTACCATAGATAATACACAGTTACTACGCTCATGCGCACCGCAACAAACAAAATTATAACCTAAAAATAGGACGCCAGCGCCGCTGTTTGCATCGTATAATATTTTGTGCTTTGGGAGCCAGTTGCTGAGAATACAAATAAAAAAGAACATGTGAGTCATTCATTACATCCTTTTGTACCTTAAACAAACTTTTTTTTTAAAATAGGTACCTACTCAATTGAAATGAAAGAGACATTATGTAAGGTAACCATTTACAACGTATGTACCTATTTATGATGAAAGAGACAGAATGATGTAAGGCTAGGTTATTGACCGCGGACCAACGTGAAGTTCTTGCGAATCACTAAAGCAAGTTTTCTGTTTACATAAATAATAAAGGTTTGTATTATTAGTAATAAGATACGAAAGGGGTTAAGTTGGTAACAATTTAAATTTGTCCATTCAGTCAGACTGCTTTTATTAAAAAGGATGTTTAAACTTCCATCAATTTAATGAATTTTAAGGAGGTATTTACTAATAACATTGTCTTCTAAAATATTTAACTACCTAGGACAATTATTAACTAATGTCAAAAACACATCTATGAGCTTCTGCAATTTTTTCCTATATAAAATATACTTAGGTACAATAATTATTTTTTATTTTATTTAAATCACAGAAAAAGAATACATTGAGGATAGAAACTACCAAATTACCGAAATTACTAAGTATATTTTATACAAGAAAAAATTGCAGAAGCTCATAGATGTGTTTTTGACATTGCGTCTTGATATAATAAAAACACTAGGCGTACATGAACAAGAGGATTCGGGATGTTGTATACATCTCATCTGTCACAATCTAATCAATTACGGAATGATCAGATTAGATCGTTCATTTTGTGTAAAAAACAAAATTGGCTTTAGATTTGTTATGACGTAAAATAGGTTGGGTCATTAGTTGGGTCGCCTAAGATCGGACGCATTTGTTCAAAATTTTAGACCTACTCATGATTGAAATTGATGACAAAGAAATTAATATTGTTTAACTCCTAATTTTTTGGTTTGCGTAGGTGCTAACTATCTAAGCAAATTAAGAGCTTAAAAAGCAGGGTTTTTCAACTTACCATACTGAAGAAAATAACACTTCTGCCGAAGATCGGACTATGTAGTATCTTCACTTCTATATGTTTAGTAATAAAGTACACATAAGGAAAACATCCGGACTTACGTCCATACATTAAGTATCAACGATCCGGTCAGGAAATTCCTCAAAATCTAATCGAGTTTGCACGACCTGCCGGCCGCAGTGTGAGGAGAGGGGCAGAATAAAATGGCAGATCATTATGCCAGCAGTAGAAAATATTGCCTTGTTTTGGAGTTGTTCCATGCGTCCGATCTTATGTCACATCCGATCTAAGGCGACCGAACTATACCTATGTAAAGCTAAAGTTAGTCTAAAAGAAATAGTTTGTGGAAAACAATAAATCTAATTTATTAACAGTCGTCGTCAGTCATTATCATTTTAATCATTTCGGACATGACGTTATCTGCTGGACATGATTCTCACAAAACATAAGGGTCTTAAAATAATCCACTAGGGTGGTCCAATGCGAGTTGGTCGGTGTGGCAGTCCTTCGTTAGTTGTTCGGCAGGGTATACGAGCCGATGAGGTTCGCTTGGGTATCTAGGACGATGTTTGAAACCTCTTTTTTCTCAGTGACCCAATCAAAGGCCATCTAGAGGTTAGCAATTTAAAAATAAATTTGATAAATACTTATTATTATTATTATACTACACTACACCTTGGGTTCAGTTTACAGTTAATACCTACACATTTTGCAATATAAAAAACCCAAAAAATAAGATGTATAAATTTATTTTTTGAGTGCAAAACAATGCATCCAAGTACTGGGATAATCACGTTTTGTAGTATGAGAATCCCCTTATATATTTATTTATTCAAACACTTTATTTGCACAAAGTTGAATTGTGCACAAAAAGGTGGCTTAATGCCTAGGCATTTTCTACCTGCCATCCTGTAATGAATGGTGACAATGTTTCCGTGCGCGTTAAATATTAAAACGACCTAACATTATTAATTAAAATTAAAATAAAATAAATTAAATACAGTACACATTATTCGACTTCAATTAAAGTAAAAATGATGAAAACCGAAAAACATAAATTTATTTATTATGTGTTTTTGGTATTTGTTGTTATAGCGGCAACAGCATTACATCATCCATCGAAATTTCAACTCTCTATCTATCACGGCTCTTGAACTACAGACTAGTGACAGACAGACAAGCAGACAGACGACGAAGTCTCAGTATTAGATTCCCGTTTTACCCACTGGGTATGAATCCCTAAAAACATGTAATTCATCTTACCTTGGTAAACAGATCACAGGAGACAGTGTGGAACACCTTGCCGTATATGCAAATGTCCTTCCCGTTGTTCAGGTCCTTCCAGTGCCAATATTCACCAATGTCGTTCTTTGGTACCTTGCCCCTCTTCACGATTCTACCTTGCCATAGTCCAGAGTTCTAAAAACAAAGGAAAATCATTAGAACTTACCACGGGAATAAGAGTCAAAAAGTCAATACGTTTAATTCCATACACTGGAAAGTTGCTGTGTGGTTTGTCTAGAAAATTCATTTATTTTATTAAAAAAAAAGAAATCTGGTAGAAATCATAGCTCATTCGGTTATAAATATTATTATCTTTTCATTTAGAAATCAAAGAAACAATTTTTGGACGTTGCCCATGATAAAATGAATCTAATTCCCAAGCGATGCTTGTAATATGGGTGCTAGGCGAGGCGCTCATATTATTGAATTCAACTGTATTAGATTTAAGATCTATTGCAAACGCCATTCGATCTGAACGTCCATTTGTTATGTTGTAACAATCATCTGTTCTGAACAAAGCGGAGTGGAACGGCAAAGCGATTTCTCGCTGCATTCACACGAATACAAACGTGTGCTCATTTGACATCCCCGGCCGCGCAATAGGGGCGGGAGTCGCGCTTCGTTCCCATAATCGGACAAAATTCTTATATCTTGAACGGTGGTTTGTTAAATTAAAAGTAAGTTGATGAATCGACAAATCTGAAGCTATTACAGCGGAGGTATAGAAATTTTAAATGTATTATAATATACTTGTGTTCACCGACGGCTTTTCCTGCGCAATAAAAAAAATCCCAAAGTCAAAAGTAGCTTTTGTCCTTTACTTCACTGATTTGAAATCGGGCTTTTCTCGCAATAATTGATATAAATAATTGAAGCTATCTTCATCGGTAAAGCTATATTTCATCAAATTCAATTTAGCAGTTTTTAGGTGTGAGAGCAACAAACACACTGTCATACTACATCCTCACAAAATGTCACCTTGATAATATTAGTCGGTATTATTATAACGAAGTAAGTTACTTCTTTTTAAAATAAACTAGGGGGTAATTTTTTTTTAATGTTTCTCTCAAATTAGATAAACTTTTGCTTTTTTTAATTGGATATTAGAGACAACCCTTACACTATTTAAAATTAGGTGCCTAATAGTTAACGACTTCTTACTTAGCAGGTGAGCAGGTGATATCGTTTTCAAACGAAACCTTCGTTTTAATATACGATAAACGCTGTCAACTTGTTATATTTTGGTATAGGCGAAATGCAAACAAATATTGATTTTAAATTAAGTTTCATTAAAAATTTCAAAGGTGACTAACAATGTTAACAAGAAGGTCAGGTTTTCAGTTCGGCACTTATTTTAATCCTCTCATATGTATCCACAATAGCATACACATCTTGTTACTACGTATCAAATAAATATAAAGTAATTGAGTAATATATAAAATTAATTTGATGTAAATCGAAAAGCAGTAGTACTGAGTAGGTACATCTTTATATATATAATTCTTCTGTGTGTGTGTCACTGAACTTCTCTCAAACGACTGGACCGATTTTGATGAAATTTTTTGTGTGTGTTCAAGGGGATCTGGGAATGGTTTAGATTCACAATACGGTCAACTGGATGGATATTGTTTTTTGAGACGTGGGTGGGACAGGACAACGTCTGTCGGGTCGACTAGTGTAATATATAAAAATGAATCGCAAAATGTGTTGGTAAGCGTATAACTCAACAACGCTGTACCAATTTAGCCAATCCTTTATTTAATGTAAGTAGAAGTCTAAGGATGATTTTTACTGCGAGAAAAAATCGAATAGTTGCCGGGAAAACAATTTTTAATAATTACCCGTACGACCGATGTACGGGGTGAGTCCCTAGTAAGTATTCAAAAAAATCAAAAAAATCAAAAATCATTTATTTACATTAAGGTACACAAATATACAAGTTACAAAAAAGAAACGATGAGGGCGCAAAAGTTAAAAACTGCGTAGCGACCTCATCGCCCACCTCCATAAGATAATATTAATTGTAAGTTAAATAATTTTATAAAATAAATAAAAACAATAGGTAGGTATAGTATTAGGATGGGAACAAACATAGATATGAAACAAAAAAAATTGGAACAAATGCAGAATCTATAGTAAAAAATAGAAATACTTAATTCCCATAAAAAGGGTAAAGAAGATAAAAAAGATAAATGCTGTAACTCGTTAAACTTTACAAATTATTATGTACGATGTGTGTATGTGTGTGTGTGTGTGTGTGTGTGTGTGTGTGTGTGTGTGCGTGTGCGTGCAATTGTGTGGGTGTGTGTGTATGGTTGTGTAGGTGTGGTTTTGTGTATGCGTGGTTTTATGTGTGAGTGTTTGTGTATGTGTGGTTGTGTGTGTGACCTTGGGATAGTTTCCTGAAGACACCAGTCTCTAAAGAGTCTGGGCAACAGGAGACTTGCACATGTAAGGATTCTTTATTCATATATTTGAGTTTGGGAGAGATATTTAACTAAATAAGATTTTTTAGAAGATTTTCCGTATCCTGGTAAGAAAGAGAGGAAAGCCATTTCCAGATTTTTATTTTGCATTTATAGTATGGAAGAGAATATATATCAAGTGACTTATTGATTTTGTTGTAAAGTGTAGGGCTCATATAGTGATATTGCAGTCCTGCCAGTTTTGTTCGGCAGCTTTCAGACTTACATACTATATCACTCCGTCGTTTTTTGGTCTTAATGCTGGGATCAAAATGAAGATGGGAATGCTTACGCAATACTACCGCAGAGATGTAAAGCTGTCGAACAGTTAGGACCTCACATTGTGTATACAGTAAGCTAGTGGAAAAACGTCTCGGTTTGGACAGCATTACCTTAAGAATCGCTCGCTGCGCTCTCTCTACTCTCAACATCTTGGTCTTAGAGGCTCCGCCCCATGCTGTATTACAGTAAGAGATGACGGATTGTACCAGTGAGTAGTATACAGTTTTTAAACAGTCCATTTCCGCGACTCCTCTCAAGTTCTTAAATATGAAAATAAGTTTACGTATTCTACCGACTGTACACTCAATATGGGAATGCCACGAGAGCCTTTCATCTATATAGACGCCAAGATATTTTACTTTTGATGTTCGTTCGAGATTTTGGCACGAGCATCGACTGTCCAATGGATTTGAACAAGAGTGAGCACAGATAGAGACTGCAGAAGGGCATTGGCTTCTGACAGAAGGTGAGAAAGCTATAAAGTTTGATTTGGTGACATTGAGGGTTAAGAGGTTTGATGAGAGCCAGTTTGAGATAAATTTTAAGGCATATTCAGCTGAAGAACGGGCCTCGTTCCAGTTTGGTCCAGTTACCACAAGGGCAGTATCGTCCGCATAGGTAAATATAGAACAGTTTGGGAGAGAGAGACGACACAAGTCATTAATATAAATAAGAAAAAGTTGCGGTCCAAGGACGCTGCCTTGCGGGACGCCGAATGTAAGATCTTCGTCCTCGCTGTAGGAATTGTGGATCTTGACAATTTGTGAGCGGTTGGTGAGGTAACTTGCGAACAGGTCTCTGACACTGCCCCTAATGCCAATGGCTTCTAATTTATTTAGGAGCAGGGGTATAGATACGGTGTCAAAGGCCTTAGACAGATCCAGGAAAACACCAATAGTCTTAAGTCCTACATCAATGCTCTTTATAATCTTAGAAGTTAGATCAATGACCGCGTCCTCCGTCGACATTCCTCGTCTGAAACCGTACTGATTACTGGCTAAGATGCATTTGTCATTGAGGAATGAAACAAGTCTACGGTTTATGATTTTTTCAAAGATTTTGGATGTGACACTTAGGACTGAGATAGGTCGGTAATTATTGACTTGATGTTTGTCTCCGGTTTTATAAATAGGGTGAATTATAGCTTTTTTAAAGACTGATGGAAACGTACCTGTGGTGAGACAAAGATTAAAGATGTAAGTCAATAACGGAGAGAGTGTGGATCTGGCTCCTTTGATTATAGAGGATGAGTATTTAATAAATAAGATAAGATATTACAATAGATTCTATAATCTTAAAAGTCAGAGAGCAATAATACATCTAGATACACAAAACCAGTCAGTAAATAAAAAGAGTAGATTGTTCTGTTCCCAGTTGCATACAAGATATTCAACAACAATAGGATAATTATGGCCCAGAGCAGCAATTAATCCTTATGATGCTGTGAGCTAATTTAATTTTTAATAATACCTTGCGAACTGCCTACTTCATGGCATAACTACGCAACTTTGATGCAATGATGTTTATAGTTTTCAGTTATAATTATGTTACCGCTGAGAAATGCTGTATAAATAAATATTTAAAGACTGTTGCCTATTCCCAATGCAATCCTCTTTATGTTTTTTATGCAGTGTGGGTCAAACTTTATTGCATTAGTTTCTTTTAGAATTTTATCGCCTGTTCACAATATTTATAGCATGGTCTTTAAAATTTAGAAAATTCAAACGTGAATTTGATAAATTATTTGTTTTTAATTAGATCGCGATTACCTTTAATTTAACCTCCAAGAAATTGAAAAATGTAGAATATTTATTATTATTTTAATAGAAAAAACTTAGTTCAATGATAGTTAGTTAATACTAATCCGATTTAAATAATACCTACATATTTTATTTAACAAAATATTTCTTAGGTATAACGTAAAGGTAACTTTACTATTGTTTTAAGGAGTTTTGAAGACTATCTACGTATACACGGTGTAACACGGTCGTCGGATCAACGAAGGATGGGAGATTTTTTTATAGTTTTGGAGATATTAAACTCTTTTAGAGTTAAACAATCTAAAAATAAAAATAATACAAGACTACTAGTAATAACTAGTTTATTAAAGCCCAAAGTTATAATTTGAGTTAAGTGTAAGTACCGGCCACAATTCAGCTATGCTTATTATTATTTTTGTTTTATGAATCACGAAGAATATATATTTAGTAGTTTACTTTTTGCAGTTTACTAGGATGAATATTTTTCACAAAATATCAGTTTTAGTGAACCACGTAAATGAAACAAAAAAAAATTAATATCTCCAAAACTATAAAAAAGGGGAATTTCCAACTGATTTTGTTTTTTGTACAAATAAGTCAATACATCTACAATAAATAATATTTGAGACATCCTACGAGTGGAAATATATGTTTATCCTAAACCTAAGCAAATAATACTGTTTTATATTGTTACGGATACGTGAAACTTTTTCTAGCTTAAAACTCTCTCCAGACAATTTACTCCCGCGTGTTTGCAACTCGTTTCGAGCTAGCCCACCTTATTTCGAGACAAGTGATAATTTACAAAGAAATTACTTTTCCGTTCCACAGCACCCCTATCAAAGTCTATATTATTGTTGAACAATGCAGCTCGTATCACAATTTAATTTGGAATTCACTTTCAGCTGGAATTGTTTAACATCATGCTCGCTACAAATGTATTATCAAATTAATTGGAAATCTTGTTTTCAAAGTTCACCCCCCAAATTAAATTGAACTTCGCAGTATTAACGTCACCTTTTTCAGTCAGTGGCACAGACATTAGCTTGGGCGGATCTGATAATTTTGTTTCACAAAACACGTGGCAACATGCTGCTCGCACGGAATAACAAATAGGCAAAAGAAAATCGACGTACAAAAGTATGCAAAATCTTTGCAATTGTTACAATTTTAGTTGTTCAAAAGTAAAAGATTTACTTCCGATCACTTATTCAATTATTACAACAATGTATTTTAAGGAAATAAAGCAAAGTATAATAGCTTTATAGCTAAGTTATATGCCGTGTTGGCTAAAAATATTTTTTTTTCATCTGAAAGTTAAATAACAAAAAAGTATGAACTCAAATCAAACAAACCTCATTAAACATTCTAACTTTTAGAAATGAAACGTTGACATAAATTTACTAACTTAGTTACGATGAAAACAAGAGAAATGTTGATGGTGAAAGAAGTTGTACCGTTTTTAGGTTGTTTTGCTAATCGTTAGAACTCATCATCTTACCCTGACTCTTGGCTCCATCACGGTCAAGGAGTCGTCCTCGAGAAAGTAGATGATATTGACGATCCGCACTCGATATTTCTCGTCTGCGTTCTCGTAGACTGGCTGCTTGAAGAAGGCCGTGAAGTTGAGACATCGCTTATCGTAGTGGACGAAGTGAGGGACCACTGCCGGTAGGGCAGCTTGCTTTACGCGCCCGTAAGTCAGGGAAGGATCGTAGCTGGCGGGTTAAACAACATTATCATGTAAATTGCAACAAAATTACCATTGAAAATAAAAATGTTTTAAACATTCAAATAATCTAGAAAATGGACCTTAGATAAATATGTCTAATTTCAATTCTGTAATAAACTGACTTCATTTAAAATAGCCCTATACTTGCCATTATCTTAATTACCTATATAAAATTTCCATGTCACAATGTTAGTTACCGTACTCCTCCGAAACGGCTTTACCGATTTTTACCAAATTTATAAGCGTATTCAGTAGGTCTGAGAATCGGCTACTATCTATTTTTCAGTCTGCAAAACAACGTTAGCTGGGGGCAGCTAGTAATCTATAAATGCTGATTCGCACAAATAAGTAGGGTCCTGTCTTAAGCAAAATGTATTGACGATACTAACCGTATAAACGACTTATGTAGGTACTTATATTTTGCTATGTTTTTAAATCTCGAAAGAAGTTGCTAAGCCTTATACTCAAGGTTTGTTTCACCATCTCCGAGTAAGTAAGTCAATGGTTGAAATATAGAGTGAACTAGAACGGTCAGTCAGTCAGATTGTCTACTTGATATACAGTCGTGGTCAACTAATTAGGGACATGCAAGATAGTGAAGAACAATAACCGGTTATGTACATACAAATATAAAACCCTATTGATTTCTCAGTAACTATTATTTGCATAATTTGGTCCGATTATTATGCTTTAAATGGCTGTAAATAAAAGAATAAATAAATAGAAAAAAGTATTTAATATCAAAGGTTGACCATGTATTCAATTTTAAGGTATAATTCTGTAGCTGGACATTTAATTAAGGACAGTAAACTATAATGAAAAATAGAGTTAAACAAAACTAATAATCTGCAGTATTATAATATCTATAACAGCTCCATTTTATTACGTGTAAAATCAGTACCCAGTAGCAAAACCTTTGTTAGTAATTACCGCTTGACACCGATGTGGCATAGACATTATCAGTTTCTGGCATGTTTCGACAGGAATGTTTGCCCATGCCTCACAAAAAGCTTCATTAAGTTCATCTAAAGTTGTGGTACGATAAGTGGCTACTTTTTTCTTGATTTCGTACCAAAGGTGCTCGATTGGGTTAAGGTCCGGGCTATTTGCTGGCCAATCTAGCACCGATACTGACTGACTGGTAAGAAACGATTTGACTGAACGGGCGGTATGTTTCGGGTCGTTATCATGCTGAATCGTCCATATAATAGGGAGATGCTCCTCAGCATAGGGAAGCATCGTTTCCTCTAATATTGCCTTGTATTGATGTTGGTCTAAGTTACCCTGAACTTTCCTCACAGGTCCCACTCCACGTCCAGAAAATGAACCCCACATTTTAATGTTTCCACCGCCATGTTTCACCTGCTTTTTTGTGAATCTTGGATTCATTTCCGCTTTTACTGGACGCCGTACGTATTGCCTTCCATCTGAAGAAATCAAATTAACCTTGGTCTCATCAGAGAATAATACATATATTGCCATTGGGCGTAGGTCCAATGTCCATATTTACGTGCAAACGCCAAACGAGCATTTCTATGTTCTTTCTTCAACAACGGTACTTTGCGAGCCACTCTTCCGAACAACCCTGCTTCTACCAGACGTCGTCGAACGGTTCTCGCTGAGACACCAGCTCTTTCGTCTGTCCCAAACACTTCGTGTTTAATTAAAATAGAGCCTAGAAACGGATCTTTCTTAGCTAACCTGGTTATCATTCTATCTTCTTGTGGAGTTGTTTTTCTCGATCTTTTTGTTCTGGGCACATTTAAATCTGTGTTATTGCGTCTGGCATGTTGCACTGCATTGTATACCATAGTTTTTGAACAATTTAAATGGTCTGCTATCCTTCGGTATGGCCAACCATGCTCGACAACAAACTTCATGATAATTTTTCGTAGTGTTGGATCGCAACTTTTATTTTTACCCATTTTTCTTCAAAATATTTTTCAAAACTTAAAATAAATATCGGGATTGCCGCCAAAACTACCACGAAACAATAAGAGAAGAAGTAAAAAAGTATTGAGATTCAAATTTTGGAAATAGAACGCAATATCCCTAATTAAATGGCCAGCCAGCATTATTTGAACAAATAGCACTACGATAATCTATCAGCTATACTGTAAAGAGGTTTAATGTTTAAGTAGTTGTTATTGTTTGCATAATCGGGCACATAAATTACTAATTATACTTACATGTAAGAGATATTGAATATGCTTTAGACTCGTTGGAAAATAAAAAATAAATTCACAATTCGGTTTAACCAAAGAGTGTCCCTAATTAGTTGACCACGACTGTATATTAATTTATTTATTTATTTATACTTTGTGCACAAAAAAACAATGTAAACAATGTAACAATGACTGGCTTATTTTATTTGTAGATTCTGAAACACGCCCTTGGATTTCTAGGAAATTAAGTTAATCAACAGCCTCATATCATCAAAAATAACAGAATTCTTACTTATATTATTAAGGCGAAAGTTTGGATGTTTAGATCCTTGGATATTTGTTTTGTCTTCACGGCAATACGCCAGAAACGATTTGCCTGAAATTTTTAATGTTGCCTTCTAAGGTAAAGTTTTCATTTATTATTTCGTGAGTGCTGTTTCGCAGAATATTTAGGGTCTAACCTTACGCAACTTGTAATTAACGGCAGCGTTAAACGAGACCCGTATGAACAACTTTTATTACATGGATCATTCCAACGTATTCAGACCCTGAAGGAAGTATTCCGCGAGCTATTGGCCTTTCTATTAAATTCCTCCCCAGTCGTGAGAGTTTCTCAAGTTGTCTCATTAGATTAATACATGAATGATAAAACTTTCTATGTTCTACAGAAGGTCAGTCAACGAAGAATCTATTCTTAGAAGCATACCTACTTCAAGTCAAAGCAATGTTGGGGCTTCCTCTTATCGTAGTTAATTTCTAAGCTCTAATCTCTAATTACCTCATAAACCGTTAAGTAGGAACATTAGTTTATCAGTATAGCTAGACTAATTCGATAAATTAAATTTCCTATGCGTGATAATTTTAGGACATTAATATTTGGGCCATTTTTTGATACATATACACATAAAAATTTCTTATTAAGTAACTATTTATCAAGGAATTGTTGATAAACAGGTTCAGAGTAAGTTTTTGTCTGGACGGGCATATCATGATTGTATTGTACCATGTAGTGTGTACTGTGAAACTTAAGCAGACTTTCGTTCAGGAAATTTGATATGAGGCTGATCTAAATCCTAATTAAATTGTAGATGTTGTATGTATGTAGGCTTAGCTTTATTTTACAAAACTCTTTCATAGTACAATACAATATAAACACTTACTTGCTTTTTGACATAGCCCTTTATTAATTAACCGTACCTCGGCTACCTCAAACGTCGATTTACCAACTCAATTATGTGTAGAAATTATGTAAGATTATTTATTATATTTTTAAGTAAATTTTATCTTTTAATAGTTTTAATATAGTTATTTGCTATTTATTTATTCTCCTTGTTCTATCTTATTTATTCACGCCACTATATAAATGTTGTTCTATTTCTTTCCTGTTCATCCAAAGGTTACCTGGAAAAGATCGCTCACAGCGATAAGCGATAATTGTCTTGTTATTGTTTACTGTTTGTATTTTATTTGTGGTGTGCAATAAAAAGTTATCTATCTATCTATCAATATATTCACCGCTCGCGATTGCATGGGAATGAAAACGAATAATCCCCAAAAAGGTCTACAATACGTTCATTTTTTAAACTTACGTTATCGTATCATCAGGTAGTGCGAAAGCGTTGCTATCCACGTCTGTCTCCACGCCCCCAGGTCCTCGGACGGTTGTGTCAGGGAATCTGTGTCCCTGGTAATAACGCAGCGAACTCCGTAGATGGAACTGGGTCTTCGTTGGGTCGCTGAAGGTCAGCCCCGGCAGCTTTGGTAGACCCCACGCCATTTAAAACTGTAAAAAATATATATAATAAGCGGGTCTGACTAGAGGACATCGCAGAAATCTGGTGGCAAGCAACTATTGATAGGGATTGTTAGAGGGAATTAGGGAAGGTCTTTGCTGAGCAGTGGCACAACAGGCTAAACAAAAACGATTTTGAAACAAGAGAATCTAAATCTACATCGGGAAACGGAATCATAAAAGGGTAACGGTTAATTTCCAACTTTAACGATTCTACTGTTGCAAGCGCCATTTCCAAAGAAGAGTTGGTTTGATGCCGTTTGCGAACACGCGATATTTATTATATAACCACAATAGTTACATAGTTATAGTTAATAAGTATTAACTTACCCTCATTTTTAAAATCAAACAATGGAAATAAATGATTTTGTATCTTGTATCTGATCTTGGAGAATTTATTAAACTGTGTCATTTTTAAAACCAAGGTCAATCAAAGGTTCGTTAAATTATACCCTTGTAAATTATCACCACGTATGTACCCAAAGGACGTTTATAAATAGGTTGGTATTTAATTGTAGAAGAACCTTGAGAGTTTTACAGACTATTATACAAATCGTAAGAACCAGAATTCAATAAAACTCCTAAAATACAAAGCGAGACTTTTCTGCAAGTGAATAGAATGCTTTAACAATTCAAACTTCGGTATTCGTGTTTGCAATCGCTAACTGGTTTTCGGAAGTTGCAAATTCACCCCGACATGATAATGGGAGAATTGCTTTTCGAATCAAATGCAACGAAATCGAATAACTGCAGACTTGGGATCCAGTTGGATATTGGAAATTAGTTAATAAGTCTATTAGCATTTGTTTTGTTGTTAAGATACTGAATAGTCAATAACTGTTTGTGCATTAAAAAATATTTATTTTGATGTAAAATGTTGCCGCAACAAGATACAATGAAATAGGGAAATAATATGTAAAAGGAAATAAATAGGTGTCGGAACAGAAAGGTACTCACCTAGAGAAGTTTTAAAGTATATTTAAAACGCTTAAGCTCACACAATACAATTCCTCTAACTCACGACCAAATGTCTCACAAGTACGTATTAAATATTATAAAATATGATTTTTAATAACACTGTAGAAACACAAATAAATTAAATTGTTGCGGCTATTGCCAGTGGTTGTCATAATAGTAAACAATTTGACGGTGAAATGGCGTTACTAGGCAACAGCTATAGTTAAGCCGATATAAAACTCCTTGGTTATTTCGGTGGCTACTAAAATTCACCTTAGCGACTTGATCCAAATGGATTAATTTGTATCCAAAGAGGTTTCACAGGCATCGCTCCTAAAGTACTTAGCTTGAGCCAAAGCTAGCGCTTTTCAACTGATAAAGTAAAATTGGGGGTTTTATTTGAGTGAGCTATTCACAGACTTAATAATAGATTATGTTTTTTGTTACTCTGACCGTGGAAGACTGAATAAGAATGAATAATAAAATGATGCGGAGGGAAGAAATGATTGTTTTTACTTAAAAAAACTTAGTTTTTGTTTGTTTATTTATTGGACAGATTACATGGATAGTTTAAGTTATGTAACTCTGGGGTTACATAACTTAAATTATATCCATGTTCCTAAGATTGAAAGGCAATACAATATTTTAATAAATAGTCATCGCATTGGTATTACAGTACAGCCAATCATTCACGATTTCCCACATCAATAGTTACAATAGAGCTTCAGAATAAAATACCCGCAGGCCGTCCGCTTCTAAAAATAGCCATGTTAGTCCATGAGGGGTGAAGGAACGAATATTACCTAATCTTTTGCACGTGCTCTTATAAAAGCGTTGAGAAAATAATACTTACAATGGCATTGCCCTTTATATATAGAAATCAGAGAGAAGAGTGAATTCCCTGTGTCCCATCAGTGGCAACGTCAGTAGGGTGCTTATGATGATGATCATAATGATAGGAATCTGGGGTGTTTATGTTATATTTTACCATATACCTAATGTTAATGTGGATATACGCATACGTAGAAAATATGTAATAAATTGGGTATAAATCACGATCAACACGAAAAATTTGGTATACCAGACCAAAAATAAAAAAGCACCTGAACCCACACTGCTGCATATTAATTGACATGGGTCGAATTTGTAAATAAAATTCTAAATTGGAAAATCCATCCTGAAAATGCTTTAGAATATTTCTTCGTATCCCGTTGTACCAAGTTTTAAAATGCCATCTCCAATTTCACCAATAAATTGGACACGCTCCATACAATACCATTTTTTACTGGACTTTTAAAAGAAAATAAAATATAAACTATGTTTAAACAAATCGGCTTCACAAAATATTTTATATTTTACTAGCGGCCCGCCCCGGCGTCGCACGGGTATAAAATTTTCCCGGAAATTATTCGAATTTTTCTCGACGTAAAAACCATCCTATCTCTCAAGTTGGATCGAACTGCACATGGTGTGCGAATTTAATTATAATCGGTTAAGTGGTTTAGGAGTCCATTGAGGACAAACATTGTGACACGAGATTTATATATATTAAGATTATGTAAGTAGTTACAAAACTATTTTTCGAGTCGGTGTCAGCCAAAGAACAACATTATGTATGTATGTAGAAAAAATCGACAAATAAAATATGTATATATTTATATATTTTTTAAGTCGGTCAATTAGGTATTTTATTATATTATTAAAAAGGCTTTTTATTATGTCAGTACCTTATGAAAATAGTAAAGTCACCTTTAATAAGTCACCACCATCGATGTCCGTCGCTGGACATTGCGATCTGGTTCGATATTCAAATACAATTTCATTTACATCCAAAGTCCATTTTATGATTTTCTTAATAAAATAAAGTTATTTTTAGCCATTAGGTATTCTTAATAAGAGCCATACCTACTTATTTCCAGTTATTTAAATAGGCAGCGGACTGCATCCACTTTCTACTTGTATACTTATAAATTGTTTAAAATTAGTTTAACCGACTTCAACAAAAAGAGAAGGTTCTCACATTTGGCGTGTATATTTATTTCTGGACATATCTTTAAATAGTTCTAAATTTTTTATCGAAAATATTGGGAAATGGTTGCGAGGAGTGAGATGCGTTGAGGATTTCTTATGGTCCGAGTTATACTTAATAAGTAATTAATATTTCCCAAAACTGAAAGTCGGTTGTTTTTTTTTAAATTCTACTTGTTTTTGCAATACAAGCAACAGGAAGCGTAAACCAGTATCGCTCCAAGTTCAAAAGCAAGAGTCAATTTCATTGCTGTATACGTGCTCGCTAAACTAATTTGCAGTCGCACCAAAACGATTCATTTCGCTTTAAAATGCCAGTGTATTTTTGCTGCTCGCTAATGAGCTGATTCTATTTTTAGATACGTATCGGGATGGCCTTTCTACAGAAGTTCGTATCAAAGAGTCCTCGACTTAATGGTTATTTGCGTCGATATAAAACGACATCAACAATTATATTTTCGGACGAAGTTCAGCAGGCTAAAGTGAAGAATCTGCCAATAGTCGCCCTTGAATCTACCATCATTACCCATGGAATGCCGTATCCTCAAAACCTGGAGACAGCTGGGCAAGTTGAAAATATCATCAGAAATCAGGTGAGATAATTTTATATAGGACTTACCTTGGGACAAAACTTTTGTAGACAGTTGGTAATGCTACGACTTTCGTAGCATGCTACAGCTACGAATAAATAAAAATTAAACCATACTCATATTATTTTAAGAGATTTGATATCTGCAAAGACAACCTGTAAAATCTTAGGATTATACGACTACCCATAGCGATAAGTTTTCACCAAGAGTTCTAAAATAAAATTAAGTTTGTGAACAAATACTGACTTCACCGACAGAGCATATAAACAAGGCTCAGGTTTAACATTTTATGAGAGATGAGTGCGTAGCTACGTACTTTACTTGTGAAGGGTTTGCAAAAAGTCTGCACACTAAATTAAGAAGAGTTAAACGGAATAATATTAGGTCCTTACATATGAAATTGGCGTTTTTCGTACTGGCCACTTTAATCACAAATTTCTCCTCTTTGGTAAGGAATTCCAAATTCAAATTTGTACAGCTATAGACTCATGTATTTGTGCTTCGATGATCGTCATTCATTTGTTTTTTTTCTTCTGTTTTTTTCTGTTTGCGTCACTCATTTTACAAAATGGAAAACTTAAAATATCGCATTATTTACGAGTACGAGTTCCGCCGTGGCACTAGTGCTGCGGAAACAACTCGAAGGGTGAATGATGTGTATGGCGGTCGTGTTGCAAAAGAAAACACAGTTCGTTTTTGGTTCCAACGTTTTCGTTCTGGAAATTTCGACTTGCAGAACAAGCCCCGTGGACGGCCTGAGACTCAAGTTGATAATGAAGAGTTGAAGGCTATTGTGGAAGCGGATCCATCGCAAACCACGTCCGAGTTAGCTGCAGGCTGCGGTGTTAGTGATAAAACTGTTTTAATTCACTTGAAGCAAATTGGGAAGATTAAAAAGCTTGAAAGGTGGGTACCTCACGAAAGCAAACCGGCAAACGCGCGTCGACTGCTGCGTTACATTACTAAACCGGCACAATAATGAAGGTATTTTAAACCGAATCATTACCTGTGATGAAAAATGGGTTCTTTACGATAATCGGAAGCGCTCAGCGCAATGGTTGGATCCTGGCCAGCCAGCCAAATCCTGCCCCAAGCGAAAATTAACCCCAAAAAAGTTACTTGTAAGCGTTTGGTGGACTAGTGCCGGTATTGTTCATTACAGTTTTCTCAAATCTGGCCAGACTATTACGGCTGATGTCTATTGTCAGCAATTGCAAACCATGATGGAAAAGCTAGCGGCTAAACAACCTAGGCTGGTCAATCGCTCCACGCCACTGCTGCTTCACGACAACGCTAGACCACACACTGTGCAACAGACGGCTACTAAATTAGAAGAGCTTCAATTGGAAAGTCTAAGACATCCTCCGTACTCCCCGGACCTTGCTCCAACAGATTACCATTTTTTTCGAAATTTGGATAACTTCTTGCAAGGGAAAAAATTCAACTCCGATGGGGCAGTCCAAATCGCCTTCAAAGATTTTATTGATTCCCGTCCGACTGGTTTTTTTAGTAAAGGGATCAATGAACTACATATAAGATGGCAAAAGTGCATAGAAAATAATGGTTCATACTTTGATTAATTAAATATATTATATTAAAAAATATTCGACTTTTTGTTCCTCCCATACAAAACGCCAATTTCATATGTAAGGACCTAATAATAATATAATATTAAGACATTTGTTTTGTCAACACTTATTATTACTTAACTATCTCTATGTTAACATTGTAGGAGTGAGAAGTTTAATTATTGAGCAATAAGTGTGAGACTGGTCCCTGCGAAGGGTGTAATAAAACCTGTGTAGCGGGTCACCGAGCTCTCAAATTCGCGGCAATAATTACAACTTTATTACAGTAGTGGAGAAAAACAAAGAAGGAATAACTGTGCTTAAGTATACATCAAGAAATAAAGAAATAAAAGCACCTGTCGTTGAAACTCATTACCGACCAATGAGTTTCAATGACAGGTTTTTACATTGAGTAAGAATTAAATGTATATTTATGTGGTGCTCGTATGTGTATTTTTTTGGTGTTGTTGTTGTAGAAGCTAGAATGGGAGTGGGATACATGTTTTGACAAAATAATGCGTAGATGATGGAGATCTTCATGTAAATATATATTTTCAGGGTGCAGTTCCAGCTACTATAGCAATACTCAAGGGCCAGCTGAATGTGGGTTTAACGCAGGACCAACTTCAATACTTAGCGCAAGCCAAGGGTGTGGTGAAAGCTTCTAGAAGAGACCTGGCCCCAATAATAGCAGCCAAGCTAGATGGAGCCACAACTGTCGCTGGGACCATTATCGCTGCTGAACTAGCGGACATACCCATATTTGTTACTGGGGGTATTGGTGAGTGGCTGCCACGTTTTGTTTAAAAAAATTAAGGTATAAAAAGTACTAAAAAGTAACTACTAACTAGAGCTGTAGCAAAACATATGTATTCGGTAACTGAGTAAGGGGTACTCTATCCAGTACCGAGTAACGAATCGTTCGTCATGAATACATTTCATTACCGCATTTTTCGTATTATCGGTACCAACAAGGATAATGAGGTATCAAAAGTAACGAATAATAAATGATATAGTAACTACGGATGTTATAGTAATTTATGGGCACGATTTTTATCGTTTATTTTACATTTAACGCTCGAAATTATAAAAACTGCATTTTTCTGGATAATTAAACTGAATTAGCTATAATACACAATAAGCCTATTTATGCCTTCTTTTGCGGCTGTTGAAAAGATCAAAAGGGTGAATACCTTTTTTATTTCACATCAATGATTACATCATTTTTAAGATAGTGAAATCATTTAAATAAAAATAATTTGTGCTCAATATTCTAACAAGTCAACCTCTGAAGCTGAAAACTTGAAAGTAGGAAAACAAAGTAAATTCAAAGTCTTATTGTACGCTTGTTTCTGTAAGCGTTCCCAAACTTGTTCATTGGCATGCACTTGAGAGCACCGTCTTTGTTCTTTGAGGATCTCGTTGTAAAAGTCAGCTGAGTTTAAACTATTTAGCAAGCAGATTTTACACCGTTTAGATGAAGCAAGATATAGCACAATTTAAGAACTAAGCCGTCAACTTCAAAAGCCAATTGTGTCTAACAAGAGGTTCGACACGTTTTAACGAACGGGAATGTAAAAGCGTGTGAGGAAAAAATACATTACCGAATGATGAATAAAACATGAACTCGTAGTGGTAGTCAATCGTAATGGATGAACCGATTTGTTAATTGTTTATTTTTGCGTAAGGTTTACGTACCTAAACGAAATAAAACAAACGAAAAATATTTCAAACGATGTTGTTATCAATAGAGAAAACTGCTATTATAAAGAATAGATATTGGGCAATTTTGAATTAGATTTATTTTATTCTTCATTCGAAAGAAAATAATGGATAATGGGAGTGGCATTTGAAAGGCAGCCCACTGTAAAGCCCAATGCACAGCAAAGGGCCAATCTAAATAAAAAAAGTACGAAACATCCAATATTATTACATAAATCACACAATGGACAAAATTGAACTGATTTATTCACTAATTAATTATAACACTTAGAAATTTAACAGCCAAGCTAGAAAGAAAACAACACAACATTGTGTCTTCGCGAAGAAACCTTAACCGAATAACGTACATCACCGTACACGAGATTGCTTTAAGCATGTAATATTGTATGAAAGCCAGTGCAATCCCTTGGCTGCAGAGGTTACTTGTTTATAGATTACTTTCAACTGAGAAATGGAAAGCGGACTTTTCTTTCTTTCATTACGTCGACCTCTGGCGAAAGGGGTTGCTTACTTTTGGGTATTCTTAGGTAATATGATACTATGTAAATAGTCCATGATTTTTTAGATTAAATACTAAGATAGTGCACGGAAATTACTTATGTTTCATCTTCTACCTTATCCGACGAAACAAAACAAGATGATATAATTTCGTCACTTATCCTCCGGGCTGGGCGATGAATGAATGAAACGATTTTTTCGTGTTTCGTAATGTAGTCCGGAGAAGCCATCTATCTTCTAGGTCTCCATGCCCCATCTTAGACCACATCGTCACTTTACATCAGGTGAGATTGAGGTCAAAAGAAGGCTTATCTAGCTTGAAAAAAAACCTATTTACAAATTAGCAGCCCGATTTGTTGTTTATATGTACCTGAAAATAATTTCGTGACTAGTAACAACCTAAGTACAGACCTATACAGGTCTATCGTATCGTTATGTCTTTGTTTATTAAAAACCTTGATAAACTAAATTAATACCGATTCCGAGAAGAGAGTGGGTAAGTACTAAGCAGTTACCCTGAACCGCTCCGTCCTTTGTAGAGCGTATCCACACTAATTGAAACTAAATCCGTCAGCTTATCCAGGGATTGAGATCATTCCGTTCCCGTTTTTGGCACGTTATCATGAAGCGGAAACGCATCGCGACTAATTCTATTAATCTGCTAGCTAGACGAATTGAAACGCTGCTAAAATTCAGCAGCCTGCAGCATTCCATGAGAGATGAGACCGGTGAGATAACCAACTTACGAAACGGCAGTAACGATACAAGTTGTGTTATGTAAACCGGCTATATACCTCTATAATGGTGGTGTATGTCACGTGGTAATGCAAAGTATATATTCATCATTAACATGATCATTTCTTGTTGGACTTATGTCCAAATGAAATAACTGGAACTCGCTATTGGTATACTGATAGAATATAACTAATAACCATGTTTCCACATAGCTTATATAGGGTATATACCAAGTCTGTATATTTACTTTTCCGTTCGTAATAATATTCAATAATAAATCATAAACCACCAAAAGTCTACGTTTTGTTGGCTACCAATTTAATGGACGGATGACTTGGTCAAGTCCCGGTTTCACGATGGTCTCAGGCCACACGTATTAAAGGGAATTCTCTGAGAGAGCCTTTGGTCCATCGGTGGACATTCTACGGCTCAAAATATGATTGCATAGCAGTTGATGCTAACGTAATCTAACTAGAACACCTACCCAATAACGGTTACTGGAAATGCCCAATAACTGTCACCTCTAATCCAATGAATTGTTGCCCGGTAGCTGTCTGTTGAGCGTTCAATTGGAATCGGCCAGTGGGAATTCCTAGCTTTGGAGCGTGATTTGTGTCACTTGCGTCAATAGCTCCTTCCAGAGCCTGTATATTACCTTCAGATTACCGCATGGTCTGTAATATCCGAACGCGCATTCACAAAACAACATTTTATAAGATTTGTTGTAGCTGCGTAATTAAAACGTATTTTTCTCATTTCATACTGAAACTTCTCGTATTGTATGTAATAAGAACATGACTTGTAAATTTAATATCTAAGCGTATCACTATGTATATGCAATATACACTTATAATAATACGATCATGTGTAAAAGACAGGCAGGCTAATTCGATGACTTAAGGACCTATCTCTACTTCGATTAACTTGTTACAAAACACTGGCCAATAAACTAGATCACATCAATTTACAAATTCTTCAATTTATTCAACGGGTTTTCCCAACGATTTGCCCCTTTTTTACGAAGATATATCTTTCAAACTTGAAAGTATGGCCTAAATGTAAATATTATTCAAATTAAAGTTAAATATTCCCCAAAATGGTCTGGAAATTTACGGATTGAGGAAATCGTCGAGTTCTCTGTCCCGATTTAATAACGTTTATTTCTGTTCCAAAATTCATAACGCTTTTATACAATACGTTATTAAGAAGATTTTATACCTTTGTTATGTTTGCGTATAATTGCCTGTCGAAACAAAGGAAAACCATAGAGGTAGCCATAAAATACACATAAATATCATGGCTCGGGAATCATTATTGTTTTCAAGCTTTGAACAATGAAAAAGGATTTATTTTTTAACCAATATTTCTCTTACTTAGATAGGTACTACAAACATTCTACCTTCGGTTTTGCATGAGCATGTTGTTTTTGTAGCATCATGGAATTTTTGCCGTTAATAATAGTTTATGTGTTTTTCTGGGGCTCAAGCCTGGTCTAGTATATCAATTTAATCCAAATCATTTGAGTCATAGGAGCGCAATGCGAACATACCAACGTAGATAAAGTTCTTGAAAATTGTTATGTATACTTGTATACTCTACCTACTTATTAATAAGTAGGTATACGTATACGCAATGTATAATCTCTCACAATACAACCTAATCACACAAGGAATTTTCGAGCGCATTCATAGCGAAGTAATCATGCGACATAATAGGTATTTACTAAGTAGTGCCCTTGCCGCACGCTCGCTGAGAATTCGCGGTGAACATTTTGCGTAATCCTGGCAACATTACCCGCCCGGACTGGCCCGGTCAAAATATCAAAATTGGTGATAGCAAAAAATAATAATGATGTACATATTTTAAAATTTTACAGTATGGGGAAGCTTTGGTTTCCTGACTCAGTCACATACTCGAGGTGGCACTAGCACTCTACCACAATGACAACAGCAATAAAATAAATATCGAATCTATTAAATAACATATTTATACTCACGTGTCGTCTGCAAATACGTTGTCCTCAAATTCCTTGAGCGGCTTATACATTTTGCTGCTACAAGAAAGACCGTTCTTAGTCTCTCTGCCTGAGAGATAAAATGGTTTAGGTTTCCTCACGAACAGTCATGATTCATCATCAAAGGTTCTTAGGCCGTATATTTTGATTATCTAGACATTATATACGTATTTTTTACATTTTAGTTAATTATATATTTTTTCTCAAAATATGAATGGCATTTTTATCATGCTTTTCAAAAACAGAACGCGCGAATTTACAATTGCATTATTTGAATTTGGAAAAGTACAACGTTTGGGCATTGTTGTATGAAATGTCGTCGCTGAAACTAATTAAAACTCTTTGATTTGATCTCTTTTATAAATATTGGCATACCATATGAAGCCTCTTTCCTTCGACCATAAGTTTGTGTTCACGTGGCTTTTGATCCATAAATGCGTTTTGACACACACAGGTGATAAAATATAAAATTGACAGCAATGTATTATATTATTTACATATTGGCGATGCAAAGATTCTAACAAAAAAATAAAACAAAATACAGGTTAGTTATTGGTAAACTAACGAATCTTGAATGTCAATCGTACCATTTTGGTCTTTACAATAGCCACATTCACTACTAACTGTCTAAACCCGACTTTTGACCAAAATTTTTTTTGTTTTTTTGAGTTTACTTTTTAGGAAACGATTTGAGTTATAAGGCCCGGTACGGAAATTTTATGAGGAGTAAAATCAAAAAGTGTAACACGAAAAGTTGAGGCGTTACGTAGAAAGAGACAAACATATATATCTGTAGGATTGAACTTGTAAAAGAATGAGATGGAATACATTACACTGCGTATCTCATTCTCGGGGTCTCCTCTTTGCGCGATACTTCGTAGTTGAGACTACGAAGTATCGCGCAAAGAGGTATTGCTGTATTTTATTTATATTATTTTGTAACATACTTTATTTAATACGCTATATTGAAGTAATATAAATAATCCAAATAATTACAAATATAATATGTAAGTTTCTCTTATCATTTTAGCAGATGCGTTCATTTACCCTTTTTTTCTATTCGATATATATCATAACTAGCTGTGCCCTGCGGTGCTACCCGCGTTATAATGGATGAAGTACTCTTAACCAACAACATATTTATTTGAATAAAGATTAATATTAGGTCCTTACATATGAAATTGGCGTTTTTCGTACTGGCCACTTTAATCACAAATTTCTCCTCTTTGGTAAGGAATTCCAAATTCAAATTTGTACAGCTATAGACTCATGTATTTGTGCTTCGATGATCGTCATTCATTTGTTTTTTTTCTTCTGTTTGCGTCACTCATTTTACAAAATGGAAAACTTAAAATATCGCATTATTTACGAGTACGAGTTCCGCCGTGGCACTAGTGCTGCGGAAACAACTCGAAGGGTGAATGATGTGTATGGCGGTCGTGTTGCAAAAGAAAACACAGTTCGTTTTTGGTTCCAACGTTTTCGTTCTGGAAATTTCGACTTGCAGAACAAGCCCCGTGGACGGCCTGAGACTCAAGTTGATAATGAAGAGTTGAAGGCTATTGTGGAAGCGGATCCATCGCAAACCACGTCCGAGTTAGCTGCAGGCTGCGGTGTTAGTGATAAAACTGTTTTAATTCACTTGAAGCAAATTGGGAAGATTAAAAAGCTTGAAAGGTGGGTACCTCACGAATTGACTGAAGCAAACCGGCAAACGCGCGTCGACTGCTGCGTTACATTACTAAACCGGCACAATAATGAAGGTATTTTAAACCGAATCATTACCTGTGATGAAAAATGGGTTCTTTACGATAATCGGAAGCGCTCAGCGCAATGGTTGGATCCTGGCCAGCCAGCCAAATCCTGCCCCAAGCGAAAATTAACCCCAAAAAAGTTACTTGTAAGCGTTTGGTGGACTAGTGCCGGTATTGTTCATTACAGTTTTCTCAAATCTGGCCAGACTATTACGGCTGATGTCTATTGTCAGCAATTGCAAACCATGATGGAAAAGCTAGCGGCTAAACAACCTAGGCTGGTCAATCGCTCCACGCCACTGCTGCTTCACGACAACGCTAGACCACACACTGCGCAACAGACGGCTACTAAATTAGAAGAGCTTCAATTGGAAAGTCTAAGACATCCTCCGTACTCCCCGGACCTTGCTCCAACAGATTACCATTTTTTTCGAAATTTGGATAACTTCTTGCAAGGGAAAAAATTCAACTCCGATGGGGCAGTCCAAATCGCCTTCAAAGATTTTATTGATTCCCGTCCGACTGGTTTTTTTAGTAAAGGGATCAATGAACTACCTATAAGATGGCAAAAGTGCATAGAAAATAATGGTTCATACTTTGATTAATTAAATATATAATATTAAAAAATATTCGACTTTTTGTTCCTCCCATACAAAACGCCAATTTCATATGTAAGGACCTAATATTATTATGTTGATACAACTTAAACAAATTATTTCGACCAAATTAGGTACCATAAAAACGGTTTTTGTGAGTTAATCTTAAAAGATAGACATATACTATCGCGGACTGTTTTTTAGATCATTAAAAGAGCTATTATTCTTTAATACATATTTTTTGTGTATCTTGAACCGTTTTCACGGCGCACGCAACGGAAGGCTTCAAAGATGAACAATTTCTCCCGTTTTTTACACATTTACCACTATATCTTTGCTCCTATTGGTCGTAGCGTGATGTTATATAGCCTATAGCCTTCCTCGATAACTGGACTATCCAACACAACAGAATTATTCAATTCGAACCAGTAGTTTCGGAGATTAGCGCGTTCAAACAAACAAACAAACAAACAAACAAACTCTTCAGCTTTATATATTAGTATAGATTATAGTTCGTAAGGAGTAAACTCCAATCGTGCGTCGTAGCTGACACACACACACTTTTTTTTTTAAAACGTAGTGATTATATTATACTCTCTGCTTCGTAATGAAAGTCAAAAAAAAGCAGAGAGTAGGGTCAAGTGGTACACAGTGGCGATAGCAGAAACAGTGGCGCAGAAACAGTATGCGAAAAATAACAGAGATTTAAACCTATCATACTATCCCACTAACATCCTCACAGAACTTTCGCGTTTATAATATTAGTAGGATAAATTTATCTATGGTTAGAGTATAATATCTGCTTAGGATTGCGTGGTCTTATGTTAATACAAGAGTTGTAGTTATAGATTGATTACGAAGGTTGAAACCTAGCCGCACACTTCTGGATATTTCTTCATGATAAAATTTGTGTGCACATTAAACACGGTTAACGGTGCAATTAACGGTAAAGGCTTTCATAGAAGAAATCGGCATGTTATGAAATTATAAAAGTTTGAAGAACAATGACCTTCATCAAACCGCACATAGCCAGCGTGGTGAATAAAGGCCCTGTGTCCAGTGGGAACCCATTAGTGGGAAAGTAAAAAGGGGTGCTTATGTATCTGTGTGTCTAAACTCTTTTTAACTGATCTGTTTATGTATTCAGGTGGAGTTCACCGTGACGGAGAGTCTACATTGGACGTGTCAGCAGATCTGAATGAACTGGGCCGGAGCAGAACGCTTGTCGTTTGCAGCGGAGTCAAATCTATCCTTGACATCGGAAGAACTCTGGAGTACTTGGTAAGCTTGTAACAAACTTTTTTAGCTTTAAACTTTTTGTTTGGTAAAAGTATTTTGATGAATGTTTTTATGGAAAGCTGATAATAAAAAATTCATGATAAGATAAGAATCTGTACAGCACGTTAGTATTGATCTGTACAACTTATATTCAATTCATTCAATTATTGATCATATTTCATGGACTAAAAGTCATGACCATGACATGTCATATTTTTATATTAGTATTACTAAAAAATAAATATATTAATACTTCTAATTTGTTAAAGTGTGGCAGCTTCTCTTGAGAATCAAATGCTTAATTTCACAACTATATTTTTATACAGGAAACACAAGGAGTTTGCGTTTGTGCATTTGGAGAAACGAGCGATTTCCCAGCGTTTTACACGCGACGTTCGGGGCACAAAGCTCCGCATCGTGTGGCGAACGCAGCTGAGGCGGCGAGCGTTTTACACGCCTCGCGGGATCTCGGCCTTAGTTCTGGGATAGTTGTCGCTGTGCCTGTGCCTAAGGAACAAGCTATGGATGGTGAGAAATTTGTGTAACACTCAGCAGAACATGAGATAGTGTTTTTAGTTTGTTTATTGGACTATATATTGTTATCTGTCTCATCTTGTCTCATCAGAGTTTTTAAATAAAATATGGATATATAGGGACTAATAAATAAAGTATTACACGTTGCCAGCTGGTAAGAAACCGCTTATATGCACCGTCAATCCACAATAAAATTATAGGTATTTGAAAGATTTCATTCATTGAGTCATACTTTTTCTAACAAATTGTACAGACCTTTAAGAACATAGGTTTACGGTGCACCGTAGCGACATCGCAAATAAACAATCCGTATGTATACCGCGCGTTGTATTAGTACGCCGCCCTTCTCACGTTCCTTTGCGCAATGCTTAAAATAATATTTAGATTTGAAGTGGTATCTCTGCACCGGTCCACCCTGTACATTTCTCGGATTCATACATAGAAATACTCGATTGGTATTCTATGCATCCAAAAATCCCAAGGGATAAATAGTGAAAAGGAGGTTCTTTCATAAACATGATTGTGTACTACCGCAATATCTCGCAACAGCATAGTGAGAGGAAAATATTTTCTCAACAAATATTCTGAAAAGGTAGGGTAACAAATGTTTCAGGAAGTAACCCAACATAATATTTCCTCTTTACCTAGGATGTAATCTAAATATAAAATAAATATAAATTTTCCAGAGTCCAAGATAGAAGAAGCAATACACAAAGCTTTGGTGGACGCAAAACAGAAGAATATACAAGGTAAAGAAGTAACCCCGTTTATCCTCGCCGCAGTCGCAAAAGCTACAACTGGAGCATCTCTTAACACTAGTATCCTTTTACTAAGCTTTTATTATTAAGTCCCATATATTCTCATTTTAAAGGCAACCGGAAACCTTTTGACCTGGTTCGTTAAGTAGGCATAAGCTTTAGCTTCCTCGTCATGCGATGAATTATGAAGTGGATAAGATCAGCTCACCTCCACCCGGTGCGTACACACCTAATACTCAGAACAATCCCGCACCCATTAAATCCCTAATAAAACCTTGGTCCACCCCTTGCTACGTAATTTAAATTAAATTTTATAAATGGCAACGTTCTTAACGATTGCAGTGAAACTAATTGCTACAATTTCATCCTTAACAACTCTCAGACATTGCACTTATAAAGAATAACGCCAAAGTTGGAGCCAGCATTGCAGTTCAGTATAAAAATATTGAGAAGGATTCTCTGGGGGCGCTTAATATTGGCTTCGGTTTAGGAAAATCGAGCGGACCAAGGAGACATTTTCACACTTCTTGTGAAAGGCGTGCTGGACTTTCAAATAAGCCTTTATTTGACGCAAGTTTTGCTGATGGAAATGTACTTGTCATCGGTGGATCAAACGTCGACCGTACCTATAGAACAACAGAGGATGTCCACGTAAGTATTCACAACTCAGTTAATATATAAATCGATGTATAGGAGAAGTACATATATTGAATATAAAATAAAATAAGACAACATTTTAACAAACTCTTTATTTAATGCATTTATTATGATAATATTTAGCTCTCAGTCGCCTAGTGCGTACCCTCGGAAAGTTGCAACAACTCTACACATACGTTTTTTTTAAACTAAAGTAAAAAACAATAGATTCACCCTGCCCAGTCAATCGTGTTCACGATATTGAATTGTGAACGTCGAGTGTTCTTTTTCAGAGCGATGCACACGTTTATTGAATTTGGTTGCGGAAATATACTTGAATTTGACTTACTGTTACTGTTAAATTATTTTCGTGTTACGTCACAAGTCACAATTCATATTTTAGTAACGTACGTACAATGGTCAATAGCAAATGTATTGACAAACATACCGTACACAGATCAATCAGGCTGGTGATTCAAGTTGATTTAGATTGTTAATGTTAAAAATGGGGCAAGGGTTTATAACATTTATTAAATAATTAGTATAGACAGTAGAGTCGTCTTTAGTTACAAGTATAGGGTTACTTGTGAGTGAGGCTCCGCTGCGTTGTGAAAGGAGATTACATTTTTCCCGATGCCGCCGACGGTGCACAGCACGAGTGACTAAAATGTAATTACTTGCATGCATACAGATTATATCTCAGTGCAGGTACAAAATGTTGTAGCAACCAATGAAACTGTGCATCGTCTTCAATCTTCGGGTAAAATTACACAGAAAAGCAATACAAAACTAGGCAGCACATCAGAGACGAGATTAGTAATTCAATTTATTTATAATTAGTTTACAATAAACATAACGTCAGTTATACAATTTTACAAGCCAAGGCACATGTCATTTTATAGATTTTTTTTTGGAAGAAATGCAGGATTTAGATTGGATCCTAGCTACAAATTATTCAACTTTCCGAATATAGGTACAAATTTTATAAGATTGGTACATTTATTTATGTGACAACAATATTAAAAAACTATGTTTCTGCATAAATTCACAAAATATTATACCTACTCTAAGCGAACAAAACTCCATACTCGTCAATACATTAATATCTATAAATTTACTTTAAAATTAGTACATATACATATGTATGTAGGTACAATACTGGGTTGAACAGGATCATAGAGCAACGGCATAGTGTGAACAAGTAATACGATCTAATGGCCAAAACACACGTACGTATGTACACCATATATGTATGTATATACCGCACGACAAAACAACGCAGCTACATCGCAACGACAACACACCGACATCGCAGCCACAACATCAGTGTCAACTCAGTGATCGACTGCAAAATGTGTGCACATATACAATGTGTGAATAGTCTTATTGATTTTCTAAGCAAAGTATACGCCCGACCACGTGGTTGCGTTGTCGTTGTGATGTGGTTGATATGTGGTTGCGTCGTTTGTCATGTTATTGTGGTACGTGTGGATTGGCCCTTTTATTTCGCCCGAGCGAGGCACACTCGACCCCACACACACACTGATTCGATAGGTTTCACCTATTCTATATGACACAGCCTTTATATATACCTAAATACATCGTGTCTTTATTAAATTTCATTCTGTGCACTGAATGCTACTATCTCTTTTAGATATAATTACTTCAGAGATTTTAGGATTAGTATAGAGGACACAATTTTACAGGTATAACTGAGTTAGACCTTCGTACAGGGTATACAGTACTCTTGATTGACTTAAATTGAGTTTTAAATAATATAGTAATTAAATGCTGATGAGTACTTCTGAAGCACTGTATTTGTAAATGATTTGTACGTTTTGGGGTTTTTTAATTTAAAATAATATTTAAGACCACCAAATACCACATGTCTGTGAAATTGCGCCCAGTGACTTTCCAAAATTGCTGAATTGGTATATGTTTCTAGACTAATGTTGGTTGCCTTTGGTTTATACTGGTACAAGCATAATTGTAGGCACTACGTCAATAAGCTCATATCAGTACTATGACATGTGTGTTAATCTGTTCATGTACGATTATTCACATGCTACATAAATGCAGAAGTTCTATGAGTACATAAAATTTATTATACTACACTATTTTGTTTGAATATAATTATGTAAAACTTAAATAATTAGTTAGATACAATTTTACTATCAAAATTATTTTTACTGCGATTAAAACTTTATTCAACTTAAAAACGGGACTGGCAGAAAGAAAAAGAGCTTATAAAGAGCTTTTAAAAGTTTCAACTTCAAGTCAAGGCATAGATGCATGGAGATGAAGCTCACTCCTACGTATGAAGACTTATGTTGACGTGAAGTCGAAACGTGAGTTTATCACTTTTAAGAATGAATCTGCAATACATTTATATTTTTAATAAATTATCGAGAATTTGTGAAAGAAGAGGTAAATACGTAAGGAGACAGGCAGAAGAGAATTCGAAAAAAGTATTACATTTGATTGTTACTTACAATCAAGTCGTAAGTATTTTGTAATTATTTGGTACCTATTAAGTTATGCTTATCTATATGGTTAAAAGGTTGACTTTGAAATGAAATCAGAGAAATGAAATGATAAAATAAACCTATGTTGCCTTTTGCTAAGAAAGCTGTCGAAACATTCTAAATTACAGCTACGTTTAGTTAAGAGTAACGTGCAATTTATTACATAAACAAAGTAAAATATAACTCTACAATCATGCCTAGGTATTTAAAGCTTTAAATAATAGTATAGATATTAAGTAAAATCAATTATTATCTTTAATTAAAAAATTAAAAATATGTTTTCTGGTGGTACCTATTAATTAAGTACATGTTCAAGCTATGTTAGATCTAGAACTCTCCAAACAATTAACTTTTATTAAGTTTCCTATATTTTTGGAACATATAGAAAATTTGTAGGTAGGTAAAGTCAGATATATTCAAAACTTATCTTTCGATACAAATATCAAAGTAAGTGTGTATATTGATTCCCATTTTCAGTGCTATAGATAATTGTTGTGTATTTAGATATTCAGTTGAATGGCTCAGGAGTCCGCCGCAGCCTGCACCATCACACACACACTCGCATTTCACTCTGATGAAAACCATAAGGTATGCTTACGTAATAAGGGATCGTAAAATAAAGGCTATCTAGTTAATATGGTTGTAAGAACCCACTTAAATCCGCAACTCGTAGGAACTAAACACAAGCCTCGCTCGTGGTAACGATTCACTTCATCACGTATACGCGAAAATCGTCCAACATGCGAATATTCACAGTTAATACGTAACACAAATCTATTTAAATCCGACAGTTTTAACATTAGTAACTAGATCAAACGTTCGCACAATTGACAGTGGTGTTGACGAGTCGTGAGGCGCTCACAGCTCGAACTCGGAGCGGGTGTGGCGGCGATGGTCGAGGCGCACGCGGGCCGCCGTGCGGCGCACGCACATGGCGCCCGCGGGCAGCTCCGCCTCGAAGCCGGCCGCCGGGAACGAGCGCCATCGCCGCCCAAACAGCCGCTCCAGGTAACATCTTAGTCAGATCCGGGTTGCCGCGCTGTCCGCCGCCAGCGGCCGGTACTCGCCTCGCGCCAGCTCGCGCATCTCGCAGTTGTTGTTGCCGTTGATAGTCTTTGGCCCGAGCGCCTCCTCGTGGATGCTACGCCTCACATTCGGCTCCGAGCCGCGCCCCAGCAGCGCCTCCCGCTCCGGGCTGCCGCCGTGCGCGCGCACGCCGCCGTTCGCATTCACCGCGTTCACGATCACTGTCTGCGACAGCGGCCCGCCGTGGATCGGGCTACCCTCCATCAGCTCGCCTGCGCTCAATTCACTCCGTAGAATTCTTATCTTTTGAATCATCTCCTTTATCTCGTACCGGAGTATTCCGAGGAAGCACAGTTTTAGAAATGCTATAACACAGTACCCGAGAACGAACAGCGCGTCTGCGGTCCTTCGCAGCCAGACGAGTAAGCGCTCTGCACAGGCGGCCGTGTGCGGAGCGCAATGTACCGGAGTGAAGGGAGCTAGCGAGGTGGCGGCGGTAGCGGCGGCCCCGAACAGAGCGGGCGCCGAGGCCGGCGTGTGCGCTGGAATGCGGCAGCAGCTGGGCGGCAGCACCGTCCTATTGAGCGCGGCGAAGTCCGCCGGGCCGTTCACTCCACAACAACGTTGCTCTCTCTGGAGGCGATCCCAGGCTTCGGAGAATTCGAAGTCCGTATCGTACTCCTTGGCGAGACGAAGACGCAGCTGGGGACGAAGCTCTCGACAGACTCGCTCGAACCGGAACGCCCAGTAGACCCCTATTGCGGCGTCGCCTACGAGAAGCGCAAGTAGCGCGAGCCAGTAGGCGTTGAGCATGCGCTCGGAGAGGCGCAGCGCCGCGAGGCAGCCGAGCAGTTGCAGCAGGCCCGCCTGCGCCGGCAGCGCCGCGTAGCCGTAGAGGAAGCCGGGCTGCGCAGCCCCGAGGCCGGGCACGAGCGCGCGCCGGTAGTCGGCGAGCGCGCGCCCCGCCGCCGCGCAGAAGGCGAGCGCCCCGAGCAGCAGTGCGCCGTTGCACGCGTAGATCCAGATGCGGTAGTAGCGCATTGCGCGGTGCGCGGCGGGGTGCGCGGGGCGCGCGGGCGGCGGCAGCGTCATGGTGGCGGGCGCCGCGTCATCGCGCCGCCCGCGCCCGCGCCGCCGCCACGCGCCGCGCCCCACGCCTCTGTAACACAAACACATTATATTACTCACTAGCAGCGGTCCGCCCCCGCTTCGCACCTTGTTGACCGTATTGTGAAACTAAACCATTCTTGAACCCACTTAAACAACACATTGTTCAATCAAAAAAATATTCAATCAAAATCGGTCTAGGAGGCGTTCAATGACTAACACACGTACAAAAGATTTCTATCCTAGATATACAATTTCCGTTGCTGATTTTTTCGGCCCCAACAGCCATCTGATCTACGTGCTATGTCGTTTTGTGAGATAACCTTTGATTCATAACTGATTCGACCCTGTAAAGAAATCCCGAGAATGTTATATGTACTTAGTTATAGCCTCAGAGTTGTTCGCGATGCATTAAAGTACTTATCAGTTTTCTCTAAAAGGATTGTCATGACATTGTTTTTGTAAATTTATAATTTTCTTACTTTAATATTTGCAAAAAAAGTCAAATATTATGTGCAAAAGGTGAAACACAAAACTTGCACAATGTAATCCCAAAATATAAATGAAACGGTTGTCCTGAATACTTCCTACTCCTCAACATTAGTAACGTTCACTCGAGGCTCGTTTACTGACGCCGAGCACAAAGACTGATGCATCATAATAGGATTAAAGCGGCCAACTTTGTCACTGAAGTACTATCAGTCAGTTTTTGTCGTAGTTTTTGTTGTATCCTTTGTGAAGAGGGCTTAGTCGCTCTGTACACACAATACAATGACGAGGGCGTTATTACCTGTCGCAATTGTTTTGTGAATAAAATCTTACCAAATGATCTAATAATTCGTATCTTGCTTAGCATAAGCACCCCTATTTACGTTTTCGCTGTTGCTAGCTGGAACACAGGGACTGCTCTCTTGCAGAGGCAGATTTTAATAAGAAAGTGCAAATATATAGGCGCGCGTCACTACATATAGAGCTAAATACTTTACAAGGTTGTTCTATTAGGTCTAAGGTATCTCTCATATCTTAAACTGCCACGCTCGAGTATTGCAGAAAATTCCCCTATTCGCCTCCCTAACCAAAAGATATAGAGCATTAAAATTCCGGAGTGGGGCTTGTGACTGCGAAATTGAGAACAAATTGCACGAAAGCGTTACGTCACGTGAAACTTCAGTGCTCAAAGTCTTGATTTTTCTTTTGCAGGAAAATTTTTATTAATAATTTCGGACTAATAATTTTGTTTGGTCATCTTACCTATTCACCACGATGGCGAAGTGCGGGTTGGTGAATATTACATGTCCTTCAAACTCATCAAAGTTCATAATTTTTTAAGAAACAAATTTACATGAGTTTCCACGAACTTCAGAATGAAAGTCAATTGTAATCCGACTGAGCGCACACGGCTTCTTACTAAGTACTACATATTTATGTTTATTTCCAATCTTGTACTTTATACGAAATATTCCTCGTTATTTTAGAAAAGGGGGCAAACAATGAAACTTTTTGTACAAATTTCGAAACAAGGCAAATACCGTCGTAATCGTTTATAGCATCACAGCGACCCTTTATTGAAATAACATTACTACACTCATTACCAATATTCTCTTTGATCATTATATTCTGGTAAATAACTGAAAACCTACCAGCCTTGTGGGCAACCCCAAACAGAACCAGCGAATTTGAAATTGAAAGCATTTCAATCGGAAAATAATTCGGAATTTTCGAAAGCTAATGCGATTACACGGACCTGTTTGATAAATTCAATTGGGTTACCTTTCCGAAAAGTTTTAAATTTACTGTGGCTACTGTTTGCTAACCTTTATTGGTACATACATCATATTGTTTTTTATTTGATTCTGTTATACAATGAGTAGATAATATATTTCCGTGGGTTTAATCCCTTTTCGTCTACGTAGCCCATCATTAATTATTATTTTACTCTACCTTGAAGTTGGAAATAGATCGAATGCGTCATATTAATTTATATTATTCAAGATATTAATTTATTACATCTTTTCTCCTATGTAGCACTTATTTCATTATTACTTTAGTACCTAAAATGTGGAATGTTTAAAAGCTTTCCTTATTTGGGAAAATATGTATATAGAAATGAGGGAGAGAAATGCTTTAACTCACAATCCGCCACCCGTGCCGTTGACTAGAAGCCTGGTTAGTCACAGGAGCGGACGCGATATGGTCACCAGCGCTCCTACTACTCCGGTGCGGGGCCTGAAACAAAGACAAATTATTATATTTCTAACACATAGAGCAAGATGCAACAACAGAATGCGTCTCGGGATACCGGCCGAAGTGATAATTAAACTAAGTTGAACTGATTGGTATTTAAATTGTTCTCATACGTAACAACAATGCATAAATGATTTTTGTGAGCGCGACATGTAAACTGAAAGTTGATTTAACTGAAGCGTTTTAACTACAAAGGCTTTGCAAGCCCTTAAAGGACGATTCACACATATCAGTGAGCCCACAGTTCCGGCACAGTACAGCATCAGTGGTAATTATTCTTTCAAACATTTTCTATGGATGTATTCACACTTGTCCGTGTCAGTGTCGTCTCAGTACCGTCAGTGTCAGTGCCGGCACCGGCCATCACGGACGTGATCGGCGACGACGATATTTTATCACGGATCACTGACATGTATTGAAGAGTGCCATCAAAACAATCGACGTCAATGATAGTCTGAAAGGAAACTGAACTGTACTGTGCCTGATATGTGTGAATTGAAGCACTGACGCGCCACTGTAGCACGGATACGGAACTGTAACGGTACTGTGCCGGAACTGTGGGCTCACTGATATGTGTGAATCGTCCTTAAAGCAATTTCTATTGAACAAGGTATCGACGTCAAGCATCAATCGCCGCGAATCAATTGCTCAATGAATGAGCCGGCGAGCTAAATATTGCAAACAACGTAATCTTCGCTGTTTGTTCTGTGGTGGTTCATTTTAGATCTTTAGGAGTGGAAACTAGGAGCACATACTTTGCATAATGATTCTCAATTTGCAGGTAAATTCTTGCTACTGGTATTAAGCATACTTGCATCACGTAAATCATTACCTATGTTAAAGATTAACGTTCCTTACTGTAAGAATCCTTACAATCAGAGTACGTTAAAACTTAATTCCGGTTAAGACTACTTACAAAAGATTACTACTACAATCATAACAAATTTGCATTTATGAAAGCATCAAACAATTCGTTAGTTTGATGCCTTAATTGAATGGATCTAGTACGTATACTTAAACTTTGAATTATTATAACTAAAGTTCTGAGTTAATGAGAGAATAAAATCTCCGTCATCCTTTCATAATACTAATATAGACATTTACATAAAGAGCTGTTAGTACTACAGCTATACGTTCAGGGACTAGTTATGGCCTGGACTGGATATGGCCATAGTCAGTTGAGAAAAGCCAAAGCCTTTGTTGACTAGGAGTTATTTATACTCAACAGCATATGGCGCTTGTCGAACAGAGAACAGCGCCAACTCGCCTCACAAACTATTATACTGTACGTATGTACATACATACAACAAACAATTCACGGAAACTGTGCAATATGTCGCAGCTTACTCGCAACATGCCGTTTTGCCAAAAGTCATTTGTAAGCGGTTTTGTTCGACGGTTGACGCTAAAAGCTTAAGCCAAAGTATAATAGGTATGATGGTTTCTGCGAATACTTCCTCAATATTTATTTTAGCGTGTAGATTTAATGTAGGTACCTCTTGTTCTCTTAATATTTTATAAGATATTTGAATCGGGTAAAAAGGGGTTATGTTGAATCAGAAAAATTCAAAACAATTGTTTGTGATGAACATGAAGACCTCAACTGTATTAAAACGGATTATTGAAGATTACACAAGAACTAATTGATAATCCTTATCAAAGCACGGCAAAGGTTTGGAATTAGCTCCCTGTTGCTGTATTTCCTAGTAACTACAACCTGAGTGTTTTCAAGGCAAGAGTGAATAGGTACCTTCTAAATCTATCTTCGTCCATATCGACACTTAACATCAGGTAAGATTGTGGACAAACTTAGATTTATCTCGCATAAAAAAAAGATAAAAACATTCAGAAGCTACTTTTACATATTATCGTCAATACCAGTATATGGAAAAAATATTCTTGTTAGCACAGCAATGGAAAAGGCTAACTGAAGTAACAACTTAAGCATATATGCTTTTCGAGCCTTCACAAAAATTTTGCTGACCTTTTGCACTTTTAAATTTACTTACTAGAATTTGTATTCATATCGAATAAATATCCACAATCGTTTTACTTGAATCACCTTACATTTTATCAATTGAGCCAATTTCGCTGCTGGACTCCACGGAATGGCTCCATTCCGAATGGAATTGCGGATGCTCCGCTTTTTATCGATCACCATTGACCGAGCTCTGGAAGATTAGAATCACATCTTTTTCATACGCTCTTAAAATTTTAAAGATATTTTTGACATTAATAATGTCTTTGTTGTTTTTTTATTAGGTATTTCGGTTATAATTATCGATTTAGCGTTTATTTGTTTGGGTAGATCATTTCTTTAATGTTCTGGAAATCTCGCACCTATTTATTTATCTTTTGGAAATATAATTATGTATAATGCTGTTTTATTTTGAAGTATTTTGTGTATTTCTTACTTAAAAGGTATTATGTATTGATTACTAGTTTGGTTTCTTTAATTTAATTCGATATGTATGTAATTGTGTAAATATATTTACTGATCATTTTCCTACATTTTCTAACAAACGAAAAAAATCATGAAATCGTACGCATGATACAAGCATGAATTATGGAGTTGGTATCAACACAACTATCAGGAAAATCATATTATATTCGTAGCACAACGCGAAGCGGATGTTTCCTTCAACATAGTAGATTTAAGAGATTTCCTGTAACATATTTTTTCCTGATATGTTTTATCAACAACATTTTATTGAACTATAAGCTCGCCAAAGACTTGATCAACGCCGATATTTTTCATGTTTTTCCCCATATATACTTCACAATGAAACTAGAGTTGTTTCTTTCGTTTCGGCCACTGCAGTACATATGCCTCTCTCTTTTACAATGAGGGAGTTTGTCGAATACTAGCTAGGCTTAGCAGACGGGTTAGCCAGCGCAGCATTTTTGTCAAGTATTCTGGTTGGAATATTTTGTTTCCATGCTAGATAAGCCTTCATTTTACTACAATCTCACCTGATATAAAGTGACGATGCGGTCTAAAATGAGAAATAAATCTAGAGTCGTGTTTGATTATAAAACTATAAATCAAACAAAAATATATTTATTAGTTTTACAACTAGTTTTTCAATTGTCAGTGAAGCTCCATCTGGTGTTACTTTCATTCATAGTTAGACGTAAACAGTAGACTGTTATCAACCCTTTTAAATGTAAAATCCAATTTAGTATTTTGTGTCTGGCCTTTAAAATATATTTGAGCTAACTCTAGCAGTAACAAGATTACGTAAAAGTTAGGAGTCGTGCTGTAATATTAAATGCCGTGCCTCCAGAGGTGGAAAGTGGCTTTGCAACTGACGGCCCGGATTTAGTAGGCACCTAAGTGCCAACAGCTTCTAAACATAATTGTCGCTAAAGCTTAGGAGACTTGAATGTAAACGACAACGACAGGCTGTTTCATATTATATTTTTATTTTTGTAGAGAGAAAATGATGTATTGAACTAAAGCGGAAAAAATTTCGTGTATTTTAATCTCAATATTTCACTTAGGTACATATTTTTTATCAAAATGGCCGTCTGATGATGACTGATGAACTCTAAGATAAAAGTTACAATATAATAGGTATCTGGAACGGAAGCTATGGCCATCATTTTCCCCTAAAGGTCTAGCATCTAGCTTCTAAAACATTTTCTCTGCTAAGTGCATATTTATGGACAACGTAAGAATATTTATATAGGAACCCGAGTTAAAAAGTGATTTCGGCCAGAGGGTGGTGAATTATTCAATAGCTGACGCATGATTCTAAGTCGGTAGGTATTAAATTTGTGATAGGTAGCCGAGGTTCCTGTTTTGGATCGACCTGTGTCACCCGTCTCTCGTTCTGAAGGGGAAATTCTGTCAACCTTTGCTGCCCGTTGAAGTTAATGATCGTCCCATTTCTAATGGACTACAAAAGTGTGGTAATGATAAAAAATAATAATAATATAAATAAATATTTCAAGAAAAATCACACAACAACTCACATATACTTCTTCTACTTTTAAGGCTTCGGATAACAAATAGTCAAGAGCAGTCCTTCGTCGGGAAAAAGTGAAAAATTCGTCCTTCGATCTAAAGTAGCGTTACAACCAATAATAATAGGCATATAGACTGTACGTAGAAGTCGGGTCATATTTTTTCTTAAATACAGCTTGTTAAAATATGTAACTCACGATTACTTTAAAATTAAAATGATCTCAATATTATAATACTATTTGTTTTTTATTATTTTAAACTTCATTGACATGTGCTGGGTAAATATTCTGTTAGAGCCTACATAACATTAACATTTTTACGAAACTATCGTCTTTGGTGAAATAATGTCGTGCGATGAAATTGAAAGAGTACTTAATAATATGAATAAATCTATATTTAAAACTAGCGGCCCGCCCCGGCGTCGCACGGGTAAAAAAAGTTCACGGAAATTTTTCCTTATTTGCTCACCGTTTAGACCTACCCTGGACTACGACAAACATTTTAAAACCAAAATTAGCTCAATCGGCCCAGCCGTTCTCGAGTTTTAATCAGACTAACGAACAACAATCCATTTTTATTTATATAGATTTAAGAAAAACCTCCGTTTCAATGCCTTAATTTCCTTAAAAGTAAAACACCATCATATTTAGTAATGTGCACGCGATGCGCTTTCATTTGATATATTTGACTCGAGTATATTTGCAGATTTACGGTTTTCCTTCCCCACTCTCACCCCCATAACATTTAAACGGCTCAACCGATTTCAATTAAACATGTCTAAAGTACGTAATGTCTAAAGAACACCCGCGCTAAACTCACCTTTCATACAAAAAAAAACTAAATTGAAATCGCTCCTTCCGTTCGGGAGCTATGATGTCCCAGACAGACAGACAGACACGTCAAACTTCATCACAAACACCCATCTTTTTTGGTCGGGGGTTAAACAATCATAAAAACAGATTAAGAATTCTCGGTTATTAAATAAGTACTTAACAAAAAGATTTATCTCCTTTCCTTTGTTGAAATGAAAAATTCTTTTAATACGATAAGAAATTGCACCACCTAAGGTTACCGGCTAAGCATTGGATGATAAACTGTATTTTCACTTAATCCAAAGTTTGCGTTACGTAATTTGGACTTCCTCTTTGGGAAAAAATCATTTAAAGATATCAGAATGGGACGAATGATGAAATAAACACCTAGTGTACAGTTGTATTGAATACCCCACAAAACTTGGCAAAACATAGACTTAAAATCGTTGTTCATTTGGTTAAAATAAGCTTACAGTCTTCCTAAATGCTCGATTACTTAATAATACAATCTGTTTATTACTTATGTACTCACTTATAAGAAAAGAAGTAACTGCTACTTATATAATATTAACAGTACCTACTAGCTTTTCACGTCACGGCGTTTCCCGTGGATTTTCCCGCCGGAAAGACTTAGTTTTAGGAAAAGCAGTAAGCCAGTAGAAGGAGTATTATTAAAAGAGGACCAATAGTTACAGAGATTAACGCTTTCAAACAAATAAACTCTTCTTAGATAGAAGTATAAATAACAAGCCAAAGAATTTAAAATGTTTTTTTAAGATTTTATAAAATGTTGGAACAATTATGTAGTTTTAGTACGTATGTAGTCAACGGTTTAACGATTTACAACGTAGGTACCTACTGACATTACATAGTGTATATGTATATCATACACCTACCGTGTTGAAGCCTAAAAAGTTTCTCTAGGTGGCTCTTCTGAGTTTAAATTAAAAATCACTGATTTGCCTAATTTAAAAAGCTAAAACGGGTAACAGAAAAGCAGTACTTATTGAATTCCACACAAAAAAAAACAACTTGCAATTCATTACAATTTTAAATAGCCGTTTTATTCAGTGGCCTACGATTAGCATTATTGAAAGCTCTTTCGTATGCCGACAAAAGGTGAGCTCTGGTGGAATTTCAGCGACAAAGCACGTATACCTAGCAGGAAAAAAAACCCGTTGGTTAATAGATTAGGACGGTATCTAAAGTTTGTAAAATTTGAGTTCTTATTACTGTTATTTTCATAATACCTACTACCTACCTAGAAAAAAGTTTTTGTGAAAACTATAAACATGTCAAATTAATTAAGACTTGGTCCATGTATGTACAATAAGTAATTTTTTTTGCCGTTTTTAAATATGGCGGCATATTTCACAAATATAATTTTCGTAATTTGGTTTGGATTATTTGCCGCTACGTTTATTCGCTTAGTTCACACTGGTGACCTGGTTAATATTTACCTACTGCCTTTCCAGACAGACATACCTACTGATATCAGAAAATAACATCAATCGAAGCAAAAAATTTACTTGCGAAGTGATAAAATGAAGAACGGAAACGGTCATAATTTTTTAAAAGTTATATGAAGGACGTTTAGATTACAATATGAAGTAGTAGACAAATATAAATTTTCCATAAAACCTAGGTCAGCTAGGCTACAATCTGATGGATAGATACGATTGCTAGTGTTTAGCAATCTTATCTACTACAACTAGCTAACATAACTTCATAGGTAGGCACTCACCTTATACTTAACTGACAAGAATACGTTCTGGTTGGTACGTAATGGTGGTGGAACAATACATTAAAGTCAGCCTGTGGCCTTATCTGTACAGTATTCCAACTTAATAAAAACGGTCGGAACGCGAACTATACCTACGCGCCTCGGTCATACGTTACACGAGGCAGTCGATTGTGCCGGCCACAGTGACGAACGGTCCCGGCCCGATTTTGTGTGCAAAAATATGTACAAATGCCTATTTAACATGAAGATTGAAATATATTGTGCTATTTATTTTTATTATGCTTTGAATTCGGATTTTATATGGTTAAAAATCGACCTTATAATAAAGTATTCCGCTTATTCGATTCGATTTGTTTTTTGTTTATGAATTGATAATATAGTTTGATTATCTTAACATGGAAAATCAAAGTGGGCAGTTGTTATTAAAATGCTGTAGGTGCCCTATCGTATGTACTGGTGGAAGTAGGCATTTTTTCCAAGTCTCGGCCGAGTTGGAATACTGTAGAGATAATATCACCGTTCTATGGTCGTTTTAGGTGGATAAGCAAACCAAACATAAGTACTCTTTGGACAAAGTAGGTACCTATAACATGCAAGTGTATTTTACGAAATATGGCGTTCAGCCATATTTCATCGTAAAATAAAATACGTCGTATTGGGAAAATGTCAAACAACTATTAAAAATAGCAAACTCCAATAACAAAACGGTTTGAAACTTCATCGGTGCAAAACAAACAAAGGCAGAGATCAAAAGTCGACGTGGATGGGCGATGGGCAAACAAATGATATTGGAGGGTTGCATCGACGCCTGTATCGCAACTGGCTGTTGACAGGTTCATTATCTCCGGGAATAACTGCTATGATTTATTGGACCCTAGAAATGAAAAAGAATCTTATTTAAGGCCGATAAAAATAACAGTTTAAGTGTTTTATTTATTTATTTTATCCCAAGAGTTTTCCTTTCTAGCGGCACTTTATTTTCAAGATTTTTATGAGCTTGGAATTGATTGTATTGATGAGAACTTGACATTTAGCATAGGAGTGACGGCCATTAGTCAACGGAAATCAATCATCAAATTATTCCCAATTTATTCATATGGATAGGCCAGTGCTTCTTAAGATCTTCAAGTTTTACAGCGTCCCACCCAGACTTTACTATTCCTATCAATACATTCAAAAAATATTTTAATTAACGACGTTAAAATCTATTGTGTCAATTGTTTACCTATCCTATTCATGAGAGGTGTTCCCCCGACACAGATATTTGTACTGAGTATAGGTAGGAAAAGTTCAACGCTTCACCAATATCGCTTTATTTTCCTTCCCCAGCCAGTGTAGAGGCGCTATCTGAAAACTACCGTTTCAATTATTAACGTTCCATTCTAACGTTTTCTAGTCTTGAAAACGTAAGTTCCAATTTTTCTTTGCAAACAAAATATTTCAAACCATTCAAATTTAGAGTGTGAAAAGACACGTACTGGGTAGAATCTAATTGAACTCTGAGCTCAGCGACTTACTTCTGTCTTGCGGATGTGTAATGTATATGTAATAAATGTATGTGCATAAGCGAGAAATGAGCACAAATGTATGTTGTTGTTGCGAGGAGATTGTGTACGCTATCCTAGTTTTCCCAGTTGACTTACCTAATTACAAAATAGAACATGTGTGCTTAGATTAAATAAGACTAGGTATTTCAAAAAATGTATGATATAGATAATAAAAAAAAAAAGTTTCTTTCTTCAGACAGGTTGTCCAAATACATACAAATTAAAAAATTAATAAATAATATCATTACATTTCAGCGTAACGACTTCGTTTCAGGTTGGGAAAAATTGCATAACGTCTGTCACATATTTCAATAGCTTCAAGTGAAGTTGGCGAGTGGGTACCATTAGTATGGTACCCATATATATATATATATATACTATGTATCACATACGTGATTTATAGCCTTTTCAAAGCTCCTACCGCCTCTTTAGCTATTGCAGACCCTCATTCTTCTACACTTCTTTCTCTTGGTTTCATCTCATAATTAATGTTCTATGAAAAGCAATAATAAGTTATCTATCTATATAAATAAAATTGAATTGTTGTTCGTTAGTCTGATTAAAACTCGAGAACGGCTGAACGGATTTATCTTATCTTAGCCTTGAAATGTTGGTGGAGGTCTAGAGAAGGTTTAAAAGGCGAAAAAAAATCAAATAATTGCCGGGTTTTTTTTTTAATAAAAACCCGTGAGAAGTCGGGGCGGGCCACTAGTTAAGAATAAAATCAAATCAGTGTAACTACATTGTAGAGTGGTTGTTAGTTGGCAAGACGCCAGAGGTCCAAGCCTTGCCATTATAACCTTGCTGACTCTATCCGCTCTCAGCTAATTTTCTGAATTATTCGAACAGAATGAACACCTCGGGGAATCCGCACAATACAATAAATGAGTCTGTTTGCGGTGTTCAATTTGGGTACTATAGTTGAACAAAATTTAGACACGGTTTTTGATGTCGTAACCTATGTTTGTGGTAAAGCTAAGCCACCATTTACACACAAACAGATATGTACTTAGATTTTGCAGTAATACATGTTGATTTATTCACATTAATAAATTATCCAATAAAGGTCTTAAGAAATTTATAGATTTGGCCTACAAACACACGAGCATAAACATTTAGAATTCCCACTTGAGAATAAATTTAACTCTCAAATCAGACCCATCATTTAATTATATTAAAAACACACAACGATTGCCTGAAAAAACATCCGAAATCTACCTTAAAAATACGTACTCCGAACCGACCCAAAATACCCGCAAAAATCTGCGATACATAATCAAGTCACCCCAAAATAATTTAATTATTAGAAATTTTCACGCTTTTAGACCTTTCCCGTGCAGAAGCGTAGAAAATGAAACATATTTCGGTTGCGCCCAGAGCTGCCTGTTTCACGGTAGCGCCGCGGGGCAGGCTCCCGACCGAAATTCTTGTTATTTCAATAAAAGCATTTCGTAGCGCCTGATGTAGGCGATTCATATTTCGCGCAGGGTTTGTACGAAATTATTCTAATGAAAAGTTTCATTTCATACCGCGAGCTGGTGTGTCGAATTCGTGACATAAACGTATACATATGAGTAGATGACTAAAAAAATCCACAGGAATTTTGATAAAGAATTTCCAACAGACTGTTACCTGAAAAACTACTGACTCCTTCTGTGCAAAGTGTGCCACACAATATAAGTCCTCTATTCGACCTTCATTACGACAAATGGTCTTTAGAAAATGACGCCCTGATAAAGTGACGTCAGAGGGCTCAAGTATGGGTGCAAAGGCGCGGGAAGATTTTACGAGCCACATGCAAATAAGGCACATGGTAATGTGTCAAGGTCTTGTACAAATAATAAAACTACGACCCTCGTGGATAAAGAGCATAACTACACTAAAGCGTAGCAAGGAAAAAAATAGGCTGGCTGTAAGAGAGCTCTTTCCTCCATTTTAGTTTTTTTTAGAATTGATAAATCTAAAGTCTACTTTTTAATAATCTAATCGAGCAGTTTTGTTTGTTTCTATAATTTCTAGTAACTAAGGTAGTGAAATAAATCAGTCAAGTGCTACAAAAGTAAGCAGCGGCAGTCTACTATAGACACACTGACGTTTAAAATACTAACGGTTTCCCCTAACGGAAATAGAACTAAATTTCGTTATGTTTGTTAAAATTTTATTTTGTTTTTCCTGTCTGTAATAATATCTTAAATTTTAAATAAGATACCGTTCCATTCTGTTCAAAGCAAATCCGTTAGTCAAGGTAAGTTTCGGCGTATAAACAATTTCAAATGAGAATCTTGAGAATGTTATTTTACGGTAATCTAAAAAAAGCATATAATCAATTAATTACCTCATTATATTGTATTAGCTAAATAATAAATACACTTCCGGAAATTATGATTCCGTTACAAAAATACTTTTTACGTTAATACCCATATATATATTAGTAAAAAAGTCTTGTTATCGAGCCTTCGTACAGAAATTTACTTCCACTTTCTAGATAGGTGCAGAACCAAATTGGATTTTGCGGCTCGTGCTGAATTTAACGTTTTACAAAATTATGAAGTGATGGATTGAGGACTGAGAGACTCCCTTGGAGAGTTTTTTTTATCTAGGGTAAAGGTATATTGCAAATGTATGGCATATATAACATAACTATATACCTACAAAAAAAAACAAATAAATTTTAATAATTATTATAATGTCTATTTCTATCGCGAGACCAGTGGGAATATTAATGACTCATACACAACTACATTTCTATTTTTCTAACCACAAAGAGTCATTCTAAAAGAAAGTAGACAAAGTTATTAAAAATAGCTGAACTTTTACTTTAATGTATTTTATTTGTTAAATTACAGTGGTACAATTGGCGGCCTTATCGCTAAAAGCAATTTCTTCCAGGCAACCATTGGATGGATAGGATTTATTAGGACCATTATGTATTTAGTTCCAACCCGGAAAGAAAAGCATGTCTGACCAAATGAGTTTCTAAAATGCAAATTAAAACACATTTTGCCTTCAAAGCTTTTCTGCAGCTTTTCCCTTCAAGCATATTATATTTTATTATTAGGAAAAGCTTGCAACTATACGGTTAAAAAAGATGAAGTGGTTAAAACTAAAGCGTGGGACTTTTGATGGAAAATAATGCCTACAAACATACTAAGTTAACCGCACAGAAATCGAAATAATAAGGTACTATTTTTTTGATTTCTGTGAAGTTAACCGAACCCCTGAGCTTATAATACTTGTAGCTCTTTGCTCAAACCAGGCAAGGTCGAAACTCACTAACAATGAATAAAACAAGCAGGGTCCGTTTTCACTATCGCCGATCGACATCACTGGATCAACGGGATTACGTAACTCTGAATACCGATATACATATACTCTGATACCGTTTGCATACACCGAGGTCCATTATGAATATATTCCGAACCGTGGGCTGGCATTTCCTTCTGACTACCGGAGTCCGCTCTATTTGGGCTAAATGGAGTGACATCTTGCTAAACGATCTCTATTGAATGCGAGATTTATAGCGTTCTACAAATAAATTCATTCAGTTGTGCAGGACACTAAATCACTGTAATAAGTTTTAAAATTTAACTGTGTTTTTATGTTTTCGTTTTTGTAAAGGAATTTAAAAGAAATCCCACCTAACATATTTTTATGTAAATAATACTTTTGCCTTTTATAAAAATTAACCATTTATAAATAAATTACCTAGTTTAATAAAGAAAGGGAAACAATAAAGTCAGTGTAGCTCCAAATCCATAGCGAAATCTGCTTGTAATTTGAGAATTTTTGACAACAATTTACATTTCTTGGTTTTTAGTTAACTTAATTTAAAACAAAGTACCGGTAGGTTATAACATTTACAACTGGAGAACGGCTTAACTGATTTGAATAGATTTGTTTATTGGTCGTCGTATAGCAGCAAAACATGGAAAAAATATTTCGCCATATCATAGAAAAATAAATATATAATACATAACTAGTATTTGTTGTTATAGTGGCAACAGAAATACATTTTCACTCAAAATTTCAGCTCTATGTTTCTCGGTTTCTCACAGCCTGGTGACAAACATATAGACAAAGGAAAAAATCTTAATAATACTGTTCTGACCTAGAAGGTAGACTGTCCCGTTTTTACGGAACAGTATAAGAGTTCAAGGGAGTAGAGATGGTAGGAGTGAGAGTGGGAATGGGAGTAGTGGGACATGGAGAGCCTTATATGAAACAAATGGCAAAACAACGTTTTCCGGTTCAGCTCATTCATAGCTAAGGCTGAGAGGGTCATATAAAATTGATACGTATGAATCAAATTATATCACGATTCGACGCCATTTACTATGTACAACTTTTTCCAACGCAGCTATTCAGAAGTTGTGATTTTCAAAACCAACAATGAACCATAATTGTATTAGATACTTGTATACGTTGGGGTTTGGTCACGTAAAGTATGTGAGTCCTTGACGCCTAAAATAGAAGCGGGTGCAATTAACAAAAGTAATCTGCCACCCCGCCTATTTGGCCTACTATCATCGTGAATGGATTTTAACCGTTTATTTGTTTAGTATTATTATTAATACTAAACTTAGTATTTTAACGTGTTTCTCGTAATCAGAAAATAATAAATTATGATAAGTATAAGATGGACTCATACAACACCTAGGGTTCCTTGTACAGTTTATACACATTTTGCAATAAAATGAAATACTCAAATTAAAATAAAAAATTTAAAAGTGAAAAAATATGTTGTAGAGTCTTCAAACGATCGCCCTCAAAATTTCGGATCTTCAGATACAAAACGCTAGTCTGTCTGCCAGATATAGAATGCAGTCTCAGTAATAGGCCCCCCTTTTATTCTTTGGGTACGAAACCTTAAAAACGGCGAAGTTATGTTGAAAATATTTCATTGACAAACACAAATCAGGCCAGAGGAGCTGAGGTAAACGTTTTAGATGAAAGGAAGTAAATATGCTTAATCATTCTGCTCCATAGATCTGCCCTTTATTATGTGTATCCGTGAAAACACAATATTCCATGACAAAGTTTTCCTCAAAAATCACAAAACATTAGTGAAAAGTTAAACAAATTACTCACATTTATTTATTTATTTAAAAAAATTATATCATTTATTATGTCACGGAAGAATTGCCCAAACGACACTGCGAAACGAATTAATGGAGGGAACATTCAACTTTATGCGTTCTCAATACGTCCCATAAAGATCTACTAAAAGCTGGGTTTAAATAGCGACGCAGTAATTAATGAAACCAATAAATTATAGATAATCCACTTATAGTGGTCGTAAACAGTTTTATAATAATAGCTATATGTAGCGAGGTGGAATTCGGGAGGGTCGCCCTCGATGGTATCCGCACCCTTATTTCCGAATTAGAAGGGACAGCGGGTCAAGGGTAAGAGAATACCTTGATAACAGGTACAGTCACGTGATTGTATATGTATATGTGCATAATTAATATGCATACAAATTTTGTGCTTGATGATAATTATATGCCTATACAATTATGTAATGACTAATAAATGAAATATAAATATTACCGGACTAATCACACAGCATTACCTAACCCCTAACTAAGCAGAGCTTGTACTATGGGTGTAAGGTAACTGATATACTACATAGATATTTTTATTTGTAAATAAGTACTTACTTATGATACATAGAAAACACCCAGACCGAAACCAGAAATTGTAGGTCCACAAAATCTGGTCCCCCGGCGGGAATCGAACCGCAACCTCTTGCGTCTCTGGCAGACCTTCGCCCACCGAGTCACAGAGGTCAACAAAACTAATGAATTATGTCTTAATATATCGAATTGAGTACTTTGCAAATTATATTTATAATGGTTACTAGCGGCCCGCCCGGCGTCGCACGGGTATAAAATTTTCCCAAAAATTATTCGATTTTTTCTCGCCGTAAAAACCATCCTATCTCTCAAGTTGGATCGAACTGCACATGGTGTGCGAATTTTATTGTAATCGGTTAAGTGGTTTAGGAGTCCATTGAGGACAAACATTGTGACACGAGATTTATATATATAAAGATAATATAGGTAATACTATTATTTGTATTGTGTATTCGAAGATATACTACTCAAATGTTTTTTTCTAGGTCGAAAATTAAAAATTAGTATTTGGATTGTTTACCAAACACGCGTTTAACTTTACAAAGTTTCTGAGAAACATTAGAAGCACCATATTAATTTCAATAAACATGGATTTCTGCCAACAATTAACTAAGCACCTAAGAATAGAAACATATTAACATTTTTTAAATAACCCTCTACCGAGAGTATGCGCGGACATTAAAAAAACTATTGGTAAATACGGTGCATTGAACTTGCAGTTTTAGTGCACTACACCTAGCCAAAAAAAGAAAATAATAAAAAATACACGTGAATGTCAATCAACGGGATGTACAGGCCCTCGTCTATCAGAGAACATCATAAGCCCCGGCGATTGCTTTGTGCCGCAGGAAATTAGTTTTCAACTAGCAAGCTCCAATCTTGTCTACCTACTGCCTTCCACGGTTATGTAAACTGACAAGCACGAACTCTTTGTCAAACTTCGGAATATGTTTAAAAACCTGGAAACAAATTCAGAAAGTAATTCTGTAAATCAAACAACCAGTGGCATTTATCTACACGGAATCACGAAACAGTCTCTACCCTGTCGCGGATCACAAACAAACTGCCAAGTTGTTTTTCAATCATGTTTCTACACAAATTGGGGCTATTTGCACGCTCGCCGCATCTTCGTGATGATGCCCTTAATTTCCGCCTCAGGCTAACAAAAAGGAAACAACAAAATGACACGTTATGACAATGCAGGAGCCCAGCGAGGAACCGTGCCTGGCACAACACGGAACGCAATTTATTTTCTTTTTTCCTGTATTTTATTTCAACTTTTAAAGCTGAACACGGTTCCAATATTACGAAAATAATATAAACATCCTGTTTTTAATATTGCAGGCACAATGCCGAATCGAATGGAAAATAAAACGAAGTTTTCAAATAAACGGATAATTAAAAGCTGAACAAGCCAAAAAAGCAATTTGTTTTATACAATTAATAGCCTCATAAATCTCTGTAGATACCTCTGCGAAGTGGAGTTCGTTTCCAACGTTTTTATTCGGGTTAAAGTTGAAGTTGGGAACTAATTTGAAGTGATAAAAGTTGCAGGAAGCCTAATGCTTGGAGACACGACACACACTAATCTACATTAACCCCTCGGCATAAACATTTGCCCACATTTCGGAAGGTTAACGACGGCGGCAGTGACATTCTTTATGTACCGATAATTAGGTTAGATAGACAAGGCGGTCCATAGCCCGAGGCGACATTATATGAAAATGTCGGGACTTAATGAAATTCCGCTAAAGCACTTGACTTTTCATAACATTTTAAGCATCTATAAACGACACACAAGACGATTTACAGCTTAGAAAGACGTTTAAAGCAATAGCTTTCGGTAACGTGGGATGCTAATGCAATGCATATTGTTAAGCGTTGGTAGTGACTGCGTAAGCATATACGCAAAGCATCATCTATTGCATACATGTGACGTACTATTCTGTTAGCTTACTTAGGTGGCATGCTGTCGATCAGGTACACCTTGCAATAACCCTGTAATAAAACAAGAATTTATTTTACATGCACAAATACATTTCTAATAACTTCTTGTTCTGCAAGTACACTAACTTTTTGCTTGTAAAACCGTGTCCATTCTAATTTCTACTTATTTTCAATTACGCGTATCTTTAAGGGTTAACATATTTTTTTATTAAATATTCGTGAAGTTCGGAAAGTAAAAAAAGAGATGCATGATGCATCAACATCACAGTCAGTCAGTGAGTCAGTCATTGTGTGTGGCATAAACCCTTAAAATGGTTACTGATATAAGCCTTATTTTCATTAGAAGCCTGTTTCTAGTCTTCCTTTGACTATAATTAAATATGAAATATTAAATTAAGTTGCGTGATGAACTTTTACCTAGATTACTAAAGTAAATATAAAGTTTTATAAGCTTTCATATAAATAATGCGAAATTATTCTTTAAATCGATTTATGCTGTATATGTCCCATGAAAGTTCGCCCCACATTAAAAATCCTCTTTCGATCCAGTTGCTATATTTTTAATTTTATTTCTATTCCACATTCGTCCCTAAACTTAAACCTTAACCTTCAAATAACAGTCAAGCGTTATCATGACGTAAAGGAAACCTTTGCGTAACGCTTCCGTCAGTGACCACTAAATAATTCTGAAATAAACCTGAGTAGGTGTCGAATAGTCCGAGTGTCACCTGCAGGTTTCCACGGCACGTATGGCCTCGCTTGTGTTGTGGTAACAACGACCGACTACTATAATTAGTAGTAGGTTCAGTTATCAGAAATTTACAATTGATGTTACCATTGATTGCAAAATTGAAAAATCGATTTAACGAAGTGAATAATTGAGAAGTTTAGGAGCAAATGCTACTTTGTCGTGATTTGTTTTTAAAGAAAGGTCAAATGAATGATAAGCTAAGAATAGATCTCTCCGTACCGGAGAGCTATTGTTTTACTATAGACCCTTGAGATCGGTGTAGTTCTATTAATGTTTACTCTCTGAATCCGATTGATCCTCTAATATCCTAAAGATAGTCATTCACGCTGTTCTTTCCGCCTAATATTAATATAATAATGAAACTATTTAGAAATCGTAAGCTACATTTTACTGTAGGAAAACCCTCTGCATAACCTCCATCGCAAGCGCTGGAGTATAGTAACTTTTGTAATAATTAGTCAAATTCATTTATCGGCAACAATATTATTTATGGCTAATCATGATTTCCTAATAGCTAGCACACCACAAATTGACATTAGCTTGAGGGCGATCACGTGAACTGACAATGGATCAGTTGATCAATAATTGTTTACCATCGCGTGTTACAAAAATATACGATTGGACTATGATGAGTACGTTCAACGATCACGAAATTACTGTAATTTACGGGTTTCAATTTGCTTTCGATTATCATAATCAAAGTACTTACTTAGGTTTTTATTAACAAACACGTTTTACTTTTAATAGAAATAATAAGTGGTTCCTAGAACAATTTGTGGTTTTTAAAACTATTTTGCCTACCTTAGCACTTGTTGTGATGTGTTAGTAAGCGTCTAGGATCAATTTAAATGAAAAAGTAATAATGTTACTACAATAAAATTATAAATATTATAAATAATTCCCGTTATTTTTTATTTGACTCGAACTATTAATAAACTTGAACTCATTACCCGACTGTGCGACGCAAAGAAGTGGTATTGTGTTTATCAACCTGGGTAAGTTTGTATATTCATTTGAAGTACTATACAGACCAAACGCCGGGGCCGATTTTTATGATTCACACGTCAATCGATTCCTCTTTGTCCGGCGTGTGTCACTAAAAATATGACGTTAGTGGAAATTCAATACGGCGCCGGCGACCGACTGATGACCTTTATTGTGATAACATGATGATAAAATGTTTAATTTTATGTACAAATCTGAGAAACCTTTAAATTACCGCACTCTCTCCGCCCTATACCTATAGACTTCTCTTGATGAAGTTCTAAAGATTGAAAGTTTATCAACTCAAAGGGCGCTTTGAATTTTAGTCGCGTATTGAATTACGGTGCTTTCAAATTGAGCGTTTCCAGACGTACCTACTGAGTTTTCATACAAAAGCGTCGGTACCGCGAACGCACGACACCTAAGAATGGTGTGTACGCTGCACAGTTGCTGCACCGTGCTCTTTGCATGAAAACAGTCGAACGTACGTCAAAAGCGCCGCTTCGGCACCGAATCCGTTCGTCTCAAAACGCTCAATTTGAAAGCATCGTTGTTCGCAATACGCGAATAAATCCCTTTTCAACCGACGAAAAAGAAGGAGGACTTTCTCAAATCCCAATTAAGATCAATTCAGACCGTACAATTGAATTGTAATGGGTATACATAATATTAAGGAGCTTAAAAATACAAGTAATTGAATGTTGGAAACAAAAATAATTAAACTTTACAAAACCTTTTTACAAAACTAGTGTAGACTTAATTTTATAGTACCTATAAATTTATGTAATTTTAATTTTTAGCAAATTGTTTATGTCTGGACTGGGTGTATTATTTGAATAAACTTCAGTATGAAAATGCTAATTAAACAAAGAAAGACCTCGGGAAAAATCATGCCTCGGGCCACCATGGCACTTGTTGTTCACAAGGTTACCTATTACGAGTATTATCAATCATTCTCTATCATCTAAGCGCAGTAATTACAACCCAAGTGGTTGTAATTAGCTACTTTTGAATACTTTTATTAACGATACTTATGAATAGAAGTTGGCTATAAAACCTCCTCTAGTTTTATTTAGGCAACATTAAAACTAGACATGCTAAAAGCTACTTTTATGTGTAGAGGCCATTTACGTCCATTACCCCGCTTAGTCCTTGTGAAACAAATGAATGTGATTACAACGTAAAGCGCCTGAATTACAATGTCATAAGCTTAAACAATGATTAATTGTAAACAAAATACCCGCCGCCAGGTGGCACTTTAATTAATGGAATTAATTCTACGGCAGCGGGTCGGCCTTCACGCGATACGAGTGTCTAATTTTCCTTAAAGTTCGCGCTCTCATGAAATCTAGGGGCAGGCACTCACAAGATTGTTTGCGAGTCTTCATTAAAATTGCAGCGTCGCCCCGACTTTTTGCGCCTGCGTCATAGACAAGTCTCCAAAACGAAAGTAACAAAGCAGTAAATAAACCCTCAACTTTTGCGAGAAAGTTTTACGCCGACTTTTTAAGTCTGACCATTTATCTAGAAAACGTGGCCATAAAATCTTGCCTTCGTAGAAGTTTACTTCTAAGATTATCCATTTTGATATCAACCGATTTAAGACTGGGTCAAGTTTTAAAGTATTTGTCAGATAAGTTTTCTTGATCTTAAGTTTATCGAAAATACCTACAGCATTTTTATAATATAATTCTACTTCAGAATTAATCAAGCTAATCTCTGACTAGCGACCCATATTTTTTGTCCAGTCTTTATAAGGGTACAAACATTATTCCTAAATCACTCTAATTCTCAAAACCAGTTGTGTACCTTGAAATATCTAAGCGTACAGCATCATAATTGAGGCATTTTTTAACACGTTGAACGCCACGTGGCCCACCATGTGTGCCAACCTATATAAGCCTGTTGAGGCCACCACGAAATCACATATTTCCTATTTTTTGCAATTTTGTTTTATTGCATTAAACGATTTAAAATATGTTATTATGCACTGTACACTAAAACTTGGGCTTTATTCTTCCCAAAAAACACTAAAAACCGTAACTTCACCCACGGGTGTCCCCGGTGGCCGCAGGGGAAGGATTTGCATTTTTCCTTCCGCGGGGGCCGCGAGGATCACACCGCGCGGCCCACCCAGCGCATACCCCGCATACCCAAAAAAAAACATGATAAAAGATTTTATAACTATACTTATTTCTTTTATTGACCAGCAAACATCCTTTTATCGGTTTTATATTTAGTTTATTTGGTGAAGTTGAGAACAGCCCTAAAAATTAAAGAAAATCTTAAATAAATTCTAAATTCTTTGCGACACATAAGAACCAAGCGGACTGAATGAGCTACAGGGCCACCTGGCCCACTTCCATAACATTTTATTATGATATCTGAATCTCGTGGCCTGTAAATCTCGTTTGAAACGAACTCCTGATTTGGCTCACCGGTGACCAACATGGCCTGAACATGATGGCTCAAATGAAAAGACTGCTTTTTTGCGTGGCGTTCTACGTGTTAATTTTGCGCTTGCAATAATTACTATATTATAAAAACACTCTTGGTCTGTCCTAGCTCTTTGTTAGTTTAGACTATGTCGCCAAACAAAGGCCAAGGTACTAATGCTAAAGCAATCTCTGTAGAACAATGGTCAGTTTTGTTGTATAAATATTAAAAAATAATGCTGCTGGAAAGAGAAGCCACAAGGAAATAATCCATATTAAACGAGCATTCTAGGACCTTCCGCAATAGAGCATTGATTCAAATAATATTGTATAGGGGCATAAAGGTCAGGCATTGGAGCGTGAGTGGCATTCTTTCCAGAGATCTTTTGGTCTGACCCTGCCTCATCCCATCGAAATACTGCTGGGTAATGAAATCTTATATAAGGTACTCGAAGATAACGGAGGGAAAAAAGGGGCGGGCTGTGGAAATGGGGCCCTGGGCTGATACTACCAAGGGGGCCCTATTTATAGACTAAGCAAATTATTTGTGGCATCATATACGTACCTAAAATTATGCTTCTTCTGTGGACTTTCGACACTCCGAATGGTCTCTCTTATTAACCGAATTACAACGAAAAAAATTTCGACGCTGTTGTATTTTTTTTTTGTTTTTTATATTCGTTGCCTCAGAACTTTGAGCTCTGTAGAACGATTTTCAATGTTTTTTTTTTTAAAACCTGTTATTTGAAAGTTTGTCCCATGTCAATTGTATAAAAATCGGTAAAGTTGATCTCGAGTTTTATTCAAAAACGTTCTCATTTTATACATAGTTTGGTCGACCCCTCGACAAATTCGAATCTCTCGTGTTTTTTGTGGTAAGTATATTTTTTTATACTTTCTGGCATTTTGTTTTTGTGTTTTGGAATATTTTTAGTTTAATCGACTTCAAAATAAGGCGGAGATTCTGAATTTGGCTTGTAATTTAGTTCTCGAGTTATCTTAAAAAATGTATATCGAACTTTTTCGGAAATGGTGTTGCCGCTCACTGGACGAGATGAGTGCAAGGCGCGGCCCGATTATTATATTCAATAATCTATACTTTTTTTTAAATTTAAGTCTCTCGCCTCGTCTGTTTTGTATGGTCGTATTTATTTTTAAAGTTAGTTGTTATTCCTCATATTGTTAGATATTAAGTTAGTATAACAGTGTTCAAAACCTCTTGGGATCTCCCCATTACCATAACCCATAAAATATTGGTTTATTTACCTTTTAACGCAAAGTTTATTCTACTGTTAGTAATCCGCTAAAATGTTTAGATAAATCATGGAACTACAGTAAAAGTGTTTACGATACACATTTATCGATTCCGATTGAAATGTGAGCAAACAATGTGCTTGAATAATGGAAACCAACTGAAGCAATATTTTGTATGTGAATTATGCATCAATAAGAAATGTTTTTACTTGGAAATGTAGAGTAAGCTATATCACTGCAAAAACTGATTTTCTTTTAATTAATATTAAATAATTATTTCCGGACAACCTACACAACAACATCTAGCCCCGTGGTAAGCCTAAGCTTGTGTTACGGGTACTAGATATCTGATATACTTAATAGATATTTTCATTATACATATTAAACACCCAGACCAAGAAGAAAAGTGCTTGCAGAACATACAAACAATTTTACCCTCGGCGGGAATCGAACCCTCTTGCTCTTCAAGCGGACGTTTGCCCACCGCGCCACCGAGGTAGTAATAGGTAGTCATTAATTAAATAATACTTAAAGCTAATGATGCATCATTTACAAGTTATTAAAATAATAGTAAATATTCAAATTCCGAGACAATAATAAGATGTAATAATTTCATACATAGTTACGGCTGCATTGTCAGTCAAATATATTTTTATATGGATACTGTTATGTATAAAAACATTCACCTAACGGTCTGTTCAAAGGATCCCAGGAACCTGAAATTCAATCACACGAACAAAAGATACCAGAATTCCGCTTCAGAACCGTATACAGTTTCCTCTGTAAACTTGAACTTAGAAACTAATCTCATTATATCGCTACAGTTGTGCAAGTGGTGGCTGCAGTTGCGAAATACATGAAATGTAATTTTGATTGTCTCAGCGATGCAGTCGGCACAAGGTCCGCTTGCGAATGAGAAATGGATTCACAATTCACTGCTGAGAACATTCTCTGACAATAAGTAATGCCATTTGAGTAACAAGTCTAAGAATCGTTCATTATCGCTTTTAAATTGGCGTATGAGATCTATGGTAACATAGACGGTTACTTTTTACACGAAGTACAAGTAAACTAGAATAACTCCGATGAAAACAAGAGGTCAAAGCACAAAAAAGCTTTTCGAGTACAAGTCAATTGTTTTTTTTGGAGTTTATTGGAGTTTACTCCTTAAGAAACGATTTGAGTAACTCCAATCGTGCGTCGTAGCTGACACACACACACTTTTTTTTTATAAATTCTATAAATTAAACAAAACACTAGAACCTTTTTGTTAATTAAATTTGTTAATTTTGTAGCACATTACACATTGAAATAGGATAGGACTGTTAAAAAAATCGACAATCGACTGTAACAATTGTATCTCCGTCAACTAAACGGTTTTTTTTAGTTGAGTGGAAATCACGAGCATCACAACTCGATGTAAAAGTTGATGTCACCGGAAAATAAAACGAGTCGTAAATTGATCAATTTCCTAGTAATTTCGAGTGTGCCGCGGCATAGGCCGCCGAGGCGCCAGAAAGCCTGGTCAAAGTTTTATTTCTATTATAACGTTTTCAGTTTTTGGCAGCTATCTATTTTACTTAGGACTATGACACTCTACAAAATAGTTGTTCAACTAAAAGTTCTATATTAATATGCATTAGGCCTGGCTTCGGCCAAACCTACACGTCATCAACGCGCGGTTTTTTATAGTTTGAAAACGTCCCGCTTTGTGCGACAGCGACAGCCGCACGGTAGACTCTCCCGCTTCCCGCGCTGTGGTCGCGCAAGTTTGACGGAACCAGGGAAGTGCGTAAATTTTACTTACAATATTTGATTACAGGTAAACTTTGGGACAGGGTGAATCCAAATTAAAGCCTATAAAAATAACCGCTCACGGTCCTATTAACTATTTATTTTTTTACCAAGAGTATAAAAATAGAATAATTCTGGTTAAAAGAGGTAGATAAAATCATTTAGCATGCCGATTCACAAGGTTTTAAAGACTTGATCGTAATGAGTCTGAAAATAAGCTACGTTTGTTTATGCATTGTTAAGTGCGCGGCTAATGGAATTCTAGAAAAGGAGCTGAGGCGGGGATTTTTGGATTTATTCGATATCTAGATATGGAAGATACCTCAGTAAAGTATCTTTATGAAATATTATTAATAAATATTTGGCCGTGCAAAGAAGTAAAATTTTCAGTTTATTAGAGAAATATCTAACGGAGATATTTTAGTAGATCGGCATTTTCGAATGATTGGTGACATAGTTATTCACTGGTCACTGTGTCATTTGACACGTGTTTATTTTTGTTTTAAGCTAAAATTTGGTTAACTAGGTAAAAAAGACCTAGACCAAAGAACTTGATTATAGATATAGATTATATTAACACTAGCTTTCTCTCACGGCGTTGCCCGTGTTATAAGGAGTTTTCCGCGGGAACAATAAACTATTTAGTCCTTCCTCGAAAAATAGTCTATCTCAAACTAAAAGAATTCTTCAAATCGGACCAGTAGTTCCTAACATTAGCGCGATCAAACAAACTCTTCCGCTTTATAATACTAACACATGTCTCTCGACAGGATCGAACCCGCTACCCCCGCCCGCAAAAACTCAGCAGTCAATTGAATTGACTATCAATGTTTAATTAAAAGTTACGCCATAAAGTTATAGATCATAGATGTACTCGTTACTAACGATACTGAAGTAAATTATATCTTTAACGAGCGCGTTTAGAAGACCTCGGGATTAGGAGTATAATGTTACTTTATATACAAGTATCCAACTAAATAAATATGTTTTACAAGACGCTTTAAATTGTCTTGTAGCCTAGTATGCTATCTTGGTCTGTATGTGTTTAATATTATGGCTTTCATTAAATATCTACTTGAGGATGATTACAAAATTTCTTCACCTTCCTTATTAACCCAACGTGACCATGTAAACATTAAAATTTATGACACAGCTACCGCTGATATTTTAATTTGATAATTGTCTTACCTAATTAACACTTAATTGAACACCATACAAAATATACAATAAATAAACATAGACTTAATATATAATCATAATGTTGGAGTACAATGCGGCCTTATCGCTCATGTTAAAAAAGTATTCGGATTAATCCGTATGCAATGGGACTACGGTGGCACAAAACCATAAATAGAAAATCACATACAACATAATATGTAATTTTCACGTACTGAACAAAAAATATTATTGAATTTTTTTATTTACACTGAGAGCATTTTATTTTTTGCAATACCGATACCTACTTTCGTTAAAACACTGAATTAAACTGTTAAGATATTAAAGATTAATAGGATCGTGCTGCTTTACTAGTTAAATGTTAAATCGATTACTTATTCATGACTAACTGCGAGAATTAATTCCCGCCTTATTAAGTTAAACAAGAAACCTGTTTGTGTATTCCGGGTAAAATTAGCAGTGTAAATTCTAATGAAAAGTATACAATGCGAAATTACTGTTATTACAGGAATAAAAACAGATGTTGCAGGTGCTTTACGTTTATCTTACACAAGTTATGTTGTTTTTTTATTTATGTAATAAAATGGGATACCTTCTTTCGCCTTTATGGATCTTTTTTCAACAAGTGTTTGAACACGGAAAAATATTTCGTATTTAATTGTACTTTGTACAGATATTGCCAAGTAGTATTTTATTTAATAGAGTTTATAATTTAATGTGCACAAATAAATGTATTTTTTTTTCAAATAAAAAAATAACTAGGCAAATAATAAATATGCAAGAATTATGACCAACAAAACAGCTCCTTATTTTATTCGAGTAGAAATTCATAATGAGAACTCAAAACTTTGTGAGTCTCAAAACATATGAGTTTTCAAACTAAAACCCTATAGAAGTTTCGTCAAACAATATATTAATATTATCTGATACTAGCGACCCATCCCGACTTCGCACGGGTGCCGATGATATATTTAACTTTCCTTTTATAAGCGTCAGCCAAATCTGCGCGACCATAGCGACTGCGAAGCGGGAGCGACTGTCGCTAGGCAGCTCTGCCCATGTTTTATTATGGCCCTTTGCACACCTTTGCACACCTCTACACACCTTTGCACACCGACCACAAAGCGGGACGTTGTCATTGTAACCAAAGGACATTTCTAATTTATACATTTTTAATGTATAAATTATTGTTAAGATATGGCATGCCAAATGAATGTGGTAGAACATAATGCATCTATAACTATTTTAAGACCTTCCTTTTTTACTTTTGTTCGTGCAAATAAAGAAATTGAATTTGAACAAAAAAATAAAATTCATCTTTATAAAAAAGCGTTTTATATCTAAGCAAACAGACAAAGGAAATTACTTCATTTTATACAGCGAATTTAAATATAATAAAGATTACGAGCGCATTTGCTATTTCATTATGGCGTTAATTCTAAAAGCTCGTATATTAAAAGAGCACAAGTCATGGACTACAGAATATTTACCAATAAACTAGTGACTATAGCACTTGGGTTAAAAATAGAACACCCCCATACCACCCGCCGTATAGGGAGGTGGGGTTTCCCTTAAACATGATTTATTCCCGTAAGGATAGCTTCCCAGAAAAATGTTTAATGAGTTCAAAATAATAGGTTCTTATATTTAACGACCAACAGTGTGCCTGAGAGAACGATAACTTTATAAATCGATCATTAAATCAAAAAAGTATTAAATTACTTCATTATTTATCTTCATTGGTGTGTGTTATCAAGAATTTTTTAATTTTATTCTACAAGCTTTATGCACTATTTTTCTACAAAAAATGTTAATGCTTGTAATTTCTCTATAAGAACTACATGACGTTTCATGTAATAACCATATATATCTACAAAGATATTATATAATTATTCTCATAATGATCGGAGTATTCACCTATCCCGCCGATCATCATTATTGAAAACACTAATGCCTCGTTCATGGAATAAACATTAGTAATGTCTTGACTTCATCTCCATGAAGGTCTCATTTGTCAGCTAATGGTGATTGATGACTCTGCGAAATCCTCCTACATGCCTTCATTGACTAATTCCCATTCTAAACTTACGTGTGGCAACAGTCGGCAGAACCCACAAATCAAATACAAGACCCATTTAAATAGATTAATAACTTAACAGTATTCGCAGTACATAATCAAAACGTTTATTTGGGATCGTTAATTGCGTTCCCGGAGCTCAGGTAAGCCCCTGTTTGCATACTTCAGACAAACAAGACAGTGTGTGACAGATCTATGTGTAGAATTTATATTATGCTTAAAACTTTCTCGGGATTTATACCTGCGAGGTAAGTTACCTTTAAAACGACCCTTATTCATAAGTTATACAGTGATAATTTGAGACGCGATATTTCCAGGTGTAGAAAATGGAGCGCTCATTGAAATGCACCTATAGGTATTCGAAAGGAGCCAGACTCTACTATTTATTTAACTTGTCCAATTAGTGAACTGAAAGCAAATTGATTAGATACCTTTCCAAATCATAAAATGATTTGAAAAGTATTATGTGAATCCAGTCCGATTTGGGAGCGACCAGCGATGAGTTCCTGGCGTTTGACAATGCTAAATTTAGCTTAATCCAATTACGAGGCTTTGTTCATCCCTTAAGTAGGATTTTCATTGAACGTGCGCGCACCGTGACGAATTGGGTGATGGCTGTTTTAGATGCGTGACTCAGTCAATCGTTAGGAAACTGAAAATGGTTGGATCTAAGACCGCCGAGTACTGTCATTCTAGGGTACAAGAAAGCAAATAAGCTGTAACGGCGTAGGCAAATATACTTTTTAATTGTTACTTTTTATTATAATTGTACATTAACATGATCGAACTTCTTATACGAACGTTAAAGCTTTATAGCCCGATCTGTTTGATCAAAATCGTACTCTATGCGGACCTTCCTCGTTAAATATGCAGCCGGGAGTCGTGCGGAATCTAACAGACGAGACGGCTGTCGGCGCTGTATTCTTGTTTTCGTAGCTGTGCACTGGCACGTAGGCGGAGCTTTTCACGTCCGCGCGAGGAGAATAATGGTTTTGTATCTTTTTGCTTTTTAGGTATTGGCACAAACAGGTTACGTATTTAGTAATATAATACAGCTGTAGTAAACGGGACTCGTGCGGATCTAACAGACGACACGGCAGTCGGCGTTTTATTCTTGTTATCGTAGCTGTGCGCTGGCACGTAGGCAGAACTTTTCACGTTTCCTCGGGTAGAAAAATATTTTTGTATCTTTTTGCAATTTAGATATTGGCACAAACGGTTAGGTATTTAGTAATGTGGTTTTCTCCTAGTTTATGGGTTGTCGCGAACAACGAGTTTTTACACGGGGACAATATTGGGTTACCACTGCGTATATTGCAACATTGAAAAATAGTCCACCGTTATAACTACATATTTATAATTAATGCTTATGACATACATAAAATAAATTATATAAGGTAGATAAAGTCATCATTTATCATCATTTCAGCCGTAGGACGTCCACTGCTGAACATAGGCCTCCCTCAAAGACTTCCAGTGATTTCGGTCGGTAGCTGCTTGTTACCACCGCGAGCCCGTCCCGTGGTGGACGTCCCACTCAGCGTTTGCCGATTCGTGGTCTCCATTCAAGAACTTTCCGGCCCCAACGGCCATCTGTTCTACGCGCTACATGGCCTGCCCATTGCCACTTTAACGAGCTAATTCGCTTGGCTATGTCGGTGACCCGCGTTCTTCTACGTATCTCCTCATTTCTGATTCGATCACGTAGAGAAACCCCGAGCATAGCCCTTTCCATAGCTCGTTGCGCAACTCTGAGCCTATTCATGAGGCCTATTCAGGTGGCCTATGGTAGATAAAGTACTTTAATAAAATTCAGATAAAATCATCTTTATTTCTGTAACAAATTACAAAATGTGTAAAGACCCCCATTTTAGCTTAGGAACTTGTGTGAGAGGGTCTCGCTCTTCTATATCAATTAAGCTAAAAAAGTAAGAAAACAAAGTAACACTAAATAAATAATAGGTTGAATGTGCATTTTATGTTTTCTAAATGATAGGCTTTACACTTTTACTATATTTATAAATTAATTCATAATTAATGAAGTTGATAGATATTTTCATTGCGGTATTTATTCAAAGTGAGCCATAAAATTATACTCCTGGACACGCAAATAAAATAAGAACTAGCAATAAAATCTGATTTGAATGTGAACTCGAAATGGATGAGCTATCAAACGCCTGTTATTCACTCGGTGCTTGACGAACCATGGCCTACATGTTTTAAACATTACCTATCTACTAATAATATAGTAACTTCAATGAACTCTTAGAATTAGTAACTAAACTTAATAAGTGTCGAATTGTATATAAATTTTCAAGTCGGTAGGTACTCCGCTAATACTGGTATTGAATACTGAAAAAGTTGTCAGAGAGCGAAAGTCGCCCCTCCGCTACTAAATCCTCTGACCATTGCTGGTCTAATAATTCATTCACGAAACACTTCTCCCGAATAACAAACAATAAAAAATGTCAAACACGAGCGTTACATATTAGAACAGAAAAAAAATATCCAATTTAAAAAAAAAACATCTTCAAGTTAGTCGTTAAGTATTATTTTCAATACCTCTAGAACCCTCTGTAAGCGAATTCAGTTCGCAAGCAAACGCTTTTTTTTTTTAATTTTTAGGTATTTAAAACTAAAATTTTTTGTCATCGTACTAATTTTTATGAAAGTGTGAATCTGACTACAATCATTCACCAATACAAAACATTACATTCATTTAATTATTATAAAAAAAAATAGAAGACAGAGTTGACAGTTTTTACAAAAGTTTCATATGCTGATCAAATAATCAAACATAAGTTGGCTTACTAGAAAGAAATAAAAACCTCATCTTAGTTTAAAACAAACCTCGTTATGCTAAATAATCTCGGTAAGCAAAAATATATATATTATCTCTTTGCACAGCGTAATAGGTGCATACTATGTATACTCGCTATTCTCTTTCAACTAAAATGCGCTCTTTCTAATAGAATATTTTTAAAGTTCAAACTTCAATGTTACCTGAATAACATTGCGACGTCGGTGACTTTATAATTTTATTTACACAAATATAAACAAGGCGCGAGTCATGTAGACAGAGTACTTTTGTACCTTTATACTTTCACACACAATGTAAAAATACTCGTATTATAAAAGAATCAGAATCACAGAATGGCTATAAACTTCCAACTATATTTTTATTTCGATTAACAAAACTTAAATAATATTTTATAATTCCAGACTTATTGCTACAATAGCTATCTACGATACCAAATATACTGAATTTTTCGAACAAATGTCACTATGATTTCAAAGCGAAACTCACATTCGCCATAACTTTGAAGAACTTACAAAGAACTAGTAACATCTTACAGAGGATTCGCTCTGACTTGCTCCAACTAAACTAAAGTTATCCCTGTCTGAATAGTTGTACCTGCAGTTGCAATCCAATCCGGTTAGAGGGAACCCTTGCACAATTATTTATATAAGTTCTAACAACAAAGTTAACCCCAACACAACATGAGATTAAATTATGTAGTAAGTTAATATTACCTACATTGGATTGAAATAACACGTAATTTTTTTATAAGTAACCAAGAACATTAACATCAACATTCATATTCAGCTTATGTATTATTCCAGGTGTTAATCCATGCTTTTGAAATAATAATTTTAGCCAAATCCATTCAATTAGAAGACGTACCAAACAAACACCCACACACTACCTCACATTTACAATATTAGTAGACGTTTTTGTTGTTCAAACCGTCCTTTCCAAATTGAATTACAAACATTTACTGATATACGAAAAAAAACACTAATATTTGATGAAAAATAAAGAATATAGGTATCAAATCCATTCAATTAAAAGACGTAACAAACAAACACCCACACACTCTCTCACATTTACAATATTAGTAGACGTTTTTGTTGTTCAAACCGTCCTTTTCTAATTGAATTACAAACATTCTCTGTTATACTTAAATAAACGTAATTATGAATATTTGATGAAAAATAAACATTATAATATGTATCGTTCGTAAAATGAATCTATCAAAGCAACAACATCAAAGATGGTCTAGATACACCGAGATGCAAAGCTTCCTTAATCAAAGTAACGAGGAATACCAAGTACGTACCTTAGAATTTGTTTGTGTGACATCTAGGTATTCTAGAAGTTTCCTAGAGTTCAGAACAGCTTCAAGAGCCACTTGCCGTGCTGAGAATTAAATTTAGCTACTTGTACGTGCATCGTCTCAGTAGAATACTTTCAGTTGCTTAAGCTTTATTTAATGAAGCGTAGCGTGAGCTCGAGTTGAGCTTTAATTGATTTCTCTGAAGTTAGAGCATCTTGTAAACATGGCATTCCGTCTAAAATAAAGAAAAAAATACTGATCCTATGTTGAGATATAGTACTAATATGGGGAAGGGTGTTGAGTAGCTATTTGACATGCTACGGCTTCAGAGAAAGCAGAGAGAGTATAGTAGGAATGGATGGTTTTGGTAATTTTCTAATAGCAGAATATATAACTTTTTACTATAAAGCATTACATTAGGATCCGAAGTAGGTACCGATTATAATACAGCCTCAAATATCTTTTGATTTTACTTTGTCACATTCGATCGGTCAATTCGTTTGTCAATTTTCCTGAGTACATACATTCATGCACACAAACTTGAAATGTATAGAGTAATTAATTGTTTTAATTAATAGAAATTCTAAATTAAATAAATTATCATACCAATAGTGATAGTGGCAACATTATAACATATACTTTTTTATCATTATATTTTCCGAACATGTGTTATTGAAGTGCGTACGTAACACTCAGTGACGTCGTGTTTCATTAAAAACAGCTGGCCCACAATTCTCTAATATTACGGGCAATACAAGTCACTATTAATAAAATTTTGGAGAGTAGAATAGATTTAAAATACTCTTGATAGAGAGATAGAAGGTTTAATATATTTTCCAGAGTCATAGTTTATTCTGTGTTTTAGAAATTATTTGTGACTTGGTCAAATCTATAAAATTAAATTGTCGGGCCTTCCCAAAAAGTAGACAAGAGACACCTTTGTGGGGAATGCTTGGTTCTTCCTACGTAAACATAACAGTGTCGATTAACGAATATCATTATGAGTGATTCCACATTTTAAACATGTTTGCGCGAGATGAATCATTAGAAAAAATATGTGTGTGTGTGTGTGTGTGTGTGTGTGTGCGCGCGGTGTGTTTGAGTGTGTATTTAGTCGATCTCTGCATGTGTGTTTATGAGGATGTAACTGAGTTAGCCAATATAAAACACAGGTCTTTAGTGTCTGTTTGTAAAACCATAAGTTTCAAAACACCTTCAAGTTATCTACTTATGTCCCTATAATGTCAAAATACTACCTTATCGCCCAAGGGCAGTCAGTCTACAAACAAACCAAGTGGTTCTATTTTAAAATGTCAATGTCAAATTGCTTATTGATTTGATCCATTATAAATTTTCCGTGCAGTTTAGTTTAATAGATACATTGATTAGATGTTGTTATGTGAATTGTCCAGCAATATTTATTTATCATATCGTATTGAATTAAAAAAATGGTAAGTCTGGGAACTTTTCCCTCATACCTAGCAATGCTAGCAATAGCTTTTTATCACTATGTCAGGTTCTTTTTAACTTATTGTTTTGATTTTCATGGATGTATATTCCACAATTGTCAGTTGTAAAAAAGTACTTTTGAGTAAAATGTGTGATCTTGGGAATGAGAAAACGGGACCTTATTGCTGAGACATCACCACACCAGACACCTGTCTGTCTGTCTCTCAAGCTGTATGTATCTCAGGAACTATATGCTATAGAGTTGAAATTGGAATGATGTATTTTGCTGTCGCTATAACATCAAATACTAAAAACATACAATAAATAAATTTTCACATACAAAAAAGTGATTTTTACAAAGTTAAGCAACGTTGCGCGAAGCCAGTACTTGGATGGGTGACCGCTCTGACTGCAACTATTTGCAATTTAACTCGTTAATCCCCAAGGTAAAAAAATGTTTTAATTTATTTTTGTTTGTTTTAATTGAAAAAAGTGCATTAACTGTATACGTAAACCTATGTCAAATATAAGTGCTTACTTACATATTTTGAAAATTAATTTAACTAAATTATGAGAGCTGTTGGCGATGACAACCCATCATGAGGACTGATGAGACGTCAAACATGCTCGGCCCTACTTGGCCGACCAAAAAACATGTCAATACGGTATGGTCTATATGGGTTACGTTTAAGTACTAAAAATTAAAATAGTTTAACCTAAAAAGTGAGGTTTATCACTTACTACAAAACATTAAGGGTTCTAACTGTTGTTATTCTATAATATTTATAATAAACTCGTGTTTCGACCGTACACTTTCAATTACAGAGTGTATAAGGTGTTTATTGATCCTATGATAATATATCTAATCTATTTCGGTGCTAACTCGCAGCTTTATTATTAATTAGTGTGGCTAAGCGAGCGTAAAGCATCTCATTAATTTGTCGTATGTCAATCCTGATACCGATTAAGTGCTCAATATGAAATGATAAAACGGAATTGGCATCTGAAGTATTTGACTAACATTTACGAGTATCTTAATAAAACAATGAATAAATGTAAACAATGTCTAATTTATGTAACAAAAAGTTTAAATAAAATGTATTACATTTTTTTTAATTTTTTTAAAACTTTTAAAGATTTTACTTTAATTCAGCAACATTTAAACCCTTAATTTTTTATGTTCTATAATTTCTATATTTAAATATAAAGACAAATCCGTAAACTTCGCACACAGGATAGATATAGATACGTATATTTTGATAAGATATGGGCTGTTCGTTGCTGGGGAAAAGAAGCCGTCCTCCAAAAAACGTAACCTAAACCCTTGAGAATCAAAAAAATCTTGAGATTCAACAAATTTAATGATTGTGTAGATGCTTATTTATACCTAGATATCATTTTATGAATTGACTCGTAACTCCGTAACTCTAAATCCTTTAACACGTTATTTGCGTGTTTCCGTTTCATAAAAGAGTGTTCAGTGCCTTCGAGCATCGTAAAGTCAAAAGTGGTGAAGTAGGTTTATGTTCAGAATTAGGGGCTCTTAAAAACCCTTGATTTTATATCATAGTGGACTAGTCTGTCAGACTTAAATACGTAGGTATATAACTACTGATACTCGATTTAGGTAAAACGTCATATATTTATTCGAAATGCACTTTTGAAAACAAAAATATTTCGATATGTGCTGCAAATGTAATTGGATCAAAATATACTATAACTACTATCTTCAAAGTACCTACGTTGAAGAATAGTATTAGTAATGAAGTGATACCCATCACGACAAAATGAACGATTTGGAAATAAACATTTTAGCAAATGTATTCATTGCTACCTTTTTGACCTCTAACAACGACCAGACTACACAGCGATTTAATTTTCTGAGGAAGCAACTTATTGAATTCAGACCTTATTGAGTATTCAATGTAACCAAAAGATGTTCAACAAAAACACCCGTCATAACTTTCAACTATTGAGAGATTTCCACAAAACTATCCAAAGAAAAGTAACAATTGATTTTTCCATCACAAAACACCTTTTGTGTGAAATACCCACGCCTCGGTCTAGACAAAATCACTGATAGACTCGCCACTTCCAAATCGCAAAAATAGTAAAAAAAATGCAAATAAGTGGCGGCTATTGAATGAAGATCGAGTTCGTTTACCTGAGAACGTGCCAGTTGGCGTGTTAAGGTGCTTCGTTTAACAAACAAAATACAATATTAGTGGACTCAAATGCAAATATAGATTTTTTTTAATAGCACAACCAAAATACGAGTAGCAGGATAACAGCAGACATTTTATTTTAATGAACAGTTTCACATTTTGTGTTATTTCATTCCGTACACATACCCTTATATATCAGTGTTATTTTATTCAGTAAAGATACCCTTATAATTATATCAAAGTTATTAACGCTTACAAATAAATTAATAATAGCTACTAAAACCATTTCAATAAAATATTTTACTTTTGCCTGTTTATTAAGGTTTTGTGCAAAAACGCGGGAACATACGTCATTCCGTGGTTAAATTCATGAAAAACTGGACATGATAAGAAAAAAGAATCAGTATCCAAAGGTTACCTGGAAGAGATCGCTCACACCGATAAGGCCGCCCTTTTTACTCCGATGTATTGTCTTGTTACTGTTTTTATCATATTTGTGGTGTACAATAAAGAGTTATCTATCTGTCTATCTATCAGTAAAAAAAAATGCCTTTCGATGTTGCTACGTTACCTGATATGAACAATAAATTGTATTATAGGCAACACCCGTTGCATAAAATGATTTTTATAAAAAAAAGTCCACATAAAAGTTTAACCACGAAAACTCACTATGAAATATTTTTTAGCATGCACATAGTTTGTATAGAAAGCAAAGCAGTTTAAAGCGGTGAAGCTTGCATAGTGCTCTGCGAACAGCACGCTACATACCGCCGGAACCCAGATAAGGAAGGCGGTGACGTATGAACTATAAATTAGAGCACTGCACCGTATGTACGCCGTACTATCGTGCATTGTGGTAGGCACCGTGCCTTCACGCTACTACGCCACACGCGATCACTAACTTTACATAAAACACTCGTAAACTAGACAGTATAAAACTTCTATCCGCTACACCTCCATACAAACTGGTACAAAGCCTGAATTGTTATGGAAATAAATGATTCAGTGTTTGTTACGTAACCATACACAGACTGAGAATACGAATGTTTTGTACAGTTCGTGTGTAGAGAATATCAATCATAACGATGTCTATGTCTGCCCATGTCTACCACTAGACGGTCACACCCGTCTGTCTAGAAAATCATGCAATGCTCTGTTTAATAGAAAAACACAAGACGTATCGAAGTTGAATTAATAATACGAATCGAATATCTGTTTAATTTTTAAAATTGATAATCATGTGCTAGAAGTGGTTGGTGGGTGCACCAAAGAACATTTAAATGGATACTAATAATGCACTTTTATGTTATTATAAAATACGTAATGTATATTCACAGGCGCTACGAAATGAACCCCGTAGCAAAACGCTAAAACGCTACGGCGTAGCACTTTGGCGTAGCGACATAATGAGTATTATAGCAAAACATCAACACATAGCCAGTAATCTAGTATGAAGCTCTTAATGTAGTTTAACACACTAACCTCCCACCCTGTATTTAACTTGCTTTATTATGGGGTTTCCCGCGGGATTATGGCTTTACTTTACAGCCATAAAGTTAACATTCCTCGATTAATGGACTATTCAACATAAAATTAAATATCATTACATGAGATCTTACTCAAAGGATTTATGAACCAAGCCCATGTGGAAATGGTTAGAAACCAATTTATATTATCTTTAACATACGAGTATTTCTATATATTCTTATTTATTCAAAGATACTAAGCTAAGGAACTAGTGGCCTACAAAGTCGAGATATTTATCCCTTACTTTGACGCAAGTTGTAAATTATTACTCAAACTAACAACACTAAAAGATATTTTCCTGTTTTTGTTTTAGTGTAGTATCGGGGAAGTTGTACTCTTTTATAGATGTGTGATAAATGTTTTATCGTGATCTTAATGGCTGACGTACATTGTAGAGTTAAGTCACTTTTAACTGAATATTAGGTCGGTTTAAGTATTCATTGCGATTACTTATGAACCTTTTGTTTTTCAAATTAGGTACTGTTACGGAATCTCAACGTCCTTTTTATAAAAAGTATAACCAACCCTCAATGCCGTTCTTTTACGAAAAAGTATCAACCGATTAAATTTTAAAATAAATTCGTTCTAAAAACCTGCACCTAATTTAAACGAGAATGGCCTAAATATAAAAAAAACATAAGCGACGAATTGATAACCTCTCTTTTTCATCTAAAGTCGGTTAAAAATAAAAATAATATCGAGTTCAATTTTCCAAGTTTAAAACCGAAAAGACACAACTCTAGAGTTTTCCAGTTGAGTTTAGAACGACATGAAAGACATTCAGACGTCATAAGAAGTTTGCGGACGCCGCTGTAGTGCGCTCGAGCGGAGGCCGCTATAAGAACCAATCATCGATAGACGTTCGTGACTTATCGACAAACTCCGGTCCCGAACCCGATATTCGGCTACTTTCGACTAAACCACACCTTGTTAGTACACAACACCGGCCGGCTTGGTATCAATCACGCTTGAAATGAGCAAGATATACGAGGCTTGAAATTGAAAACCTTATAGGTTATTTTTAAAGTTGTTATGTGGTGTACCCGCCTTTGGACGCGCTCTAGTTTTGTAACTGGGTTGGTTGCCTGCGGTCAACCAGTATCACCAACATTAAATGAGTTTTGAAAAGAAATCCAGAACTTGATAAATGTGAAATGAAGTTTTATATAGTTTAATTATTAATTTGGAGAGTTTTTTACTTCTATGATCTATAAACTAGTTATAAACAGAACGTTTCAGCAACTTTTTGCAGCCTCTAATTATCTATGAATCAAACATTTTTTAACTAAATTACATCTTTGTGAAATAATCAACAATATGAAATCTTAAAAATTTCAAATATTCATAAAAATAAAAAAATAAAAAAAATGATAATAAATATTTCCAGACAATTCACACAACAACATCTAGCCCCGTGGTAAGCTCTAAGCTTGTGTTACTGGTACTAGATATCTGATATACTTAATATAATAGTCATACATATATAGATATTTTTTATTATAAATATTAAACACCCAGACCAAGGAGATCGTGCTTGCAGAACATACAAACACAAAAATAAAAAAGTACGAGTTTGAAACGTAACAAAAAAACCGTCTGTATCGTTTAATATACGTCTGCGAACTGAACAGCGGCGCTTAAACGTTGGAACTTTTTAGGAAGGAAACTAGAAAATAAAAATCATATCAGACTGCTTCAGTGGCGCGGTGGGCAAGGGTCCGCTTGCGGCGCAAGAGGTAGCGGGTTCGATTCCCGCCGGGGGTGAAAGTGTTTGTATGTTCTGCAAGCTCTTTCTCCTTGGTCTGGGTGTTTAATATTTACTATAAAAATATCTATATATGTATGCCTATTATATTAAGTATATCAGATATCTAGTACCCTTAACACAAGCTCAGAGCTTACCACGGGGCTAGATGTTGTTGTGTGCATTGTCTGCAAATATTTTTTTATCGTATTTTTATTAATTGTTAAAAATATCACATATTGTGTTATAGGTGACAGTAAAAAAAAATAATAGATAAACGAAAAACGATAGAAAAACGAATATGTGATATTTTTGTCTGCAACTTTAATTAAAAATAAAGTCAAACCATTCAGTCAAAAACCTTTAAAATATCCTGTAATAAGTCCTTCTGAATTGAATTTAATTTATAGGACTCAATCTAACCTATTAAAAATAATATAACGTTTATGTGGTAAAAAAAATCATTGCGTACATGCCAACAATCGATCACGACATGCGATCTTCGAAGGCAGGAAGTAACATCGCATTATGTTATCGTTACCGCATTTTTTACGGCACCATACGCCCGCAGTGATAGGTGCTAAACGACGTGGAAGATACTCTGCCGGAGAGAACAAATCATTTATTTAACCATTTTTCCTTCAAATCCGATCACATTCTGGTACAATTATTAATACTTGATAGTAATTTTTCATTAAATACATAATATCATCAATATTTTTTAGACAATCTTACCTTTTAAACTAACGTGTTAACGTTTGTGGAGGTTTTGGCTGTTCACGTCCGTAAGTGGTAACCCTCTGAATCCTTACACGTGACCTCCGGGTGGTGCTAAGAACAGTCTCTAGTGGTAGGCTTCGGCCGCGGCTTGTCACCACCCTCCGGGCTGGGCCAGTGCGTGAAGCGATTTTTTCGTGTTTCGTAATGTGGTCCGGAGAAGCCATCTTCTAGGCCTTCATGCTCCATCTCAGACCACATCATCACTTTACATCAGGTGAGATTGTGGTCAAATGAAGGCTTATCAATAATAAAAAAAAAAAAAAAAAAAAAAAAAAACGATTTTATTTTTGACAAACTAACGAGAATTATTTAGCTATGTCGTGATTTCTTTGTTTTCATTTTTTTACTCAAGGTACCGTACCTTTTACTTTAATATTTATCTATATACATATATAAAAATGAATTGCTGTTTGTTAGTCTCACTAAAACTTGAGAACGGCTGAACGGATTTATCTTAGTCTTGAAATGTTCGTGGAGGTCTAGGGAAGGTTTCAAAGGCGAGCAAAAATCGAATAATTGCCGTGTAAACTATTTTGAATAATTACCCGTGCGAAGCCGAGCCGTGCTCCTAGTTTTCTTATAAGATAAACTTTATATAATTATTTTTTCTGATTATTATAATTATCAGATGGATTGCACCTAGGGTTTCGTGTTCAGTTTGCAACTACGGGCCACGAGACCCGTTTTGATACGGTACCCTAAAAATCAATATACTTTTTATAATCAATTTACTTTTTAACCGACTTCAAAAAAGGATGAGGTTCCCATTTAGTCTGTAGGTATGTATATATTTTTTTTGTGTATAGTCAAAGTCAAAACGTTTATTTCCTTAGAAGCCTATGCTTACATGGACAGGTCAACTTAAATCTAATACTACTACTTATGTATGTTCAACAGTGATTAATTTATTAATTTAATATTAAAGCTGATCTTTCAAGTTTTTCCCAGTTAAATTTTATAACAATTGATAGAGTAGTTCTTGAGTTATATTGAAAAATGTATTTCTAAATAATATTTTTACCGCAAATGCCGAATTACCGAATTTAGTCGATCCCGAGGTCAAGGAGAGGTTTTCGTTAAGTTTATAAACCGATTTCAAAAAGAAAACGGTAGCTCAGTTTGACCGTATACATAATAATGTATAAAGCATGGAGGTTCTATGTTCGACTGTTTATTTTGTTATGTATGTTCATCGATTTCTCCGTCTATTGTAGTCTGATTTTAGAAAGTCTGAAAGATTTCAGAATGAAATATTTTCAAATGTTTTTTTATTATAAAGATTACACTTATGTGTTCATCCCATCAGCACCAAGTCAGGATCTGTGATATCCTGAGAAATCGAGGAAAACCCTCAAATTCTCTACTAGAGTTACTAGTAGCTCTGTATTATATAACTTTACTAGCGGCCCGCCCCGGCGTCGCACGGGTAAAAAAAGTTCCCGGCAATTTTTCCTTATTTGCTCACCGTTTAGACCTACCCTGGACTACGACAAACATTTTAAAACCAAAATCAGCTCAATCGTCCCAGCCATTCTCGAGTTTTGATCAGACTAACGAACAACAATTCATTTTTATTTATATAGATAGAATATAGATAATCTCCGCTATTTCACAGACGCTTTTACCAAAAAAATAAAAAATAAAAAAAAAATAATGAAGTACTTCAAACTCATGTCAAAAAAATATATTGAAAACTATGTTGAATATTGAACTTTCGAGACATAGACGCTTAAAGAATAACCACCACGTATGAATAGCTTATCAAGAAAAATCATAGACAACCTATAAAAAGACATTTATTTTACACTTTTGTTAACCTGTAGATAATAACAGACAAATAATAATTAGCAATCAATTAAAATTGCGACTATAATTTGAGATTCAAACTATCCTATCTCTCAAGTTGGATCGAACTGCACATGGTGTGCGAATTTTAATTATAATCGGTTAAGTGGTTTAGGAGTCCATTGAGGACAAACATTGTGACACGAGATTTATATATATATTAAGATATAATATACCTAGCCGATTTCGGCTACTGTGACCTTTTTAGCAATGTCTAGATCTTATGTGGCTAATGTATGTATATACCCAATTCTAGCGACAAACCTGCGATCGCAAGATACACACGTTAGATGCACACGGGGAAATTGTAGCAATATTAACTACACTGCAGGTAATAAATATAATGGGACCATTGATTTACTAATAATATTATAAGTTGCTTTTAAAAAAATACGATTTTTTCACAGAAACATTATTATTACATTTGAATGTTTTACGTTGTATGATCTAAATCGTACTAATATAGAATGTTCACAAACATAAAAATACTACTTAAAAATCGTTAAAAATATAATTATATTATTAACATAGGATTGGACCACCTAAAATACTCTCTATTGTAGTTGTAAATTTTTTATAACAATCCGTAAAGTAACTATTGAGTTAGGTCGAAAAATGCCCTCATTTATTACCGGATTTGGTCGAACCTGAGGTCCTAGGTTCAAATCTCAAATACATTTTACAGTATGTTTACATTTTCCTTCTTTTCTTCTCGCACTCTATGGTGTCAACCCTACACAACATTTATTTCTTTATTTTCCTCTATCAACCTTCATTCAACACACATTGTCATATTGTTTTTCAAGGCCTTAGCTTCGTATTTCTCATTCTGCCTAGTTTGTATACCTATACAATCGCTACACACATTTTTTTAGCTACTATGCCACTAGTTGATCGATAGAACCGCGTATATTAAAAAATATATAAATATATTACCTTTTCTTTCCTTGCCATGGTATGTCAAACACAAATTAATAAACGTGTCTTAGCCAATTTCAAATCCGCCACTCAGTCCTTTCATAAGCAAGATATGAAATCTTGCTTATGAAAGCGCTATTAACTTGTCAACTATCAACTATTACGAGTAGTAACCCTCACAATTTCCTTTCTTCGATAAAATATCGCCGAAGAGAACATTAGTAAGCGCCCTTCTGGTAGAAAACTAATTACGGATGGCAGCGACATTCGCTATTTCTCAAAGATATCGATCGGGACAGCCGGCACGCATCTCCAATGTCGGATGCTGACCGAAGCTAGCCAACTGGAAGGACGGTAATCGAAGTTACATATGACATCTTGTTCAGATTAACTGGCTAGTTTACGTACAGATTAAAATACACTCTTTAAAGTTCGCCACGTATAAAGCTATTCTTTTGGTAATATATAAAATAAAAATAAAAACAGACAATTCACACAGCATCCCAAACTAAACTGAGCTTGTATATGGGTGTTAGATGTGTGATATACTACATAGATACATTTTAGTTTTATAAATTATTTATTATCAAAACGAATTGAGAAAATGAATAAGTGCCTACTGTTTTATCAACTTAAATTTACTAAGAATAATTTAACAACCTAGCTTAAATTGTATTTTATTATTTAAAAGCATAACACGAGAATCACGTTTCCAACAAAATTACCTCTTAACTGGATGCGTTGAAACCGGTGCACTGTAATTAACTCCATTGCTGTGAGCCACTCGACCTGCGAGGACTTCTGTTGTCTGGAAACAAGAGATAAACTGATTACGATCTTAATAATTTCACAGTAGCTTTATATAATTTAATAAGATTCCTAGTAAATTTCTTGGTATCATAACGTGCAGCACTTCAATCGACCGTCAAAAAAATACGTAATATAAAGTGTCTAACATGTAATTGGGTAAGTTTCAGTGACATTTTACCCTTCAAATAGCAGTCAAGTGTACCGCAACCTGTGTCGACCCTGAGCCCTATCACCACAGGATGTGACGCTCTCACCCTTTCGCCGTCCGCTCACCTTTCACGCGCCATAAACATAACTCACCATCTGGCATTTCTATGAACAGCTCGCGCGAACTAACAGATGTGTCGTAAAACAAATTTATTACAAGCCTATAGCCAGGTCAAAGCTGGGTAATATCGTTAACCCGCCGCAAACGGAGATCATGTACGCACAAAGTGGCCCGCGAGAGCTCTCTCCAGTTAATGAATAATTTGAGGGGGACAGACCCACTCCCTCCTGAATTAAACTACGAGCATTGCTTCAGTCCTCAGTTAAACTCGTATTTGCTTTGCTCCTCAAACACAATTATTGAATTGCGATAAAGTACTCCGCGCTACGAGCTGAAACAAAGCAAATAAGTGCTCGCCGTGCAATTATTCTCGCGCACGGTCTTTGAGTGTGTATTTGCTGACCGAAATCAAAACGAAGTGTGTAACTATGTGAGAAGGAAAACTTGGGAAATGTCCTTCAGATGTCGGGCACGGGCTGACCTTGTTCCTTATTATCGACGTTTTCTTAAAATCCATGTGTGACTTCGGCGTCGACGGGTCCTACTTTTCGGGCTTATTGGCATTAGGAGTGGTGGGTCACCGTCTTTCCGGAAGACCCTGGAGTCACACGCAATGTAGCCGCCTTTCCGGTCATATAAGCCGCCACATATAACTTTTACGAGCAACGGGGTTATCATCGTAAATTTTCACTGAAATATTCGTTGCGGGTTTTTTCACCGTTTTTGTTTTCATGTTTTCAAACTTTGTCGAATATTTGGTCTCTACAAAGTGTAAGTAGGTTTATAAGCCGGGGTATTATGTATTCGGGTACAGAGTTCTTAACACCTTCCTTACCCGTTACGCGATAAGTACTTTTGTGTACATTGCGTATCGTAATGAATAGAGGCATAAAATGGATTGAAGGGTATTGACGTTACCGTTGTTCGCTAATTGATAAATCTATTTAGTAAAGAATTTAAGCAACTCTTGTTGGGCTTTATGCTGCGTAGCGCTGACGCAGCAGTTTCCACGGGGCCGTCCGTGCCTTAAAAGTAGGAAATAACTTGCCGGCTAAAGGAAGTATGGTTTTGCGTTTTTCCGTTTCTCATTTCACGGAACATGGCAGACTTTCCGGCGCTGAAATCAACATGGCCCAAATGTGTCGGCCGTAAGAATTAAGCTCTACGGTTTCCTCCTTTTTTGGACCGAATAATGAGTAACAAATATTGGCGAATACCTTTTGTTTTTTGCAAGTTCAAAGATAAGGAATATGATGGTGTCATAAAAAACATATGTTCATAACAAAGTTCTTGTATTCATAAAATATGCATCTCTAAAACACGTGTTGATGAATTTCTCTGCGAGTAAACAAAAACATTAATAGGATAGCATTATCAATAATATTCACAGTGCCTTGGAAGAAAGATAAAAGAGTATAATAAATTACTTTGAATTACCTAAAATTATAAGAAAATGCTATGTGTAATGTGTGTGTGTGTGTGTGTGTGCGTGCGTATGGCAATACGGGACTCTAAGAAGAAAATTAGAACCAATTTCAGTTGAAACTATTGTCCCACGGAACCAAACTAAAATATTTATGATGACAAAACTTGTCTGGCGACAGTGACCTCGGCCAGCTCCAGGAAGCTATAAATACTTAGGATATTTACTGTGTGAAATAATAAACTATCACGTGAAAATAAACTTCAAGGTTAATTTTTAAAACCGACGATAATACTTAGAGATTAAAGATCTCGAGGTTGGTTGAGTTATCTAATTTAGAAATTAACTGAAAGTGACTGGGTATAAAAAAGCCGTGTTGGCTAAGTGGGAGGACACTCGACTTTCATTCCGAAGGTCGTGGGTTCAAACCCCGCCACGCACCTCTGTATTATTCTTCTTGAGAAATTTATGTGCGCTTTAAACACGTGCTTTAACGGTGAAGGCAAACATCGTGAGGAAACCGGCATGTTCTGAGATCTTTAAGAGTTTGAAGGACATGTGACATTCACCAACCCGCACTTGGCCAGCGTGGTGAATTAAGGCCTAATCTCTCTCGTCAAGAGAGAAGTCCCTGTGTCCCAGCAGTGGGAACGTTAATAGGGTGATGATGATGACTGGGTATAGTATTCAGTGTGTTTTCAGTATTTTTATTGAACGCAAAAATATTTAATAAAAATCAACATAAATATAACAAGAGCATTATATAAAGCATATAGCTACCTAAACCATGTTTATTTATAGTGCTCAGAGTTGAAATAATTTTGTAAAGGCTGAGAATGGTTAGGTAAATTATCACGAAATGCGGTTTCCGAGTGCAGACCGCCAGCCTGCACTTAATTAGCTTGTGGGACAAATCCTCTACCAGCTTACAGGACAAACGCCTGTTCCTGTTATACGTTTATTTACAGGGACTTAATTGGAAATCTCGTTCCGTTTTTAGAACTATAAATTAACACTCGGAGATTTTACAAAAACTCTACGGTACTGCATTCTTTAGGCTATTTATTAGGTTCTGTGTTTATGAGAGGGAGTTTTATTATTTAACTTTCAACATTTGATCGTTAGAACAGAAACAAGATTTGTTGGCAATTCTTCTGATACTTAAGGATTTTAACTAGACTGTCAAAATTATATTAATAGGTAACATTTTTGGCGTTTGCGCGCGACCTAGTATTTACTTAACGTATTATCTATACTATTAATTATATTATTTAATATTTAAAATTAAAGTAGCCCGTCAAGTATGTCTTATAAATTCGCGATAAATTAAAATAAACTCAATAAATCTTTATATGGTTTTTAACAAAAGATAGAGCTAGAAATTCAAAAGGAAGGTTTCGTCCGCGCATAGCCGGAACGAGCCGCCTAGTACTGAATAATTTTATTATTCTGACTAACATGCCACGCGTGTAGTACGCCTAATGACTTTAGATATAAACGAACCTTTACTCACCTGTTAAACTTGTGTACGATATACAAGTACTTGATGCTACCTATATCAACATAATTGCGTGACCTAGCCGACAAAACGTAGGTAAAAACAAACAAAGTCCAAACGCGTTTGGTCTAACTAGAAGGTCTAATTTCCGACAGTAAATGGTTTATCAAAGGTTAGGTAGGTTGATCAAGAGTTAAGTAATTTTATATATTATTTGGTTTGACTCATGTTTAATTATAATATTTATTATATCTTAAAATTGCTTCACACAAATACAAAATCTATCTACAATCTATATATATATAAAAATGAATCCCTATTTCCCTTGGTCACGGCATCACGCCTGAACGGCTGGACCGATTTCGCTAATTCTTCTGAATTAGCGAAGGTTCTTATGAAAGAAAAAATTAAGGAAATTGCGCGGAAAATTAGAAAATTTAAAATAACTTAACTACCATATTCAATTATTAAACTTTTTTAATGTAACCTTAAGATATTTGACATAGAATTGATATAGTCAAAGAGGATGAAAAAAAAATTACGTGTGAAAAATAAAAAATCTGCTCATTTATGGCGTCTAAGGCGGAACAAAGTTCGCCGGGTCAGCTAGTTAGTTATTATTAAGAGATTAGATGAAATACCTACTTTGATTTGACATTAATGAATCATTGAAAAAATTTGATCCCCAATTAAGACAATAAGGGGTAGGAATCATTAAAAATATTTTATTCGTCTTACTTTATTATCCGTTTATCCGGCGCGCGGCGTCACTCAGAGTTGTTTTTTCTTGCGTACTTGAGACATTGTCTACATTATTTATTGTTCCCGTTTTATCCTTCAGGGAATGAATTTTACTATAGTAGTGATTCTGAATAAATTTCAGAATCAATAGGTACGTATATCATTTTATAATTGTTTAAGTTTGTATTAAAAACTTTGGACGGGTTATAATGAGAACTTTATTTGAGTCTAAAAACAATAATATCATGACAAACATTCTGAATCTCTTTCCGCGTTAAAAGTATAAAACTCGGGCAAAACTGTGGAGTAAGCTAGTAATTAAATAAACTTAAAGAAAGAAACACCTCTAGTCGCGGAGATACTTCGGTGACCATTGTTTTCTAATGTCGCTTAATATATTAGCTTATAATTAAGTTAATAACATTGTCGTTCATAACATAAATAAATAAATATAAAATATAGGTTAATACTCAATTCAGTATTAGCTAGTCTTAATGTTCGTTCCCCTGACCTGCACAGATAACTTCCGTTATCAATTATTTACGAACGTATTCGATGGTAAGTAAATTACTGACCTTGTTAGGAACAGGAAGGTCTTATGTGTTTATTGAATAATTTAAACTAGGAAAAGTTGCTTAATTTACCTTACTTGTTCGTAGTGAAGTCAAAAGATAGGTACTAGGTAAGAAGGAAATTTATAATCATGTGCCTCATATTGCTCTTCAAAGAGTGATCGAAAATGCTTTAGAATGCCTGTATGTTCTTTGCTAAAATTACACATTCTCAACTCTTGCGGATTCGTTTAGGTTCCAAGTTTGCGTAGAACTTTGACTGAGTTTAAAATAATGACAGATAAAAATAATAAAAACAATTAATGTTTGAGAAAACAATTTTCGATGAACTGTTTCTTTTTCGAATTAATACATTGAATCCTTCTTTAAAGACTATTCAAATGGCTTTTACAGAAAAATCTGAGATAGAAATATTTACAAACGAAAAACTTCGAATCGGAATAAAATCCTCATGAACCCACATTGTGCGCTTCAGATATCTATTGAATGATAATATTTTTTATTTTTTTATACTGTAGAGTTCATCTACCAATTGCATTAAATTCTATATCGAAAGTATTTGCGATGTTGTTGAAACGTCGGTGCTTCGTGGTTGCGATGTCGGTGCGTTGTCGATGTGGTGGTCGTGTGGTTGTCACGTGGTTGTGGTTCGAGTGTTTTGACACAAATACGCCTGACCCGCATCAAAAACCTCTTACAAGTAGAAATTCTTAAATTAAATTCTAAAACTTCATATTGTGGTGACAAATAAACTGAATTTCCGTGACTCAAACATACTTAAGCTTAGTTAAGTAGATTCCTCTGAGCTTCTTTTCTGCAACTAGAAGCCCTCTTATATATGTCCGCTCCTATTATTAGTTGGAAAAGTTTCCGTTCAGAAAAGTAAAGCGAATAAGCGTCTTGAGAGAAAGCCTTTGGTAGAGCCAAGAGATTTGACCCAATAACTGCATGGACGTATTACGATTTCATAAACCTTGAAGCTAAATTATTGCATCTTTATTTTTACCTACGATGATTACAATACTAATAATAATCTGTGTCTAATCTAATATGAGTATCACATTAAATCGACTATAACTTTAATAATTTTGCTCCGACAATTTTGTTCTTGCCTACTAGGACAAATTCGAACAAATTTTTACTAAATCCTCACAAGTTTGCAATTTTTATATGTTCTTTTTTTCCTTTTACAATTTTTATTTTTATTCCATTATAATTTTACTTCATTATTCTAATTGTGCACAAATTGTAAAACATGACTTGCCCTGTATAACGCCCATTTGTATTATTATGGTTAATAAATGAAAACTCACTGAGCCTGCGCATTTTTTTTTGTTTGAGTTGATAGATTTACTGAAACGATAAGTTAAATATTTTTAAGGATGTCTTGTTAAATTATTGCATTGCGGTTTTCGGGCAATTCCGTAAACGGAAATGCTTAGTCGCTTTACTTTTCTGTACGAAAACTTTTTAACAATTAATAGGAGCGAATATATAATAGAGATTCTAGTTCTAGAAAGAAAGCTCAGAGCAATCTAATCAACTAAGCCTTAGGGGTGTTGGAGTCACGGAAATGCTGCTGTTAAGTATTATTTGTCACAACAATATGAAGTTTAAATTTATTTTTAATTTACGAGGTTTACCGGACTTTACCGGGTCAGCCGTATTGTATTAAACAAATTTAATGCAATGCTTAGTTAAATGATTAAGATTGTCATTTGTTTACGTGTAAAATAATAAAAATATCTTATAAATAAAACTATCGTTTATAATTTATCTAGCTATTTTCGTATTTTGAGTTATTCTGCCATAAGGCTGGGTGCTGGGCTACTGCAAATAAATATCCACCAACTTATATAACAAAATCGTAACATTTAAATGAACTGATATGAATAAACTATTAGTTAATATTGCTATTTCACCTTCAGCAAGTATCGATTGACAATCACTTCATTCCTCAGTCTGTCTAGAGTAGGTAGCGTTGGCTATTTTTATCAACAACATTAAACGTCTGTGGATATCAAAACTAATATTGCACTGTTTACGCTTACTATTAAGCGTAAATAGTGCAATATTAGTTTTAAATGTGCTTATCATAATTACAGTCCAATAATATCTTATTTGTAATATGTATTACGGAAATGGATATGCTAATACACTAATAAACTAATTCCACGCTATGACAGAATCAGGTCAAGTCCGTGCATATAAATGTAACGTGTCGTCGACGGCGGGCTTGGAAAAAATCCCAAAGCCTCCCATTATCGCCTTAGCCCGCTGATCAAAATCGGATAATAAAGCCTAGTTATAAAGAATTCGCGTTTCCAACTTTAAACAATTTTAATAAGGAAAAACGCAAAATTCTTTTAAGATTCTGGCGCTTTTGATGTTTTTTCGCTAACAGATGTAAGATTATATAATCCGTGTATAATTAAACTGAATTTGTGCAAACACTAGCCGCATAATGTAGGTAAAAACTAATGAAGCTAACGACTAAAACATGTCTTGGCAAGCGAGCTATGTTGCTTCAAGTGTTTCAGAATCACGTTTCAGTTTGTTCCAGTGACATATATTATATAATGTTCATTTTTTGCGGTTCCCAGCTGCATGTGATGGAGGCCACTTCCTCGAGCCAGGTCAGGCGGTTATCGACGGCCACCGACAGCTCGATATCTTTTGTTCGGTGAATGCTTCAGCGCCTGGCTCAATCACGATAATATATCGAATCAGAAGCGGTCTCCATTGGCTCAGGCATTTGGCTTGCCTTTATCCCTACGGCAGTGTTTAATTCAACTCATTTATCGCAATGAACATAAATCTAAATTTAAAATTTAAGAAAAACCCCCGATTCCAATGCCTTAATTTCCTTATAAGTCAAACACCATAATATTTAGTAGTAAGGGCACGCGATGCTCTTTAATTTGATACCCCACTCGAGTATATTTGCAGATTTTTGGTTTTCCTTCCCCACTCTCACCCCCATAACTTTTGAACGGCTCAACCGATTTTCATGAAACATGTCATAAGATAACCCGAGCCAAACTCACCTTTCATAAAAAAAAATAGCTCCCGATCCCATGGAGCGATTTCAATGAAATCGCTCCGTGGGATCGGGAGCTATGATGCCACACACAGACAGACAGACAGACACGTCAAACTTATAACACCCCTCTTTTTTGGTCGGGGGTTAAAAATAGAGTAAATTTAAATATTGTGAGCGCTTAATTATAATTTTAACTCCCAACTATAAAATTATGATTATGATTTTATGATGAGTATAACACCAGCTCAAATTTAATGAGTGCTCAAGTATGCAGACTCATAAAGCGAGATGGGTGCGTCCCGTAGCAGCGCGTAGCACGCTACGCCACTCGTAGAGGAGCTACGCACCTCGTAATTGCAAAAGTTCTCGCTTCAAACCTCACTTGAGTTTTTGCATGCAAATATCATCCGTAATTATTAAGCTTGCCTTGAGCCAAACAGAAACCTCAAGTTTATCAATGCCATTGAAATGTTTTATGCCAAATTTTAAATCTGGCTTTTTGACAAAGACTGTTTACTTAATTTATATTCGGTACATTTTTATTCGATCTTTCCTCGTAGAAAAGTACATAAATGGGTTTGAACATCACATGCCCTATTCACCGCTACATGCAATTTTCTATTTGATATATTGCAAGCAATTCCATGAAAGCACTCTGTTAAATTTTGTTCCGGATACGTTTCAGGTATGTTCGGCTAGGGCTTAAAATAGAACATTCGATGAAATCTCTGAATCACAAATCACAGTATTAAACGTATGATATATTAACTTTACGGTTCTATCAAATTATATTAATGTGTCAAATTGGATTTAGAAATTAGTAAACCAAACAAAGAATTTGTTTCATTGATTCACCATTCAAATGTTAAGTTATGTTAATGTTACATTTGAAAATATTGTATTTTTAGGTATTTAACAGTTCAACACAGTTGTTTTAACGCTACTCGTCTGTAATATTTACGTATGTCTGATAATAGAGTAAAAACATCAAATTTGTAGAAGACTGGAAGAACCAGTTCATAATATTGTATTGATTGGGTCCACGCTAATGTCAATTATTATTAGGTAGATATTCGATTGATAGTTTATCTATACTTCTATGCTCAATTTGTGCGATTATTTGTGAGTTGTAGGGTGTAATCTCGATTTAAATTAAATTTATTATTATATTATTATTCTCCAAAGCCTGTGACATAGGCTACTTTCTTCCGCGGGTAAATATGGCATACCGCGGGAATATCCATTATAATGTGTGCTACGCCGTGGGACACCATAATTCAGTACACCGATGCTTTAGAGCCTAAACCCGGCCACAAGTGCCCACGTACATGCCCACGGGCTAAGAAAGGGCTTAGGCTTTTACCACAGGAGTAACACCGCGGGCTATATAAAAAATTGCGCAATACAAAAAAAAAACATGTTTAACTTAAACGTATCCAATTTTAATTCTGAGAGTTTTAGGTAAATAGTATGATGCCTAAATTATACAAAATACTCAATTGTTTATTCCAGGCTTATAAACCTATATTAACAGCGGTGCCATAAAGATATTGCGGGACACATTTTTTTTTTTTGATGCAACAAAGGTTTTATGAATCAAATTGTTAACAGGAAGCATTACCAACTCACAAAATTTAACTTTCAAAATGGCGGTAAAGTGTCGTTGGAGAGTGCAAGTCAGCCGTGGCAGGGTGCCAGCCCCGGCCGTGTTGACAGTGCTTCGACAATCATTTTGCACTTTCAGTCCCAACCAACCACCAACCTCTACTTTAAAACAAAACAAGCTTTCGATTGCTGAACCGCTCAAATGCATCCACTTGACGTTAGCATTCGGAAACGTTCTATAGGCTGGCAGATTGTTTGGGTTGCTGCTGTTTAACGAACGAAACTAAGCCTCTGCTTCGTTTTCTAGAGGTAAATTCAACAAATTGGGCTACCATTCACTCAAGGTTTGCAAAATATTAGGTTGTTTTTTGTAAACCATCCTTTTTTTGAAATATATACGTTAGTTTCAGTATGGCATGTGGAGATAAAAGACACAAACATGTCATAGGTTAAGTTTGAAGTACTATTTTAGGTTGAATTTAAAAATGAGATGAGACCTCATTTTTAATTTACCCACGGGTTGATTATGGAACAACCACTAAAATCTTTCGCGTCATAATTCTAAAATAAATTGAGTCACGATTAATACATATTTAATAGAAAGTTAAACATTATATTAAGAATAAGTAAGTAAAAAGCCGTGTTGGCTAAGTGGGAAGACACTCGACTTTTATTCCGAAGGTAGGTTCAAACCTCGCCACGCACCTCTAGATTTTTCTTACTGAGAAATTTATATGCGCTTTAAACACGTGCTTTAACGGTGAAGGCAAACATCGTGAAACCGGAAACCGGCATGTTCTGGGAACTTTAAAGAGTTTGAAGGACATGTGACATTCACCAACCCGCACTTGGTACCGGTGGAAACCGGCATGTTCTGGGAACTTTAAAGAGTTTGAAGGACATGTGACATTCACCAACCCGCACTTGGCCAGCGTGGTGAATTCAGGCCTAATCTCTCTCGCCTAGAGAGAAGTCCCTGTGTCCCAGCTGTGGGAACGTTAATAGGGTGATGATGATGATGAAGTAAAATTCTAGACGAAGTAGTGATAAAGACTCAAGCTTTATCGTATACACCTCTACACTGTTTAGGAAATTATCCAAATTCACGGCATAAAAAATCCCACCGGTTTAAAAAGTTATTTCATCAAAATATATTGCTTTCATGTTGCCTGCTTTAATAGACAGGTTCGGTCAACCTTTAATCAACTTGGTCTTTTGTTTTGTTTTCAAAGAAACCAAAACAAAGCCGTTAGGTGCCACGTGCACAGAATCTAAAGGTTAAAAGTTATCTTTCAAACGACCTTCAATATTAAACCTTAGAAACGTGAACTTGCTGTCTACGACCAACTAAAATCTTAATAATAAAAGGCTTAATATCCCCTGCGGTAAAGCTACTCTAATAAGTACATTAAAGTTGGCAAACCTGTGTCCAAATGGAGCACATTGTCATTGCGCATTGTATTATCAGTAAGGGGTATTGTGTGGTCGAGAGGCCCTCTGTTGTCCCACTCGATGAGCTACTTAGCAAATACTTGTTATTAGTCCGTAGAACTATGTGCAAAGTTTCGCAGCGCATGCCAACGTTCAGGTTTCCTCGAGTATAATGAAACATTGTTTTCATCTCATAATGTAGGTATGGATTCTTCATGTGATCGAAGCTTAAACTAAAATGTTTGTTTATAAAATCGATGTAGATTTAGCCATGCAAGTAGAAAGAAGTAGGAATAATTTCATCATGTGCGCCAACTTCAACAATGTTCGTTGTTCACGAACTAGGTCAAAGCTGTTAGGAATCAAAGAAAGGTTCATTCAAAAATCTTCTAGAAAAATAGACGAAGCACACCACCGTGGCTGGGGGCCAAAACTACAGGCTTAATGTGGTGTGAATTTTTACGATGCCAAAGCTACTCCGAGAAAACCACTGCCAATGAAATCAATATTGTGGTTTCACTGTGTCGGGGTTTCACAGAATTATTATAATAACAAGGGAAGTTTAACTAAATTGATGACAAAGTGATCGCAATAAAGAGAACAATTTAAACCTGACTAAATTATGAGGGTCGGCCGACAAAACCGAACTAATTGAAGTATTAGAGGATAGAGATAAAAAGTTTAGGCAATATACTTTATATTTTTCGGTTTAACGCGTTATCACAAATTATTTAAAATTATGGCGTTATCTTTGTTGAGTAAACAACGCTTTAAATAAAATTTAAAATAAAAAAACATGATTCCAAACCTTAATTCTCCTATAAGTAAAAAATCATATTACCCTTTACTCGTAATGTGCACGTGATGCGCTTTCATTTGATACCCCACTTGGCTTGAGTATATTTGTACACAATCGGTTATTCTTACCCACATTTAATATTTTTGGAAAAAAATCTTTGCTGACACATTTTTTCTTTATTTTAAGAAGTCTCGATAGTCTCGAAGTATTTAAAGAAGAGACAATTATCGACGAGCGAGAGGGTACAAAAAAAACTAAATTGAAATCGCTTCATCCATTCGGGAGCTACGATGCCACAGACAGACACTTCAAACTTATAACACCCCTCATTTTCGATCGGGGCTATAAGGCGGTATAAAAATCAGAATAAAATAATATCGAACCTGCCCACTACTATTATAAAAACGAAAGAATATATATTGTATGTTTGTTGATCCTCTCTTAAAATAGCAAACCGATTGGGCCGAAATTTAAAATGGTGATTTATTACATCTAGAATTAGTTCTTTATCCCAAAAATAAACTTATGGAAATCACGGGTCTGATGTGTAGCTCCGAATTCAACACGGGCGAAGCTGCGGACAACAGTTAGTAATAAACATAATATATGTTTATTTTTCATATTATAACACCTGCGTATTTATTGAGAGAAATGTAACCATAACAAAACCTCGTAAAACCCCGTTTGCTGTATCATATTACAGAAATTTTTGCGCCCGTACAAAACAATCGATTTGTCACCCATTTGTCGGATAAAACTATCGGGCCTCTAATAGCCATAAAGCACATACCTCCGTAGTATCAGGTAGTTAAGCTCGTATCTGGCTTAGATGGCTTTTCTTACAGATGGATGTGCGGAGAGGATTCCCAAGATGGGAGTAACATTACATCTACGAGTAAACCTGATAACGAGCACTTTCCCTTCGCTACGGGAGCTTACCTTCGCTCCTAGGTGGAAGAGTGCTTTACATAACTTATATCTGCATCAGCTATTTTTATTAGGTTTGTTCCAAGATAGGAGGATAGGATGTTTCGTTTGATGTTTTTTTTTTACATTATCATAATGTTTTCTATGTTAAGATTCAATTAATATTAATTATATAAACTTGGGCTTGAAGCGTCAGTTTCGTTTATGCACAGAAATCAAAATAATATTACAAGGATTTCTGTGCATTTATGCCATGTTTATGTGTACAATCATCTAGCTTGTAAGATACATCGTATTTTAGTTAAAAACTCTACCAGAAATGGTGAGGAGAAGGGTATAAAATAATAGAATGTTAAATAAATTTGTTTAACGTGATGTACACGACAAACTTGAGAATATAAAATTGCTAACATCAAATTATCTAACAGTTATTTCATTCTGTCGAGCGCTGCCATGTTACATAATAAAATGCATTCAATTGAACTAGTCGATTTTAGGTACAAAGTTCTACTTCGTTGATAAATTCAGCACCTTTTCAGCAAAATAGGTAGAAGGTTTGTGATCATGGTAGGTATTCTAAATCGTCATTAAACCAATTAAAGCCTATAATTATATTTTATACTTCTTTAGTTCAGTTTCCATAAAAACTTTGGGACTATGATTCCTTAGTGACCATAACTACTACTGTGTGTTCAGGAAAAGCAAGTAGGTTATGAGATATAACTGGGATTCACTTCCGTATTATAGGATGATATACAGTCAGATTTCTATGTGTTTTCAGAAAGGTTTGCTCACTGCCAAGAAATTGAGAAGACGAATTACCTCTAGCTCGATAATACAGTGACTTATGAAACTTTAATATGCAAATTCCTTTGCCCGGGACATGAAATAGGTCCGATTTGGCTAGCAGTCCATCTCAACATACCTATTCAGTTCGATTGCACACAACTTAAGGGAGCAGTTGGCAAGCGTTTGGCTCCATGAATAAATAAAGCAATGTTTGATTCTTAAGACGCTCAAGGCCTCAACTCCCTTCCCAAGTTCATAACATATGTGGGTACCCTAGACTACGTGCTTTGCCGCAAATGACTACACCCACGTAATAATACTTTGCTTATACATTATTTAACGCAACGCAATAAGCACTAGTGTTGGTATGAAATAGTATCACGTTTTGTATTAAAGTCACTACGTCTATTTTATGGATCTCATACCAAGACATTATTTAATATCACCATTGTAGATTTCGATATCAGAAACTTGATTGATGTGCTTACCTAGTAGAGAAGTGTAAAGTTACAAATAGTAATTTACCTATTTATAGAGGTTATTAAATCAGCGAAATAAATTTAACCTGTATTTTTTTCTATCTTCTTCCTTTTCTCGACAGTATTAAGTCAGGGCCCAACGCAAAGAAAAATTTAAATCAAATAATTTTGGAATAGTATTGAAATTTGTCATGAAGATGTGAGTCTCCGAGTTTTCCGTTAAAAATATAAACGTGAGCAACAACTAACATAATTTACTTAGAAATAAAAGTGAACAACAACAACAAACAAATACAAAACATGAAAACCATACATAGCGGATAATTTCACTAAATCCGAGATCGGAATCAGGTAAATAAAGTATTTAATGTGAGCATTACAATGGCGAAGGTGGGTTTTATTTATTAAATAAACCTGAAACCCAAACCTTTAATTTGCAGAAGGGTGTCGGCCGAGGGACAGTGTATAAATCATTTGCGATTACATAATAATACCGCTTCCAGCATTTATTAAAACAGGACCTTGTGCTAAATAATTTGCTTAACTTGATAATTTCTTGATAAGTTGCTAAGGTTTGTTTTATGATATTTGCCTAGGTTTATATTTTATTTTGACAGAGATATCTTTGTTAAATTCGAGTATATAAATTAGTATATAGATACAAACTACAAAACTAATGTATATTGTCGGCATAATATTATGTGGCAAGTTAGTTTGAAACAATTTTATTTTTCTTGATTCTAGCAAAAACTGATTAGCTCTATCATAGTTAACAAAGTTCTTACTCTCTAGTTCTTACAGTAGCTCTATCATGATCATATCTTATTTGCCCATATCCCACATTATGTGGGCACGGCACATTATATTTTTTCAGTAGACATTATCAAGGGTAAAATGGGGTATCAAACAAGGTAGCATAGGTATATGATTTTAATAACTTATCAACGACTCTAAAACATCACTCAATAGTCAAAATTTTAATTAAAAAAATCCCATAAATATAAAACACAAAAAATTCGTTCCCTTAAAAGCAAAAAGTCATACTATTTTGTAACTACTACTATTGTGTCAAACCACTTTTTCCCCTCTTAACTTTTAAACGGGTCAACCGATTATCATCACATGTCGCTAGCGCAAAACACATTTAATAGTTCCATGGTTCTTGTCTAAGAAAATTCGCAAAAAACTCACCTTTCATAAAAAAAAATCGGCTTATCGGTTATAAAACATCCATCTTTTTGCGTCGGTGGTTTAAAATATCATCATCATCACCCTATTAACGTTCCCACTGCTGGGACACAGGGACTTCTCTCTTGACGAGAGAGATTAGGCCTTAATTCACCACGCTGGCCAAGTGCGGGTTGGTGAATGTCACATGTCCTTCAAACTCTTTTTAAAGTTCTCAGAACATGCCGGTTTCCTCACGATGTTTGCCTTCACCGTTAAAGCACGTGTTTAAAGCGCACATAAATCTCTTAAGAAGAAAAATCCAGAGGTGCGTGGCGGGGTTTGAACCCACGACCTTCGGAATGAAAGTCGAGTGTCCTCCCACTTAGCCAACACGGCTTGCGGTTTAAAATATATGAATCTAAATTTAAAATTTAAGAAAAACCCCCGATTCCCATGCCTTAATTTCCTTAAATGTAAAACAACATAATATTTTGTAATGTGGACGCGATGCGATTTCATTTGATACCCCACACTAGTATATTTGCAGATTTTTGGTTTTCCTTACCCACTCTCACCCCCATAACTTCTAAACGGCAAAACCGATTTTCATGAAACATGTCTAAGAACACTCGCGCTAGACTCACCTTTCATACAAAAAAAACTAAATTGAAATCGCTCCATCCGTTCGGGAGCTATGGTGCCACAGACAGCCAGACAGACACGTCAAACTTATAACACCCCTCTTTTTTGGTCGGGGGTTAAAAATAAAGGAGAAAGACTGCAACCTTATTCTTAGATGTAGAAAAAATAGCTTTTCCAGTAAAAGTCTTAATGAGTCTTCACAAGTCAACGCCAAATTATTAAATATTAGATTCAATAAATCGTTTTCATACTTCTTTAGAAATTTTATTAATAATGGGAGCATATTTCTTTTATATTATGTATCTCAAATCTGGTTAGTGAATTTGGTCTCTAATCCCTCGTGGCGGATACTCATATTCAAGGCTGAACAACAAATGGAGTTGCTATCTAATTGGATTGGTTTACTAAGTGAATAAAATCTATGAGACTTTTCCTTGCCTTGAGTTTCGTTGATGAGAAGGTGAATCGTTGATAAACTATGGAAATTATCATATAATATGGAAATATAATAACCTAATAGGTATACTTATCTATAATTTTAAGATATAACATGTGTTATTTACAACAGACCTGCGAAACAACCAGATGGCAAATCGAATGAATCTCGTAAAAAGATAACCACTAATATATCGATATTTTAGAGGAGAGATTCATATCAGAGGCAAAAAGGTGAATTTGCTCTTATCTCAAATTATGTAGGATCGGCACAACTTGTATTTATTTTACAACCATTTCTATCACCCGTAAAAAAGCGGAACAAACATAAAATAAAACAAATCACCAACTAATATAACCTATAAATGCTACCTGTCTTCTTCACGCCAGAATCGAATAAGCGATTTAGATGAAAGTTATAAACATAGATTGAATTCTTGGGAAGGATAAAACTTCTCGGTACCGGAACCGCTTCGTAAAACGTTGCATTTGTTTTTTACTAGTTTTCTCACGTAACAAGTTTTTAGTACGTTTTTCACTGGTTAGCTTACGCTATTTATATTCTAAGCCAGAGCAACATCTATTATCATTAGAGACTAATAAGTATGCCACACTGAACTCAAACCAATTATGTTGATTATCGTACCATTGTGGAACTCTATAGTTTTAATCTCGGAAGAAATCTTCTTTTTTTTTGACTGCCCCAATGGCGCGATGGGCGTAAGTCCGCTTGCAGCGCAAGACCCCCCAGGTTCGATTCTCGCCAAGGGGTCAAGTGTTTGTATGTTCAGCAAGCATACTTTCTTCATGGTCTGAGTATGAAATATGTATAACAAAAATATCTTTGCATATATGTCTATTATATTAACTATATCAGATGTCTAGTATACAGATGATGTATAGTAGTTTCGGCTGGATTCGAACCCGCTACCACCGCAACCGGACCTCCGCCCACCGCGCCACTGTGGCAGTCCATACGCTTCATAGTTGTAATACTTTCTACAATTATGAAAAAAAAACATTTTATAGCGTATGCTTATTTTTAGTGGCGCACACTTTTGTCTGTTATAAATACAACGGAAATAAGCTTCGAAATGTAAAGTTTTTAGACGAGTTTTTAAACGAGTAGCTTTTAAGACGAATCGATACCTCCTATTCCATATTTTGCACGGATTACATTTATGTGTATTGTCAGTATTGTTAACTAAAAAGTTTAATTAATTCGGTATTCCTAATATGAAACATAAAATAAAATTGTACTTAGAAATATTAATTATTTATATCGTTTTTTTGGATTGTCCGAAGATATTTATTTATTTTTATATTATATTTTATATAAGTAGGTATTATATACCTACTAAATTTGAAATCTCAGCTGTTGGCTTGTCTTTACTAATATTATGAATGCAAAAGAAACACTGACTGTCTACTGTACTGTCGGTCTTGCTTTCACACAAAAACTACTGAATCGATTTCTATGAAATTTGCTTCACAGATTCTCTTGTAAGAAAGGACATAGGCTACTTTTCACTGCTGGGAACAAATTACTTTCGTCGGGAAAATTCATCATAACGCGGATAGCACCGCGGGGTACACTAGTTTCCAATTAATATCTACATATATAACACGAACCAAGCCATGGGCGCAAGATTTAAGACTTTACAGAAAACCTGTTATTCGATCGTGTCGATTGTTACATAAAGATTTTGAGTAACAATTCTACGCCGTAATTGTTTTCCGTTTCAAAGAATTGGAAGTTTTCTTTGTCGTAGTTTTGGGATAGGCCCCTAAGCGAGGAAAACTTCGCAACAAGCTTTCTTGAATTCGTTTTCTTTGTTTTAATAGGACGACAAGAGATATAAATAAAATGTGTTTACTTGTAAACGTATTTTACCCTGACATTTTATTATAACCGGTATAGACATGATATAAATGGGTAAGTACGTCATGTAAGTAATAGTAATACCTATTATACATCTATTATTGCAACATAACTAATTGGTAACGCCTTTTGTTTACATACTACTGCTACTGTAAGGGGGAGCTATGTTGTACTGTTCGATTTAATCATGAATTATATCAATAGACAGCATAGACAACAGCCTGTCAAAATAATAGAGATGCCCCCATATTGACATTGACAAAAGAGGCCAAATGACACGGCACCACCGTTTCACGATAGATAGATAACGATGACGTACGTCAATACAAATTGGGTAGTACAATCTCTTAAATAATTATGATACTATCTCTAACATATTGAATTTGTAAATTTTGATGAGGACATAAAAATTTACTTACTAGTAATACTACAGGTAATAATAATAATACCTGATTAATTCATATTTTTTTCTTTTGTAATTAAAATTATTATTAGACATACATTTGATTAATTTATGATCCTCATTATTTTTATAAGCAGATAATATCTTATTTTCTTAAAATGTTTTAATCTAAAATAATGTAGTTTGCATGCCCTAGAATTAGGCAAAACATCTGCCTCTCATAATGTTAACAACAAATTCCGTGTATGTAACCCATGTGTGCGAATAAATGATCTGTATTCTGTAAATAACTGCATTTAAACCCATGATGAACACATTCTAATTAAAATACAATTTATCGTTTCATATGACGTTCCAGTAAAACGATAAATTGTGTTAAATCTCTGGCAAGCCTGTATAATGCTATCCAGAAGTGAATATTCTTTATGATGGATTACGATATAAATCACTTGTGCGAGCGTAGAAAGCTAGATGCCACATGCTAGATTTCACATATTGGTACTATCTCCTACATAGGTAGGAGAAAGTACCAACATGTGAAATGAACGAGATTTACTAAATTATATTAAATTTATGTAAAAAAAACAACCTATGAGAGACTGATAAGGTGCCTACTGACAGCAGTAGATACTTCTTACACAAATTAATGTAGGCAAGGATCCTTCTATTATTTTAAGGTATTTTTAAACTGACGAAATCATAATTTAGCAGTCATTCATAAATTCATCAAGATTTCTTTATACGAGACCATATATTTCATAAATTATATATTTTAATTTCTAAACGATGGCACATAGACTGCGGAACTCTACAAAAGATGTATAGAGTCTCAGTGTTATGATATAATTGATTTGATTTATCCATACAAATTAAACTGGATTTTAGGCTATATAGTTTTATACATAACTTAATATTTTTTGGAGTTTACTCCTTAAGAAACGATTTGAGTTATAAGGCCCGGTATGGAAATTTTATGGGGAGTAAAATCAAGTGTTAACAAAAGTTGAGGCGTTACGTAGAAAGAGACAAACATGTATATCTGTAGGATTCAACGTGTAAAACTATGAGATGGAATACCGACGAAACGTCACGTTCGAAATAAGAACTTTAACGCATTTTGATTGGTGGTTTGTTGTGTCTCTGGAATGCGAGTTACCATTTTTGACATTCGAATACGCGTTCGAAAAAGTATTCGTCTAGCATTCACTTAGAACTTCTCAGTGAGTAGAGGTGAGAGTGCAAAGTTATTCAGTAAAATCATCAATATTTACAAAAAAAAATTGGCCGGACGTTTCTTTTTCACTTGGATATCGTCTTAAAAAGATAGCTTTTACGTTTTTGTGCAGGGATCTAAAACAATTGACGAATTTATGGTCCTCTCAACGCGTTTCGTTGGAACATATAGTAAGTACCTTCTGTTATTTATTAATTAAAATATTAAAAAGAAGCTATAGTTTCGACACCTAATTAATTTGTTCTTTGCAGTATTTAAGAATGATATTATAATTCAAAGTGAGAGAAATCAATCATCCTAAAATTGGATTTGTATAAATTAAAAAGAAGCTATAGTTTCGAGACCTAATTAATTTGTTCTTTGCAGTATTTACGAATGATATTATAATTCAAAGTGAAAGAAATCAATCATCCTAAAATTGGATTTGTATAGGTACTTAAATTGAACACAATTATTATTATTTTGTAACATACTTTAGGTAATACGCTTTATTGAAGTAATATAAACAATCCGAATAATTACAGATATTATGTTTGTTTCTCTTATCATTTTAGCAGATGCGTTCAAGTACCCTTTTTTTCTATTCGATGTACATATATCATAATATCGTTCGTAAGTAGTAAACTCCAATCGTGCGTCGTAGCTGACACACACACACTTTTTTTGTTTATTGAACATAATGTTTAATACCGACATGTGTTTATTGTACAAAATATTCATGTCTAGAGTCAAATGAATGGATCAAAGGCCTATGGATAAAATGTCCAACTTATCCAAGACTTGTCATGTCCAATTTTTCTTGTGCATATAGTATACGTACCTACTGATTGTGCTATTGACATCAATCTAAATTTAAAATTTAAGAAAAACCCCCGATTCCAGTGCCTTAATTTCCTTAAATGTAAAATAACATAATATTATGTAATGTGGACGCGATGCGCTTTTATTTGATACCCCACACTAGTATATTTGTAGATTTTCGGGTTTCCTAACCCACTCTCACCCCCATTACTTTTAAACGGCTTAACCGATTTTCATGAAACATGTCTAAGAACACCCGGGCCAAACTCACCTTTCATACAAAAAAAACTAAATTGAAATCGCTCCATCCGTTCGGGAGCTATGATGTCTCAGACAGACAGACACACAGACAGACACGTCAAACTTATAACACCTCTCTTTTTTGGTCGGGGGTTAATAAAAGGGAAAATATAATATAATTTTTATATGAAAATGATTCTTAGATTATTTTTAATAACTAACGTGGAGGTATTTTACACCTGCATATCAATAAATATTACAGTATCGTGTCTAGCGAATCTACCTATATTTATGCATTATGAATGACTTATACTATATCTTAAGGTAACTACACAAACTGCACACTACTTTCAAAGTCATCGTAAAGTTAACTTGTCCACTAATTAATTTAACAGTTAACTAGTCCTACTACTATTATAAAGGCGAAAGTTTGTAAGTATGGATGTTTGTTACTCTTTCACGCGAAAACTACTAAACCGATTTAAATGAAATTTGGTACACAGAATCTCTAGAGCCTGAAAAATAACATAGGCTACTTTTTACCGCGGGAAAAGTCATCCCGCGGGAAAATCCATTATAACGCGGGTAACACCGCGGGGCACAGCTAGTATTTTCTAGATATTTCTACAAACTATTTTCACCCTACCTTTTATAACCTATTCAATATGCTAATGTGATCCCATCTATACCTCTAGAACAGGAATGTCTCAAATAAATCACTCACTTGAAACCTAATGGTATCTTTTTTGACAGCAAAAACAAATATCTGGTCAAATCTTATAGACACCTGCGTACTTACACATACCGTCGGATATTCTTAGAAACAAACTCATAATTATAATGACAAATCCTACACAACAACAATAAATTCTTAAATATTTCATACCGAAAAACATGACGTAGAAGACGTGGCGCCGCCGCCGCCCAATTTATTCGGTAAACACAGTTTAGATGTCACTTATCATATTATTTTATAGTCACACTATAAATTTCAATTGTAACAAAAACCACGAAGGGAGTAGGTAAAAAGTTTGTATTTCCCGGTGAGTTGCACGTGTGTGCAGTCGGTGTGAGCGGGGTCGGGGAGTGCGCGAGTCGGCGGGTCAGGCGGGCGGCTCGCGTGCGCGCCTCGTCGCTTCTCTCTCCGGACTGTAGGGCTTCGTCCCGCTAGGGCGGCGCGCCCACGCTCGATACCCCGCCGCCTCGCTGGGAAGGCGGCGTCCTCCCATCGCGAAATCTTTTACTAAAATTCATTTACCAATACTCATTAATAAGCTTTTGCATAGTACTCGTACTAGTGCACGCTGATGGCTGTGACCTGAATTATTTGTTGCTATGCTAACCTCTTAACTACGTGTTTTACATCGAAAGTCTCGCAGCTAAGAGCGTTAGCCGTAAAACGTTCACTAAATACTGGATATTCCCTTGTTTAAATTTGATATTTATTAAACGAACCATTTTTTTAAACTATTTCACCAGTAATACTATTAATTCCATTGAGACGGACAAAATTACATACTGTGTATATTCTTAGTCCGTCTTGTCCCTATTTCTCTGTTACCTCTTCTGTCACATAGATAACGTAGTGCCGTGAATGGACATAGGCTACTTTAAACAGTAAGAAATAAACTAATACAATACAAAATATAATACTTGAATACAAATACAACACATAAGCGAACAAAGTCTTGGTAGTGCATAGGTTAAGTCATAGAGGTATAAAAAAGTTATGCCTAGAACGATTAATCTAAATCTGCCATTCTTTATAATATCAGGATTATATCGTAAACCATAAGTAAATTACATATATTAACGAATATGTAGGTACGATTATTTTATACGCATAATTCCATCGGCAGTTTGTTTAAAACTTCTGTTGTTTAGTTATCGACTGTGCAATAAATTACAATGTAATAACAACGTGTCGGGCGTGGCCGTTACAAACTTTATCAGACTTTGTTTATTTTCAGTTAATCAATTCCGAATTGCAGTTAACAGCGTCGTAACATACGAATACTGACAGTTTAATCACCGTTTAATTAATTTTGTATTTAATTTAATTTTTGTTTATGGTTTGATGAACATGATTGGAAATAGGAACACATTTTGTATATTTAAACCTCATTAATTTGTTGGTTATGTTGTTATTGAGTGAAATTATCAGCAAATTGTGCTAATTCATTTATAAATTGGCTATGGCCATGATATTTTTTGTACTGCTACTTTACAATAAGTAAATGGCTTCTGGGGACTAAATCTTAATCTAAAGCGACTAATATAAACCCGATTAGGTAGGAACATAATGTAATTTATAATTTTCAAATAGAATTACGCTAGCGTAGTTTGTTATCCAATTTAATAATATAAACAATTCCTTTAATAGTATTATTTTATATCTAGTGTTTTGCCCCGGCTTCGCACGGGTATTTATTTAAAATAGTTTTTCGGCAATTATTTGAATTTATCTCGCCGTTAAGACCATCCTTGGACTTCTACGGTCAAGGCTTTTGAGCTATGCGCTTAACAACACATTTTGCAATTAATTTTTATTTTATAGAAGAAAGTAAATCGAAATTTAAATTTTAAGAAAATCCCCCGATTCCAATGTTTTCCTTCCCCACTCTCACCCCCAGAACTTTTATACGGCTTAACCGATTTTTATGAACCATGTCTAAGAACATCAGCGCCAAACTCACCTTTCATACATAAAAAAACAAAATTGAAATCGCTCCATCCGTTCGGGATCTATGGTGTCCCAGACAGACACACAGACAGACATACACGTCAAACTTATAACACCCCTTTTTTTTGTCGGCGGTTAAAAACATAATTATTACCGTATTCCTAAATTGAATTTGAATAAACGCTCAATATAATTAGATTTATAATGGAATATTTACCATGATTTATTGAGTTACGTTTACAGAAAAGCTACATACACGCACGCTAAATCACATCATCACCCTTGGCATATTAATAGTTGCAGCTCTAACAAACCGGGCGTATGACGTATGCGAAAATTGTACCTTTTTTTCATACATAAAAGGAGTAACGGAGAAAATAGCAACGGTTTTGCAAAAATCCTCCATTAAGAGTCCCCTATTTTAGTCCATGACAAAAGATCTCACACTACCTGCGCTCGCCCAAATAATGCGCCTCGAAAAACCAGGAGTGTACAAGATCGATTGTAGTTGTGACGAGTCTGAGATAGTTTAAGCTTTACGGACCATTGCATGTCGGATTAAGGAACACATACAGGCCGTGAAAATTTTCGATATCCATAAATCGGTTTAAGGTACACACAGAACCAGTGTCTCAGTAGAAAAACACTAGGTATATACCTAGTTTTACTGTATTTATGTACAGGAGGCTACCTAAACACAGGAGCTTTAACTAAGAAGATGGTTTTTAATAATCTGCAACCTGGAATCATGTTGTGTAGGAGTCGAAAAAGTCCTACAATGGAGGTCCGAACGGATACCGTCACAGTCGTCAAATTGTATATGTATGTCGCGATAGTATATTCGGGTGTGACACAGGTCCCAACTCTAGTGATGCATCAACTCGTAATAAAAGACTACGAAAGAGGGTAGACCACTTTGTCTACCAAAAAAAACTGTTACCCGTTTCGCTGCAGCTTCAGTTCAACCGTGATAAAGGCACATGTAGGCTTGTGTTACGGTTTCGGGTACTAGACATTTGATATACTTATTATAATGGACACACATGTATAGATATTTCTTATTATACATCCAGACCAAGGAGAAAATACTTGCAGAACATACAAACACTTTCACCGTCGGCGGGAATCGAACCCGCTACCTCTTGCGCCGCAAGCGGACCCTCGCCCACCGAGCCACTTAAGCAGTCTTTGTTTGTAAGCCGTTTTTGAGCATTTCAGTTTAACTTCAAAAAAGGAGAAGGTCCTCGCATTCATATTGTATTTTTAGTTCTCGAGTTATTGTGATTGTTTTGTTTAATGTTGGGCATCTTGTTTAGCAATTTTCATTTACCCGACTACTAAAAAGGAGGAGGTTCTGAATTTTACGTTTATTTTTAATTCTCGAGTTAGCGTCAATATTGTTCTCGATTTGTATCGAAAATGTTGGGAAATGGTTGCAACCACGGGAAGAAAAATGGACGACATTATATTACCAGTGCCCGCGGCACGAGTTGTACTCTATTTATACTAATATTATAAATAAGAATGTGATAAATGTCTGTCTGTATGTTTTGTCAGTCTTTTACAGCAAAGTGGCTGAACCGATTAGCCTGAAATTTAACATGGTGATGGGTTATACATTGGGTTAGGACATAGGCTACTCTTACTTTTAACCGTGGGGATAATAATGTCGTCGCCACTCCGCAGTCGCAAAGCGTGGTACTTTAATTAGTGTAAGAACTTGGTTGATATGGTTTTAAAAAACACCTTCATTGTTGAAAACTTTACAGTTTTTGGATGGTTATTTTAAGTTTTTATATGAATACATTATTGCAAAACAAGTACTCCTTAAATAGGTACGTTTACAGGGCGTTACTTTAATAAAACATTTTAAGTTCTGATTAAAGTTGTTCCTATTAAATATTTGTCTTTATTTAGACATCCATCTCTATGCCTTCTATCCGCGACTCCTGCCGAAAGTAGAAATTAATTTTCATACCGTTATTTACAGAGTTACTTTTACTGACAGATCATACAAATGCATCCCCTTGTGGGAAACAAACCCGCGACCTTTTGCGTGAAGGGTGGCCTTTGCCCTTTGCGTTGTCGCAGAGGTTATTGCCATACCGAGTTAAGTTAAATCGGATAAAAGTTAAATAACTTTTATCCGATTTTTCTTTTACCTCATGTTATTTAAAGATAGGTACATACTTTGACCACGGGATACAAACAATCCATGCTTACATAGTACCCGATTAATTTTATCTATATACCGACACTTAAATAATTTGCGGACAGACCGCAAATTAATTTAATAATGTTACACTGTACTTTTAGAGGGATTTATAGGTTACTAAGTAAAATTACGTAAGACCGCTAAAAAAATATAGGAATTACTTTTACACAGTTTATTACAAATTAGTGACTAACCTTAAAACAGTCTCCACCAGCACACCACCACAACACTTTTCACTTTTTAGAGGTCTAGTCGCTACGAAACGCAGAAACAGAATGGCGTAGGGATAGTCGTTGAATGAACGAACAGTTTATTTAGACTGTTTATTTGCCGTCGACTGATAAACCGGTTTACAGTCCACCGATAAACTAGTTTACTCGTCCAGTCCATTGGTCGAGCGTTGCTGAACGAAACTGTTCAACTGTTGCCATTGTCTATCAAGCATTCCGTTCTCTTCACACTTGCACGTTACGCTAATATGGCTATCTCTCTCTTCGCCATGCTCTCAACTTCTACAGAGTTATAATAGCGGTGCGCGGGTGCGGCGTCAAGGTGTTGTGTAAAAATAAACTCTATTGCAATGCATGACAATGAATGTTTATTGTTAGTAGGAAAGCAGGTTTTTGAATTTTGTTTGCTTACATTATTATTTTGTACCTACTACAAAATTTCTTATTTAAAATAACTTTATTATGAAGCCTGCCAGTCCTATGCCTGGAAAAAGTATGAAGGGAAGTTCATTTATTCGAACTAAATCAACAAAACTAAATCATAAGAAAAAAAACACATCAAAATCGGACCTTTTGTCACGCCACAGGCACTCACACAGATACCTACACGGATATATCTTATAGGTATAATATAAACAGTTTAATCTAGTCGTCGTTTACCAACCAATCAGTGAACCGACGTTCACCGTTCAACGATCGTTCATGTCCTAAACGAATAAAGGCAATAAACCAGTCGAAAATTAGACTGTTTTATAAACAGTTTATCGTGAACGATAAACTGGTCTCGTTTCGTCGACTGAAAAGAAGTCGACGACTCATCCTTAGATGGCGTATGCTGGAGTCGTGAGTCGTTAAAGTGAGGTTAGGTTTGACAACCGGAAACGACTCAGAACTACAGCTAACAATTTTCGTAGTTTTAATAAATTTAGCGATTCATTTTAAAATGAATTAACTATTGTATAAATAACAACAAAAATTCTGCATATTTATGGTTATATTATATATATTTTATTGCAAAAAAATGTTTCCAACCTAATTTATTTTTAAATGGTATCGTTTTTAATTATTTAAAAAAAATTCATTATCGGAATAAAATAACTTAGGACATTGGAATATTTATAAATTCTGTACATAATTAATAGTTATCCTTACAGTACCTAGGTGGAAGACACATTGTATAATCCTACGTTTTACTTTTCGGTTGGCTGTTTATAATAAACTAGCTGACCCCAGCAAACGTTGTTTTGCAAAATGAAAAATAGATAGTAGCCGATTCTTAAACCTACTGAATACGCATATAAATTTTGCCAAGAATCAGTAAAGCCATAGGAATACAACAATTCGACTTATGTAAATGGATCACATACCTACTCAGTTATAACATAATTTCGACGGAAGTCTGCAAAATTTACAGTTAAAATGTGTAGCGTAACTGTATTTTTTTTAAAGCTAGAATTATATTATTATGCTATTCGAAAGAGCAGAAAATACTAAAAAAACTGTATACTCAACTTATTTTACGTGTTTTGGTGGTTAACCCAATTGAACCTGCAACCGCCGATATGTACAATATCTATGCTATATGCTAGGGTTTAGTTTTGAAAATAACTTTTTGAATGGGATTAGTTACCTGTTAACGAATTATTAACTACTAACTAAGCGACAAAATATATAATCAAGCGACAATTTTTTTATTTCCGCACACGACCATTCAATAGGGAGCCGACCCCGCGCGGCAGATTTTTTCGTGATCTTAACTCCCCCTCCCGTACCTCCGTGCCCGAGTGACGCCTGCCACTCCACAACGCATAGTTAGCAGTTATTTAAAAAAAATTAACTCGTGATATCTTTTGAATGGAATGTCAGAATCTAATAATTCAAAAAGTTATATAAAGGTTTTAAAGCAATCTTACATAATAAATAATTTATGTTTTTAAGGATTAATACCAAGATACAAATAAAGAGCCTTTTAAAACAGTATTTTAATTTTTTAATATAAAAAATCGCTTTTTGTCACAAAACTATAATAGTTAGAGATATGATGTAACGACGTTTTTTGTAGATAATGATAAGTTCTACAAAGTTGTAATACATCACTTTGTTATATATTCAATAGTTTTCACAGCATTCGCGATTAAAGAAAGATTTTAGGTTTATTTTTTCATAAAAATCGGTTATTGTCACAAAACTATAATAGTTAGAGATATGATGTTACGACGTTTTTTGTAGATAATGATTAGTTCTACAAAGTTGTAATACATCACTTTGTTATATATTCAATAGTTTTCGCAGCATTCGCGATTAAAGAAAGATTTTAGGTTTTTTTTTCATAAAAATCGCTTATTGTCACAAAACTATAATAGTTAGAGATATGATGTAAGGACGTTTTTTGTAGATAATGATAAGATCTACAAAGTTGTAATACATCACTTTGTTATATATTCAATAGTTTACGCAGCATTCGCGATTAAAGAAAGATTTTGGGTTCTTTTTTTTCACCATGGGTTACATTATCGGAGTTTGGTAAGAAATCATATTATTTTTAAAAACTAAATATAGCCTATGTCACTCAGGGATAGTGTAGCTTTCGAATGGTGAAAGAATTTTTAAAATCGGTGCAGTAGTTTCAGAGCCTATTCGAGACAAACAAACAAACAAACAAACAAACAAAAAATCAAACCTTTCCTCTTTATAATATTAGTATAGATTTAATAGGTTATATTAAGTCAATAACAATTAAGTTTGCTAGGGAAGAGAAGCGAGATTTTGGTACTGGCATTAAAATGTTTGTTCTAAAAAAGTCAATAACAATTAAGTTTGCTAGGGAAGAGAAGCGAGATTTTGATACTGGCATTAAAATGTTTGTTCTAAAAAATCTAATCCACAATAGAGCGTCCAGCGCAACTTACAGTAGGCATTATGCATAAACATACCGTGTTTCTGAAGTATGAATGGAGTGATAATGTGAGCGCTAAGTCGGTAGATTCTGACATCCCTATAGGTCGTAGGTAGGTACATCTCACACATAATCGGTCGGCTGGTCACATGATATTCAGCGAACATATTAATTATGCCCTGCGCTACTGACGTCATTAATACGAACACTCATCAATAGTCATTAATTACACACCATTTGCTCTCTTTCATATTCTAAAACGAGTGGGCGTGTTGCTTTTGTTGACATTGACGTAATTAACGTCATCGATTATGAAATACAAGGTTCTGGTTTTTAGGGTTCCGTAGACAAATGGCAAAAAACGGAACACTTGTAGATTAATTGAATTCGTCATGTCTGTCTGTCTGTCCGTATGTCACAGTCAACTATGCTTTTCAAGAAGCACAGAGAGCATAGAGATAAGTAGGTATAGTTGAAATAGATAGAGAGTTGAAATTTTGAGGGATGATGTTTTTATGTTACCTCTATACCAACTAATACTAAAACACATAATAAATCAATATTATAAGAGGGTTCCCATACAACAAACGTGATTTCTATAAAGATAAGCGACGTTGCGTGAGGCCAGTACTTGGATGATTGGATGGGCGCTTTGACTGTATCTTTTTATACTCAAAAATGTTCTTATTATTTGAGGTTCTTTTATTGCAAAATGTACGCGGAAAACTGTACGCAGACACGTAGGTGTAGAATGAGTCTATCGCATACTTATGAATTAATTTTATTAAAACCTACATGCCTGACATCATAGGAGATTCTCAAATCGACGCATATATTAAATTCCTTTGCTACCTTTAATATTAATTCTCCGTGATAGTATTTTTTGAATTTGTTTTTATTTAAATGCTCGTGTTTCAAAATATTCCTATTTTGAATGAAAAAATAAATGTAACGTCAAATTATGGTACGTTTATTGTTATTATATTATAATATACCTCTATTAAAAGGTGGACTAAAAACTATTTCAATAAATATAAAATCTTACTCTAAATATTTTTCAAAAATTGTAGAATAATTAATAATATAATAATTGTGTTACTATAAACAGTTAAAAATCTAATTACTGTCTATTTACAAGCTTAAGTATTGGTGGGTTCCTACTGATATATTTATTCAAAGAGTTAAAAATCCAATTCGATTCTAAAAAACGTAATAATAGATAAGATAATATAATAATAAGATATATTTATTCAAAGAGTTAAAAATCCAATTCGATTCTAAAAAACGCAATAATCCAAACCACTTATCCTCGACCAATGGGCAAAACCACGTATCTTTGTAACATACCGTACAAAACAACGATATTTAATTAAACCCTTGTAAATGTAAAGCCTTTGAGGTCTTCTGGCATTTCGTTTCGGGCAGTGGGTTAAAGTTGGCAGAGTGCTATGACCGCTCACCGCAGCGATGCAATCAGTGCCGAGCACGCCATTGCATTACCATCCACTGCTTTTTGCAACACTATAAATACACACAATATATGTAGTTATATACATATCACGTGAAGTATTTATATACCGCATAGCAATCTCGTTTTTATCGAATAGTTTATGAATACCGACGATGTTGCGACGTTCCATGCGGCAAGCGTTATTTCCTATCTGAGTTGTAATAAATCTGTAACTTATGGTAATGAAGGTAGGGGTTGATACTGGGGTGGTTAGATGGGAATGTATTGTAAGGAAAGGTGTTGAACTTGTTATCGAGTCACGTGCGTAGAACAGACTTTTCGTTAGATTGAGATTTTTTCCAGAGAGTTAAGCTATTGGCCCAGAATAATAAAATACTTAGTAACTATAGGTAAGTATCGATTTCTATGATACATAAATACATTATGAGTGTTAAGTGAAATCAATATTTTTAGTTCGGGATGCATACATTTATATACAAGTTCATATATGAGGGTCGCATATGAAGGTCTATTAGTTAGTACAAACATAGATATGTACATATACATAGGCACCTAGATGAACTTTGTCAGTTTTTATTACTCTAGTTGTCTAGTTATAGGCGTATAGGCTACTTTGTAGCTTAAATAAGTGATGTACCTACTTATTCTCATGTAAAAACCAGTATAACACGAAAGTCACGGGTTGGTACTTATTAATTAACAAAGATTAATGAGAAAATTCCGTCAATAATTGACCAAACAACTGACTCTCGTGGCTAACGTTCCGTACCCAGTCGAAATCAGACTTCGATGACACCACCGTCAATTAATCATGACCCTCGTACAAGCTGAACAAACTGATCGATCGTGTAAAGTTCGCCTTTCAGCCCGCCCCATGACACATGCAACCCTAGATAGGTATACAATAACTCGCAATTAAATTTCGCGTGCCATACAATATTCCCTTTAACTGCACGGTAAACATCATGCAATAAAGGTGTTCCCTAGTTCTCTTTTAACCTGCTAGTATTTACCTAACGTTTTTTTTTTACATGTTTATCGTGGGACACGCTATTGGAGCAAGCACTATTAAAATTGTTGAAACACAACTTATGCTGTTTTTGCATGAACAAAAATGAGGTCGACGTTGGCATTTGCGATTAGGCCAACGTCGTCTCGTGTCGGCTTTTCCTGAGTGTCATAGATTAGCGTGCTAAAAACTTGGCGCAGATAGATCGCCTGGCCTGTTTAGCTGGTTAACTATAGCGTGGACTAAATTTTATAACGGCCATTAGAACTCACGCTCTGACCGAACCACTTACGAGAGATCCTACCGACATATGTATGTACATAGGTAGGTGTCGCCTATTTTATTTTCGTTGTTAAAGGTTAACAAAATACAAACCTAACTAATGTTGATATTTTTAGCTTGCAAAGCAGAATATGGAAAATGTTTAAGCAACGAATGCAACATGTTTCACATTTTAAGGTACCTAGGCTTTCCTGATGAAGATCTAGGCGAAGCGTTAGCTCTTTCTTGTGGGGTGCTTTATCACGTCGTTTAAATTTTTATGTTTATGTATGTAAGTAAGTAATAAATTGTAAAGCGTGTCGAACCTCTTTAATAATTAAGATAATTATAATAAAATAAGATAATTATAGGTAAAGTGTATAGTAATTATCTTAATTCGCATATACTTTTCATTGATAATTTATTTCTCAAACAAGACTGGCTGGCTCCACGTAGAAGCATTATGCACTACGGTTTAGCAAAATGTTAAATCAATATTATAGTCAGTCCCTGAATTACCACTTCTGAATTCTAGGAAAATACTGCTGCCAACCATAATTTTTATGAAAGTTCAAACAAAACAATTTGTCATTTTTTAAACCTTTTCAGCCGTATAAAAGATATTGGAATAAAGAATTTACAGTTGAAAGTTGGCATGAACAATTTTCAGTAGATTTACGAGCACGGTATTTTTTTTTTTGTTTTTTTTTGTTCATCTCATTCTTTTGTTGATTTACTGAAGTTTCACTTCTATCATGTGTGAATCGCACACACACCTTTATTTGTAAAAGTAAGTTCCTTCATATCCTTAAATTATTGCGTTTTTAATTCGAATTTTATTTAAATATAACTTTAAATCCAAAAAATATGTGATTTTACTGTGATTTAATTATATAATTATTTTTATATAGTTGGAATTTTATGGGCAAATCGTGTATAACGAAAATGTAAGGCTTTCAAAATTGATATTTACCTTGTTTTATTTTTAAATTGTCTTATATATTTGCGTTCTTATTGGCAAATCAGCCACTTCTCAACTGTTACATAATGCATAATGAAAGGCAAAATTTTTAAATCCTGATCATTAAAAATTTATATCTTAATACATATATATAAATCTCGTGTCACAATGTTTGTCCTCAATGGACTCCTAAACCACTTAACCGATTATAATAAAATTCGCACACCATGTGCAGTTCGATCCATCTTGAGAGATAGGATGGTTTTTACGGCGAGAATAATTCGAATAATTTTCGGGAAAATTTATTACCCGTGCGACGTCGGGGCGGGCCGCTAGCTAGTCGTATTATGTGGAACTTAATTTAACCCTATCTATGAGTGAAAAAACATTTGTTTTGTTCTATTCCACGTATTGTTTAATTTTTCTGCTGACTCTACAGAAAAATCTATGTGACGAACTTACAACAACCAAAAATAATAAAACAGAAGTGTGGCGAACTTACACATACTTTTTGTCATGTATTTATAAGAAAAATAAATCTAAAAATTTTACATACTTGTCTTATAGTTGGACGGTAGCACACATCCATGTAAAACGGAGCAGTGTGGCGGCGGAGTGGGCCGGAACATCGCCGAAGCTTTATGGAGGCTCCGAGACGGGCGCGCCCGTTTGCTGACCGCTGTTGGGGACGACGCAGACGGGCGCTATCTGGCTGACATCGCACCAGGACTGCTGCTTGATGGTATGACATCATAGCATTCGTATCTACAGGGAGTACCTATATCGCTGAAGCTCTATGGAGACTCCAAGGTCAGCTGCTCGATGGTATGACATCTTTATGCTGGATAAGCCTTCATTTGACCACAATCTCACCTGATATGAAGTGACGATGTGGTCTAAGATGGGACATGAATGTAGATGGCTTCTCCGGGCCACATAACGAAACACGAAAAAATCGCTTCACGCACTGGCCCAGCCCGGAGGGTGGTTAGGTGGTTTACAACAGCAAATACGGCATTACAACAACAGTCCAGTATTCCTAAATTTGAATAATTATGTTTTGTGCTAGTATTGAAGGTACGTATATTATGACTATTATGTATACAACAGGATACATTTATGTGTCAGTAAATTCTAGATAATTATCAGCCTAAGTAACTTTGCATAATATTTTCAGGGTGCATAATCAAAGATGGCCGAACATCGACCTACGCAGCTGTTTTGGACCCGAGAGGAGAATGTCTACTCGGTCTTGGCGACATGGCTCTACATGATTGCATATCGCCAGATATGGTGAGTAAGACATGTCATTAAAATAATAAGTAGTACCATAATAGGTGCGGCTATGCCAGCACAGATAGGTTATCAACCACTTTCCATAGAGGTAAGGTGTGTTTTCCTAGTTGGCGTCCGTGCTTTTAGACAAAATTTTATTTTTACTTCTTTCTTTATTTAAGAAAATTCCTAAGTTCATTAATCAAAGAGAATATAAATCACAACGTTTATCAATAATCGTAACCCCTTATTCTGAAAATTATTATAAGGAGGAGTGTAAGCCTGTAGCTAATATTTTTTATCTGCAGTAAGTCATCGTTGCGTAGTTTCAAAAGTGAACAAGCCAATCCATTTTCATTTTAGGTGGAACCTACTTAATTTCTTAGAGTCAACAAGTACCACCATTTAAAGTATCAATTTTAGATTGATTGTCAATTTTATCATAATTCGTTACCTAACCCATTTGGAAGTTATCACTATCATTTAGTATTTTAACATTTGGCAAAAGTCCAACTTCCTCAATTTACCATTACTTAGCTAGCCCTGCTTTTATTTTCTCGATGCTTATTATTTTCAACTAGTTACCCGCCTCTACTTTGTAATGTTAGAAATTATAATACTGTCTCTTGCATCACTTTATCTGTAGCTGTAAACAATGTGATAATCCTATGAGTAGTTTCCGAGATTATTGCAAACATAGGTTCTTAGAAGTACAGTATAGGCATAGTGATGTTCCCAGTTATAAAGATGCTAACTTTGCAAGTTTCCTAATCCATCAAGCTTATAATTGGTACTACCGTTCGTTGACAGGTAAACAGGCATATACCGGTATTAGAGCAAGCACCATTGGTGGTTATCGACGGTAACCTGCCCGAGGCGACCATACAGCATGTGCTACAAGTGTGTCAACGTAAACAGAAGCCGGGTAAGTGTGCACGACATCACACCTCCAACATAATCGATTTTTACTCGAGTAATCTTGTGCAATGCGATTAATGTTCTACTCAGCTGCTGAACATTAGGTTAATATGGACATGAAACCCATCATTCGTTTACTTATTTTATATTAGGACCACCAACAAGAAAAACACATAATAAGCTTAATAATAATGTTTAGGTAATTGTGTTATAGTGCTTTCTCAATGATTTATTTATTGATTTATTGAATCTTATAGGTAGCGAAAGCAAGGTACAAAGTAAACTTTAGTAAGTATTACTGTCATTTAATTATAAAAGATAAAATAAACTACCATTAGGTATCTTGAACCAAACGAGCAAAGCGCAACTGTTCTTTAATATAACCTTTCTATTTATATTTCCTCGAAGTGCATCGACGTATTTTTTGCAAAATTTATTTTAATTTTTGCACAAGAACTTCGTGAAGTTTTCATAATGTGGTGTGGGTGGTGGCTAAATGGTCATATTTAGGTCATAGACTCATCCAAAAAACTTCAACAAAATTATACACTAAAAACTTTGTGTGAAGCGATAGAGCGCAGAGAAGGCCTTGAATTAGGCGGGAATGCGCCGGCACACATTTATTAGTAATTATAAATTTAAAATTTAAGAAAAACCCCGATTCCAATGTTTTAATTTCCTTATAAGTAAAACACCATAATATTTAGTAGTTAGGGCACGCGATGCTCTTTCATTTGATACCTCACTCGAGTATATTTGCAGATTTTCGGTTTTCCTTCCCAACTCTAACCCCCATAACTTTTAAACGGCACAGCCGATTTTCATGAAACACGTCTAAGAACACTCGTGCCAAACTCACCTTTCATACAAAAAAACTAAATCAAAATCGCTCCATCCCATGTCTGATGTCACGCTGATGTCCCAGACAGACAGACAGACACATCAAACTTATAACACCCCTTCTTTTTTGGTCGGGGGTTAATTAATAGGGAATGTATTAACTGATTTGTTTTTCTTTATTTTGTTTTTGTTTTCTTTGTTATTAGGTGACTGATAACATATCATGTAGGCCCTATGAATAGTCGTCGCTTAATGAGCTATAGAAATGGAAATCGAATCAGGAATGAGGATATCCGTTTAAGAACGCTTGTTACCTTTGACTTTGACACAATGAAACTGAATTAGTTATTTTAAGTGGCAAAGGGCAGGTCATAAAGCGCGTAGATAGAAGATATGGCCCATGGGACCGAAAAGTTGTAAAACGGAGACCGCGAATCAGAAAGCTCAGCGTAGGACGGCCAACGTCAATCCATCAACCATGCGATAAGAAGAAGAAATATTTGAAGTCCATTGTAATGGTTGAAATAATTTTGTAAATAATGACTTATTAAATTGTTGTTTATTTTTTCAACAAATAACTAGAAACATTACAGGATTTGTAAATATTTTGTTACATGTCTCATTAAATTTTGTAAGGATGTAAGGGTAAATCAAAATCCAATTAGTAAAATAAGTTTTTATTCAATAACTATGTATTGCTACTAAAAGCTAGGTACATTGTAATGCATAATTTGGACGGAATACGTGAATCAGACATAATAAACGTAACGTAAAAAGTCTTGCAACTAATAAAACATTAACTAACTCACTTTGACCATTAACTTAACATAGGTACATAACTTATAAAAAATAAGCTTATAAAATAAACCTATTGTAAATCGATACAATCAAATTTCCGGCCATCTCATAATATAGAATATCAGTTATGGTTATGGCCTGTGTCTTATAAAAATAGATCTTTCATTTTTATTTCATAATTGACTGTACTAATCTAAAATCAATAGTAGTAGATTAGTGCACCAGTTTTAACCGTCCCGATAAGGATAATTAATACTTGTAAATAGCGGTCTACAAATGATATACATTGTTTTTATTTTATGTTGAAGTCGACCTTATCTCTCACTAAAAGTGAATATTGACACTAAGTACTATTTTAATAACATCATCATTACGCCCTTGTCCCACACTAAGTGGGGTCGGCACATGTGTTACCTTGTACTATTTTATGCGTTAACATAAAATAATCATTTTTTTTAATTGTGTACATACGAAATATTAAAATAGAGAGTCAAGACATTATTTTGTAAGGCACAGTCAAATATGTCCGAAGCATAGACATCGTGTACTTAATACTACTGTTTAATACATCATTAATATGGAAAGTATACTTTAAAACATTAATTCTGTGCACATAACTGCTTGATACAGGGACTCATCTGGGTGTAATATTGGAAAATTATAGATATGTCATGTGCATATGAATATTATTAATAATTATTATTCATAGGATGAATGTCGATTGTCCGTAATAAAAAGAAACAAGAAAAATGTAAAAATATGCCCAGCCGCCAAAAAAAGATTGCTGGCGGATTGCGCAGGGCATTTTTGGAAAAATATTCGAACTGCTCACTTCACAGGGGATACTCGCAGGGCATATCTGGAGCCATCTCCGACCATGGGGTCTTGAGTGTTTCTGCAAACATAACCTGTTACTTTACACTATACTTTTTCACCCTATAGGAATCAGAAAGCTGGAGCTTGGACAGCTACCTAAGGTTTTAATGTCTCATTCATGTCTCATTGTTGGCGACTTAATTAGATACGTAATACATTTTAATAATAAATTTATCCGGACAATCCACGCAACAACATCGAGCCCCGTGGTAAGCTCTAAGCTTTTGTTACGTGTACTAGACATCTGATATAAATAATATACCAACATAAATATATACATTTTTATCATACATATTAAACACCCAGAACAAGAAGTCAGTTTGCAGAACATACAAACACTTGATCCTTTGGCAGGAATCCAACCAGCTTGCACTGCAAGCGGACCTCTGTCCACCGCGTATTGCTACAAATAGGCCAATAATATGCAAAACCAGTTGAGTCCACTGTATTGACAAAGACAGAGAACTAATAGCGCTTCTAAGCATACGATTAATAAACAAATATCTAGAGGTATACGTTCAAAATTCTTGTGCACGTGATGTGTAGCAGTAAGTTTTTATAAAAATATTTTTCTTTCATTAATAAAAACTTGTATTAACTGCGATGGTTAAATGCCTCGCTTTAATAAATTTGAAGTGAAATTCATAGAGATTCTCAATTCTTATTTGTGAGATTCATGGCAAAATTTCGGAATGCTCAAATCAACTATACTAGACCAAATATCTTATCTTAAGCAATCTCATAAGGCTGTTTTATGCTGCCTACCATCCGTGATGCTGGCGTTGCTGTTGCAATTGCGAACGGAACTGCTGCAACGCGTGTTCCGGCTGGCTGTGTTGCATCTGAGCAACAAGATTCTTTGCCTCCGCTCGAAGTTCATATAATTTACAAGCTTCCAAGTAGAGCAAGATGGCTGCCATAGCTGCGAAGAAAGGTTAAAAATAAAATTGTATTTATACCTAATGTTTACACAGGTGACTAATGCCGCATGATTTTTGTCGAATCACCCTACATGGCAATTCCTAGTCTAATAGGGATAGATAGAAAAATAAATAACAAAAAAAAATTAGTCAATTACATTATTTAAAAAAAATTACCTACACATTTATTTTTCTTGCAATCAAAAATTTAGATGATGAAGTGCATTGAAGTTTTGCGCTCATATTTAATTTTATATACAAATTATTGAACTTTGAAATATAACAAAAAAAATTACCTACACATTTATTTTTCTTGCAATCAAAAATCAAGATGATGAAGTGCATAAAAGTTTAGAAATAGAAATAGAAAAAGTTTTATTTACGTCAAAAAAAAAATACAAACACAATACAGAGCAACTATAACATTAATTTTAGTTAGATTTATATACATGTGTAACAAATTCGGACGTAAATTGGTTGCCACTCAGCATGTGCTGTAGGTGCTAAGGAAGCAGGCTACAGCGCTGGTTTTCAGTGTGCTTATATTTAATTTTATTTACAAATTATTGAACTTTTTTAATTATTTTACCATAGCACTTACCAAAAATAATCATTGCAACCACAGCAAAAGCATAGGACCAAGAGAGCACATTGAAGGATGGGTACATAAGCCAGTCACGACGGTAGCAGTTGCCACCAAATACTGCAACTCCTAAAAGCAGGAACACACCTGAAAAAAACATAATGCTTAGACTACATACATAAAGAACTGAACCAAGACTGCATTTTTGGTTCGCGTCGAAAGGTTGGAATCCCGCAGTTATGTGAGCTTCGGTTCATTTATGGTACGGGTTCCAACTAAACATCTGTCGACGTTCCTGAATGAGCAGTTTTGGCCGCAAGGGGTCAAGTTTCGACGGTTCATCGGTCGCCTACACTGCAAGGCGACACCGCCGTAACAGATGATCCACGATGATGACACTTTAGTTTATAAGATTTATATTTTTTATGTATGTTAGTCTATAAGGTATATGTTTATATGGGCCTTAGATGCCTGAAATAAATGATTTATATTATATTATATAAAATAAAGTAAGTCAGAGAAAATGGCCCTAAGGATTAGATGCACCTTACCCCACCATCACACTTAAGTCCTTGACCCTCACCTCAGGTAATAAGGTCAGGTAAGCGGTAACCGGTTACCGCTTGGGGATTAACGAGTTAATTTATAACAAGGCCTTAAATATAGATATTTTGTCTAATAGAATCTATGACTAATGCATATTAGGCATAAGTATCAGTAGTTTAGTATGCATATACTACCTAAATTTGAATGCTCACATTCATAAAAACTGCTATTTCTGGCTAATAACTGAATTGGCTAAAACACACAATAAGCCTATTTATGTCTAATTGTTAGACTATTATATAAAGAAAAACTCAATCAGGTTTATGAATGATTATTATCAAACATCTTATTAACCTTTTATATGTAAAATATTGTTATGAGTACAGGGGTAAGAATCTATAAATTTTTCGCAGAATTCATTTCACTTTGAAATACTTACTAGTAGCAGCAATCATTCCAAAAGAGATAGATACAAAGACCCACTCATAACGAAGCATAATTCTCACAGGGAAACGGATCACAACACAGGCCAGTATAATTTGAGCATTGAAAGACAAGATTAATGCCATTGTAATAAAGAACTGAACACCCAGCAACCACCCTGGCAGCAGCCACTCTCGGATCATGTGGTATTCCTGAAAATTACAGTTACAATATAATTTTATTAATCAAATTTAGCACCATTTGTATGTATTTATTATGACATGCGTTTGTGTATGGTATGCAGATGCGCCCAAAATCAAATAATATAAAATTCAATTTAACTTACATTACTAAATACATAGTGACAACCATCAAACAGCTGATCCAATTGATAAGGTGGAAACCTGAATCTGTCGAAACAATATTCCCATAGACCCATGCGCTTGAATGATGAGAACATTTCCGGATATGACTCTATCCAGTAAGGACTAGCAAAAGACAGCAGCAGGAATAAACCTGCTATGTATGTTAAAGTTGCTCCTATCAGGGTAGCATCTGAAAGAAAAATAAGGGAATTTACTTAAGAAATTTATTTATTTTATTTTATTTTATTCTATACTTACATATATTTTATCAATCTACATGTAATTTATGATTCTTTATTAAAGGTTAGTTACAATCATAATTTATTATTGTATGGTTTTTTATAGTAACAGTATGATATTGAACAGTTAAACTAAGCAGCTTTATGTTTTGAGGCCCATTTTAGATAGTCTAGGAGACTTATAAATAGGAAATTGAAATTGAAAGTAAAAACTGGGCGTGCCCATAACGTAAGCCGTTGGGGTGCGTACTCACTAGAAGCTTTGGGATACTCGTTGTTTGCAGCAACCATTGTAATGTTTTCTTATTGTTTGTACTGCAATATGACTGCACAGGTTACTGTACATACAGATTCCTCTGTAACAATAAGTTCTTCAGATAGACAGTTACAAATTGTTTGTTTGTATTTTTGTCTGATTGAACTGTCAAGCAGGTCAAGTCAACCAGAGAAGATAGATGTCAATGTCAATTTTGATATATATTTTTATCATGAATGACGTCTCTAGCAGGCCACATTCTTAGAGAGTGGGTAACATTCTGCTGAAACGAACGAACTGCAGTGAGTTAGTGTTAGTGTGAAACAAGTGTGAAAAGTATTAGGAGCTTACAGTACCTACTTAAAGTATGTATGGTAGGTATGGTAAGGATAGAGTGAGCATAATGTAGGAAGAACAGCAGCCACGAGTAAGAACAATATGACGTTCGCGCAGCAAGCGTTCGCATCGCTGTCGTGGATGCGCGGTAGCGGCGTGAGGATCTCAATTCATTTTGTTACATTGGGCAATAAAAATGGATATATGTGCATTCAAATCCTGCAAAAATGACACAAGAAAGGACTCCAAGATGAAATGTAACATTAGGTACATTTCATTGGTACGTCGACTTTTGCACTTATTTTGATAAAAATAAATCGGGCATCGTGTCCATTTGCGAGGGTGAGAGAGGTGAGGTGGGCTGGGTACACAACACAAACACCCGCCCGCGCACCGCGCCGACCGTCAAAAGTGTAGTGATGAGATTCTATCGATTGTCGTCAATGTTTTAAATTTATTTAATGTTAGTTGAGTACGGTTTCTCCTCGATAATTTATCTAAGATTTAAAAAAAAGTTAATTATTTATTTATTCAACAACAAAATTACTTTCTCTTTCTTTACATCATGTTTCCTAATGCAATAGAGTAACTCAAAATACATTATAATATACTATTTATTATTTAATTCAATTCAATAGATCATGTTATCATCATGATCATGTGATGATGTTTTACATCTCGCCATAAGGAATGGGTACGTACTATGAACATAATATATTATATAAATAAATATTTTGTTTTGCACTTTGTTTTTGTACTAAGTATATCCTCCTCCCTGTTCCCAATTTCAGTATGTAGGTCCTACCTATTATTGAGAGAAACCTAAATCATCGATATCGATAAAACTCGATTCTATACGAGTGCAACCCTATATTAACCTTCTTCTTCTTTAAGGTTTAAAATTATCTTTATGTTGGTACCATTGCTTTCAAACTTCTAACAGATTATTTATTATGTTGGTGTTTCATTTATAGTGAACTTCGATTTGACATTTTGCCTAGATCAAAAATTTCCTTCCTAGTCCCGTCTCTTAAAACGTAGTGGCTACATACTCTCTGCCTCCTGTGTTTTTGGAGCAATACACATTAAAATTTAATAGTATACTTCATATACATTTATAGAGTGTTGTGCTACAATACAATACAATACTCTTTTGAAACACAAAAATATAATACAACACGACAATGCTTAAGAACTAAAATGCATTAAATAATAGTGTAACAATGGGCTAATACTTCATCTTCATAAATTAACCCTCTCTTGTGGTTTAACCGGGTTATATAAAATCTCCTCTTGAAACCTTGGACTTTGATACTAATTTCCGACCCCCTTTTATACTCTCGTTAGTGGAGTTTCGTAAATACTGTTCCTAGCTAATTTTGAAACCCTGTTTGAGTTTTTGAATGTTTGAGAACCCTGTCAAATTGCAAGTTTCTTAAACATATTACTTTTCTACACAAAGTTCTATAAGTGTGCTCTATAGATTTGATGGTGTGGAAGTGTCCTATGTACCTATTTTTATAAATCCCCTTTTAGGCTTAACACAGAGGTTAGATGTTTGTACCTAAGACCTATGTTTTTAGGAGTTTTTTTTATAATAAGTGCCTACAAATTATGTGTAATTTACTAACTCGCGCTACTAGTCTCGGGCGTCCGCTAGTATTGTATATGCCTTATTTTGTAAATTATAACTAGGTACTTAGAGGCCATTAATTAATTTAAGGGCGTTGAGAGAGAGAGGGGTTAAGAAAATCTCTACATGTCCTTATGTAGGGGGCAGGGGGGGGGGTTTAACTCATTCTTACGTAATACTTTGTAAGTCAAAATTCAACGTTAGGAATCTAATTTCCTTTTGGATTTCGTATAGTTTTTTCTAGTTTATAGTGTACAAAGTTATTTGAATTCCATTCGAAAAATTATTAATGTTTTTTTGAACAAAAAAATAACTGAACTGATCCTTTTCTAACATTGTATTATTTAAAAGAACGAGATAAAATCTTACGTAAAAAAGGAACCCATAAGGTTTCTCGAACCCAGGGGGGGGTTCGAGAAACCTTATGTACATATACAGGCAGGGCAGGGGGGGTCAAAAATTACGTAAATTTTCCTTACGTTATTAACGAATGGCTCCTTTTTTTAAGTAGCAGTTATAGTCATTTTTGCGGATTGGTTGCCTGGAAGAAATCGCATTCAGGGATAAGCGTGTTGAACATGCAATTCCTTAATAACAACTACTCTGTAAAATATATTGCGTGCTATAGGTTTCAGTTATTCATTCAATCTTTAATAAATTGGGTAACATCTCCATTATTGAAAACCGCAGACAATACCTTGCCTTGTAATGACGTCCACTGTTTAACCCCCGACCAAATAAAATGGTTGTTATAAGTTTGACGTGTCTGTCTGTCTGGGATATCGTAGCTCCCAAATGGATGAAGCGATTTCAATTTAGTTTTTTAATATTATAGTATTTTGTAAGAAAGGTTTGTATTGCGCGAGTGTTCGTAGACATGTTTCATGAAAATCGGTTGTGCCTTTTTTAAAGTTATGGGGGTGAGAGTGGGCAAGGAAACCCGGAAATCTGCAAATATAGGTACATGAGAGCGTGTCTCAAATGAAAACGCATCGTGAGCACATCACAAAATATTATGGTGTATTACTTTTAGGGAAAAGGGATTAGAATCGGGGGTATTTCTTAAACTTTAAATTTATATTATAGGTCAATAATTGTGTTTATACAATTTTTTTTTTATAGTAGGTAGGTATAGTAATTTATTTATTTAAAAAGATTTTTTTAGCTAAAACAATAATAGTAAAATTTACTTACCTATTGACATTATTGCATTCAACATTAATTTTGAATGGTTAAATTTTAAGAAATATTGCAGTTGGAACTTTAAAGCGAAGCGTTCAGTTGCGGGTGGGTGTGTTACGGAAACCGCGCAACACAGAGTCACTAGGACCGACCAAGGGACCGACTGACCAAGCATTAATCATTGATTGAAAGTAATCATCAGAGATTGTCTGTGTGACAATGAATTCCGGCCAAAGCCGGATTTTTTGTGTAATATTAAGTGTTTAAACCGAACAAAATCGCCTTTATTAGTAACATTATCATTGTATAGGCATAGAATAATAAATTACTATGGTATAGGTAAATAGTACGTTAGTATTCAACTTTTGTTACAAGTAGGTTAAAAATCTTAACTTGGAAGATTAAGTTACAGTTTTGGTGGCAGTATTTTCTACACTGATGAACATTTTGATGGTAGCTATAGGTTATCTCCGATAAAATAAAATCAATACCAGATAAATACATTTTATTAATAAAAAAGTTAAACTATGGACGGCAGTTACGAGATTCATAATATTGGAAAAATAGGTTACCTACTTATTAAATATTTAGTTTTATAAACATATTCTGGACGGACAACATGGAACACAAATATAAATCAGTTCCTTCTATATCTAATATATAAGTACATATTATAAAAGTTGAAATAACAGCATTCAAATTATAATGATGTAAAATAATAATTATACACATAAATTTTGGATGTGGCACTGTAGCATAGTGGTGATAATGACAATGATTTATTTGCAAATTCAGTTTTGCAGTTTATGGTATTAAAATATTAAATAAACTGGACTATTCTTATTCTAAATGCTTTGTGAAATAAGTTCGTATAAATCTATTATATTGGTAAACAACGGTTTTCAACATGGTAGGTACATAATATGTATCTAAATATAATCAATAGTATTGATTATTTAACAATATTTTATGTAAAAAGTTTTGTAACAGACAAACCGTACGACTTCATCATCTAATCTTAAATCTAGGGGTTTTCTGCAACTATATTTTTCATTTAAAGTGTTAGTTTACAATCTAAATACAGATACAATAAGATTATGTTAAATTGTGCACTTACACTAATTAACTGTGGAGGTAGACAATTAATAATCCTACCTTAATGAAAATAAGTATAAAAAACAATATCTGGCAAACATACACAGTTAACCACATTAAAAAAATACCACAAGTATAAAGTGTATAATAAAAATTTAGATGGTCATTAATTAGGCACAATAATTGTATAAAGCTTTACATTAACTTACATCTAATATTAATTAAACATAGTAGACAGTGCTTCGTCAAATTAAAAAAAAATCTTGCTTGCTTCGTTGTTTGTAGGAGCAGGTACATTAAGAGTTTCTAAAAATAAAATACCTACGCTCTGACTAAAAAAGTCTGCAAAAATATATAAAGCAAGCATTTTGGTGGGATTTACGCTTTCGGATCGTACTCCAATTCGAATCGAGCTTGGGATTCCTTTAGCTTGTTGCGTTTCTTGTGTTGAATGTTGCTTTCGGTCAAGAAAAGGGCTGCAGTTACGAGGCACGCCACTGAGCCCACCACGCCCAGCCCAAAAGACCAACCTGAAATAGAAATAAAAGCTTATAATAGAACTCTAATGCTGAACGTTAATATCTTACCATAGGTAGCCCTGTATACCCCTATATTACGTACCTATGTATGCATATACATAGGTACGTAATATAAAATGTACACAGGCAGTTTTTAAGCTAAAAGAATACTAAACATAATCATATATGTATGTATAATTTTGTTCCTTTCCAAGCGGATGTTGGAGCGGACTCCAAGTCCTGTTCCATCATCTCCGATTGAATTGTTAGATAATAGTTAATATACATGTGTATAGAGCTATTTCGCTCAGTGACAAATTGAGATAGCATAGCTTTTGACATAACTAAGCATTGACACGTATTATTTACCTTAACCATTGCTTAGTTTACTCAGATTTTGTGAAATAAACCTTTATTATAGCTGAAAAGTTTGAGATTAATAAAGAAAAAAGTTTTATCATCCAATAAACCTTACTAGTTCATTCACCAAACAGGTTTTTTATCTGCAATCAGTCTTTAGTCTATATGCTGGTGTGCTAGAATATAAGAAAGAATAGTTATCTAACCTGAAACGAAGACTTGGTTGGTTTCTTGGTTTTAATCATATAATTAGTTTTTAGTTGCCTGTAGATGTTGATATGGAGACAGTTTATATCTCTATGGAGTAAAATTCTCTTAGTATTTTAAATCTTACCTAAATAGTTATTTGGATGATCTGGCATCCATCCATCTGTATTTCCAAAGCACGCAAACACTATCACGGCAATTACACCACATATACCTGTAATAACAATATTACATTACCATTATTTAGTATAAATGCAACAATGTCTTGAATATAACTTTTTAAATTATCATGGTTTTTAACAATACTATGATTTAAAACGGGTTCGTTTGTGAATAACCGTCTGCCCAAATCGCAAAGACAATGACAATTCAGTTGTTTCCGTGATCATGGCGCTTGCAACAGCGTCGAAATATCGGAAAACTTAAAAACCGTCAAATCATGGTATGTTACCCGTTTTAAATCATAGTAATGTCTTGAATATTAGATTTTTTGTTTAATAAGCCTTAGGTTAAAGAAAAATGTTAAAAAATCCTAAAACCATAAAAAATACGAAACCTTTTCAATCTACGTAGAAAAATAATAAGACGCAACCCATTACTAAGGACGAGTCTAGGAATCGAACCTAGATCTTCGATTATAAGCCTCGACGTACCAATCATCGACATCATATATAAGTAACCCAACGAAAAACGAAACGAATCCAATTATAATATATCATTACCTGCAGCCAACATAATAAATCCTATACTCTTGATCAATTGCAAAAATCTGTTTTGATCTGGTCCACAGCAGAGAAAAAAGATCAGAACTAGAATCGTCGATATCAATACCCCGAGAAGGCACAATGTGAAGAAGAATTGGGTCGCTATCATGAATCCTGTAAAAAAGAAAAACAATTAAGACTTTTCTTTCATACGCGTTTATGAAATAGAGAAACGTTAAAATGAAGTTTTCGACTACGGGAAACTGTCCCTAATCGATCGACCTTTGGATGTTCGGAAATCTTAGACAAATTCTTTGTGGAAGTTGATTTTCGTTTACTCAACAAAACATAATAACTGCAAACTTGCTTAGAATCTTTAATAGTTAAGCAGCTTACCGGGTAAAAGATATCCGCGTATCTTATCGTATCCAGTGGTAAACGGATCGTATACCCATCGGCAGCCGACGAAGAATCGCCTCTGGTACTGGTCTAACGGATCCGGAAGCGATCTGAAGCAGTGGCTCCATAATCCCAATCTGTATTAAAAATAATATTAAACAACTTCTCTGTATTACTTACTGGGCTAGAGCTTCCCATAAAGTCTTAACACTATATTGTATAGGGGTAATTAAGACAACTTGTTACTCAATAAAACTTTTTATTTATTTTATTTTATTTATTATAATTATCTATACACGGTGTATCACTAGGGATGATCTAACGAGTTCTCGTAATATTAGAACAGCACAAGGACAAATTTTACAACTGTAACAATGTTAAGCCGAGGCGATGAATATGATGGATTAAGTCAGTAATAGAAATCCTACAAGAATACTTTAAATTATTGAAAATTTAAATAAGTGAAAGATTTTTCAAGTACCGCCAGAATTGATAAAATGGTTTGGTCAATTCAAATATAGGATTTCTCTATCTTTTCATGTTCGCAACATTAAAGGTAATGTTATGGCAAACCCCTCGTTTTCAGTAAACAAAATTTTGTCGGTGATTTGCTAGATTTATGAACACAGTGTTTTGAAATTGATTGGTGAAAAACAAATCCGTGTTTTTTGAAATTTGGTCAAAGTTACTTTTTTGTGAGCTTTTTCTCAAGGCTTTAGTGGCCTTTGGGCTGTTTTGAAACTAAAACAGCCCAAAGACTACATTCAGATTATGTTTGTGCCAAAAATCACGACTCTATTATGCTCAGATTCAATATCAATATTCTGTTTACAAAATCAATACAAAAAATTACCTAAAAAGTTGAATTTCTCCAAAACTATCAACAATCGAGGAACATACATAGGGGTTAAATCAATAAGTATTGAGGTCACCCATGGTCCAGCCTTCGTTCATCCATCCCTCGTGATTTTGATTTGATTTACACCGTGATACAAGTAGGAAAAACAAACAGCAAAAAGAAACAGCTGTTTCTAGGAAACGTTGAATAACAACTACTTGACCATAAATGCAAAATACAAAACATGTTTTTCTTTTTCTTCTTTTTATCTTCCTTGATATTTTTGTGGTTACAAACGTTTTTTTAAGAACTTTATAGTAGGCGTTCGCGCTGTACATATCCCACCTTTAACCTTACCGTAACAGATTTCTTTGAAGTACGAGGATTGAAGTAGAGTATTACATAAAATACATTAACATAAAATTCAAATATTAGCAATACTATCATTTTTATATTCGTTTTTCTTATAAAAACATTTATGATACAAGAAACAAAGAAAAGCTATATGTACCAACTACTAGATTAGTAAAAACATAATAAGCATGGGCAGGCTATCAGATTGGATATGTACAACAAATTACCGATAGATGTCACGAAGCTTCCTGAGCAACAATTTAAAATTAGATTAAAAATTTTTTTTGAATGTAATCCTTTCTATAGCTTACATGAATATTTCAATTGTACTTTGACAATTTTATAATTCAATTGACATCTAATAATTTGTGATGAATACCTAATTTTTTACCTATGACATATTATCCATTGATTTAATTTTTATTTTTTGAATTGATTATGATTTAAGGACATATTAGAACAAATGATTATGTTAGATTAATTAATGAAATTCTATGTAAAAAATAACTGACATGCCAATGTTATTGTGTAACTTTATGGTGCAATAAATGAATTTACTGAATTTATGAGTCAAAAATTTTTTGAGTTGATTGCTCTCTGACTGAAAAGACTTAAGTATTTTTTTAATTTTTTTTATGCTGGATATGCCTTTTTTTGACCACAATCTCACCAGATGTAAAGTGACGATGTGGTCTAAGATGGAGCATAAAGAGACCTAGAAGATAGATGTCTACGTACCCACAACGTTTTTAACCATTTTAAGTTAATTTTTAACCATTTTAAGTTCATACATACCTATCTAATCGGGCGCCCCTAATTCTTGAGTCGCTGACCAGCCAGCTAGGCGTGCCGAATGCCAATGCTACTGTCACAAGGGCAATGACAAAAACTCCAATGCCGCAATTACCGGCCAAGCTTCTACTCTTCATTGTTTCTGAAAACAGCAAAAGGATTGTTAAACTCTCCATTAACCATTTAAAATTCTAGAATTCAACATGCTACGAGTATTTACAACGCCACTGTTCCAGAGTCTTATGCATTTATACAATATCTTCTATCGATAAATCTAAATTTAAAATTTAAGAAAAACCCCCGATTCCAATGCCATAATTTCCTAAAACGTTAAATAACATAATATTATGTAATGTGGACGCTATGCGATTTCATTTGATACCCCACACTAGTATATTTGCAGATTTACGGTTTTCCTTACCCACTCTCACCCCCATAACTTTCATAGAAAAAAAACTAAATTGAAATCGCTCCATCCGTTCGGGAGCTATGGTGCCACAGACAGACAGACAGACACACAGACAGACAGACAGACACGTCAAACTTATAACACCCCTCTTTTTTGGTCGTGGGTTAATAAAATGTGCTATCGAGAACTATATTATATACGAATATTTTTTTATACGTTCTTCCCGAGATTAATGTGTCTTAACGTGTTCAGCATAATATTACCTTGCTTAATATTATTGTATACTATGGGTACGTACGTACGTATACACAACTGCCTTCTGAATACATTAATATTTTTTTAATTTATGCAGTATCAGCGCAGATATAATAATGTTATACGTTTGACACGTTATGTATTCATGACCCTTGGTTCCTGACAAAGACTTGCATTAAGTAAGTTAATCGCTTGATCCTAAACGCACAACGATGCATCAACTATAAGATAGAATAGGACTTATAGAATAGGATTTCGAAATCCTGCGACGCACACTGCAACGTCGAAAGGCACACGACGCGACGCGGGGAGCATAATAAACAAAAGTTAACTGGGTTAGGTTGGTTAATTATGACTAAAAACAGAAATCTATAATTATGTAAATGTAGGACTGATTTTACTTACGATCAAAATGCAAATAAATAGTCTATCGTGGGAGCTTAAAATGACCCCAATAGCTTGTCAAGGTGCGTCAATACCAGTTAATTTGCTGCTTTGTTCAAAGGCAGTGCATAAATTACGTAATGGTACCAGCACTTAGCATTTAATTTTGTAACTTGAGCCGCGCCTTGCCAACTATCTAGTTATCTTGGTAAAGGGCACTACTCTGTTCTATTTAACGGAGCTATTTGGAGCAAACGATTTAGGCAAGTACTTAGACAACACAAGTAAACTATATTAGGCTATGATGATTAACACCAAATTTTGACAAGGTTGAATCATAATTCTGATGAATAGCCAAGGAGGTAGCCATGTGAAATGTTTCGCAACACACAGAGTTGTAGTTGTGTACACATTCACCAACAAACACAATGCCAAAGAGTTCACATGCATTTAAAGCCGTGGGAAAGCTTGGACATTGAAAATTGTAATTATACTTTTAGGAACTTTGAAAGGACGACCAAAAACGCGTCGGTGGTTGCGCTTTTAAAGTTTAAGCCGGATATTATTTGATGTATGTACAAACATAATATTAATAACGAACGCGGACCTCTGTGTGCTAAGAGCGGAAGTAAATGATGGACGCGATATAAAATATCGATATTCTTGCCGCAGAATTACAAGTACCCTATATATAGTTTCAGCTTATTTATATTTCCACGGGAATATGGTTTTCGAAATTATAGTAGCATATTTGTCTACTGGTATGACGCAATAAATATTACCGAATGTTAAATGTAATTAAAATTACCATTTATTATACAAACAAACCCATAGGTTTGTTTCACAATCTCCAAGTAAATTTAGTCAATGGTTAAAATATATATCTATCAAGTCAACTGATAAATGTCAGAGACTGACTGACTAAGATTGCTTGGTTAGTCAGTTCAGTCAACCCAATTTACTCAGTGATTGTGAAAGAGGACCTAAGTCATACAAGACAAATAAATATTTAATTATGGTTGATTTACAATTTATAATGATATTTGAGTAGAGTTTCTACTACAAAATACTTCTTCTTATAATCCTCACCCCATTGGATACAATTGGAATAGGTAACTTGAAAGTGGCATATTGAAAAACAGTGTTAGTATAAAGAAAAACATTACGTATAGATAAGCAATATAATAAGTAGTAGAAATGAATATTCTCAGTGTAAATGCGATCTAATTCAGTGGCGCGGTGGGCGAGAGTCCGTTTGCGGCGCAAGAGGTAGCGGGTTCGATTCGGTCCGCAGGTGAAAGTGTTTATATGTTTTGCAAGCAATTTCTCCTTGGTCTGGGTGTTTAATATTTATAATAAAAAATATCTATAAATGTTTGCCTATTATATTAAGTATATTAGATATCTAGTACCCGTAACACAAGCTTAGAGCTTACCACGGGGCTAGATGTTGTTGTATGAATTGTATGGTAATATTTATTTTATTTTATATTTTAAATTACCTAAATATATTATTCCACCTGTCTATCTTTCTTCAATATTATTTAATTACTGGACTAGGTATTTAGACAATATTCAGGCAAGCACCATACTTGACTGAGACAAATAACTACAGGAATAAAACAGAATAAAACCATTTATGATTATGTACCTATCTATATAAAAACTATTCAATATGAGAATCTACTGAATACATGCAATACAGTGCTGCATGTTTTTTTTCAGCAATGTAAAATCTTACATTTCTTACTAACTAAAGTAAGATTTTACATTGCTGAAAAAATCTATTTTACAAAATTATTTTGAGATTTGTGATACATCCACTTTAGTTGTAATGTTGTCTAGTAATTATTGTACATACTTTGAAAGAAGCAAATATGAATCATCTAATTGCAATGGTCTGCCTTGCTAATTTGTAAGTAAAGGTGAGCAGAATGCAATGCTTACTATACTTGTACTTGTATTAGGCGTCTGATAGGCCTCTACCAACAACAATTTAAACTAAATCAAAGTATATATTCCCATCAATCTACTACAAGTGTAATATGGGAAGTTTTAATTTACCAACTATAACATAATTTTAAAGCAAAGCATGAGTATAGAAACACAAAATTATGAACCAAATTAATAAATGTCGTTGAACATACCTTTTTGCAGTGATGTTGTGTTCCAAGTTAAAAGGCTAGAACTGAATCAAGTTTTGAAAGTAAACTCCAGTTTGTGTACAATAAACTATTGGGATTAAACATCGGCTAACTCCACTCAACAAAATAAGAAACACTCCTCTTGTTTGGAAAGCAGTAACAACTAACAAAAAACAAAAGCGCAGTACAGCACTGGCTGGATTGTGTTGAATTGAATGAAATGAATGAACTCCGATTAACTACAACTTTACAACAGTTTTCTGTCTCAGTGCCACAGCTAAAGATTGTAACAAGATCGAGTGAGACAAACAATCATGCGAAAACTGACACAATGTTGCCAACATAGTTTATGCCAACATAGAAAAAAGTGAAAAGTAAAGTACTCTGCGAAATAGTGTTTTAAAAAAATAAACGAAAATACCGATAACGCATTATTCGTTAAATTTTTAGTGTCCGTGTCAGTTTTTGTACGGCTGGCTACAACCTCATAAAAAAACACAATTAGACTATGTGATATGTAGCGATAGCCACATTCTTTTTCCAGAGTAATTCATTTTCCGCAATCCGAAATGCCATGAGTAGTTCTTCGGTTTTGTTAGTTTTTGAGATAGGTACATTTTTTTTTATTTTTTATTTATAGAAGGTTGAAAATGAATAGGTAGGTTTGATTAGTCGCGGGATTCGCGGGGCTGGAAACCTTGAAACTCGTTTGATTTAATTAAATTATGGTATTTAACTCGCATTGTCGTCTTTTTTAACTTTAACTTGACGCAGCTGGAGGCCCTGGGTTGTAGCCTAAAAAGCCAGCTGCTAATTTATTTATTTATTTATTTAATTAATTAGCACGACTTACAAATCAATTACACTAATTAATATATTTATACATATGAAATAAATTAATAAAGATAAAATTGTATTCTTAAAAATAAAATTAAATAACAAAATAGGAATTTTCAATCACAAGTAAAACATATTAAAGTACATTCATTCATTAAAACAATTCACATTCACTCTTCATTCTCACAAAATCTCAAACAAACAGCAATAATGTTTTCCCATTTATCGGCAAATAAATCGGTCTCTATGTTTTGGTCAAGAAGTGAAGTAAAAGGGCTCGCAGGCTTGTCTATCAACTCAGCTGTAAAGTTCATTGAACCATACATGGATTAGGTTCTTTTGAGATTAAGGTTATTATTATTATTAATAATTTATTGCATAAAAGAAAATAAGAAAAATTTTGTACAAAAGGTGGGCTATAGGTGGTTACCATTTCAATCAATACCCATTCATATTATTCGCCTATTGTACACAGTAAAACTAGTTCTAAGACTAACTAAATTATATTAAATTCGCTAATTTACCCAACTTAGCTGATAAAGTTGGCATCACCGTTGGTAACTTATCTTTTTGACTTTAAATATTTGGCATTGACAGGTAAAATTCGTTGGAAACTTTGGAAAGGGCGTTGTCCTAGCACATATCGATAACGTAGAGATGTGCTAAGGTGTTTAAAATAATTCGAATTATTTGAACATGAACTGCTTATGTAATTCTTATTTTTTTTGTTTCAGTATTTTTCGAGCCGACTGACCGCAGAAAGGCTATCAAACCCCTTAAGACCCAAATGACTCTGAATTTTAGCTCTCCTAATATGAACGAGTTAAGGGCTATGGCAAATTATATAGGGCCTATTTGTGATGATAAAACAGGAAATGAATTTAATAATCTTATTGAATTAGCTAAGATAGTGTCGAAATCAGTTGAGTTTAATATAATTACACTGGGGAAAAAGGGCATTCTAACAGTAAAAACTCAATGTAGTTCTACAATGGTTAGATTTTATCCAGCAACAGTCATAGAGCATATCGAAAATGTGTCAGGAGCAGGCGATTGTTTCATAGCTGGATTCATTGCAGGAATGTTAAAAAACAATGAAGAATCTGTTAATATTAGCATAGGATTTCAGTCAGCCAATTATGCATTGCTGAGTAATAACACTGTACCCACCAATTTAAATTTTAATAACATTTTAGTAAAGGCAGCAGATTTTGAACCAATTAAAATAAATCTTTAAGTTCGTCATTTAATTGTCTTCATAAAAAAACACAAACCTTAGTACCTAAGTACTTACATATATCGACAAATATAATCTAAAGTTCTAGTCTAAAGAGAAAAGATTTTCCGTGATTTAGTTTTTTCTTACAATACAATGTTTCAAACAATATCAGATAAGCAAAATAATGTCTTTGCCTTAATTTTTGATGTCAATAAACATTATTAATAATTTAAAATTGTTTATAAATTAATTACCATATAAAAATAATAAATGTAAAGGTCAGTAAAACTCTGACTAATATGATTAATGCCAATTAAGTTCAGTTAATTCATTCCCCACCAAGTAAAGAAATCAAATACTTAAGGATCCCTATAGACAGTACTATATTAAGATTATTTAACATACTAATAATGTGGTTAACTTATTCTAAAAACACACAAACTTAAATTTTATAATGTAAATATTAAATTATTATAAATCTGGACGGATTATTTTATAGAGATTCCTTTCATCAAACTTATGTTCCAAATAACATGTAAAAAAGTCTTAAGTTTTAATATTGATGGTTTTAGTAGTAAAGTTGCTATTTAAATTACTTAAATATAAAGTTATAATGTCAGTATGGCCACCAGAATAGCCTTCTTTCCTCTCTTGCATAGTGTAAGAAGGGTCTGTAATAATATTTCATGTAACCGCTGGTATTTGATTACCTATTCACTATAAATCTGGACGGAGTATTTTATATATATTTTTTACATTATACTGATGGTCCAAATATAAGATAAAAAAGTTTTAGTTTTAATCTGGACGGTTTTTTGTAGTTAACTTGCTGTTAAGATTCCTTAAATATAAACTTTAAATGTCAGTATGGCCGCCAGAATAACCCACTTTCCTCTCTTGCATTGTGTAAGAGGAGGGGTCACGGCTCTGCATTTCATGTAACCGCTTGTATTTGTGCACTCTAGCTTCAATAAGAAATAGTATTCCTGCTGGGAAAAGAAATACAACACCAACTACTCCTAGAGCAAAAGCCCATCCTAAGTCATTGTGCTCCCAGTTAGGCATCCAATCCCGTCCATCGCCTCTAGCTCCAAATGTTATCACTGATATGAATCCCGAAAATCCTGAAACAATTCCAAATTAATCTCATTATAATTTTCTGTCATCATATTGGGGCATTTGAAAATAATCATAATTATGAGAACAATTTAAGCAAACATTACAATTACCTCCAATTACAAGCACTGTTCCCAAAGTAACTAATAATGTAAGATAATTGTCGTCATCTCTATCTTTCCTCAGATAAAGGAATGAAAAGTACATAGATGCTAATACACAGCACATTGATATAGTGAAGAAAAACTGTGTGGCTACAAAGAATCCTGGCAGCAAAATGTCATGGATAATATAATACTCCTCTTCAAAAATCCACCAGCATCCAGTAAAAATAGTGTCATACCAGTGATGAATTTCTTCAAATTTATTGAAACAAACTTCCCATAAACCTGTAACAAAATTATACAGATTGACTTAAAATAATGTTATAGAAAGTTTATGACAGTTGGGATATGCCGGGAATTAAAGAAAACTCACCAATCTTTACAAATTTTGGAGCTTCGAGTTTGCCATCGGTAACCAACCAGTACGGACTAACGAATGCAATAATTATGAAAACAGATGCCACTGCAAAGAAACCCAGTGCAAATAAACCTGTCTTTGATTTCGCCATACTATTTTTTTTGTAAAATCCGTCGCAAATTGTAAAATAATGAAAATATTACCAAATATAAATAAACAAAACAACACGCCCCGCCCAACAACGGCTTTTTTCAATCAACTCAACACACACTTTGGCTATTTTAACGAATGAAAGCATGACGAGAAATTTAAACATAATTGAATAGAAATGACGGCAAAATAGTCTACTTCAACCAAAATTTTATTATTCGTTTATTTACTATTTGGTGAATTTAATTATTAAAGTTATTTGTACTCAATAATTACAACTAATTAGGCCCTGTTTTAACTGCACGTGCCTTATAATATGTGCCACAATGAATCTCCAAAAACATGGATTTATGAAGAAATGGTACCAGTTGTTACAAAACAGAAAAAGATTTTCAAATGTGCCCCACAGTAACACTGTCAATAATTTGTGTAAACACCTAAAAATTACTGAAAATGTTGCTCAACATTTAGTTATAAAGCATCCAGTAATAAATAAAATGGAGGATCATCAAATGAGACAAATAATAGATACACTACATGAACTCGGATATGCCAAAGATATTTTAATTGATGAGCCACAGCTATTTAGTTTCTTACCTATTACATTGAAATACAGGTTTTTGGTACTCGAAGAATGTGGCATTAATAATGTTACTCCAGACTTATTGAAAAGTTACTTGACAATAATGAAGCAAAGGAAAATTGGTAATTTAAGGAAATCTGGACTTATATCTGGAAATATAAATATTGAAAACAAACTAGCTTCATACATGACACAGTTTCCTACATCCTTGACAAGTTCTATTACTGAAAATGTAAATGAGTTAAGTCTGTTTACATTGAGACTTAAAATTATCCAGCAACATTTAGAGTTGGTGTTGGACCTTAGTACTAATGAATTTTATAGGGGCATAGAGACATATCCAACTGTGAAACACCGTCCACTCCAAGTAATTGCTGAAACCCTTAGCATTCTACAATCACAGTTTGCAATACCAACTTCTAAGATTAAATCAAACATGTATCTTGTACATGCTGATGCAAAAAATTTGAAAAACATTTTGCATAAATTCCGTTATATTGGTGGAATTGATATCAAAGAAGTCATAAGATTACATCCTAAAATAGCTATGAAAAATTATGAGACACTTTTAGAAATTAGAAATATATTGAAGCACCATGGCATAAGCGATGAAGCTCAAAGAAGATGTTTTGATATCTACACATTAAGCAGTAAAACTGTCCAAGAAAGGCTAGAGAGAGCAAAAGAAATACCTGAATTTAATACATTTTACAAACACCCAAGATTCTTAAAAATGATTCATTACAATAAAACAGCAATGAAGAGAATACAAAAGTTATACAGTTATAACAAGAAATGCCTTAGCTTAAACATTCTCTCCGGAAGTTTAGCTCATTATGAAACATTTGAAAAAGCTCCTGGAGATAGACTTGGAAAAGGGAAAGATTTGATATTTTGTTTGACACAATCATGGAACCTTAAATATAAAAGCCATGAAATACGCTATGCAATCAAAAGGCATCCATTCTGGATAAACATACCCCTAGTCCAAGTTAAGCATGTCTTTAATAAATTGTGTGAAGATTTTACACCTGAAGAAATTTATGAAAATTGTCCCATTGTTTTATATCCTTGGAGCAAAGTTAAAGAAGTGCTAGATATATATAAAAAAGAAAAAGTCAAAAGCCCTATATCACATTTCTTTGGGAGCATTGACATTAGGCAATTAAATAATTCACAGAAGCTTAGTTTGGTTTTGTATGTACTTGAAAAGAAACATTACTTTACTGGAAATGGTGTATGGATGGAAGACAAAAAAAGTCCTGCAGAATCTGATTTAATTGCAGCTGAAAAACTTAATCAATTAATATCCAGATAAAATATAATATACATAAATAACAGTGAATGTATAAACTGTGTATAGATGCTAAAAATATTTCACACCACCTGATATGTGTTAATACTACCATGTGTATTACTGGTATACTGAGAATCTTTTATTTATAATAAAAAGGGGGAGTTTTAAATGTACAGGTAGGCACTCTATTTATATTTTTATTAAAATATTATTATATAATTTTCTCTCACTTATTTCATTTAAAATAACAGGCTACTTTGAAATTGTGCCTACCTAATCTTGCCAATGCCAAAGATAAAGTACCCTAGTAGTAATGTTTAAGTCAGTTCAGTTTCTTGTAATTGGACTTTTAGCTTGAAGCAACAATTTGCCAGTGTCGAGTTAAATAAAATTTTAAAGTTAAATACTAGATCAGAGAGTATATAATCACTACGTTTTACTAGATGTTACTCTGTTCAACGCCATTTTGCGTCCTCAAAAGCTTAAATCAATTTAATTAAACTGATAGTTTAGTTTTATGCAATTTGACAATGCTATTTTTTTTATGTAGCTAAGTGTAAAAAATAAAGACTAACGGAATTCTTCGTCTTCTTAAAATTACGCACTGTTAGTCGTTGGTCAGCTAGGAAATAATAACTTAGCACAACACTAGTTTGTTAATTAAATAATTTTTTACAAGTTGGTAATAAAAAAATTAATAATTTCGCGCAACCGTCAACATCAGCTCTTTTCATTAAAATATTAAATAAATATTTCCGAACAAACCACACAACAACATCTAGCCACGTGGAAAGCTCAAAGCTTGTGCTCGGGAAGTAGACATCTGATAATTATCTAGATAAATAAAAATGAATTGTTGTTCGTTAGTCTGATTAAAACTCGAGAACGGCTGAACTTATCTTAGTCTTGAAATTATGTTCGTGGAGGTCTAGGAAAGGTTTAAAGTTAAACGGCGAGAAAAAATCGAATAATTGCCGGGTTTTTTTTATAATTACCCGTGCGATCCGGGGCGGGCCGCTAGTAGTTAATATAATAGACAATCTTTTAAGTACTTATATATTTTTACTAAACATATTGAACACCCAGACCAAAGAGAGAGTGCTTGCAGAACATGCACTTGAACACTTGGCGGGAATCGAACCTGCTACCTCTTGCGCCGCAAGCGAACCGCTATTTTTCTTTGCACCATGTAGATAAAAAAGCCGTGTTGGCTAAGTGGGAGGACACTCGACTTTCATTCCGAAGGTCGTGGGTTCAAACCCCGCCACGCACCACTGGATTTTTCTTCTTGAGAAATTTATGTGCGCTTTAAACACTTGCTTTAACGGTGAAGGCAAACATCGTGAGGAAACCGGCATGTTCTGAAAACTTTAAAAGAGTTTGAAGGGCATGTGACATTCACCAACCCGCACTTGGCCAGCGTGGTGAATTAAGGCCTAATCTCTCTCGTCAAGAGAGAAGTCCCTGTGTCCCAGCAGTGGGAACGTTAATAGGGTGATGATGATGATGTACACAAAAATCAGCCCCATTGGAGCATTACAACGCAACATAGGATAATTGTAGAAATTATTCTAAATTATTTGAATTTTTAAATTTATATTAAAAATTAAATGGATAACATTACTTTTTATAGTTTACTAGCGGCGCGCCGCTCGTTTTTTTTGCCATCCATGGACATCGAACGAACATTAACGGATACTATAGATTTATATACCCATGTCACCAGAAAATAACAAAATCCGCAAATTTAAAAATTTCCTATGATATTTATAAACTTTCGTAAGATTTTAGGCCAGAGATAAATTTTACTATGTATTAAATTTTCGAAATCTCGGTAAAATAATAAATGCACGTCAAATTGGTTGAATTGCAATTTGATCGACAATAAAGGTTATGTTAAGTATGTAACAGGCGCCACGAAGTGAACGTAAAATTAAAAGCTCTTAACCGTTAGTTTATTAATTCAACTTTTTAATATTTGTTTTATAATTTAACATAAAATTAATATATTTTTAAAATTCAATAAAAATGTTGTGTATTTAGTTTAAGTGTGTACCGGGAAAACAATTTAAGATTCGTTATATTTTCCTTACGACCTTCAGGATTGTTGGGAGGGAGATGGGGGACCTTTGCCCTGCTGTGGGACAACATAGGCTAAAGAAAAATAAAATTTAGTGACACATACATGATAATATCACGAGCGATGGATTTTTGTATTTAACGACTTTGTTCACAAAAACTATTAGGTATATAAAAGAAAATCATATTTGAGTAGGTCCTAAGCACAAAAGTTTACTACGAAAGATGATGTCTAAAATAAATCACATGCTTTTATAATATACTGCATTTTTTATAAAATCGAGTTTTTCACTTGTAAGAGTGAAAAAACTCGATTTTATAGCTAAATGGTGAAATTGGACAAGTCTTGGCTAGCACTGGCCAGCCATTGAGATAAAGTGGCCATTAGCATAGCAACTGTTCTATATAATATTTTCTCTTTGGTTTGGGGTGCATCTCCGAGCTATATTCTCCTTCATACATTTTTTTTGAAGTGAAACTTCTTTAGAATCGTAGTGATTTCAAACCGGATGCAAAAAGATGAAACGGAAATGATGTAAGAGACACAAATACAATGCTTTATTTAAATTTCTTTGCGCGATACTTCGTAGTTGAGACTACGAAGTATCGCGCAGAGGTATTGCTGTATTTTATTTATATTATTTTGTAACATACTTTATGTAATACGCTTTATTGAAGTAATATAAATAATCCGAATAATTACAGATATATGTTTGTTTCTCTTATCATTCTAGCAGATGCGTTCATTTACCCTTTTTTTCTATTCGATATATATCATAATTATAGTTCATAAGTAGTAGACTCCAATCGTGCGTCGTAGCTGACACACACACACTTTTTTTTTATTCTTCTTATTATTCTTTCGTCGATTTACTGAAGTTTCACTTCTATCGTGTGTGAATCGCACACACACCTTTTTTTCGTCAACGAAACTGGTGCTACAGCTTCTAATTGAAGCTTATTATACAAGTTTGTCGCAATCAAACATTTTTAAAGAGGCACTTCTAATAAATCATTATTTTTTTAAATATTGAAAATTTAAATTTTTTCGTGTTGCCGATAATGACGATCTGTAAACAATAGTGACTTTATTAATGACGAAGTGTTGCCGATAGTGACAGCTTCTCAAGATTTAGCTTAATATGAAATCTAAAATAGTGATTTCAAGAGTTGTATTATAAAAACATACCGAAAAATAACCTACTTTTAGATATATAAATCAATATTTTGTAAGGTGTTATAACTACAATTAAATCTAGGTAGGTACCTAGTCTATTTTTATCATCATAAATATAATGTTACAAAACAAGATTTCCCAACAAACAATGATGTACCTACCTAATAAATATACTTTTGGATTATCTCGTCGAAATTATTCTTTTAAAAAGAAAACTAAGGGTTACAACACAATAAACTTTTACTTTCAAAACAAATGAAAACCAAACGTCCAACCGACAGCAATTCGACCATAAACAAACATAATGACAGCGTGTTGACTCTACGAAGGCGCGAGGTAAAAAGAGAACCGGTTGTGGCTGCGCTGGCTTTTATAACCAGCGTGCTTGTCAAGTCTTCAGTCTCCCAACACGGCCTATCGTGACTGGAGTCCGTCTCGGGCTCCTCTTAACCTTCAAGATCAGTTTCCAGGAAAGGCATTGACTTATCCAATCCTGGGTTATTGACTTATAACCCAGATGGACCAGATAAAGGCTCGTCAATGGCACTGTGGTTCGTAGCAGAGGACCCTGACACGACCATCGCCTCAGGCGCGTCGACAGCGGCGGCTAGCGAGAACTCCTCCTCAACATTATCAGTAGCTGCATCTGTCAACAAAATTCACACATCCATGTATGGCTGCAGTACATACACAAATGTGTGATAAGTAGCACACACACAATATATAAGAGGGGCAAAAAGTCACAGAGTATCTAGGCGCGACGTTGGCAATACTCCGGAGATACGCGCGACGTTAGCTATCTCATTCCAGTGACAAAAAAATGAACCAGAGTGTCTCGCGCGACGTTAGCGACACTCTGGAGAGGCAAGCACGACGTTAGCTCCTCAACAGGACAGATCGCGCGACGTTAGCTCTGTCCTGAGCAGGACAGGTGGCACGACGTTAGCTCTGTCCTGCGCGATTGTGTAAACACAAGCACAGCGTTAGCTCAACGTGTTTAGACAACCGCCATACCTTCAAAGAAAGCAGCACAGACATCAGGAGTCCACTCCCCTCGCCAGGGCACCATGTACTCCGCCGCCGCTTGCGTCGACTTGCCGTACGAGCCAGCCACCAGTTGGAGCTCGTACCGCCCGTGGGGCAGCACCTTCGTGACACGATAGGGCCCACGCATGCCAGAGTCGAGCTTGCCGGTTGATTGCGCCTGCTTCCTTACAAACACAAAAGAATTTAGGTTAAAATCACGCGGTGACTTTCTTCCTCTATTTACATAATTGTCTTGTGCTTGTTGATTTTGCCTGAGTTGCTCCGATGTTCTTTGCCTACTCATCTCACGTAAAGCCTCTCGGTTAGGACTGGAGGCCTCAAATGCAACGTCACGAACCAAACTTCAAACCAAAGGAGTGGCGGCCTCGATGCCTACTAAAAGGTTAAGTGGCGAACGTTGGGTGGTCTTATGTTTTGTAATGTTAATAATTAGTTGCAATTTCCATATTACCCTCGGCCATTCTTCCTGACGATAGTTGGACTCTATACGGATCATATTAAATACAGTCCTACAATATCGCAAACGCGAAGTGTTTCGGTGTGGGAAAGACGATACGGTCTATAATTAATTGGGTTATAACTTGTCAATTTAATTGACATGCTTCCTGTATTGACAGTAGATGTCGCCACTCCTACAATAAAATGTTCAGAAAATTCCTCAACTATTTTTAGTAAATGGTCCAAATCCTCCCCGACCAACGGCGTATTAATGTTAACACTAGAATCGGACTGAACTATCACCTCGTCAATTTTCCTAGTGATCTTCTGAAAATCACGCATGCGAACGTATCGAACACCTTCCCTGTTAAGCACGTCTGTACCCACAATTACAGATGTATTCATGTACTGAGAACCTACTACATATAAATCTACTTCCAATGTAAGGCCGTCAAACTCAATAGGCAACGTCATGTATGACGTACTTTCAATTTCTTGACTCCCTAACCTTTTTAGTAATTAGAAAGTAGGTTTTATTGTTGCACAATAAAAATGCTTGACAAGCGATGATGAAATAAGCGAAATGCTTGATCCACTGTCAATAAGTACGTCAGTTGGAATACCCTGCACTACCGCCACTATGACGACACTATTTCGAGACAAGTCACATTCGCGGCAGAAATTTACCTTATTTTTGTTATGCGATTCGACTTTTTGTTTGGCATAACAATTTCCAACACTGTGACCAGTCTAACAAACTAAGGTATTCTTTACTGAAGACTCGAGCTTTTGGGGTGTATTATTTATAAATTTACCTTTGTTTGACTGGTGTTTTTGTTTTTAATTACAAGACAACTGTTTATGCTCGGTACTACCACAAATAAAACACTTGCCCTCTTGAAACTTACGTTTCCTACCATGAAGTCCGTCTACGTTATTTTTCGAAAACGAGTCGTGCTTTTGTGATGACTTTGATAACATAGGTTTGACATAAATCGAAAAGAATTCAACCAAGTCATTCGGTAACAGTTTGGCATTCGTAGCCGATGCACGTATCTGTGGGTCTGTGATACCCCGAATGATAATAGCCGACATTAGCTCGTCACTAAGCCCCCTTACTATTCGCAAACGAAGCAAAGAACGTCGAACATAATCTGTATACGTGGGATAATTATCAGAATTTGTACTCATAACTTCAAAAAGTATGTTAGCAACGTCAGGTGATTTAGGACACAAAGGCTTAAATTCTTTCTTAAAATTTGTCCACGTGCGGTCATTAGTTACCCACTCGCTTAACCATGTTTTTGCATCACCCTTCAAACAATTACCTACCCGCGACATGCATTCGTGACTATTCCAATGATTAACGGTGCACGCACGATCGACTTCGGCACACCAGTCATCAATGTTATGCAAGGCGGGGTCAAAATTGGAGATATAAAAGGATTGGCCAGACCTTACTGTGTTTCCGATCGAATTGCGTCCACAATTCGATCGGTTACCGTGGGATCCGCCATTGAAGGTGAACACTCCGGCCTCGCCGAATCCTGACCACGATCAGACGACACGTCCTGACCACGTACATCACTTCGCGGTGGCGATGTGATGATGGGCGGCTGATCAGGCGTACGCGTCAGCCGTGCAGATCGCGTCGGTGATGGTGACGCTGCGCGCGAAGGCGCATGACGTAGCAATCCTTCCTGCAACAGAGAAAGACCCTGGCGCCGCGATGGCGGTGAAGCCCGAGGGGTGCCGCATGTCAACGGAGGTGTGCGCCGCTCACGAGACCGAGTAGGTCGCGAAGCAGACCGTTCCTCCAATGCGGTTAACCTCTCCAGCATCATCTCCATCGCGCACCTCAGCCCGCCATCGGGAGTCCGATCCCTATACCGATCCCGGCGTCGCTCTCGACTATCTGATCGTCGTGAACGGCGTCGTTCGCGGCCTGACATTACGCTTGTTCTCAAAATGTTACAAAGAAAATAGTGAGCGCAAGATTTACGTAATTTACGTCGTATCCCACTTCTGATTTTGGATTATCTCGTCGAAATTATTCTTTTAAAAAGAAAACTAAGGGTTACAACACAATAAACTTTTACTTTCAAAACAAATGAAAACCAAACGTCCAACCGACAGCAATTCGACCATAAACAAACATAATGACAGCGTGTTGACTCTACGAAGGCGCGAGGTAAAAAGAGAACCGGTTGTGGCTGCGCTGGCTTTTATAACCAGCGTGCTTGTCAAGTCTTCAGTCTCCCAACAATACAATAACAAATTGAAAAACTTTATAATAGTTTTTGTTCTTTGGTAGATATTTACGAAATTATAAACAAAGAAACAATAACATATATTATTGAACAACTTCATTAATTTTTATATAATAGTTATATAAATAGACAAAGTGGTCTACCATCATTCCCATTCCTTTATAATGAGACGATGCATCACCAGAGTTGGGACCCCTTTCACACCCGACTGACACAATATCATCATCATTATGTCAGGACGTCTACAGCTGGACAAGCCACCCTCATAGACTTCTAGTTATTCGGATTAGAGGCGGCCTGCATCCACCTCGTACCTTTAACCTTTTGAAGCCTTCACCAAATTTTCCGTTCATCTAGTTGGTGGACGTCCTTCGCTGAGCTTGCCAATATGGGGTCTCCAATCGAGAACTTTTCGGCCCAACGTCCATCTGTTCCACGGGCAATATGGCCAGCCCACTGTTACTTTGAAGAGCTAATCCGTTTGGCTATGTTGGTGACCCTCGTTCTTCTATGTATCTTCTCATTTCTGATTCGATCTCGTATCATAGCGCTCTCCATAGCTGATTGAGCTACTCTGAGCGTTTGCTTATAACCATTTCTGCGTAGGAATTTACAGGAGGACAGGAGTAAGTTCAGCTTGTAAACTGTCGGCATCACTGAGTTATTACGCCCGGTTTGACAGAGCAGCTATTTCTGAATTCAATTGCCGAGGGTGATGATGTGATTCAAGCGTGGAGATATCTGTCAGAATGCTTTTCTGTAAACCGTGGCCTATGGTATCACGAACTCGTACCATCACACCCCAATACGGCAAGCCCCGTCATGGTGAATAACCATGATTGTTTCAAAAGTTATAATAGCCCGTATGTCAAATGCATTTAAATTTCCAATCCAGATCCAGATTATATTTTAAACAAAACACAATTTAATCACAATTAAACGTTATAATAAGAGAATAAATCATTTTGGCAACGTTCGTCATGCCTCTTTTTTATTTAACATCATTTTAGCAATACGTGTCAATCCACAAATTTCATTTTTACAAAGTTGTTTGTTAAGTTGCTACGTATAAAATCAGAATGCTGTTTAGCGTTCACAAACCCTTTCTCATGGGTGTTTAAAAACAACTCAACAAGCATTATTTATCAAGATATAGTTGCAAAGGGTAATGACAACTGCCGTGACAAAGTTAGGAGAATCAAATTAAACCTTAAATTGTGAGAACTATGTGCACGTCCAACCACTTTAAAGTGGATCGGCAAACAGAAAGACGGATGGAGTGTCCAGAATTGTCATGCAATGCTTCTTAACGCATTCCGTTTTTTTTATAGTGTTACAAAATAGCACGGTTGGCATAAATGAGGATATTTTTTTTAACATTGTTTGATGCCGTTTTTTATTAACTTCTAGTAAAATAATTTAAGCTTTTATTTTTAGAGCGTATTTTTAAAACATTAAAGAACAATATTTGCTCACATCATTTGACAAGATCCTGTTAAATTAATTGTACAAGGATAAAGCATGAAATGCACCTTTGTGACATGAGAGGTAATGACGGTTTTTTAACAAAAATCATTATTACTTTTTTTTAGCCACTTAATCTAAAAACGGTCTTGATTGCTTTTTCCTTATTAATCTAGCTTACAAAATCTAGAACATTTAATAACAAAAACTATACTGTTCTGAAGTTCATTGGCGAGACATAAATATTGACCGTGGACGAGAATTACCCTTTGTCATTTATTTTATTGATTGTCTATGATCATCAGTCACATCACAGATGTCAGCCGCACAGTCAAGTCATGACAGTCGAGTCGTCACACACACACACACACAGCACACACGCTCACACTCACACTTCAGTCAGTCAGTCAGTCATAGAAAAAATGGCGGCTCTACTGCCTCGCTCTCTTGCTCTTGCTGAAAATATAATCGTTAAAAATGGAAATAAGGTGTGTAGATATTAATATTGCGTACCAAATATCAGAAAAAGATTCAAATATTATTTCTACAATTTTTGAGTGGTTTTAAGATTCTTCAGATCAGCTTTAGATACACTGTAAATGCTTCCAGAAATAAGGAAATGAGCTTGTTCTTCTTGTTTAATGCGCTGCCAATTTTGGGTAATTAATAGTCTATTGAAAATATAGCAAACAATGCTTAAGACCTTGATCTGAAACTACAATATTATTTTTAAACTGACCTTGTCGCTTTCAGCTCTAGGCTGACCTTACGTCATCAACAGTGTAAAAAATTAAAAAATACTGTACAAAATATTTTAAAATTATCAATAAGTGTAGTCATTTTACATCTTACTTCTTGTATACAAATCAGCTGTTGGAGTTGTGAAACAAGTTTTGATGTTTTCTTTTTTCATAGCTACTGGCTGGTACATCCTCCAGTAACATACCAAGCAAGCAGCAAGTGCGCCACCTGAATGTCCATGAGTATGTCAGCTACACCCTGCTTCGGGATCATGGCATCCCAGTTCCCCGTTTCAATGTGGCTAAGACTAAAGATGAGGTAGTTAAGTTTGCCACTGACTTGAACACCAAAGACATAGTGCTCAAAGCACAGGTAAGTAAACTTGTTGAAAATCAAATCAATCCTAATTAGAATTTGAATAATGATGTCTCATCTAAGTCATAACAATAGTGAGCCAACATTTTATTGTTATCTTCATATTTTATGAATATATGAAAAAATTCTAGGAACAAATCATGCATTAATGGTTTCAGACATAACCTACTATGTTTTTGTAGGTATTGGCTGGAGGCAGAGGAAAGGGGGCTTTCAAGTCTGGTCTCCAGGGTGGAGTCAGAATGGTTGATGAGTAAGTCAAAGGAAAAGATGTAAGATTTGATAATTTCAACATGAATATTAATGTTACATGGTAATTTTTCAGTCCTCAAGTAGCAGGTCAGTTAGCAAGCAAAATGTTAAATGAATTGCTGGTAACTAAGCAGACAGGAGCTGCTGGAAGAATTTGTAACAGTGTGATGGTAACTGAAAGGAAGTTTCCTCGACGAGAGTTCTACGTGGCCATTATGATGGAGCGCAGTTTTAATGTAAGTCTGCATTAATTATAATTCTTATGATTATATGTCAGAACATGAAAAGATGATATTAAAAAAAATGATTTTGTTAGGGTCCTGTCATCATTGCTTCATCTCAAGGAGGTGTGAATATTGAGGATGTGGCTGCTGAGAACCCTGATGCCATCACTTATGAGCCAATTGACATTGTGTCTGGTTTAACTGATGAACAAATCAATAGGGTTGTTAAGAAGGTAAGTTGAAATAACAATTTATTATTCAGTATTAATGTTTTGTTGCACATATAGTTATTTAAATTAAATAAATTTAATTTGGTTAATTAAATTAATTTGGTAAACATTTAGTATTTGTCAAGGTATAGAAATTAGATTTGATTATTACTATTATTCTACTTATTTTATTTCTAGATTGGCCTGGAAGATCAATCTGCTAATGTGCTTCAGATGATAAAGCAGATGTATGACCTATTTTGTAAGAAGGACGCACTTTTGATTGAAATCAACCCATATGCAGAGGATGCCGTCACTGGGCAATGTATGTAGTTTAAATTGATTGATTGCCATTTGATTGTACCTTGTACTCTCTATATCCATTGTCCAATATGTCATACAATTCCACTGACAGAACAATAGATTTATCTTGTATTGTTGCTGTGATAATAAGATTGATATAACTAACTAACCTCTTTGTCTTGTGTTTCTATTGCAGGAAATTATTTTTGAATGAATTGATTTTTCATTGCAGTTTTCTGCTTGGATGCTAAGTTCAGGTTTGATGACAATGCTGAGTTTAGACAAAAAGATATTTTCGACTACAGAGATGTCTCTCAGGAAGACCCTAAGGAAATTGAGGCAGCTAAATTCAACCTCAACTACATTGCGCTGGATGGTGAGACAATGAACCTTGATATCTTTGGTTGTCATATATTCCTCTTATTTCCAAGTTCATTATGTGAAGAAGTGTACTTCTTTTCATATAGCCTAAGAACCAAGAACAGCCAGACCCTCGTTATTATATAAAAGTTTAAAGTTTGTCAGTGCAAGTCTCCATCACAGATATGAACGACCAGTGAATATAGAACCGAAAGGAAGGGAAGGAAGGAAGCCTGGCTGTCCTCTGCTCTTAGGCAAACATTAACCACGAATGCTTTGCGCTTTTCACCCCGCTTTATAAAATGTTTTAAGTGAATTGCTCTTTATTTATTAGGTTTTCATCTAAACTGTAAAAAGCTGCTCGATTATAGATATAGATGCGCCAATGTTCGACTTTAAGCACCCAATAATCAATATCTTGTTCATTATTTAATAGTTTAGTTTAATTTTTATAGGCAACATTGGATGCATGGTGAATGGCGCTGGGCTTGCTATGGCAACTATGGATATCATCAAGCTGTATGGTGGAGACCCAGCCAATTTCCTTGATGTTGGTGGCGGTGCTACTGCTCAGGCTGTGTCCGTAAGTTAAATGCTTTTATTGTTTGCAACTTAAGTATGAAATTATTTATAATGTATTTATTTTGTCTATGAGGTATAGATATGTATAAATAGTCATAGAGCATTATATTGGATATTTTAAATCTAGTTTTAACAAACGAATGCTCATAGATCGATAGATATGTAGATCAGTAAAAACTAGTTAAATGCGTTCTTACTCGGGAAACCCTGTGTTATATAGGAACTAAAGTTTACTATATTATTATTATGTTAAGGTTATTGTTATAACTATACGTAGCATTTAGGTTTTAGAAACATTATTTTTATTCCACAAGGAATTGGCCAAACTGGATTATGTTAGATCATTCCCTTATGATGCTATGGTTCAACCATTATGCAGGTTCAGATTTCCTGCTCATAAAAATATGATCAAGTAATCACCATTAACGATATGGTTTTGTTACAGGAAGCGTTCAAGATCATTTTGTCTGACCCCAAAGTCAATTGTATCTTGGTCAACATCTTTGGTGGTATCATGAGGTGCGACGTCATTGCTGAGGGAATCATTAACGCTGCCAAGACCCTCAACATTCAGATCCCTGTTGTAGTTCGTCTTCAGGTTCGTTGTTTTAACATCTTGTTATTTCTCATTAATAAATGGATATATAATAAATCTTAAAACATCTACCATAATAATAATATATGAAATATTTTACATACAAAGAAGTACTTACATATTTATACAAAAGGGTGGATATGAGTCGTGTAGGTAAACATTATTTAAAGTGTTTTTAAAAGCATTTATATTTTAGCAACAGACCGGAAACGACCCCAAGCAATTCAATCGTATGGTGCTGTTTTCATATTTTATTGATGTATCGTGATGATGTTATTTGAAGTGCCGAAATATGTTTGCTCACGTTCTTTCCACCTAAGTACAAAAGTACAAAATAAGATCACTATCAATTCATTGATAATGATAAAAACAAGTCGTCTTGGTATGCGTCACTATAGAAAACTGGAATATTATATAATATTTATTTGATCATTCACAGGGCACGAAAGTTGAAGAAGCGAGAAAACTGATTGCTGACTCTGGACTCAGAATCGTTCCAAGAGACGATCTAGATGAGGCTGCGGCTCTTTCTGTCCAGCTCTCGGAGATCGTCTCTCTCGCGAAGAAGGCTGGAGTCAACGTCCAATTCGACATCCCGAGATACTTCGTCGAAAAGTGAAAACAGTATTCATCCATTTTATCATTGTCACTAAGTAATCTAATCATCATACCAGTAGTAGATACTTATTAATGTATCTTCGATTTATATCTTACTGTGCACATGTTAGTGATCATTGCTGAAGCCACATCTCTTACGTTATAAATTTGCTGTTAGTATAGCACGATTCAATCTAGATAGGTTTGTTATTCAGATTACAATTTTATAACGCGTTGAGTTATAGTCAAATCTTGATTCATTCTTATGACGCGATTTATACACTGTTATTGTGAGTATTCTTTTAAATATTCCTTGACTCATTCAAGGAGTTATGAAAAGATTAAGTAATTTCTTATTGCAGGTTGTATTTTCACCTGTGACTTAGGTAGTCTTTAATAATCATGTTACTATTTATTAAATACCATATAGGATAAGTGACTAGTAGTTGTTGATAAGTTCAAATGATTCAAACAAAATATTATGACGCTGTATTACTATGTGTAATGCAGACATTTTTGAAGTATTGTTATTTGTTGCTGAATAGAATATGTTTGCTATAATTATATTGTTTATTTTTAATAACAAGTGCACCTATCTGGGTGAACTTGGTAAACGTGTATCAACGCAATAATCAAAGTATTTTGTAAAATATGTAATTCAGAACATGTTTCTTTGTAAATAACTTGTATTTTTATGTATTTGCTAAAAGTAGTTATTTCTATCATAAAGTACAATGACGTATGTAATACCACATGTAACCGCTGTGTATTTATGTTTGGCTTCTTATAAAGAGTCATGCCATGCCGAAATAAATTATTTCAGATCTGATCATTTGTTTATTTTGTCCTACCTTTATGCGGCCATACATTGTTGCCAATCTCGTTGCGGCTAGCAACCTTAACTAATAAATACCCAAAACAAGTGGATTCTCCATCGCCGGACTCTCTTAACATAGGCAAATGCATTGTACACCAAATAGAGGAGATATTGTTAAATTGAAATTCTTGTAAATGTAATGGGATTTCAGTAGGAATGTCCTCGGAGTACTTTGTTAGTCCATGAATAATTACGACTTTCCTGTGACGCTGATCATACGTTAAATGGACGACAGCGACAATAGGAGTTGGCGCTACGGCTAGTTTTACATAGTGCAAGTTGCTGACTAGATAGTAGACAACTGTTCGCATTATGTACTCGTTTAAACGCGCAGGTTAGTTCATTTTGTTTTAACAATAGCAGTTTTCAGTTTCTTGTAATTGGACTTTGCGCTTGAAGCGACAATTTGCCAAAGTCGAGTTAAATAAAATTATAAAGAAAAAAAATGTTACTCAGTTGACCGCCATTTTCAGGTGAAAATAATAATCTAACAATAGCAATACAATTCAACTTGTATTGCTGTGGCCACTTGACATCGAGTTGAGCTGCCAATACCTGTCAAACACACACAAAACTTAAACTTCCTAAATCACACTCCCAGTCATGGTTTTGTTTGACGTATTACACGTGCCTGTCCTCCAGAGAAATGCTCTGAAAGAAAACAGATAATACCTTAGAGTATCTATCTGATTAATGAATTTGATAATGATCTTGTGCTGCATCGACTCGTAATAAAGAACTGAGAAAGAGGGTAGACCGCCATGTCTGCCAATAAAACTGTTACCCTAATCGCTGCAGCTTCAGTTCAACCGTAACCATGGCGCATGTAACTGCCGAAATAGAGGGTTTTCAGGAAACTCGAAAGACAATCAACCATGGTAAATATCCCTTTCTAAATCTAAATAGTGTTAATTTACTGTTAGTGGAATATATAAGAATCAGTAAGGTACAGTTGATTATTTTTAAATATTTTTTTTTACATTTGTAATTTATTATTCGATATTCAACACTGTAAATAAGTCGAAACAATTTTAAATGCTACTACTGCGTGCTACTGTGTAAACATTATGATTTAATTGCATTAATAAATATTTCATATCGCAATGATAACTTTAGATAGAGGGTTTTTTTTGCCGATTCCTAACAAAGTATCTACATAATTGGTTTATTAATAGTAGTGCGATATAAAGGCAGCATAGCCTTGTGCAGTCCCGCACCCATAGGGCCGAAACACATAAGCGCGTTGCGGCGCCGCGCCGCTGAAATCGGCAGTGCGCTATAGCGGTGCGGCGCCGCAACGCACGACGCGAATTCCAGCGTTATGACGTCATACTTGTTGACAAGGAAAGGATGCAGTTTGTTTCTAACACTCTTGCAAACAACACGTGTCAACCGAGAAGCAGTTTTAAAATTAAAATGTCTGACGTTGACGTCGATCTGTATAAATCTTCGGTTCAGGAACACCGTTGTTTGTGGGATACTAGTGACGAAACCTATAAAGACAAATTTATAAAACAAGAAGCATGGAAAAGCATTTGTGAGATCGTTTATGTTGATAACAAGGAAAAAAACTCAACCGAAAAATCAAAACTGGGTAAGTAGTAACATAGTATTGTCTTAGGTTTACGCGATCACTATTCACAATAAAACTACAATTTTTACTGTAGTAAAAACGTAAAAATCTGATCCGCGGTTTAAATTGTAAAAATTGTAGTTTAATGTAAGTAGCATGTATCTTTTTTTTTTTAATCATATGAAATACACCATTTATTTTAATGCCCTATGCAAAAGATTTTCTCTAAGTTAAAATTATATTTTTTCTCGCGCTCTTATTCAAAAAGGTAAACAATTACTATAAATAAAACCAAATTGCCATTTAAATTGTTTATTCGCAGTTCACAACATGTTAAATAATTTGAATAAAATGTATTAAGGTATTATTTGTATTTTGAACTGAGTAGGTATACGAACATTCATATTTTGTTTAATTTCCAACTTAGGGCGCCAACATCACTGGAAAAGTAATTACAAAAATCATTCCGTATTAGATGTGGGCTTAAATTATTTTCATTTGCTGTGGGCAAATGCAACATTTGCAGATCAGAATCATCAAAGATAATGTCATCGGTCGCTTGTACTCCATCTCGATTCAAAACAAAGTTGTGCATTACACAACATGCCTTGATAATGTCTGTCGCAAATTCGTATTGCACATTCATAGATCGATGAAATATGCGCCATTTATTGGCTAGGATGCCAAAAGCGCACTCGACATATCTTCGGGCACGACTCAGTCGATAATTGTAAACTCTTTGTTGTACCGACAAATGTTTCCCTGAGTAAGGGCGCATGACGTTATTCGAAATTGAGAATGCTTCATCTCCTACAAAAACAAATGGAGTTTCATTTTGAGAACCTGGTAAAGGCTTTGGTACAGGAATAGGTAATTTGCGTGTCATAATCAAATCATAAAGTTTAGAGTTCTGGAAAACGGTGGAGTCACTTTCCTTGCCATACGCTCCTATATCGACAAAAATGAATCTATATCTAGAATCTACAAGAGCTAATAAAACTATTGAATTATAGCCCTTAAAATTGTAAAACAGTGATCCACTGTGCGCAGGACATGTAATACGGACATGTTTACCATCAAGAGCTCCTATGCAGTTAGGAAAATTTGCTTTCTTGTCAAACTCAATAGCGACATCTTCTAGAACCTGTTTTGTTATAGGAGGTATATTTTGACTTGATAGATGTTTCCATATGGCGCGACAAACTGTCCTTACAATTTTTGCTATTGTACTTGCTCCTCGGAAGTAATTCGTATGCATGGTTTTAAAGTCACTGCCGGTTGCTAGAAATCTAAAATGAAATAATAATTAGTAGGCAAATAATAAAATAATACAAATGTAGGTATAATCAAACTCAAACTGCGCAGGTAATAGTGTTGCTAAAGGAATAGATTTTCAAAGATAGACAGGTAGTTTTTCAAAAAAGTACTCAAGAAATATTTTACATTATGGTTGTTCTAGGCAAAGTCAATCAGTTTTTAACTTGCCTAAGTCAAGAAAAAGCAGAAAATTGTTCTTTTTCGGCGGCCAGCCATTTATATGAAATTGGATGGACCGAAAGTACTTATGAAAGTTATATCAAATTATATATGTAGTATAAATGGAATCTAGGGAATTTTAGTCTTTATTACTATTTTTCACTTGTGAAGTTATTTGTTGCAGGTAATGATTTAGTCAAGAAGTGGAAGGCCATAAAAGATAATTTTGCTTAATATCAAAAAAAACTAAAAGATGCCAATCGATCAGGAGCTGGAGCTGCAAAAATTAAAGAATATCACTTGAATAAACAATTACAGTTTTTGAAAAAGGTTTCACAAAATGCAACTGATTCCAGTTTATGTGTAGCGGAAGGAGATATTGAGAATGAAATAACGGCATTGCCTCGTTATAAAAGTCAACCACGAAAACGAAAGGCAGATGATAAGGATGATATTGAAGAAGATTTATTGGCAATATTAAAAACACCTGAGAATAGACATTTGCATTTTTTCAAGGGGATTTTACCATCTCTACAATCGTTAAATGAGAATCAAACATTGATATTTCAAAGTCGGGTGCTTCAAATATTAACGGACATTCTTCAACCTTCAATTCATCAAAATACACATCACGGCTATAATCAAGAATATCAGCATCAGGGTTATAATCAAGGATATTCAACTATGAGATACGATAATACGGTTCAGAGTGGCTACCACACTTCTACTCCTGGAAGTTCGATTACTAAACAGAGGACTACCTCATCATCAAACCAACAACGTCCAATAAATTCACCATTTTTACTGGACGAAACGTCAGCTACTTCCTATGTTTCACAAGATGAGGAGTTTGATTTTTCTTAAATTGATCATTACATTTTTTAAGGCCTATTAAAGTATTCTTAAAGTAAGAAAATTGTATAATGCAAAAAGCTTTATTTGATTCTGTCTTGTTTCATTTGAACCTGGCTTTGTACCACTAGGTACCCCCAAACCATGAACACTAGTGATGCAAAATTTTTATCGACACCCCGCTAGTACCACAGGTGTATAAAGCCAGGGGTACAAATAAAACTAAACATTTGATTCCGAGTAAAAAAAAAATAAGAAACCTATTTGTTTTACCTTAAAGTTAAGCCCAGCATTTCCAAAGCAGTAACTGGTTTCCTTCCTTTATATTTTTTCTTATGTATATATTTTGATAACTCGCTTAATAGCTCTTCAAATGATGATATACTCATTCTAAAGTAGGCAACAAATTTTTTTTCGTCTTTCTTTAATGCTTCGTATTTTTTAGAAAAGAACTCGCCATTTGGATTCATACCCTTACTTAATGGATGTATCCAGTATCTTCTTTGCCGTATTTTTAAGATAGAATAATGTCTTCTTAATAACAAATAAGCAATAAGTTTATTACGATCCATCGCAGAGAGACGTCTATCCACACTCAAAAATCACGAGAAAATGGTTACCCTACCATAATGCCCTGTTTCGCGACGCCGCAACGCGGCAACGCAACTGCCGATTTTGGCGTTGCGGCGCCGCAAAAATAAGCAGTTTGCGTTATGTGTTTCGGCCCATAATGAGCAACATTCCATTTCTTAAAAAAAAACACAGATTGTGATAAATCATTTTTAATAAAACTGTACATGATTACATATATTTTCGTATAATTAGTTAGGACTTAATGGACATGGTTGACTCTGGATAATGAAATTAACGTAACTAAGCATTTATAACGACTTATAATAAAATATAATTAAATTGTTCAAATCAACAATTGCACTGAGATAGCATGAGTAACGTGACAAGACGTGAAATAATTATTATCATTTAAAATACATAGATAACATATATCTTTTATATATTATACGACTTCCTTGCTAGGCGTAGAAATTCCTAACGCTTCCTCATACCCCATTTTTGTCTCGTGTTTATCTGGAAATAAAAAAACATAAATATAAAAAGTTTTTATGAAGGCATTATGACACAGAAAGTTAATACCGATACAGAATTAAATCGGACGTAGACCCGCCGCGAAATAATGATGTCCTATTGATGTAAATAATATTACATATGCAATGACATCAATCACTCAATAATCGAGTAAACATTTCGAAGAAATTAATGTTCGTTGATAATGAATACAATGTGCGCCTTCCTTGACACGAGACAAAAAACGTTCGGCATTCGATTGATGTCGTCCAATTGGCATAGAGCCAAAACATCAAACATCAAGGTCAGATAAATGGAAACATACAAACCATTTTTAGATGCTTTCTTCTTTTTAGAGTCTTTATCGTCCGTCTTCTTCTTAGATTTCTTATGCTTATCAGTCTTTGTGACCTTTTCTTCTCCGTGATTTTCAGCAGTCGTCTTACTAGTCTTGGAACGTTTTTTGCCGTTAGACTTGGCAGTTACTAACTCAACGCCATCGGCTTCTTTAGCCAGTTCTGGTAATATTAAATCCATTTCTTTGTTTTGTTTGGATTTCTTTTCCTTCTTCTTTTTGCTGGATTTGTCATCGGTGGTTTTTCCGGAGGATTTCTTTTTGGATACTTTAGGAGTATCGAGTAAGACGGCGTCTGGGGTGGGGTAATGGCTTATCCTGGTGGCAAGGATTTCCTCTTCGCGAAGCGGTCTGAAAAGTAATCGCATAAAAAGCTTTTAGAATAGATAATTCTAATATGGATTTAAAAAGAAATATATAAAACAAAGTCACTTTAAGTAAACTCTTAGTGTTAAGTTCAGTAAGGTAACAGTACAGTCAACAGCAAAAGATCAAAATCATCTTTTTAAAACATCTTTTCGTGTGCCAGATGTAACAGGTTATACCAAAGTGTAAATTTTATTTGAAGTTTCAATCGGTCAAAAGATAATGATCATAATATCACCGAGGATCGAAATAAATGTGATCATACTTAAGTTAGGACACGTTATTTGTTCCTTTATTTCTAACTAACTACAATAGTCCGTTACTTTTGAATTAATTTACTGTTTATATTATTTTGGAACCCTATTTCATCATCAATTTATTTTGCTGTTGACTGTTTTCTCTCTAAGCATTCTAGCTAAGTAATCAACTTTTATATGTGTGCAATAAAAATTTATTGAAGTCATTTTATATAAACTAGCAGACCGCCTTTTGACCCAACTTTGCACGGATAATTATTCAAATGTCATATTCGCTTTTTGTCAAAAAAGAGGGGTGTTTATAAGATTGACGTGTATGTCTGCCTGGCACATCAAAGCTCCTAAACGGATGAAGCGATTTCGTATGAAAGGTGAGTTTCGCGCGAGTGTTCTTAAACATGTTTGATGAAATCGGTTGACCCGTTTAAAAGTTATGAGGGTAAAAAGTGGGGAAGGAAAACCGTAAATCTGCAAATATACTCTAGTCAGGTCTCAAATAAAAGCGCATCAACACAACGTGCACATTACAAAATAGTATGTCTTTTTACTTGTAAGGGAACTAAGGTTCTGGAATTGGGGGTTTTATAAATGGCGAGAAAGTACATGTTTTGTCGAGCCCACGAAATGTGAGAGAAAAACAAGAGAATTATAAAAAAATAAACAAAATTATTTAAATAGGCTTTTGTGGAATCATAATCTGTCATGAAGTTGAGTTAATATGTACGAGGATGGATCACAAATATTTAGAAGGTACATTAGCTCTTGTCTTCATCAAGAAATCGCATTATGGTCATCCATCAGTGTCAAATGACACTATAATAGGTAGAATTTCGTTATCATTCGTTTGTCCTTGTGACTCTGACATTTGTGTATGTTACAAAAACACAAAATTCATGCTAATTTTGACAGCTTTGCTATCTATTTTGCGATGGTTAATGTACAGGTTAGGTTGTAAATATCAGTTAAATTAATGAATAATGCTTGCACCACTAGCAAGTGGTGTAACTCACAGATCCAAGTCGAGATCGAGGGCGCGATGCGGGTCGTCGGGCAGCGCTGGTGGCTCGTCGTCCGACGCCGCGGCGCCCTCGGGCAGCTCGCCGCCCTCCGCTACTGTCGGCCGTGACACCACCTCATCTGTACACATAACAACATACACGGTTTATGCATTACTCCTGGTGAGTTCGCAGATCTTTTAAAATTCTCAAAGGGTATGAATTTAGTTTTCAGAGATGGAGTTATTCACTCTGCAACTCTGGGGAACGACGGAGCAGACAGTAGTATATTACGTAAATTGCGATGGAAAACTATTTCTAGTGTACTAATATAATGTTCAAGAATTTGTTTCGTTAAAGAGCCTAATACTCAAGTATTACAGAATCGAGTTTTATAAATATTTCGGATTGAAAGGTTATTTACCGAAGTCATAGAATAATAAATTACTACGCCCCGTAGGCTATAAATGCTCCTTTTTATGAGAATAATACCTACAGATAACCAAATTGTCAAAAAGCCGTGTCGTGAACTATATTTAGTTACATTCGGTGAATAGTTGAACTAAAAATACGCGGTGCACAATAGTAATCGAAAGTGGAACGTGTGTATAAACATGCTAAAAATTTAAGTTATGAAATCGCTATCGCTTTGTTTTGGTACAAACATGGCCATGCCAAAAAAAAACTTGGCAGATGGATTTTGCTGGTACAAAACATTAAAACCTCATGAGGCTATATTATTCCTCACCAAAATTAACTTCAGATATATAAATTCTACCATTATTTATTTATTAACCTTTTAAATCACTTTTATCTCTACTAATATTATATATATTGTAAGGGTAAGGTATATATCCAATAACGCTAGACCAATTTTAGATGAAATAATAGAATTGAGCAATTTGAACAAACCTTCGCTTTCTGACTCCGACGTGATTTTCTCCTTTTTGCTCTTCCGTTTCTTGGTGGGTCGTTTTTCTTTCTTCTTCTTTGAGCTTTCACGAGTTAGTAAGTACTTGTCAGATCTCTTGGCTATAAAACAAAAAATCGGTGTTGATTTAATGTTAATATTTTGAGAAAAACATTAAATAATACAAGGGATTTTGCTACTGGTAGTCCGTTGGGCAGAGATCAAATAAATTACTAAGGCTGGACAAACACATAGACCCGTGGTAAGCTCTGAGACGTTGTCTATAAATGTAGATAAATAATAAAATAACTTACTATGCACTTGCAGAGGCACTTCGAGCGCAATCTCTGCGATTGGAATGTCCTCTTGTTGGTAGCCGCGCGGCGAGTCGTCCTTCAGGTAGTGCGGGTTATTCGCCTGCTCCTGTCTTCGAGCTTCACGCAACTGTCAAAACATTAAAATGTTAAAATTTAAGAAAAACCCCCGATTCCAATTTCTTAATTTCCTTATAAGTAAAACACTATTTAGTAGTTAGGGCACGCGATGCTCTTTCATTTGATACCCCACTCGAGTATATTTGCAGATTTTCAGTTTTCCTTCCTCACTCTCAACCCCATCACTTTTGAACGGCTCCAGCGATTTTCATGAAACATGTCTAAGAACACCCGGGCCAAACTCACCTTTAATACAAAAAAAAACTAAGTTGAAATCGCTCCATCTGATCGGGAGCTATGATGCCACAGACAGACAGACAGACCGACAGACACGTCAAACTTATAACACCCCTCTTTTTTGGTCGGGGGTTAATAAATAACTCTTTATTGTACACCACAATAAATATAATACAAACAGTAAACAGTAACAAGACAATACATCGGAGTACAAATACAAACAATACAATTTTAGTGTTTTGCTTTTGGGAGTTAAGTTCATGAGGGAGACTTATGTGCTTTAGTTGTAATGATGGTGATACTGATGTTGGGGATATGATAGTTTTTTTTTCACATATCACGTAACCCCAAACTGAACAGAGGTTGTACTATGGGTGTTACGTGACTAATATACTACAAAGTTTTTTTTTTTTGTAAATTTATACATATGATTCATAGAAAACAGACCCGAAACCAGAAATTGTTGATCGTACAAAATCTGGTACCCCGGCGGGAATCGACCTTCCTGCGGCTCAGTCGGACCAACGCCCACCGAGCCACAGAGGTCGTCAATTAAAACTTAATGACTCACCATATCCAGTTCCTGCGGCGTGAACTGCGCCGTAGGCCGCGGGTCGTGGTGCGGCGCGGAGAAGACTGCGCCCTCGCCCTCGTCCTCGGAGCTCGAGCTCTCCGACGACCAGCTGTCTCGTGACAACCATTGCTCCAAGTTCAGACTAAAACAATACAATTTCATGAGGTTCGTCAGGAGTTCAAGCGCATTGTTATCTTTACCATACAGACTTGCCTATCGCGGGGATCGCCGCCTAATTAATTTTGTATCCGTGTGATTATGTTTATTTTTTTCTAATATTATAAGGAGTTACTGAGGTCAACAAGACATAACTTAACTCAAAAATCAATAGAATTCTAATATCAAATTCAAATAGGACTAACATGCAAGCAAAAGCTTTCACATTACAATCTCAAAATCCTATCATATGAAGAAATTCTATGGTAGCAAACGTAAAAAATACGCGTGTTATCAAGAAACTTCTTGTAAGACACAAGTGCCAGTTAAAAAGTGATGAATACTCACTCTGGTGGCATAGGTACTTTCTTCTGCGCTTTAGGCGCGACGGGTTTGAGTTCTCCTTCGAACATGTCCATCAACTCCGCGATGAGGCCGCCGCTGAAGCCTGGCGTTGTCTCACCATTCACATTCTCTGCATCTTCCACACCGTTACTGAAAACAAATACTTGTGTTAATTGGTTTAATCAGCACGTCGTTATTATTATAACAATAAAACTTTGAAAACCAGGCAATTATTTCCGTATACACTCAAAACTACAAGACACAATAACTGATTAGTGTCGGTATTAAAGAACGAATAAGGGTCCGACAGATATATACATATAAAATTTTCAAGCCTCTAATATTTATTTACTGTCTGTCACACGTATAAAAATCACTTCAGATGGAGCCTGAGTGAGGAAAATGTTGGATAAATCCATGTCGTTTCAAAAAGAACATGAAAATGATGATTGCTTTAAGCAATAAGACCGCCCAATTACGCATGGTAGGTTTAAATGTTGCCTTACTATTAATAATTTTGTATTTATGTTCATTGGTGTGTGTAATAATCTTTTGATTAAATTTCCATTCACTTGTAAATTAAAATATTTAATGTGTTTGTACCTACCAATTAGTAAAGGAAGAGCGATTTCGCGCCTTCTATCACAGATTTTAAAATAAATCTAAAAGAAAGTCTCAACACCACAAATTGTAAAAAAGTATGTAAGTTACTGAATAAATGCATTATTATTATTATTATATTATTTCTTTCACTTAAAACTGGAACAACAGCAACTGTTCAAAGTTACCTTTCATGAGAAACAAGCGGCATCGAAGCGTTGGGAATGAGTTCATCATCGTTGTTGAGGCGGCGCAAGGCAGCGTTCAGCATGGCGGAGGCGTTGTGCGCTCGCTCTTGCACTTCCATATCCTCACTGCTGAGTAGGGGCTTCATACCCGCAATGGCAGTTTCGAGGAACTACAAATAATATAATTACATATAATCAGTTTACAGCGTGTAAGAAATCAATAAATAATTCCAAAGATACACCTTAGTTAGTTAGGCCCCCCTGTTTTTCCGCACTTAGACTCAAAGGTGGTCCATTGTGCGTGGAGTGGGGCGCTAGTGTAACCAGCCCAACTCCGACCAAAAGCGCAGAAGTTTCCTGGGGTCTTCGCAGGCTTCTCGGAGTGACCTTAGGTTCTAAGGTTAGGTTACCTTACAAAGATACCTTTCTTAACAAAAAATGTTGTTATAAGCTAATCCTAAGTTAATGTTGTAATGTCAACAGGGCTCATGTCTGGGAATAAAATAATAGTAATAAATTTATGTGACCATATGAAACAACAAATAAATGATTATGATGATATGATGTCTTCAAATGAGGGCCATAATTTACAGCACCACTAAAGAATCAGGTCTTCTCAGTTTATCAATTTCAAACATTTTTATTCAAAAAATATTTCGTACAACCCAGAAATAAATTCTCAAACAATGTCTTTAGAGTTCCGTAGACAAATAGCAAAACTGTACTCCAATACTGCAGAAACTTTTTTTTAAGCTATGGATGACCTATTTTAAAAAGATATTGAGTTTTCTAATAAAATTTTGTTCTAAACTAAAAAGTGCGAGTAATTTGCGCGAGAGCAATATCCAAAGTGTTAAAAATGTCCTGTAACTTCTATATAATGATAAATATATAAATTACGAAATGTATTTGAAATTTAGGACCTGTATCAGCGCATTTTGCGACGAATACACTCAAGGCAATCCTTTTGGAAAGGTATGACTGGTAGAGAATGCTTCTAGCATTAAGTCCTCCTCTGTACATTGTTTTTTGTGCACAAAGTATAAATAAATAAATAAATAAATGAACAATATATTTATGTTTAAAATGGTAATATAACAGTTTCATAAACTTAATATCAAGGATGATAAACATTCAGTACAATTTACATTTTTAACGGGATATTTACCATGATTGATTGTCTTTCGAGTTTCCCGATATTTCGGCACAGTTACATGCGCCAACAATCAATCATGGTAAATATCCCGTTATAAATCTAAATAATAATATAAATAACCATGATAGTTTCAAAAGTGATATAATTCAGTACAAGTACAAACTCACAGATATAGCAGTAGTCAGGTCCCCGCGGGCCTCACAGAGCGCCAGTAGCTTCACGGTGAGCTTGAACGCCGCGTGCACGCAGACGGCGCGGGCTCGCATCGGACCGCCGCCTACAGCGCCGCATACCATCAGGGGCGCTATAGCTTCCTGCATTACTCACAGATATAGCAGTAGTCAGGTCCCCGCGGGCCTCACAGAGCGCCAGTAGCTTCACGGTGAGCTTGAACGCCGCGTGCACGCAGACGGCGCGGGCTCGCATCGGACCGCCGCCTACAGCGCCGCATACCATCAGGGGCGCTATAGCTTCCTGCATTACTCACAGTTATAGCAGTAGTCAGGTCCCCGCGGGCCTCACAGAGCGCCAGTAGCTTCACGGTGAGCTTGAACGCCGCGTGCACGCAGACGGCGCGGGCTCGCATCGGACCGCCGCCTACAGCGCCGCATACCATCAGGGGCGCTATAGCTTCCTGCATTACTCACAGATATAGCAGTAGTCAGGTCCCCGCGGGCCTCACAGAGCGCCAGTAGCTTCACGGTGAGCTTGAACGCCGCGTGCACGCAGACGGCGCGGGCTCGCATCGGACCGCCGCCTACAGCGCCGCATACCATCAGGGGCGCTATAGCTTCCTGCATTACTCACAGATATAGCAGTAGTCAGGTCCCCGCGGGCCTCACAGAGCGCCAGTAGCTTCACGGTGAGCTTGAACGCCGCGTGCACGCAGACGGCGCGGGCTCGCATCGGACCGCCGCCTACAGCGCCGCATACCATCAGGGGCGCTATAGCTTCCTGCATTACTCACAGATATAGCAGTAGTCAGGTCCCCGCGGGCCTCACAGAGAGCCAGTAGCTTCACGGTGAGCTTGAACGCCGCGTGCACGCAGACGGCGCGGGCTCGCATCGGACCGCCGCCTACAGCGCCGCATACCATCAGGGGCGCTATAGCTTCCTGCATTACTCACAGATATAGCAGTAGTCAGGTCCCCGCGGGCCTCACAGAGCGCCAGTAGCTTCACGGTGAGCTTGAACGCCGCGTGCACGCAGACGGCGCGGGCTCGCATCGGACCGCCGCCTACAGCGCCGCATACCATCAGGGGCGCTATAGCTTCCTGCATTACTCACAGATATAGCAGTAGTCAGGTCCCCGCGGGCCTCACAGAGCGCCAGTAGCTTCACGGTGAGCTTGAACGCCGCGTGCACGCAGACGGCGCGGGCTCGCATCGGACCGCCGCCTACAGCGCCGCATACCATCAGGGGCGCTATAGCTTCCTGCATTACGTCTTCTTCACTGTAAAACAAAACAGTATCGAATTATTTAAATCTGTGTAAAAAATTAAAAAGCCGCATCCAGCAATAAAATCTCCTAAAATTGTTTAATGTTGATTAAAAAAAAAAAAAGTAATAAGTGATTTATTTAACAAAAATACAGTATTACATAGTTATTGGTAGTACGATGAGGATACAAAAGTTTTTAACTGTGGAGTATCCTCATCGCCCTCCTCCAGGCTCTATATGATTACATTTCCGCGTTGATCGCCGCCCTTACCCCGCTCCTTCGCGCGATAGTCAACATTTATAAATTAAATTTAAGGAGCCACCGTCCACCCTGCATAAGTGTATCTGCTTTTTTGCAAATCTGATAATAATAATAATGTATTATCTTACGTGCAATACTCAGCCAGAACGAACGCAGCGGCGTATAGAACCTCGCGGGAGGCGGGTCCGGGCGGCGACGCGGCGGCCTTGCCGCAGATCGCGGCGCATTCCCGCGCGCAGAACGTACGCACCTCGGCCACTCGCGCGCCTACTTCTGTCAGCTGCCCGGCGATTATAGTACCTGGAAATATAAAGCGTATTATACAACTGTCAGTTATGATGGATCTCTAAACACTGAGTTCGTTTTTATGAGTTCCTTATCAGAAAAAAAGCCGTGTTGGCTAACTGGGAGGACACTCGACGTTCATTCCGAAGGTCAAACCCAGCCACGCACCTCTAGATATTTCTTCTTGAGAAATGTATGTGCGCTTTAAACACGTGCTTTAACGCTGAATTCAAACATCGTGAGGAAACCGGCATGTTCTGAGAACTTTAAGAGTTTGAAGGACATGTGACACTCACCAACCCGCACTTGGCCAGCGTGGTGAATTAAGGCCTTATCTCTCTCGCCAATGGAGAAGTCCCTGTGTCCCAGCGTAGCGAACGTTAATAGGGTGATGACTGATGACGATGAGTATAGATGTGCTCACCATGCTTAGAACTGGTCTCCATCTCAGTGAGCTCGGCCAGCACTGTGACGTACCACTCGAAGTCGACGACGTGTTGGTAGTTGTTCTGCGAGCAGATCTCGATCATGCGTGTTAGGAGCTCGTCTCGGTACAGTGTACCCTCCGCGCGTTCCATGTGAATCATTAGCTTCTTCACTATTTCCATTAAGTTCTTCTTTGAGACCTGCAAGCGTATAAAAAGGTGAAGATGATGAAATAGATAGAAAATTATTTTATACACACACCAAACAAAGAAACAATTCAATAAATATTAAAAACATAACCGTATGAATGCGTAATGGACGGCGTACCTAACTTATTAGGGAAATATTTTTTAAGTGATAAGTTGATATGGGAGTTACATTACGCCTATCCGTCTGTCTGCGGAAAATCCTTAAAACACGGTGAGATGTAAAACAACTAAAAAAATTATAAAATATATAATATAACTAACTGTGCCCCGCGGTGTTACCCGCGTTATAATAGATTTTCCCGCGGAATGACGTTTTCCCGCGGTAAAAAGTAGCCTATGTTATTTTTCAGGCTCTAGAGATTCTGTGTACCAAATTTCATTTAAATCGGTTCAGTAGTTTTTACGTGAAAGAGTAACAAACATCCATACATCCATACTTACAAACTTTCGCCTTTATAATAGTAGTAGGATAAATAACTATCCAAGAAAATTAGATTTAAATGAAAAGTCAATTGTGAATTTTATAATATGAATATGTATAATCGACTTTATCCATAACAATACATACCATACCATACAATAAGCCCAAAGCCCTCAATCTTATAGACTCGTCTTTGTCGTCTAAGCAGGCAAGCACCAAGTCTTTGTGAGCTTGTACAGATTTCGGGTGAGACTTAAGTATCCGTGACATCGCTAGCAGACCTAGGTATTTCACTGAAATATAAATACATTTTTATATTACAAACAGATAATTTAATAACAATTTTATATTATTCATCATCATAGTCTGTTTTACTGCTGCCCACTGCTGGGCCTACCCGGGTTCGTGACATTCACAACTATAATAGTTTAGATAACTTTTTACACACTTGTGTGTTACCAACTGTGAAAAGTGAAACTGAGGGATGCACTAGCATGTGGTAATAGTGGGAAGTGTCAGTTTATTTTTTAAACTTACAACCTTTTAAATATATATTTACAGAACTCATAGAGGATAGGATATTTAAATAATATACTCAAGTAAAACCATAAGTTAAGTCAACATTATTAAACAAATTTTTCCTTATGTTCAGCCTACTTTTCACTCGTCTATCTATATGGTGAGAACTTGGTTAATGCTATTTCATTTTGACGGAGGACGTTTATCAAGTCGCAATCTCCACTAAAGAAAACTCAGATATTATGAGCAACTTCTGCAGGTATCGCCAGCCCTCTACAATTTCAACTTTCTACCAGTAACATAGACTTTCCGTTGAATAACCTCGCTATTTAAAATAAGTATGCCATTTAGAGAAACTCATTTGCATTGCACTCTCCATAACACTCTGCAACGACCTTGAACAGGTGAGATACCGCAATACGAGTATAATCCAGGTTACAGGTCTGTATAAAACATTTAACTGTTTTTTACATTCCCAGAATCCAAGACAAAATTGACTGGTAAATGCTGTGTAAAAGCGTTTATATTTTTTTTAAGCGGGAGCACACTCGAGTTTCTTTCCGAAGGCCGTGAGTTCAAACCCCGCCTCTGGTTTTACGTCTTGAAAAATGTATGTGCGCTTTAAAACACGAGCTTTAACGGTGAAGGCAAACATCATGAGGAAACCGGTATGTTCTGAGAACTTTGAAGAGTTTGAAGGACATGTGACATTAACCAAGTCGCACTTGGCCAGCGTGGTGAATTAACGCCTAATCTCTCTCTCCTTACTTTTGACTACAGTCTAGCCAGAAGGCAGAGACACCGATGGAAAGAAATTGCCCAGAAAAACCCTTTTCACTCGGGTCCTAAATATGTGGTCGGGTTGTATGTATTCGGATAAATAGCCTTCTTTTTTTTAATACTTAATACAGAAGCATTTAAAGAACTTACGATTTTGATCGCTATCTTCAATGAGTATCCTTAGTTTCTGTACGCAGAGATGCACCGACGCCGCGTGGCCCGGCATCCCGCTGCTGATACTGATGAGCACGGCTATCACCGTGTTAATGCATTCGTATAGCAGCGACATAGCAGATGTGCTGACGAAAAAACATGTGTGAGGTATCCATTCAAACACTTTTTTACCCTACATTATGAAGCTTTCTGACGCATTCGCAACCGTGCACGATACCAAGTTATCTATGTCAAAAATGCAACAAGACATTATTGTACTATACATAAACGGTACATGAACAGGTTTTTGGAATTATTTTTTTATTTCATTAAAAATCATGATAATTAAAAGGTTATATTATTGTACGGGGTTACGATATAAACTTATACACATTAGCATAATTACAACATTATAAGCCTTTATTGAGAAACCACGAATTTTATTTCATGTGTTTCGTTTGTGAATCCACATCATCAATATTATAATTTCAGGCTTAGCTGATGGATACCATATATTCTTTTGGTATCTCCTTCATAAATCAAAGTTTTTAGTGAACCTATATTCTCAACCAATTCATAATGCAGTAATAATTTCATGAACCATCTATAATTGCATAGGTAGAAGCTATAAATAATAGCATTATTACAATTTGATTTGTTAATTGAACATGTATCGCAAAGTTCAAGAGAGCAAAAATAAACGAAACTTAATCAGCGTTCAGCGATAAGCTTCAAAACACTTAAATTTATTTTTGTGTTTTATAAAATAACCTTTAATTCATACTCGTAAATCCACATAATTTTTCGGTTCATATTTTAACACAGTGTGTTTGAATTCATTATTTGTTAAATACAATTACCAATAGCACAGGTTTGGTTCCATTTGTAATGGAAGTAGGCAGGAAACATAATTTATATGTGATGATGACATGTTTTAAAGCGATAAGATACAGCAGTTATGCCAATACTTACAATATTGTTTGTAAATACGCTGGAAGCTAACAAACGTTTATGTTCAAAAAGTGTTTCTTTGCGCAAATATTTTGGCTCATAAAAAGATACATAATCTGGATCGTTTCCGTTTCTAGTAGTTTTCTACGAATTTCTAGTGCACATACATTGAAAAGCTAAAAAGTGCTCTAATGAAAATAAAGCTATTTCAAAATAAAGAAAATAAGCTTTGGCCTTCCTACTCTAAAACTTTTGCTAGCTATAAATCTCAAAAATTGTTCTCAAAAAACTTAGTCGTTGTAGCTTGCCAATCGCCTATCTATACTATGCCAAATCGGTCAATTTCATAGCAATTGACTCACCTATGTATTAAGTTAGTTAATGGTTCTATCAGTTTCTTGCCAAGCCGTGGCTCTAATGGGGTTAAGGCACCAAACTGCAACAAACACAATGACACTACTTAACTCTAGCTTATGTGGGAGCAACTAAATAATTAACAGATGGCCTATCAGTCATACCTATAGGTATTAAACATCTTGTAATCTTCAGCAGCAAACATAATACAAAATGTGAAACTGGTGTGGCATATTTAAGTGTGGGTTGGTTACAATATTTTGGCAATTTCTAACTTACAACTTACTCCTACGACTAAAACTATTGAAAAAATTAGTTATTGATTTGTTGTGTGGAATGGAATGCATGATTTGCAGCATTTGTTTGTATTTCTTGAACACTTCGAAATTCTTGTTTGTTACAAATATACAAAATGTGTTTAATGTGAAATGGGTATTTTAAGTATTTTGCATGGCAAGGTTAAAGACTATAGTCATAATTATCATTGTCATTATTTTTCTTTGATCATCTAGAATCTCCTTCCTAGCCTATGATTAAAAATGTATCTGCCAAGATTAAAGACAAAATTGCCAAAATATTCAACACCTTAACTTATTTATTAGTGGTAAAATTAGAAATATTTATAAAATGTACATTGGTATAATAATAGTGAGGTGTAGTGAATGGATCTAGCTGTATTGCAAATCTGTTTGCTACTAGGAGGTACCTGCAAATAAGGTCTATCAGACTTTGTGTAATCTTTCTCCCAATGTCTGGTTCGTAATGTGTCATTAAACCAAACTGCGAATGAAGAATTCATAAAATGTGTCAAGTAACATATTTATAATAGTGTCACATATATCATTTCCATCAGGAAAATAGGCCTTCCTGTTATGCCATTTACTTAGGTGACTCATTGAAATAACTGCTATAATAAATGGAAATAAATTCAACAGTTTTCCTAAAATTTTTTATCAATATGGAATACCAGAGTTCAAGGTCAGTTTATCCCTATCTGTATATATAAAAACTTACCAGTTTGATGATTTTAATCAACATCCAGTTATTTGTCGATGTAGTCATCAGTTTGAAGAACACTGGAGCTAGTGAGAGATAGTTTTTGGGGTTCTTTCTGGCCAGTTCACACACTACATTTACCGCTGCTGATTGTACTCCTGTAAATGTGAAGTTGAATGGCATAAATTAAGTACAGGTTAAGAAATTTTTCAGTTTTTGTTATTATAAAAAGACTTTGTAAATCATATTTTGGCCATGTTTGATGCTAAGCCTTAGTTGGCTGTTATTGGGTTTTTTATGAACATAGCAAATGAATGCCAATTCTATCATATAAGTAGCTAATAAGTTATATTTCTTATTGGAATACCATTGGAATCATTTACACTAGAATATTACCTGGATCGGGATCTTCTAATTTCTCTTTCAGTTTTGGAAACGCTGGTCTGAGAGCTTCAGGATAACGTAGGAACACTTTGTACATCATCAATACAGCTTTCATTCGAAGGTACGGCTTAGTTGAGCTCATCTGATTTCAGACATAAATGTTAGAAATCAGTTTTAATATCAACATGTTTCTAATGTAATCAAAGCATATTACAATAAAAGCAACATACTTACCAAAGTCATTATATCATTGGCCAGATCCCTTGCTAGGTCATGAGAAATGAAACAGCTGAGTCCACTGAGGGCTAGCCCAGCCTCATACTGGTTTTGAGTATTAAGATCCTTTCGGATCATGTTTGTCGTAAGCATGAGTAGTTCTGAATCAGCATGAAAAGACTGACTTGCTGCTAAGTACCCAATTCGTTTGTAGGTAAATTTTGTTGAACTCATTACTTCTATAATATTGAAAATAGCCCATGATATATCATATCCTAGCATTTGAAGCTGAAAATAGAAAGTTAGTCTTAAACAGGTCATGTGATACATTTTGCATTATTGTTAACAGTACGGAAATTATTGTATTCTTACATAGGTCAATTTAGCAACAGCATTTGACTTTACTGCAATATTATCCTGGCGCAGTTCGACTTTTATCTCTTCCATGCATTGTGCAATGTATTTAGCCTGAAATAATGAAAGGACTTAAATAAATAGTTATTTACTTGCGATATACCCAGTTAATTGTATTCATAAATTACAACATAACGAATGTTGTATTCTAAGTAGATAGTCAGTAGCAAATATTTGTTTTTTAAAGATTTAGGAATAACTAAGGTTTAGTCAAGGGTTCTACCCCAGCACAGTAGCCTTTGACTGTGTTGATGAGTTAACATTTTTAATGAATGAAAACAAAAAGATTTATTCGTTTTTGATAGAAAATATTAAAAGAAATGGGCTTACCTCATTATCTTTGTTGTTTCTGATCCCTCGAACTAAATCCGTAAGGTTTTTATCAAACATACGTTCGAAGTTACCTTTAACTTTTTTCAAAGCCATAATGAAACACTTATATTCGTATTCATTTAATTACAATCAAGATTGTCCTGAATCTTAAAAAATTTAAAGAAACATGACAACAAAACTAAAAACTGAAAATATCTGAAATTCGTATCGACAAGCAGGCAGATCAGATTGTTTGACACATTCAATTGGAAATGTGTGACGTGCCTGACCAAGACATATAAATTAGAAAATAAAAAGTGACTAGGACATAGGATCAAGAAGAAGAACTTACACAAACCAGTTGGTTATATGTGAATAATGAGTTCCCTTGATCTCAGTGTTAAATGCTTCAAGGACCAGTCTTGATCAAAATGAGATAAGAGAGAGATTCATACTTGTGAATCCCAAGTTACACAATAAGCTGTTTAAACAGCTTTTTAACCCCCGACCAAAAAAGAGGAGTGTTATAAGTTTGATGTGTCTATCTGTCTGTCTGTCTGGGATATCATAGCTCCCGAACGGATGGAGCGATTTCAGTTTAGTTTTTTTGTATGAAAAGTGAGTTTAGTGTTTGTTCTTAGACATTTTTCATTAAAATCGGTTGTGCTGTTTAAAAGTTATGGGGGTGAAACAACAATATAAAATGTTTTTGGCATTTGAACGTTTTCGTTGAAATAGCTCTGACATATCAGAGTCCATCTGTTTTGTTTGATTTGATCAACATTTTTTTGCGATGAAACAATAAAATAAATATTTAAAATTTAATAAATCTTCTTAAATTCAGTTATAGTTAAAAAATGATTATTTTCTTGAGCGAATTACAAAAAGAACATCTAAACATTGTGCATAATTATTCTACCCAAGGTATGAAGCAAAACTAGTTAAGCAAAATTAGGATAAAATTAGAAGTACGACTGATAAAAATATTTTGTATGATTGCAGTACTTATAGACTTCTGCAAATTAGCAATCGATTTCCTATCTAACGGAATAAATGAGAAAAAGTACAAAGTTGCTGCAGGTAAGTTACAAACCAGCTATATTGTATACCTGTATGTCTGTAAAAAATTTAAGTAATCAGAAATAGTAGTCTTGATGCTGACCTGAACACTATATACCATATTATACTATATAGGTACCATCTGGAAGGTATAGTTTTTGACTTACATTAAAACAAGGACTATAGTGGATAAATTCAATTCAATTTCAAGGTAATAAACCTTAATTTAAGAAAAACTTAATTAAAGAGATTTCAATGCCTTAATTTCCTTAAAAGTTAAACACCATAATATTTTATAATGTGCATGCTATGCGCTTTAGTTTGATACCCCTCTCGATTATATTTTTAGATTTTCAGTTTTCCCTCCCCACTCTCACCCCCATAACGGCTTGGCTTTAGAATCCAGCCGCAGGATTTTGGGGGTGCTAATGCTCGATTTCAGATGGCATTGGTTTCCCCTTTCCAAAAATACCACCCACTCACTGCGGAGATGCATACTTTTTTTATTTTAAAACATTTTTGTTTACGTGAAATGGAACGTAATTTTTGTATCAAATTTTATAATATGTAATGTTTTTACCCTAAAATTACTTAATTAAATAGTATGTCTAAGAACACTCTAACTAAACTCACTTTTCATACAAAAATAAAAATTGAAGTCGCTCCATCCGTCTATCGGGAGCTATGATATCCCCGACAGTCAGACCGACAGACATGTCAAACTTATAACACCCCTCTTTTTTGGTTGGGGGTTAAAAAGTTATTTTATGCACTGTATCACTACTACATAAAAAATATGAATATTGAATAGTATTGTAGAGAATATGTTATTTTATTCAATATGATATGTACAGAAACAATTATTATTCAGAAAAGGGATTAGTCTAAACTAAGCATTAACTATAATTAAACAACTGCATGCATTGAACCTTCAAACTATTTTGAAAAATATTGAAAAATAAAGCAAGTTCAACTTTTGATTTTGAAAAACGGGCATTACTTTAAATAAGTTGTGACATTATGTAGGTATATTTTAAATTTCATATTTTATTAAATTTTTTGTAGAAATGTACACATTTCATATTTTATTGAAAAATTATTACTAAACAGATAAAAATTATGTCTGGTGTTTGTTACCTACTTCAAATTTTAATATTTATTTTTCTTGCAGAGAAGCTGAACATAACTGTTGATGATGTTAAGAATCTTATTCATGCATTAATTTATTTAATTGTTGAAGGAAGTAAACACAATGTAAGTAACATAATAAACTTGGTGTTCTTGGGAAAGCAATGCCCAGGCACCTTCAGCTAATCAATACTCAGTCATTAATAAATTAATTATACACTATGTTAAGATGTCAACTACAAGACTTTGGCTTTCCTCATAGATTATATCATCTTAGATGTCCCACACTGTACCAGTATTTCCGCAGCCTTGACATATTTATTGTAAGACCCATCCAGTTGCTCCATTCTCATTGAACAAATACTATATTGTCAGCAAATTAAAGATTCATGAAGTATATACTGTTACAATAATCTTTCCATTCCATAATTTTGAAGACATAATTATCTCATTGTTTTTTTAAGAAAATATTTTTTATAGTCTGATTTTTACTCAGCCCATAAAGAGGCGTTTTATACAGACACCTCAATATAATGCCAGTCACCCATGTTCTTGACCGAATAGGAAGCTGTTTATTGTCCACCAAAGCTTAACCAATCTGCAAAGTTATACTCCTTGGTTTTATGTATAATGTACCATAGTATAAATAAGAGAACTGAGATCTGCACTGACATCTCACATAGGAGTCGTCATCATCACCCTATTAACGTTCCCAGTACATGTACTTCTCTCTTGGCGAGAGAGATAAGGCCTTAATTCATCACGCTGGCCAAGTGTGGCCTGGTTCGAGGTCACATGTCCTTCAAACTCTTTAAAGTTCTCAGAACATGAAGGTTTCCTCACGATGATTGCCTTCGCTGTTAAAGCAATGTTTTTATTTTTAAGCGCACATTATGTACCTACACATAATTTCATCATTTACATTCTATTAGCGGTGCCCGCGGTGTTACCAACATTATAATGATTTTATCCGCGTATGTCCTAATCCTATGTCCAACGGATATGTATAAATCATTATCATAATAATAATATTAACTATTACACACCAAGATAAAACAATACAAAAGGTACTTAAAGCTAAATACAAAATGCGTAATGGGCGGCCTTATTGCTTAAAGCGATTTCTGCCAGACAAACCTACACATACATACACTTTCCCATCTATAATATTAGTATGGATCGTTTATTGTAACTAGATATTACCAGACGCAAGAACATGTTTGAAAAGAGATAAAACACGACAATGTATGCGCTCATTAATTATTTGATGTTTAACCAACTTTTTAATACTACACCTGGATGAATAAAGTCTACCAAAAGTATACTTAATGCACCTGGGTGAATTAACTCAGGCGAATTGAGTATATTGATTGCCCCTTAAAATTTTATGATTTGTGTACTTAATTATAGTTATCGGAGTCGGATTTTAAGTCGTCATTGGCAATTGCTGGTTTCACTGATGAAAAGCAAGAGGTTTTGGTGAAATTGCACAAGTCAAAGAAACCAGAATTGTCTGAAGCACTATGCCTGCTCCAGCAAAGAGATCCAACCTTCCAAGATTTTAATTGGAGATTCGAAATACAGGTAACTAATAAGTTAAAGCTTAAACCTTATGTTGGAGTTAGATAAATCTTACGCCATTGTCATTGACAATGATGATGATGACACATTATGTTCGAGGTAGATAGGTGTAGTATCTGTGTTATATACACAAGGTGTTCAAACTAGGTATATGTATAAAGCGGAAAGGGTTAGACGTATGACGATTTTTATTTAATACATACTTGTGCTTTATAAAAACATACCAGTCCATGAGAAAATAAAGCCTTGTGATGGTTCGAACCAACACATGATTTATTTATCACTCAGCGATAATATTTCAATGGCCTTACCTAAATAACCCATGTCAATTGTCGTCAGATTTGATGCAATGTCAATCAAGATATTTTCGTGTGTAATTAGGCTACCTGGTAATAATAATTGTGGAAAATCACGCTGAGCAGACGGTTACTTCCTAAGTAAATACAAGTAAACCATACAATTAACCTCTGATAAAATACTGATAAAATTCTTATCTATACAAATATGTGTTTTGCAGATTGCGACTCGATTTCACATGGAACAAATAAAGCCTACAATAACTATGCACTTCGTCATGTTGACTCCGAAAAACTTTGGGCAGTTCAAAATGGAAAAACATGATAGGCACAGTCGAAGGAACACTTCTATGTCGCCTATTCGTGTAAATTCAACAATTCAAGATGCTAAAGCAGCTAGCCAGTGCCAAAATGTCACCACCAACGTGTTTTTGCAATGTGATCTACAGAATTTGTTACATTTAACTAATAAATTAGAACAAGCACTCAAAGAATCTAAAAGTCAGCATGTGAGGAGGGTACAAAGAATTTTATAGTTTAAATTTTGTATGACATTTCTCTTATAGATATTATATTTATAGAATTTTATCAATTTATCAACCAACACTCATAGTACTGTAAATTATCTCAGAAGTTAAGATTTCGTTTTTAATATGCTAAGTATAAGTAAATAAATGAAACAAAAATATATGTATAATTTATTATTCTATTCATGGCAACTTTCTTTATAATTTCCCCTAAAACGTTCTGATTTACGTACGGTAGGTACGTGCAGTACGTACACACCTCACCTCGTCATAGAAATAAAGTGAAAAATGTCTTAAAAACTACTGTTCTTAGATCCGTAAACGCATAGAATCAAGTTAGGCCTGACGCTGTGCGTTAAGCATTTAATGTCAAACTCGTACAAGTGTTCCGTCGAGGGCCTAGCCACATAGCACCTAACATTTTTAGGAAAACGCGCCCGCGCGCCACGTCCTCGTAACATAGCGTCAGGCCTTATGTCTGAAAATACATTATTCCGAAAAAATATTTATAAATTTTATGCAGAAAAAGAATAAGACACATCCGTAACTTTCGCACGCACAGGATTCGAACCTGCATCTCTGCTAGCTCGCTGGGGCGCTATCCCAGAGATGCAGGCTCGAATCCTGTGCGTGCGAAAGTTACGGATGTGTCTTATTCTTTTTCTGCATAAAATTTATAAATAGTTTCACATACAAAGTGAGGTTTATCACTTCTTAAAAATATTCAAAAAAAAAAAAAAAAATTATAAAATATCTGTATTTATCATATCAAGGTTCAATTTATAGTATGTTATCTGACGTACTTTACTGTAATTGTTAGTCTGTTCGCTTTATAATAAATTAAGGTTCCCAGTACCAACTTCCTGATCTGGTACATAGTATCATCAAACTTGGAATCCCTCTTACATTTTAATTGCATTGATTTTATTAAATACTAGCAGCCCGCCCCGGCGTCGCACGGGTAAAAAAAATTTCCCGGTAATTTTTAAAGTTTTTTGTTGAAATTAAGTTATGTCAAAGACAATTTTATGATTGTTTTTTAGATCATTAAAAGAGCTATTATTCTTTAATACATCTTTTTTGTGTATCTTGAACCGTTTTCACGGCGCACGCAACGGAAGGCTTCAAAGATGAAATAATTTCTCCCGTTTTTTACACATTTACCACTATATCTTTGCTCCTATTGGTCGTAGCGTGATGTTATATAGCCTATAGCCTTCCTCGATAACTGGACTATCCAACACAAAAAGAATTATTCAATTCGAACCAGTAGTTTCGGAGATTAGCGCGTTCAAACAAACAAACAAACAAACAAACTCTTCAGCTTTATAATATTAGTATAGATTTCAATGAATATCATTGTAATAAAATTAAAGCAATTAGGAAATTCCTAATTTTCATCAAAGGCAACGCATCCAATTTAACATGAGAGATAAAAATGAATTTATTAATTACATACTAGACTAGATCACTTTTAATTAAAAATAATGTCTATTATACTGCCTGCTATACAAATACATAGGTAGGTACTATATTTATCTTGCTATTAAATATTTCTATTGATATTGCATAAAAATTGTTAAAAAATTGTATTAACAATTTGTTATTTGTTTGGAATCAGAATATTTATGAAATTGAATATCAAAATTAAAAGACGATAGTACATTATTTAAATTAGGTTTTCGTACCTCAAACTAAAATAAAAGAAACATAGTGTCACTCTTTCCCGTACATAGGATATAGGTATGTCATTTAATATGTGTGCTACACATAAAATGACCATGCATTGGACCAAGATTTTGTATGATTTTGCCTTCATCTGTTCTAAAATGCACAGTTTCATGTAAAATTTCAAGATTTTAGGATGGCTGAAAGTGCCCTATAGGTTTTGATTCCCTTCCGATTAATGAAAATTTGAGAAAAACGGTAGTAGATTATACTGGCTGAGACTTAATAGCTATAAATGCCAAATTTTCAATAATCGGAAGTGAATCCAAAGGTTTAAGTGTCATACGGACCGTCATCAGTACGGATCGCTCTGCGTATGTCTTTTTTTAGGGTTCCGTACCCAGTGGGTAAAACGGGATCCTATACTGAGACTTCGTCGCCTGTCTGTCTGTCACCAGGCTGTATCATAAGAACCGTGATAGCTAGAGAGTTGAAATTTTGAAATTTTGCGCGAGGTCAGTACTAGATAGGTATGATGGGTGACCGTAACTGTATCTATTTGCACTTTTAATCAAAAACATTTAATCTGAATCATAAAGTGAACATTTAACAGTTTTAAATAAATCTAACGAGTTATCTTTATAAATAAAAATGAATTGTTGTTCGTTAGTCTGATTAAAACTCGAGAACGGCTGAACGGATTTATCTTATCATAGTCTTGAAATGTTCGTGGAGGTCTAGGGAAGGTTTAAAAGGCGAGAAAAAAATCGAATAATTGCCAAGAAAAATAAAAACCCGTGCGAAGCCAAGGCGGGCCAATAGTATTTAATAATTGATACCTTTAAAATCAAAGTCTTTCTGTTAAAAATTTACTTGTTACATAAGCAGTTTATTTTGAATATAATATAATCCTTATATATTAATATGAATCTCAAAATGTGTTGCTAAAGCGCATAACTCAACAACGTATGGACCATTTTGAGCAATTTTTTTTAATAAGTTCTTTGGAGTTCAAGGATGATTTTTACGGCAAGTAAAATTCGAATAAGTGACGGGAAAACAATTTTAAATAATGACCCGTGCGAAGCCGCTAGCCGGGGCGGGGCCGCTAGTAAGAAAATAAAATTTTGTTGCAACTCTACTTAAAACATGGCAACTTATTAAAATATTACAGGACAAATACCGGTTTTATTAAATGCTGAAATTTTCTGACTTCCGCGCGCGAATTAATAAACGAAAAAAAAAATCCGGCACGAGAAAAATCATCAAACCGCAGGCAGTGACGCTAGTCTACGTATATTCTGGTCGATACTTACTAGCCCGTCCGATATTTATGTAACTAGGTATACAGGGGAGTTATACTCGGTTTTACATAAGTAGTTGTTAAAAAAAATGATTTTAAAATAAATGGACACATTAAAAATACTTTGGCAAAATACCTACGCTTTCTTTCCAATAAAATAAATTAAAATTTAATTATTAGTATTAAACTGGTCACGTGATATGCAGATTAAAAATAAGGTTTTTAAATTAAGCTTATTTAAACAATCTTGGGAAAATATGAGTCATAATGGAAACATGTTTGTTTATTTACCTGTATATTTTAAATTTTATCGATTATCAGTTTTTTATTCAAAGTACCTTTTATAAATTAACGTCGCCCGCCGGACCTGTCAGTCTTTCTGTTCTTTATGTTCGGGAAAAACTCACTGAACTACTTTTTGCCGTTCGAACGTTACAGGGTTCGTTTGAACGGATCTGCCGTTTTCTGCATAGTAGATTCAGGAGAAAGGTTTTCGCATCCGAGCATAAACGGTTAGGGCCAGCTAGTTATTTTTCCTCGTTCCTTGTGAGTCGGTCGCTGAAAATTGTATTATTATCCGTTTAAAATACATCAAGTGTAGAGACAGCAGAATAGACTTAATTTAGTCTGCGCGAATTTAGAGGTGTATATTCGCAGTTTTTAAATCTAAAAACATTTTAAAATAATAATATTGTTAAATTATTTGATTGAGGTTTGTAGAACCAGCGGTCCAGGATAGATATAATTTATTTTACTTTGTTTATTTGTCGTTTTGCTATAAAATACACAACGTACCTACCTGTACGCACAGTATCTACGTCTTGTGTACAAAAGCTATTAAATGTTATCTTGTGAGCTTCTTATTTACTTACTTTATTTCATTTGGAATCATTACCTTAAGACATAGGTAAGCAATAAGTAGGTGTCTATCTAAATTACATTTCTTCCCGCTCAAGGAAGCATGACATATCTTTTTTACTGATAAGGTACATTTTTGTAACTCACTATTCATGCAATACGTAAGATTTGTAGCGATTTAAAAAACATGTTTCATAATTGATATAATTGTTGTGTCATAATGGCAAAAAAATCATATCTTATTTAATTTCGTACAATCACTATTTACTTACATAAATTTTCTTAATCATTACATTTTATCTATCAATCTGTAGGTACCTACATTTTAAGATTATAAAATTAATAATTCAAATACCTACCTGTAACTCGTAACTCCCGACATTCCGTCTACTCTCATAACTCTAAATCCCTAATTGAAATTTGAATGAACATCTACCATCACTGAAAAAAAGGGTGGACGTTTGACAATAATTTTGGAGGATTTCTGAAAAAATCTTGTCTTCTTTCCAACTCTTTTATACAACTTTGCGGTACTTATCTAGAAGAATGTACTAGCCCCTTATCAAGGTCAGCTGCGGTGTTAGCATTAATATCTTATCCGTGGAAATCCAATTTTGGCTGTCATGATCATGATGAAAGTTTTATTCAGTTTAGCTAGTTGTTCGCCTCAGACAAGAACTCACGAACACAATTTCAGCTCTATTTATATTTATTTAATTTATTTATTTTATTTAATTTGTATAATTTTATTAACTGTTATTTATAATTTTTGTATGCTCCTGTAGCAGAATTAATTGTACTCTAAACTAGTCTTACTACCTGACTCCATGTAACTGTAATTAATTCACAAACAATAAATGATTATTACTGATTATCTTTGATTTTTCTATAGATCATTTAAAACAATCGGACAATTTGGTGAAATACTTCGAAAATTATTGATGCGAGTTTTTTTTTGACAAGTGAACCAGTAAAACTTAGTGATTAACTCTCTGAAGTTAATTCAAAATGGCGTTCAACTGAGTAAAATTTTTTTCACTTTATAATTTTATTTAACTCGACACTGGCAAATTGGCGCTTCAAGCGCACAGTCCAATTACAAGAAACTGAACTGAACTACTCTCTGAAGTCTGAAGCGAACTATAAAATTCTATTGACCGTTTCTACATTTACCTATTATTCAACCATTCATGTTAAACATCTCAAGTTTAAACCATTTTATCTCTCTCTCAATAATTTTATTTTTGCTCCAACTTTGTAAGATTATTTGTTATTATTATCTATTCACTTGCCTTTTTTTAAGCCAAAGGGTAAACCTTGCTGAAAAACTTGCTGTGCCACCAGTCGCAGTCGGGCCGAAATTAAGAGAACTCTGTAATTCATGTTTTGTCATGGGAAAATATCACTGTAACGTAAAATTTCTAAAACTATTTTTATCATATAGATTGAGTTTTATGGAGTCCGGAATTTAACTTGTAATTTTATTTTTATTTTTCTATCTAACTTTGACTCTTAATACTTAAATGCTTTATAAGCTAAATTTTTGTTTACGCGAACGGTTGGCTATTCTGAATATTTTTATTATTAATAAAGACAAGACTTAATAATGTAAAAAAGTAAGTAAAATTAAATAGAAATATTTAAAATATAATACATTTTTTTTGTACAATCCTAATACTTGTATGAATAGTCTGTGGAACAAGCTACAACTTTGCCCACGACGAATTTAGAAGAAAATCTCATCTTGATGGCTATAACATAACTGTCAGGGTCAAGCGCAATATCTCAGGTGTGTGGAAAAAAAATACTGAAAACATCAACGTTATATTTTTTTAGATATCTTCTAGGCAAAGTTGCATACTTAGCATCAACTTTGCCCACGACTTTGAGTCTCTATAATGCGTAAACTTTCCTTACTTTTTAAACAATTTGGACTTAATTAGCAAGACATAAAGGCTAGCTGTGCCCTGCGGTGCTACCCGCGTTATAATGGATGAAGTACTCTTAACCAACAACATAATTTATTAGAATAAAGATTAATATTATTATGTTGATACAACTTAAACAAATTATTTCGACCAAATAAAAACGGTTTTTGTGAGTTATTCTTAAAAGATAGACGTATACCTACTAATGCGGACTGTTTTTTAGATCATTAAAAGAGCTATTATTCTTTAATACATATTTTTTGTGTATCTTGAACCGTTTTCACGGCGCACGCAACGGAAGGCTTCAAAGATGAACAATTTCTCCGTTTCTCCCGTTTTTTACACATTTACCACTATATCTTTGCTCCTATTGGTCGTAGCGTGATGTTATATAGCCTATAGCCTTCCTCGATAACTGGACTATCCAACACAAAAAGAATTATTCACTTCGAACCAGTAGTTTCGGAGATTAGCGCGTTCAAAGAAACAAACAAACTCTTCAGCTTTATAATATTAGTATAGATTAATTGTCAATCAAATAGATAGGTTTAGGTATACAACGAAATATCCTCAAAATCCAGGCAATGTTGCAGCGTTCTACGGTACCTAATAGAGATTAAAGAATACTTTTGAGAAAGCTTGTTGCATTTGGATGGAATTGGGAGAGACATTTGCCCAGCAGTGGGACACAATACCTATAGGCTAAAACTTAATACGAACCCTTTACGGATATGTTTATTTTTTTATTTTCATGAAGCTTTATAAATACTTTGTAGCTAAGTATAGGTTTATTTAGTAGCTATAAATTCTGCCTGGGCCTGGGTCTCTAACTTAAATTCACATAAAATAAAATAACATTGGCAGATACAATCTTCTGTATCTATGAAAATATAGGTAGGTACTGAACACTGAAATAGTAATAAGTAGGTACTTCATCATCTCTTGGTTAGTGCTAGTCATGCTTCAATAAATGAACAACAGAATAAACAATAGTTATCTCCGGCACCGTCGCGTACTGAGCGATAGCGAAGCGGCTGACTGTTTGGCTTCAGACATAAAATCCAAACAAAAACGTCATGGCGCACTCCAACCAAATCAGTCTGACGGCGCCACTCGCACAGGCAGCCCGCGTTCACACCTTTTCAAGAACTATCTGTGATAAAAACATAACTTAATTCTTATTACTTTATTAAAATACAAATCGTTAAAACAAAACATCAACGGTGTGCACAAAACCTAGTAATAATTTTAACTTCTCGACTCGAACATTCCGAAATTGTCGAGTGATTCCTGTTATTAGCGTGATGCTGGTGACTGACTATTCTGTTCTGAACATATAATTATGCAATATACTTCAAAAGAGTAACCTCTAAAAGCTATAGGAACGTGATAATAAACGGTGTTTTTTTTCAACATTAATCTAACGGCTTTGGACAATAACTAGTAAATATGGATTCAAAAGTGGTATTAAAAAACAAAAATCCTTATGAGGAAGCTAACTTCCTGTCTAAGATATTTATTTTGTGAGTATAAATTGTTAAGTTCATGATCCTAACTAGGTACTTTAAATTAAGATAAGCCTCCATTCAAATTCATAAAATGTATAATTGTCTCTACATGCTTATGTATATTATATATAATTCTATACCTACCCCGTCTGGTTATTTTTAATATTTACTCATATAATTTTTGGACAGTATAGACTTTAGATTGTAACCTATACTTTAAATAATGCAATTATACTTGTTTCACGTGGATGTTTTCAAAGGTCGTTGCCTGGCAACGAGAAGTAAGATTTTCCTCGTTCTTTATGTACTGTAGTTATACCTACAGTTACAAAGATGACTTTAAAGTCTTAAATCTTTAAATATTATGTTAAGGAATAATATGGTTTGATACGACTAAAGTATATTAATATCGTGTGATATTACTCAAATTGACCGTAATTGCTCAAGGGTGTGTTCTTGGCCCTTTCCTACAGCTCGCTGCCTCAGTTCCATTTGTGAAATTAAAGTAATGTTATGAAACATTTGTATAATGAAACTGCTGTCTTGCTAGTTTCTAAAATGCATTACATGTTAAGAACCTAGGTACGTACATACTACTCTGTCTGTAGAGTCTCGCTTCTTCAATAAATCCTAATCACAATGTGCCTACACTAGTTGATTGAACTAATTTACAGTGATGACAGCAATTAAATGTACCTAGCATAAACAGTGGTGTTCTTCATATATCTTTATTATTGAAGTTGTTAATACTGGGTTCAGTTGTAAAATACTTGGACCTTACGCATTTAGGTTCAGCTGCCTCCCGGCGTTTTAATAGATTTTCCTGCGAGAACTTCCCAAACTCAAGCTATCTATAGAGATCCAACTTTCTAACCGATTTGGAAGGCAAAATGTCCTTCGAATTAAAGGTAAAGGATAGAAAGAGACACAGAAACACGTACAAATGTGGGTAAACAACACGGACAAATGTAGGGCGGATACCTAATTTAAATTCATGCAATTAAAAAAATAAGACGCTTTAAATGACGTATTTCAGTCGAGAGGCAGAGGCTTGTTTTAAATAAATAATTTGACAGGTTAAATTGTTAATGTACAACGAAATTTCAACACACATAGTTAGGTAGTTAAGATTAAATAAATAAAATTAAAAAAATACGTGCATCAACGTAAATTTTTCCAATATTCGTTTATTAAAAAGCAATTTACTTATCATTTATTCATATATCTATGTAACGTCGTGTTATTCAAGTCAGTTGTTTAGTAAAGTGATCGTGCTGTTGCTCCAGCTTAATATAATTTTGAGTAAATAAAGACTTTAAAAAATATTCTGTACCTACATCAAAAGTATCAGTGGTATTAGTAAGAACTCCGAATTTTTTATAACTACAAAATTGTAAAACTGATGAAGCTGTGTTGTTCTATTCGCTTCTACAAAGTTATTTCCATAATATATATTTTTTTCAAAAATGTTATAGTACTTAATTTTAAGTTGACCTGTCCATGTCCTGTTGTGTTTCCTGTACTTCTAAGGAAATTAACGTTTTAACCTTAAATTTGGCCTGCACCTTTGTATATACTTATTATAGGATATGTAAATCAATTTGTGAAAACAATAATAATTTTTTTGATTACTCCTCTCTTACAGTTCAAGTTTTCCCCTTTTTCGGAGAGGATACAAAGAAGGGTTGACAATCGATGATTTATGGCAAGCTCGCGAAAAAGACCAGTCAGGTCGATTAGGAAATCGGCTGGAAGAAGCATGGGAAAGAGAAAAAGAAAAGGCAAAGAAGTTTGGGGGGAAGCCAAGCCTGACCAAAGCTTTAGTTAACTCATTTTGGGTGGAATACATGTTTTGTGGACTTCTCTGTGGCTTGTTGTACATTATTGTTTGGTACGTATCCGAAATACGGTCATGTATTTATCAGTTATGTTAATAAGCTTTTGTATTTCCTTATTTATTATCTTAGTACTGAGAAGAGTCGACCGGCACAATTTAAATGCAATGATAATAAAGTATTTCATGGATGCATGAGTTTAATAACTACTTACATGTATACAACTTTTTGTTCACATAAGATATAAATACAATCTTTGAATACATACCTACTCTAAAGGTAGACTTTTACTTTATACACTTAAAAGGGTAATTTTTGATTTGATATATATTTTTCCAGGCCTCTTATACCCTATTCATTAGGTCTATTTATCAATTACTTCTCGGGCGTCAAAGATCAACAGGCGTATAGAATGGCTCATATTTACAATTTCGCCCTGAACTTCTTCAGTGTGTGTTCTGCTCTGATGATGAACCACAGCAATCTGGTTCAAGGCAGGGTCGGCATGCGAGTCAGGATAGCATGTTGCTCGTTAATGTATAGAAAGGTAAGTTACTAAAAGTGGAAACTCCCAAATCTATACAAAGCTGAATAGTTTGTTTGTTTGAACGCGCTCATCTCAGGAACTACTGGCCCGACTAGAATAACTATTTTACTGTTAGACTGTTAGCCTATTATATCGAGAAAGCAAAGGTGTTAAAAACTGGCTAGTTAAATAACATGAGGTTCCATAGGTATACCAAATCCTATAGTTACATGTCGTTCTTTATTTGTACCTATGCTAAAAGTTATTGGCGTTTAAATTTTATAATTATTAATAAGTATGTACCTAACTATAACCTGAGAGGTCTTATGTGTAGAGTAATAATAATTAAAAATAATAGAAATAACCCGTTTAATATTCAAACGTTATTGGCATTGAATTTTTATATAAGCGGTATTTTATAATCTCTAAATACTGTTAATTAGGTTTAAAGAGAACTTACGGACAAATGGCAATAATAACAGCCCTTTTATTATGGAACTTCTTAGCGTTTGTGTTTACGTATTTGTACAAAGTCGAAGCGGGTCACTGCTCACTGGTATATTTTAAACGTGAAAGAAAGAATTATCACAATAATTAAGGTTAGTAATAATAATATTCTACTCCACTAATATTATGGGGCTGTCCATAAATTACGTCACTTTACGTGAGAAGTGGTGGATGGGGTCCACAAACCGTTCATTCAGACAGGGGTGGAATTTTGACAGTTCCCTAAAATTTGTATTAAACAAATAACTTGCGAGTAATTTGAATATTATATAGGTACATTTAAACAATTTTTTATTTAAAACCAAAAGCTTTGAATGATATAAAACAAATTACTGTCTAATTCAAAGTTGTAAGTAATACTTCTTAGTCGCTTAGTAATTTTACCTGTAAGCAATCAATACTATTTATTGTGCTTCAAATAAATACAATATACGGACAAGGTCGTACAAATTATCGCACGCGAAAAAACTTACCTATATAATCGTTTAACATCAACTCGGTATAGGTAGGTATACATTATGTTAAACCTTAAATCCCTTGGTTTCCCACGACCAAATAGAGAAAACAAACAATTCTACCAGTTCTTTACAGCCCGATGACTGTTGTTTTTTGGCTGAAGTATCATATATTTGGATTTATGGTACTTTCGGTGCCTTTTACATTGGTAAAATTTTTCATTAGAACAATTCCACATTGGTAGGTAACAAAAATTATGAAATTCGATAAAATTTAAAATATACATGCAAATAAACACAAATATCTCCATGTGACTTTTACTTTCCCATGATTGTTTATATAAATTTAAATATTTTTTTAATATAATTAATTAATATTTTTTCCTTAATTAATTTATATTATTTTCTTAACAACTGAACTGATTGATTACATCGCGGTTCAACTGATTCGATAAGATTTGCCAGAGCTCGATGCGATAAGTATTTATGTTGTAAATGTTTCCTTGTTGAACCTATCTCCATAATGTAGGTATACCCTTTACTTAAACTATATTACGGACAGAAAGAAATGAGCTTCTTTCGAATTAAGTATTCGAACTCATAATACTTATCAGTAAGTTATTTCTTGAGTACTAGGTCTAACAAGCGTATTATTTTGCAGATTTTGAGACTGGATCGCAACGGTATGAGTAAAACGGAAACAGGGCAAGTGATAAACTTAATGTCGAACGATGTGAATCGCTTTGACATGGTAACCCTGTTCTTGAACTACATATGGGTTATGCCTATCGTGGTGCCCGTGGTTTCCTACTTAGTGTGGCAACACGTCGGATTAGCCACACTTGCAGCTCTTGTTGTTATATTCCTGCAAACTGTTCTTGTCCAAGGTGAGTTCATATTTTAACTAGACGTCACAAAATATAGACAATTCTTTCAGCCTCGATTTAGTACCAATAAAATGCTTCCGTCGGTTTTTAATTATTATGTTTTGTTTAGTAAGAGTGCAATGTCACGATTTAATAAGTATACGAAAATAACTTTTTTGTAGCATATTTGAGTAATCGGCAAGGCATCCTTCGAGGGAAAATTGCAAAACGCACAGATGAACGAGTTAAGGTGATGAGTGAACTTGTAAATGGCGTTCAAGTTATCAAAATGTATGCCTGGGAAAAACCGTTCGAGAGCTTAGTTGCTAGACTGAGGAAGTAAGTGATTTTACAAAACATGATCGTGAATAAATACTGTACGTGAACAATTCCTGCCGTTCATGACAATTTTTTTGTTATGGAATAGATTTTATGAATTTGCGTAACTTGTGGCTTAGTAGGTAGGTACATTATATACATAATATTTGAAATAGCTTTATTGATTTGCATGATGCTTCGAGAATATTAAAATATTATTTTAACTAAAATACCCAGACCAAACACAAATACTAATACTATTCAGATTTATAACGGGATATTTACTTTACCATGATTGATTGTCTTTCGAGTTTCCCGATATTTCGGCACTTACATGCGCCATGATCACGGTTGAACAATTAATTGCATGGCCTTTTATGGACCCTTGCTGTGTGTTTGTATGTTATTTTTTTTTACCATGTTTAATGTGCCCTAAAGAAAATGTGTTTTCTTTCTTCTTTCTTTCTTTTTTTTAACAAAAGTTATATCACAAATACTAATTACCTATTTGAATTACGATACTACAACATAGATTTAGGTTAGTTCTAAGAACAGACCCTCTTTCGGCTATCTGCACCAGTTTATCTTCACCTTATAGCATAGATGTAGGAAAGTAGCAGAAATTAACAATATGTTTTCTCTTAGGATGGAAGTAAACTTCGTAATGCGAACATCCATGATCAAAGGATTCTCGACAGCTCTGAGTGTGTTCACTGAGCGGTTTATACTCTATGCTGCCGTGGTCGCTTTTGTCCTCATAGGAGGTCAGATCAGAGCTGAAATCACCTTCTCACTGGTCCAGTACTTCAACCTGCTCCAACTTGCTTGCAATATCTTCTTTCCTATGGCTTTGGCGTTCTTAGCTGAGACTATGGTCTCTGTAAAAAGAATTGAGGTAAGTTTGAAATAAGTTCTTAAAAACAGTATCAAAAGTTTAATTAAAAGTAAAGCATGTTTATTTTCAAAGCCATTATAATGCCATAAAACTTTCCTATAGAGGTAAAACTAACTATACTCTACAAGATGCGTCCAAAGATACCGGCACCATAGAATAATAAATTACTACCGGCACTATGAAATATCTTGTATATTTTAACCTTGGTTATCATTAACAGTTATGTTTTCGCTGTGCGGTCTGACACCTCTTTTCGTACAGACAACTTACATGTAGGTTTGTTTTTATTTCACTAGAATACATAAATTATAAGTCGAGCACGTTTCATTCGATCGGTGAATGCCCTTGCCGATATCATTTACACACAGGGCGTGGACTAGCGTGTTAGCGTTTCTAAATTTGTACGATGAATGTATAAATAAAGCTTCAGAATTTAAAAAATGTATTTAGCGTACACTATTAACCATACTGTTGGTTAAAGTAGAACCTCCGTTAATAGCATGTTATATTATTATTTTGTTGCAACTAAGTGTTATGTTTGTACTACTACTGTAATTTTAAACTGCCTATGATGTAATTAACTACCTACGTAAATTAGCTTTGACATGACGGGAAACTGATTGTCTACATTCCTACTAAAAATAACAAAGAAGACAATCGCGCATTACTACAGACATGAGCGTTAACTGTGAACGGTTAACGACATCAATTATTTCGCGGGAACACTTATGGTTATCGAAAGTCAAACAGTTTCACGACACACACATACTGTACTTTATTTACTATTTGCATTATTATTTTGGTTACCCCCATATCTCCAAAATCAGTTTAGATCTTAAGTTAAGATGTCTTACATTAGGCAGCGTCCTAATTAGCAGCGATCTTACGATGGCGCGAAGCGTTCTTGTCATGAGAGATTTCATAAGAGTCATAAAGAGAGAGAAGGGAGAGAGTGTGTCTTATTTGAAACTCGCCAGTAATTGTGCGAGCACATAATAATCTCTGTGTTTGATTAAACGATCGTGGACGACAACTTAAACACATAAAAATACATAGTTTGTTTAAACGTTTGTTGTTTTTAGGAGTTCCTTGAACTAGACGAATTGAAATCTGACAAACCCATCGAATACATCAAGAATGGCATCAAGAACGGGGCTGACACGGATATAGTAAAGGGAATTTCAAACGGATCTGAGAAGACGGACAGGGCTAAACTTACTGGATTGGTTCTATCAGGAGTTACTGCTAGTTGGGAGGCAAATCCAATTGTGCCATCGTTGAGGGATATAAGCTTAACGGCCAAGCCAGGCGAATTCATTGGTGTTGCTGGCACCGTGGGAGCTGGAAAGGTAAGCGATTTTAGCCTATGTTTTAGGGGACCGAAAACCGGATTTAGAATGAGTTAACATAACTGGTCACTGCGGTAAATCACAAAAAAAAACTTTTTTTATGCTGGATAGGCCTATAGGCCTTCATTTGACCATAATCTCACCTGATGTAAAGTGACGAAGTGGTCTAAGATGGGGTATGAAGACCTATATAGAAGGTAGATGGCTTCTACATATTTAAGTCGGGACCATTAAACCAATATTATTTTATCTGTTATGTTTTAGGATTCGTAAGTGGACGAACACATATTATGCGATTTTTCTGTCTGAAGCTATCTTGACTTAACACACAACACTAAATACAGTTAAAACTTCTAGGCTTAGAAAGCAATAAATAACAATTGCCCAAGTAATAATAATCAACAAAACATCAAGTAATTTTACTGTAACTTTTTTATCATTTTATCTATTTAATTATGTTTTATCTAATTGAGCTCTTCCTGTTAATGAGGTTATTTGTTAAAACAAATCCATTAAATAGTTTTTCGTTTTCACCTTAAACTTACCTTGCGCAGAAAAAATATCCTGAATTTTTCTTTAGAAAATGCACAGGCAAGTTTTATTTACTAAATTTTGTTTAAACAGATGCCACAATATGGCTTCTTTAGTTGCAATTTGAAAGGGGCTGTCCATAAATTACGTGAGGTGCTTTTTTTATTTTCTCTCCCCCTCTCCCCCCTGGTGAGATGTCGTGAGATTTTATTTAACCCCGTCCCCCATCCCGCAATATCACGTGAGATTTTTAATAATGTGGGTTGCTTACGTAAACGCGTTAAATTGTCATTGAAAAAAGAAAAAAAAATTGCTTCGTGCCTTTGTTTACTGGTTAAGACTTGTTTAGTTTAGTAGTTGATAACTAGTCTTAACTTTTTATCTTTATTAATTTTTATTACACCTGTGTGATAAAAATTTAAGAATCGAATACTTAAATCGTGACTAAACAAAGCAGGTTGGAACCTGTCCGTGTGTCGCTGCCGATGCCGATGCCGCTCAGCTCGCATGCTCTCGTTCATCGACATCGAGTCGCGCGTTCGGCTGACAGTGGTCATAAAACAAAGGACGGGCTACATTGTACTGTACCGTAAATTCAGATAGATAGATATATAGATAGCGGCACGCTGGCTGGTTGAAAAAGTTTTATCAAACATCTTTAAAGACTTATCACTTAAAATTTGCTTAATACCTACATGTCCTGCATATATTTTTGTTTTATTTGACAGTCATCCTTACTGCAAGTTATTCTCGGAGAACTGCCACTGTCGCAAGGAAAATTATCTTTGGGAGGTGCGCGCATTTCGTATGCTAGTCAAGAACCCTGGCTTTTCGTAGCCAGCATCAGGCAGAACATCTTATTCGGACTTCCATACGATAAGATCCGTTATAAGAAGGTAAGTCACTTCAGATTCCTAGTTGTTTTCCTTTTTGAACCCACAGCTTAAACAATCTTGTCCGTGTTCTCTTCGAAATTTTTTCGGTCCGAACAGCTAACGTCACAAAATTCAATATCATAATACGTCCCCTCCGAGTAACCGGCAAAGGGGAGGTATGGGACATGTTTTTAACAATGTCCCGGTAGTACCCTCTACCGGTTCATAGGGGACAATGCTGGAGGGAACAACAGGGACATACCGCAACTGGCCGACGTTCTGTAAAGATGGCTTAGTGCTGCTCAACAAGTTAAACTGTTGGTATTATTCCTAGTATCTTAATTAGATCCCGTACTCAATATTGCAAGGACATCAATTAAGGCATTGATATCTTTAAAATCTTGTACATCTTAAGTATTTAATATAATATTTTAAGAACAAAAAATTCAATCAAGTTTGCTCAGAATATTATTCTCACACTCATAAAATATTTTAATTTACCATGTTGTATGAATAATTATAAATGTTTACATTTTTAATATATTATCCATCCATATTAATACGACAATTCAAGAGCTCCATCATCATCATCCTGCCCTTTTCCCACAATACGTAATTTTCATCCATTGTACTCCCGTTAGGTATGGAGCTTATTTAATGATACTCATAACTGCTCTCTTTCTGCTCAAATATCATATAAATTGCACATCTGATTATCATGGTTCGTGCAAACAATATACCTACAGACGTTTCCAAATCTTATCACAATGCTTTTTAATTACTTATTAAATGCGTCCTTTACGAATAAAGGTGACCGTAAGCAGCGGAGCCTCGCGTCAAAACTGCTTATATTGTTTCAATGCCACTTTCTGATGAAAAAAAATGATAATTTAATATATTTTACTCAGTCATACTTATTTTTATGTTCCATTCAAGATACCTTTAACGTCACTAACTTCGCAATTTACGTTATTGTTTATCAATTGGGGTAAGTTCGGTATAACATTTTTTAAGTTCACTTTGCACTTAATTTCTTTGCTTTCTGTGGACATTTTTAAATAATTTTTTTCAACACCATCTAACGTGGTCAATAATCTGTACAAAATTATCAATCCCTGTAATGTAATGTATTATGTTTTTGTCGATTTTACAACAGCTTATACTTACTCAAAACCGCAGCTAGCTCAACTGTTTTTACCCGTTTTCTAAATGGATAGTGTAGTCACATTATTGTAGTAGATATTTCAGATGTCTAGTAGTAAGCTTACCATGGGGCTAGACGTTGAAGTGTGGATGGTTTATCAATACTTATTTTATATATTTTAGAAGGTATTTCTACCTATCTTCTCTTAAGTTTCCCTAAGCCGGGTTCTACACATTCATTATCAATATTCCATTAAATTAAAGTCGTTGTCAGTACCCATAATTTAACAATATAGAAATATTTTTGTGTCATAAATTTATAAGACCAATTTGTTATTAAATGAATCTAGCTCATAGTTTTGAATTTAATCAATAAATATAAACAAAATGCAGTGTTATTTAACAATTTACTTACAAAGTATGTAATTAGATGAAATAAAAAAAAATACAATCACAAAACTATGGTAAGCCAAAGAAGTATTATCGCATGTCCCAGGTACCGCGCGGCTATAGGCATTTATTTCCAAGTCTCAGCCGAGTTGGATGACAGTAATGAATAGATAAAAAACCGTGGTAGGACTGTATTCACATTTTGTTTCATCATAATGACTTGGCATATTTGTTAGATATTCATTAATTTATCTTGAATGAACGACGAAACCTTGAGAGTAGGTACTTAGGTACGTCATCAGTCTCACAAATTTGACAATTCACTATGATTCCCAAAAATGTTACAGAATTAATCCTATCCAATACGTGATATACTTTTAACCTTTTTAACCCATTAAAAAAATATGTTGTCAGTTCGACGCTATAAGATTCTATTAAAAACGGTTTTAGACCTTACTAAATCCTTTTTTTTTAACCCCCGATCAAAAAAAGTGTTATAAGTTTGACGTTTCCGTCTGTCTGTTTCAATTTAGTTTTTTTGTATGAAAGGTGAGTTTGGCGCGAGTGTTCTTAGACATGTTTCATGAAAATCGGTTGTGCCGTGTAAAAGTTATAGGGTCACTCCTTGAAAAATAGTTATAATCGTTGATTTATCGATAGGTCATCAACTATATGTATATGGCGCGTTTTCGACCGGAGGCACCGGTTAACCTAAAGTGATGCTGTGACCGCGCGCTCTCCGCCCTCTATCTCGAAAACGGTTCACCGTATGAAAAATATATCTGAACAAAATTTGTAGAGAATATCGTATTCTAAAATATTGATAATAAATATATAAAAACCATAGGAAATGGGATTTTTACAAAACAAGCACAAAAACCCGATTTTTGTGACCTTTGACCTTAAAAATTTAATAGTTGCGTACACCCTACCATTATGTAGGTTTTGAGATAACTTTTAGGGTGTCAATATTCAAGTATTTACAGACTTAGAGCTGGGAATCTTGAATTCCTAGATTCTTACCTAATTTTAGCTTAAATGACTGGACTATATTATAATAGCATTTTTACTTATTTGGCGTTGTCGTACAGTCGATATTATATATTTTTACGCAAATATCGTATCTCTACAAGAAGAAATTTTATTTCTATTTTATAGCACTATAAAATTTATTCAGACTATTATACCTGATAAAAACTAACATAAAGTATTTATAGTGTAACATTAAAATGTCATGAACTTTATATTTAGAAGTTATTATAACTTGCCATGCAGTGATTTAATTTGGAAATTTAACTAAAAGGTCAACCCATATTAGCCGCTTGCGTACCTATATTGATGTTATGGAAAAAAAAATTATATTTAAACTGAACTTGGATTTTCCCGCGGTGTAGAGTAACGTATAGCCTATACATAAACCTATATATCGATAAAATAGGCGTGTAAAGCTAGTCTATTATAAAAATAATAATTAATTCGATCTTCCGATTCGCTGATCGAATGTATCGGCGTCTCTTTGACATAAGTAGTAGAAGTAAAAATAACGAATGACTAAAAGTTATACAACAGAGGCTTACCATTTGTTTTAACATATGCGTACTCGATTGTTTAATAATAGAAATGACGTGTGAACCTAAAGCATACTCATTTTTAACAGACGGTGAAGGCGTGCGCCCTCTTGCGTGACTTCGAGCTACTTCCTGCAGGTGACTCCACGCTGGTGGGGGAGCGAGGGATCAGTCTCAGCGGCGGTCAGCGCGCGCGCATCGGCCTCGCCCGGGCTTGCTATAGACAGGTAAATTTGTATATTGAATCCAGCTTCCTTGACATGGTCAATGTCTGAGTATATAATATGAGTTGGTATATGATGAACGACGCTGAACTAGAAATAATAGAAAAGTGGGTAAATGGGAATTGTAGCGAATCTTATATTCCTAATATTTGATAGCAATTTTTTTTGTGGGATAATATAATTATTACAAGCCAAGCCCGATTACAGTCAAATTTGTCTTGGATATAGCTATTTTCCCAGAAATTGACAAAAGCCACTTTTACCGCGGAAAAAATTATAAGTACATACGCGAAAGCCGCGGGAGGACAGCTAGCTATGAATATAGCTAATATATATGACTGAATGTAATAGTAGAGTAAAAACATGGTTAAAATCGCTATTCGGCTGTCATTCCCATACATTCCTCATATTGGGTCAGCAAAATAAAAACATTAAATCTGATAATTATTCCCGCTTACTCAACACTTTCTTGATATCTATCATATCTTTAATTACTTTTACACAAAATATGTCAGAATGATGTCCAAAGATAACACCGGATATAACACCTACTCTCTGTACTCGTATAAGTGGCTCGTGATTCTTACTTTATAGACACTTTTTAGACATTATGGACAACATTACCTATAGATAGATAGATAGATTAGAAGAACCCTTTTTTGTACACCACAAGTATAATACAAACATTAAACAGTATCAATACAATACATCGGAGTACAAAGGGCGGCCTTATCGCAGTAAGCGATCTCTTCCAGGCCATATTATGCATGTACTTGTGCACACTCTACTACAGATGAAAAAAGCCATTGCATATTCATATTAACATCACAAAGAGCCGCTGTCGTATTTATTGTACAGATTATAGTCTCTCTTCGCGAGTTCTCTACAACGCATTTTGAACCAATATACCTTCTTCTTAAAATCTTAACAACGTTTAGCTAATTGCTAAAATATAAACAACAGGTGTTCTGTTGTACACTTCACGAGTGTAATTCTCATTGTGGAAAGGATATTTTGTAACATCCATATTTATACTCTAATCTATTGCTTCATGCGTAGCTTCGTAATGTTGGACACATACGTACCTCTAAAGAGCGCCTTACACGGCCAAGACTCGATGACCGAAGCAGCTGTGTATTGAGCTTTAATAGCATTTAATTAATTTGCAACGATAATTTATGCTACGTCGTTTGTAGCACCATCTACGATGTTACGTAGCGTAGCTTCATAGAGAGCGCTACGCTTCTACGCAATGAACGAAGCTTTCAAGTCGAGAGCGTTCCCTCTACGAAATTATCGTTTCTTAAAAAACAAAAGACTTCAACGCGTTCAATACGTGGTTTTGTAAAGTTGTGTAATTGTTGTGCAACCTTTTTTTATAGTACTCTTAATTTTTAAAATTACACCATATTATATTATGTTATTGTTTTATTTTATCAATTTACTTTGTCTAGGCGGATATCTATCTTCTGGATGACCCGTTATCTGCTGTGGACACGCACGTTGGAAAGCATCTGGTCTCTGAATGTGTTAATGGATTCCTCAAATCTGCAACTAGAATTCTCGTCACCCACCAACTGCATCATCTCAAGACAGCTGACAGTATCCTCATCTTGCGCAATGTAAGTGTTTCTTAATATTTTTTACCACGAAATCTGGTCCCATTATTGTATGTTGTACTAGTAGTGCCCCGCGGTGAAACCCATGTTATAATTAATTTTCCCGCGGAATTACACTTTCCCGTGGTTTAATGTAGCCTGTGTCCTTTCACAGGCACTAGAGATTTTCTGTACTGTGTGTAATTTCATTTAAATCGGTTCAGTTGTTTTTGCGTGAAAGCGTAACAAACAAACTTACATTCACATTTATATATTACTAGTGGGCGGGCCACTAGTAATATATAAATGTGAATGTACTTGCTTTGCACGGGTTTTTATTTAAAAAAAAATCCCGGTAATTATTCGATTTTTTCTCGCCTTTTAAACCTTCCCTAGACCTCCACGAACATTTCATGACTATGATAAGATAAATCCGTTCAGCCGTTCTCGAATTTTAATCAGACTAACGAGCAACAATTCATTTTTATTTATATAGACTAGCTGAGACCTGCGGTGTTACCCGCGTTTAAATGTATTGTCCCGCGGAATTACATATTTTCCCGGGATAAAAAGTATCCTATGTTACTTTTAATACCTCCAAGAATATGTGTACAAAGTTTCATGATGATCGGTTGAGTAGTTTTCGCGTGAAAGCGTAACAAACATACTTACATTCGCATTTATAATATTAAGTATGATATATATATAGATATCTCCACGGGCACTTAGTTGCTCCATCGTGCCGTATAGATAGTATTTTGTTGATCCATTTTCACTTGTTGATCCGGGTAGTTTTTGTTGATCCAATGCTAGATCACCATACATATGTAACTCTCATTGGAGCCACAAGTGTAACAATGAGTAATAATAATAATTAATCACATTTTATACAAATCCACCTTTTTTGCGTTTTAGCACTAGTTGATCCAATTCAAATGAGCCAATCAGAGGGCACCATTTGTGATGGACTTTGTCATTGGCTTGGTTTTGTCTGTACCTTCTATAGATACCTAGAGATAGACTATTGTGTTCATCATGCTATAAATTCATTTAGTATTGAGAATAATGATTGTAAGTAAGAATTCGTTTCACAAAAAAATAAACCCTCCGAATTACCTATTCGCAAAATTTTCTTCATTACTAGACAATATCTATTAGTTTCAAGTTTGTTATCCATACCAAATCATAACTGTGTAAATAACATAATTGGTACAAGACCCCTGAAACTTTCATTTAAGATTAAGAATTACCCTGGATCTTGTTCATCATATGCTGGTCATCACCAAACTCTGTAGAATTATCTTAAGTCTGCGTGAGCAGGAGCTATGCGCTGAATGTTTGACAAAACTTAAACTCGAAACATAACATTTAGAAGTAGGTACCCTACATCCTGTTCATCATAATGAAGAATGTCATACCCTGTCTTATTAAATTCATTTCAATCAATCTGGATGTTGCGGGGTGAACAAAATATTTAAAACTGTAATTATACCCGAGATTCCTCCGAAACTAGTTTCGCATTAGTTTTTTCGCTACGAGGTCCCAGACAGACACTAAGGCCTCAATCAATCTTATCATCATCATCAGCATATATAACAGTCCACTGCTGGACATAGGCCTCCCCCTGTATTTAGCTTGCCGCATCCTGCATCTACTTGTACCCTACCCCTTACTCATCACCCTGGGACTTTTCCCCTGGGGTGGGGTGAGGACTGACTGGGAAGCGTTTGCAGGAGCACTAGAATCACTAGACATCGGCTCCATCTCCACCCCAGAAGATGTGGAACGCGAAGCCTCGGACTTAGCATCCAAGATAATTGGTGCTAAGGAGGCAGCGTTCACTCCGATCCCCAAACGTGCGAAAGTTGGTGATGCAATCCCGCCTCACCTTCAGCGAAGGCAAAAAGGGAGATGCGTCGCGACTGGTCACGTTTGCGCTGTCCCGCCCTCAAATCCAAACTCAATTCCTTAAACGCTGAGTTGTCGGATGCAGTAAAGGCTTGGCGCGGGGAGTCCTGGGAGAAAACAATCATTAGGTCGCCGAACGCGACACCAACCTTTACGCCCTTAACCGACAACTCACGCGGGCCCCCCTTCCCACCTACCCCATGCTGGACCAGGAGGGGAACCGTTCCGATGAACTGACTAGACGTAGATGTGTTTAGATAGATATCTCTTTATTGTACACCACGAATCTAATACAAACAGCAAACAATAACAACACAAAACATTGGAGTACAAAGGGCGGCCTTATCGCTGTGAGTGATCTCTTCCAGGCAACCTTTGGTTAGACAGGAAAGAAATAGAACGACATAGACAGGGGCGTAACGTAAAGAAGATATAACAAGGAGAATAAATAAATACCAAATAAACTATTGTAAAACTATTTTCAGATAAAATTAACTGAAAAATAAATTTGCATAATTCCTAAACTATATCCTAATAAGTTTAGTAGTCTTTAGGTTGAATATGACAAAATCTGGCATCATAAGTGGCAGGATATAGTCGCTGCAAATATCAATGGAAATAAATTAAAAAAATCAAGCGATTATTGTTGATGTTGTATTTATTGTTTTATAAAAATGATAAAGATATGAAAATTGCAACCCTGAAAACTTATAATAAGGTAACTAAGGAACACTTTGAACGTCATAATTATCATTCCAGAAAATCAAACTATTCGTACGTGTTTCAAAATCACCGAAAAAATGATTTACGAAAACTTTAAACGTGAGTGATTAATTCAGAAAACGAAGATTATTTGCAAAATTATTTTTAATTCCGATTATTATACACTATGAAAACAATTTACGAAAACTGAATATGCGAATCGTAACGATACGATTCGCAAAATTATTTTATAAAACCACTAAACAATATTATTCTGCACTTACGAACAAACTCAGCAAATACGAAAAAAAGCAAAAATTCCCGGGATTCATACTCGAGGTGGATCTTACGATGTTCAAGCATCACAAATATAGGTATAAACTAGATCAAAGTGCGTACGCAGTTTGTTCATGGTGTATATCTTATTTTAACCGTAATGGAACCACATAAGTTTTGTTCCATGTCAAAGGATCCAAAAAGTCTTATGCTTAAAACATTTACCTATATATTCGAAACCACATACCTAATGTACGAAAAAGCAATCGGTAAATTTCATGAGTAAGTAATGGATCCACACAGTACAGGTTTCGATGTCAAAGGAGCCAAAAAATATTTTATGTTTGAAACATTCACCTTCTTACGATTATATTATCTGTTAGATCAACTTAGGTATGCATTCATTATAACCCATTATGTATTTATAGTGGAGCCACCTAATGTATCGTATAAGCGCCACAATGGATCCACTTACGTACAGGGTTTGAAATAATATATGGACCCAATAAGTATAGTTGAATATTTAAAATTTGGCCGTTACGGATCCACTTAAATGTGCAACTTCAGATAAAAAAAACACGGAGTATACGGTTTATCCGTTGCATATGTCAGGCAACGTCGCCAAGTAAAAAGCGTCGTTGCCACTCAAGTCAAAAAATATTAAACCAGGTCCAAGTTATTCCGCCAGAAAGGTGGAGTCAGTTATGCATTGGCTCACTGCTGGATCAACCAAGTGCCCAGGATGGTGTTTATATATATATATATACATATATATAAAGTAGGATAGGGATAGGGATATTTAGCTCAGACCCAACTCACTCATAGTAATTGCTGCCACGAACAATTTCAGTCTTAAAGTCTACGTCTGTTTGAAAATTCATTTGTTACTTTTACGTCACATTATATTAATCATCGAATTTCCCTAATGATGATAGCATATCTGAGATTAAGACTGAACTATTTTTATAATTTCACAGATATCACACCACTTGACATTATACTCTTAGACCGAGATTTATCGTATCTATGACAGCTGATAGTTTTGATAATGCTTCAATATTGGGTATAGATTAGATTCTTTGCGATGGGCTGTTATATGTACATATATGAAGTCATAAACTAAGATATGATAGAAAAAGAAATCACGATGTTCATAGTTACTGCGATTTTGTTAAGTTTCTATATAAAAAAAAAATATTACAGATTTAGCAGGTACAACACATTTGATTGTAAAGTCTTTACCAATATTTTCAACGAAATAATCTAAATTAAAAATTAATAAAAATTTCCGATACCAAAACGTTATTATTTGGTAATGTATGTACATGATGCGCTTTATTATGAAACAATGAATTCATATTTTCCTAACTATTTTTTATTTATTTAAACTAAAAGTCGGTTGTTCTGGGTTAAAAATAAACTTTTATTTCATTTATTATTAATAATAAATGTAAACACCAGTTAGCGCGCGAGTCTTTGAAAGATTTTCAAGTCTAATTAATTAGTAAAATTCGTTGAGTTTTCGATAGAAAATATCCAGCTTTTCCGCCAGTTTACGAGTATATTGACAGACTGAGAACATATTTTATCTATACGTAGTTACTATCCTTAAATGTATGAAAGAAAGTAAAATATTTATTTGTGTACAAAAATATTGCAGAGAACATTATAAAAAGCGTATGAGTATAAACTTAAATTTATTGTACACTAACTCAATACTCAGCATGTGCTGTGACTGCACGAATGTTGACACATCACAACTGATTTGACTTACTGACTTTGTAATCAACATTATCGTTATAAGTCCACTGGAATACAATTGACTCAGTCATTATGTGCATTATTGTGTATTTAGTAATATAGTATACTATTTTATTATAATACCCGTAAATACACTTTTGAGTTATCTTCTGGGTGACATTTCAAGGTCGTCAAAAACATTCGCCGCAAAATATATATGTACAGTCTTGTCATATCTTGTCGATAAGTGCTCTTATCATGTGGTGTCTATAAATTGTTATTTTGGTCGACGTAATTTCCGGATACACTTACTTTATAAACGTACTTATTTCAGGTTTTTTTTAACTGGTGGATCTGTTCGACGGGTTGCTTTGTTACTATTTTATTATAAATGTTGAACACCAATTCATATCACCTAATGTGGTTTTGCTATGAATAACAAACATTTTTAAATTGATACCTCAAAAATATTTTTATTAGAGAGATCCCTTTTAAGATAGTGGTATTATTTAAATTACATGTTGATAGTTTCCTCCAAAATGCTTGCACGTTTCTCACGTGAATAAAATAGGTACCAACTCATTAGCCTTCAAGCCGACATTATTTATTGGATGATTCTCTTTTTTTTTGTCGCAATTTACTTAAAACGTACCTACGTATGCTAATAAAAGTCGTTAATTAAGTGTGTATATTTATTTATTTAATATTTTTATATGTGCATTTTAGCTCTGTGACGTGTGTAAATTGGCTTACGTTAATTTTACAGTAGTTTAAAAATATCTCATAAACTTTAAAATTGACTCTTCTTTATTTTCGTAATCTTTATTGTGTTAAAAACATTCTAACGCAATTATTTTTAGTAAACTTATTTTACAAAAAGTGTCTATTTTTAAATCCCCTTATAAATTTCAAAGCGTAACGCTTGGCCGAAACAAAGGGTGACGTCAAATTGCGTTGGTTTCCATGGTAATTACCTAATTTTATCAAACTTACAGTAACTTTCAGAACCAAACAATTCCCCTTCGGCCGCGTACGAAACTGGAGCTTCGTAACCAGTTGCGATTAAAAACTTTTTTGTACTTGTACGAAACCAGTTGCGATTAAATACTTTTTTGTACTCTTACGAAACCGCGGTTAACTTTTCGTAACTGGTGATGAGCAAAGAATTTGTATACCTTGTACGATACTAATTTCAAACTATTGTAGAAAGCGATAGCGATATTCCACATATATTGGAGGTTTTTCTGTTCATGTCCGTAAGTGGTAACCCTCTGAATCCTTACACGTGACCTCTGGGTGGTGCTAAGAACAGTCTCTGGTGGTAGGCTTCGGCCGCGGCTTGTCACCACCCTCCGGGCTGGGCCAGTACGTGAAGCGTTTTTTTCGTGTTTCGTAATATGACCCTTAGAAGCCATCTTCTAGGTCTTCATGTCACATCTTAGACCACATCGTCACTTTACATCAGGTGAGATTGTAGTCAAATGAAGGCTTATCTAACATAAAAAAATAAATAATAATAAACTAATCTAATCTCTAGGTCGTGTTTAGCCTCATAACAGTTGATTTACCTTTTTTTGACACATGGAAGAAGTTGTAAAAATTTAATAATATTTTTAACCCCTGTTTATTTTGTGATTATTTGTTGATACTTTAGTTATTACCTCTCAAGTTATCCAATTAAAATATTTGTTGTTGGCTGTCGTTCACGAAAAAATTGGATCAACAGATTTACACTTTAAAGATTTTTTTTTGACAAATTCCAATTCAAAAAGTTGTAGAACAAAATATGTTCGCCTGGTGCGTGCCCTTCACCCCCTTTTCGGAGTATATACCTTATTTTAAACACCTTGTATATGTATACTTTTTAGCACTCCACATTTTTAGCATTGGCAATTATTAGTAGTAATTATATTAGTTGGAGTAAGTTTTTGTTTTTATTTTAGTAAATTTTGTGTTTCATTTTGCTTACCACCGCCGTCCACAACCTTCCTGAATTAAATTATTTCCATACAACGGTTGTCTGGAAGAAACTTTAAACAATAAGACAGCCCATTACGCATGCTAGGTTTAATTTTACTATTTATAATTTTGTAGTTTTGTTTATTGGTGTTTGTAATAAAGAATTTTCTATGTACATATCTATTTTAAACAGCTTTTGCAGCAAGTGAGGCGAAGTTTTAGCATTTTTGCATTTTAGATACGTTAATATTTTAATTTCTTTATGAAATAAGAGACTTTAAATTATCCATAACTGCTATAATGTAATTGATTTTCTAATACGAATAGATATGTAAAAATGGAAAAAGGGGATTTCATATGAAAAAAAATGGCAGAAATTTTTTTTCTGGCAGATACTTTCATCAATGGATTAAAAATCTGCCCTTAATTAAAAATACCTACTTATGGCTTAGCCGAAAATGGAATCAAACAAGTATGAAAAAATTAAAACTGAAAAACAAATGGAGATTCAATTCTATACAATGCCTAACTGTTATTTGGTTTAAGTACAATTCTACAATTGATTGATTAACTTCAGCGTCGATTTCTTAGGTACGCATGAGGAAAATAAAGTACCGCCTTGTAATTCATTACTTCATTACGATTTCTTATGTCGAAACCAGTTTCGTGAAAGGAAAAAAACCTATTGCTTCGTAACTAGTATCGTAAAAAGAAGATTTTTTCTTCTACCGTACCTGGTTACGAGACGCCAGTTTCGAACGCGGCCGAAGGCAACAATTCGTTATAACCTCGAACTTTGGTAGCCTGACGTCATATTAAGGGCACGTTTAAGTTGCACAAAAAAAATGTTTATACATTTTTATACCATAACGGTTTATATTTTGGATGTGTTATAAAAAAATTTGGTAAATTAATAACTAGTAGAAAAGATTAAAGCAGTAAAAAAATACGTGCATATTCCCTATACCTAAAATTTATTTATGTGCCGTTTTAAAGATATTTTTTAAGTATATTAAAATAAATAAATTATACTTTGAACAGAAAAACAGAAGTATGGCTATAGCGTGTGGGTTCTCGATATTATTTTTCCTAACTTTACATCACTCATTTACAACCACCACTTTACCACTTTTTGTGTTCTCCTTAGCGCTATAACATACCTCTTTCACGAGTGTATTTTTAGAATAAAAAAATCATGTTAAATTAATATGCAGCATAATTGATTTACTTTGTGGATATTTCAGTTTATTTTCACGTTAAAGATATATTTATATTTTATATAATATGGTTTTGTGAGGAATAGTTTCATATTATTCGTTATTCAGAATTTTCTTGTTATGAAAATAATAATGCAAATGTGCATAAATTGATATGCCTAAGTAAGCAATATAATTATTTTCCAGTATGGAATTTGGACATGTGTTATATAATGCCTAGACTAGATACAATTTTTTATGTTATTTTGCCTTCCTTGTGTAACGCCCCGTGTTATAATTTGTAAATAAATGAATAGGTATAAATATTAATTTATTTATAATATTACTTGTAGGGTGAAATGGAAACTATGGGTACGTTCGATGAGGTGTCTAAATCACCGCTGTTCTCTGAATTGCAACAAGAAGAAGAACAACCAGAAGAACCTATGAAACCGCCAGTGAATTCACGTCAACGGACTATGTCAATTCAGGTAATTCTTTGTTCTTTAAATAATATAATAAACTCAAAACGATGACTAATTTTATGTAATTTAATCAATCTAAACTTACCTATAGTATGTCCTATGGCAACGGCCTTTCGACGAAGATTGCTACAGTACCTATAGGGGTGTCTAGAGAAACGATCCCTGTTATTCTGAGATTTTGAATCCATATATATTTATTTGCACTTACAAAGTAATTTTTACCTTATACGCAGAAGGACAGTTTATATGACGAATTTTATCACTTTTGTCTGAACGCGTAAAATGTTTAGATAAAAACAAATATAAGTTGTAACAAATAAAAAGATTATAATCGTAAACGTGTTGGGGTCACAGTCTAGGCTAAGGTGTCATGGACTCGGTTGACCTTAATAGATCTCCTAATAGGTTCACGTCAGAGAGTATAATTAACAATTATGTTATTCTACTTAGTTTGCACTAGTGTTTTTTTCTTTTTTATTGCTTTAAATTTGTTGGACTATCTGTTCTGTGGATAGAAAAACAAAGTTGCAGAAAATTACACAAAAGAGTATTACCTAAGTAACTGTAGGCACATAATAAGAAGTTCATAATTTCGGTTTTTTGCAGTCGCATATCAGCACAACTAGTACAGCTTTGGGCTCAGAATACGGCTTGGATACCGCTGAGCAAGAAGAAGCCGAAATTTCTGGAACAGGTAACAAACTACTTGGATAGCTTTTAATACAACCAACACTTTTTAAAATCCCTACCTAAATTTATTTTTATTAATTATAAGTGTAGATTTAAAAACAATTGAGTAGGTACTTAGGTACCTAATTATTTGCCTATGTTCCCGTCACGCAAGCGATCTTGTGTTTACGAAGAATCCATTGGGTTATTGAAAACAATTCTTTAAATTAAAAGATAACCAGTATCGAGTAGTAAGAGTATCACTAAGAAGTTAATACCGTTTAGATTTTGCGTTTACCGTTTAGACGGCGCAACGAGCACCAAACTCGGAGGAAACGTTAAGAATAAGAATAGTGTCACACTTATCAATAATAACACTGCCCACTCTTACAACGTTAAAATAAAGATAGTTATGTAATAAGTGTTGCGATAATAAATGTCTTATTTATTTATTATTATAGTTTTAAACAGAAGCCGTGTTGGCTAAATGGGAGCACATTACACTTTCGAAACTCTTCCTGATTTTTCTTGTACAAAAAAATATGAATTTAAACACGTGCTTTAACTATAAAGGAAAACATTATGAGGAAACCGGCATGTTCTGAGATGTTTGAAAGACATGTGACATTCGCCAACCTGCACTTGGCAAGCGTGGTGAATAAATTTCTTATCTATGTCGTCAAGAGAGAAGTCCCTGTGTCCCAGCAGTGGGAACGTTAATAGGGTGTTGATGGTGATAGTTTAAAATGATAAATTGTATAACAGGAACGGTGTCGATGAAAGTGTACGGTCAATATTTCAAGGCGGGCGGCGGCTGGGCGATCCTCACTCTTACCGTAATCTCAATCATTGCCGCGCAGGTTGTCACTTCAATGAGTGATCTATGGCTTAAGTCCTGGTGAGTACCATGAATAATTACTTTAACAAAACACAACCGCTGGCAGGTAAAACTTAGGTGGATTATTGAAGATAACTGAAGAAGTATTTGTCTTGTAAATAACAAATTCAATGCGATGGCATTTAGACTTAGGGCCTTTTTCAACATGTTCAAATAAAGTCCCAAGTAGCTTACATACCATGCTGTCTCAATAAAGGCTTGTTTCACAATATCTGAGTTAAGAAATGGGTTAAATATATAATATCCGTCAGTCAGTCACTGACAGTTGAATTGATAGCGATAGATATAATTTAACCATTGACTAATATACTTTGAAGATCGTGAAACAGGCCCTAGGCTGTGTAACTGAGCAAGAAAACTCTATAAAATAACCAGTCATGAGCTACTCCTCCAAACTTTACCTGAAAAGGTGAAGAAGCCCTTAGCCTAGTAAAGAAGTCACTTCTCTCATCTTGGGTTACCTGCGAAACACTGAAAGTTTTACCTACTACGTATCTGAATCCTAATTAAATATTCGTGTTAAGCCATATCTGCGTATGTATCACAATCTGTAACATATTCAATTAAACAGAGCTCTTTAGAACACTAACATTTTTATTTGACGTGTCTGTCTGGGACATCATAGCTCCCGAACGGATGGAGCGATTTCAATTTAGTTGTATGAAAGGTGAGTTTGGCCCGGTGGTTCTTAGATATGTTTCATGAAAATCGGTTGAGCCGTTTCAAAGTTATTGGGGTGAGAGTGGGGAAGGAAACCCGAAAATCTGCAAATATACTCGAGCGGGGTATCAAATGAAAGAGCATCGCGTGCACATTACAAAATATTATGGTGTTTTACTTTTAAGGAAACTAAGCATTGGATTCGGGGGTTTTTCTTAAATTTTTAATTTAGATTTATACTTTTCATGTGTCATGTGTAGGAAACAAAAACGTTGTCACTGATAAGCACTCTTGAGGCAGTTATATCTTGATTTTCGTTTCGATGTCAATTTTATCTTATGTGTAAAGGATTAGGTTTTTTAAATTTCGTAATGTCATTTAATATGTTGTAACATGGATACACAAATACTACAACTGAGAAAAAAAATGGCGTTCAACTGAGAAACATCTTTTACACTTTATAATTTTATTTAACTCGACACTGGCAAATTGTCGCTTCAAGCGCAAAGTCCAATTAAAAGAAACTGAACTGAATACTACAACTAAACTTTAAAGTATTATGAAGTCTTTAAACTACTGTTATTAAAAGAATTTTATGCGTTTCTAGGATGAACGTTGTTGAAGACACTTACGACGCGGCCCGTGATGTTGGAACCTTAACCAGCGACAACCTCACAAGCATACTCAATGAAACAAGCGCAGCTCTTTCGAATATCCTCAATGACACAACTCTGAACGCTGAAGCGAAATCAAACCACACCATTATTGGGACCATGCTGGAGACTGCGAACACGCTTTCAAACCTTACGAATGGGACAACAGCTGACCTGGCCAACGTGAACCATATGTATTACATCTACATCTGGACTGCTGGGATTGTCGCCTGTATTTTGCTTACCACTGAAAGGTTAGTTATAAACGGTTTTCTTTATTAGGAGCATAGACTTATTACCTCAAGAAGACTGACAATCCCTACAAAAAAATCGTGACTCGGAAAAAGCTAAAATTCTAGGCTATGCCCAGATGGCGCTGCCGCATAGCCGTATAATTACCGTATCAGCACTAAAAGCCAATACATGTAGATTATTTCTGTGTTAGTGCACACCAACATGTTTATTTTATTTTATAAGTGTGAAAATGTGATCGTAAACAATGATTTATCCTTTAGTTTTGATCTTGAATAGAAAATGAAAAAGATTGAATAATGTAATTAGTCTATGTTAGGAGGTATCAAAATCTAACTCCATAATACAGGTTTTACTATATTTAAATACAAATTCATAGATAAACTTTTAAAATATTATCGATTATTTTAAACCATCTGCATCTTAGGTCCTTATTAAAAAACCACACTCAAACCTTAGTTAAATCTTGAGTGCGCATTCAGTTGCGATTGACATATAGTTATAGATAAGCAGTTAATATAGTACCTCCACCTGTTACCTCTCACAGAAACCTAGAACCTTACATAAATATTACACACAACAATTTAAACATTCTATGTTTATATTGCACCTAACGTTTGTTCGAACAAGATAAGTAATCTTATTTGAACTTCTAAAAGTTAAAATTGCTGATTAGCCGGATTGTTCTGTTTCCACAATAAACAGAAATCTAAATAGAATCTCAGATATAACTTGTTTGTCTGGTGTGTCTTTGCTTTAATCGCAGAACAATTGCACCTTACGTTCTGAAAATTTGTTTAATAATATTATATGGCAAACAGCTCTGGATAGGGATACTTGGAGGAGGAAGAGGAAGCCTTTGCATAGCAGTGGGACAACATAAGCTAATAAAAAAATATATATATGAGGGTGGGTGAAACTAAGGATGACATGTAGGTATAATTAATTATTTGACTAAATTAAATTATTTCCATACAAAGGTTGTCTGGAAGAAATTGCTTTGAGCAATAAGACAGCAACAAGCGCCCATTACGCATGTTAGGTTTAATTTTACTATTCATAATTTTGATTTCTTTTTATTGGTGTCTGTAATAAGTAATTTTCTATCTATCTACCTATCATGATTGTAAAGTGAGCGTCACGATCTGGTATCCCCCTTGCATTGGTGGCTTGTATGCAGAAGTCAGTTGTCAGAAGTCGCTCCAACGGCTATGGAGAGGGCTATCGGCATGATCGGCATAGATGTACAGACGATTTCGTAAAGGCCTTCCAGAATAACTGGAAGTCTATGGCTTATGTCTGGCAGTGGATGTCATACAGCTGATTCTGATGCAGAGGTGGTTAGTGATCCTATTAATGACACGTACTCTACATTATTATGTATTTAGGTGTCAGACGCTATTTTCAATTTACAATCTTGTTTCAGATCGATGCTCTTCCTGTGGGTGTGCATGCGAAGCTCTATAAATCTGCACAATCAGATGTTCAGCAACATTCTCGCGGCCACGATGAGGTTCTTCGACACCAACCCCTCAGGGCGTATCCTCAACAGATTTTCCAAGGACATGGGTGTGGTGGACGAAACATTGCCTCGGATGTATTTGGACAGCATTCAAGTTAGTACACCATTCATTTTGTTAGTTTATTAACATTATACCTAAACGGATTCTTCTGTAGGTACCTAGTAGTTGATAAACGTTTTTTTGGTGTCGGTAGGTAATAGATTAATTTGCAATCATAATACACTTATTAAAAGAATGTCATGATTTCAAAATATATTTACACATAAGTAAAACCCGTTTCCAAATGAATATCAAGATTAATTATCGATGTATTGTTTCAGATTTTCATGGTGATGATGGGTATCCTGGTGATGATCGCAATCGTCAACCCGATGATGGTAATAACCACGGTGGTCTGCGCGGTCTTCATGTATTTGTGGACTGTCATGTACCTTAACACGGCTCAGACTATCAAAAGGTGAGTTAAATAAATACTTCCGGACAATCCACACAACAAAATCTAGCCCCGTGGTAAACTATAAGCATGTGTTTCGGGTACATACTAGACATCTGATATACTTAATATAATAGACATACATAAGTAGATATTTTTTATTATACATATTAAACACCCAGACCAAGGAGAAAGTGCTTGCAGAACATAAAAATACTTGACCCCCTCGGCGGGAATCGAACCCGTTACTTCTTGCGCCGCAAACGGACCTTTGCCTACCGCGCCACTGAGGCAGTCAGTTAAGAAAGGCTAGTGAGTGAAGAGTGTTATAAGTTTAAGATGTTTGTTTTTAAATTAAATTAAGATAATTTTCTTATCTATATAGGAACAGATACATAGGTACTTTAATTGTAAAGAATTTAATCCTATTGACATAACTACGAGAAATAAGATAATAGCAAAAAATATATATTATATTCGAGGTTGGAATATCTGCACACACGGGATACCCATTTTAGAATGGTTTCATGGTGGTAAAATAAATATTTAAGTATACAAATACCTATATAGCTTACTATACTTAACCTTGCCTTCAATAACAAATATTTTCTGCTTTTATTACAACAGGATTTACAGTTAATAAATAAAAACGTACATTACACGTCTAATCGTTAATATGCAATTCACGTAATGAAAGTACGAGATAAAAATATCATAAAACTTCTGAAAGGTACCTACTCAGATATATAACAAGCAAGTTTATTATTTACATCTCATTGCTTAAGGTTTATATTATATGAATTAGAATAAAATGTAAGTGAAACTAACTTTGCTTAAACATAATAAAAATACTACTAAATAATAATTATTTGTATGTCCAATAAATATTATAAGTGTTTCCACTCTATAAACGAGCTCTACGCACTGCCGGAATTGCAATTATTGTTATTAAGACACAATGAATTGTATAATGAAATATAAATGAATATTGTGTATTGTAACAGGAAAATTTATAATATAATTATAAGTAAATATTTTTTTTTTTAATAAACAACTTAGTTTACATCTGACATGTAACTTGGTGTTATAAATAAATTTATTTGTATTTGTAATCTACAAGATATGGTATAAATACTTTTATACTTACTTATATACATGTATAGTATAAGTATATTATTTAAATAGGTACCGGTACTTATCGTAGTAACTCGTAGTGAAAGTCTTAACAATTGTTTGTAAAAGGATCCAGCAAACGTTATGTAAACCTAATGATAAAGCGTATATATGGCTTGATAAGATAAATGTTACTGAAACTGCATATTCGACTTTACTAGAGGTCGAAGTAGGAATAACCTAAATAATCCACTCATATTTAATTACTATTATGCTGTTTACAAATTTCACAATTTTCAGAGGCCTTTAAAATTTTATTTATATTCTTTTCTAGTTCCCATTTCGTTGCCAATTTCCCATACACGGTAGGTTGCTCCGAAAGTTAGTTACAAATTGGGAAAAGACAATCTCATTTCGTATCTAGCTACCAAACGCGATTTAAAATTCCACTAAGGCTGATCGAAAATCAAAGGGAGAGAGAAATTCGTGCGAAATTATTCCCTAACTATTCCAAAATATTGAAAAATGTACATAATTAATGTTCATGTTCACTTCTGCCGGCACTCCCGGAGTTCAGCCCGTTTTTTTATTTATATATGGACGTACCCATAACTTTGTTAGATGTTGCTGTGTAGCTAGTCCAGCAATATTTTTTTTATAAAAATTCAAAAGCGTTTATTGCATTAAAAATTAATTAGCCCTTTCAACATGAGCCCAGACAAGAGTTCTGTAAGTGTGTACATACATGTACACACAACTACACATTCACACACATACATGTATGTGTAATATTTGAATCTTATTATAATTGTTTTAAAATCTCTTATATTACTGAAATATTTATTATATTAAATTTATCATTAAAGCAAAGTATAAATAATTTAAACTTTTGTTTATTTGTTTTAGAATTGAGGGTGTGACTCGCAGCCCGGTATTCTCTCACGTGTCCGCCACCATGTCCGGCCTGAACACCATCAGAGCGTGCGGGGCCCAACAGATGCTGATCCGGCAGTTTGATGATAAGCAGGATGTTCACACAGCCTCTTGGTAAATATATTTGTGTTACATAGAGGACATTACGCGAAATTCGGTTTTAAAAAAAAATCGCGGGTAATACCGGGTACTGCTAGTAGCGTAAAGAAGGGCCATTTAAAATCTTTAAAAAATATTATTTTCTTAATTATACATTTTTAATGTTTTTTCAATAGAAAACCACCATGGAAATATATATAGTCCAGCATTAACGATGTTGGTGACAACAATTATTTGTGTGGTGAATTTTAAAAGACTAACAACCGTATATGTATAATACACTAATGGAAATTAATTTATGTACAGTACATATGTACTTACATTCAAGTAAAACAATTAATGCCGTAATAATAAAAGTGTCAAAAAAAATTTGTACCATAACTAATTAATTTAACTTAATAAGTTGCAAATTAAGAACACAACCACCACCCATCATATTAATTAAATTATCTTTACCTCAAGACGACCTTAGAACCTTTGTTGATTAGTATTAGTAATAGCGTAGTAATTTAAATTTACTATTCTAGTAATTTATTAGTGCCATTTATATATAGTATACATTTATATGTGGTAATTAGTAATAAATCTTGTGGTAAAGCGAGATAGCTCTTGACGTAACTAACCAGCGACACATAATTATAGACATAACTAACTATTGCTTATTATTTTATTCGGATTTTGTGAAATTAGCCCTTGTACTTATTTTTTTTAAACTAAAATTCTAAATGTTTCTTTCAGGTATTTGACTCTGATCGCAAACACAGCTTTCGCAGTTTGGCTCAGTTTAATATCTGCGTTCTACGTGATTATCGTGTGCTATACTTTCCTTCTTTGGGATGATGGTGAGTGCCTACCTATACTTAAATTCAATTGATATTTATGACATAACGTTCTGTGTCTACATAAAGGTTCAATTAAATATCTTATAAATGGACTTGAAGCATCAGTTATATAAAATTACTAGCGACCCGCCCCGGCTTCGCACGGGTGCAATGCTGATAATAAATACACTACAGAAAAACTGTGAGCGTTGTATATTAAAACATAGCGGCCCGCCTATGTGATTAAAATCGATCCAGTAGTTTTGATAAAGTAAAAAAGATGGTTATCAGTTGAACGCCATTTTGCGTCCGGGTTAATATCAGCAATAAGGTTGTGTTTCGAAATAATTTGACATAGGGCCAATTTTCCAGATGCTCTATATCTTTAATGTTATTTTATAAAATAATACCTTTTACAGTCAGTTATCAAATAATGAAAAAATCGGCTAAAGATGTTTAATATGTAAAGTAAAAAAATATCGATGTATGTATGTATGTCTATTATATTAAGTATATCAGATGTCTAGTACCCGTAACACAAGCTTTAGAGCTTACCACGGGGCTAGATGTTGTTGTGCGGATTGTACGCAAATATATATTTTATTTATTTATCTACAGGTACAACGAACGCCGGTAACGTAGGCTTGGCTGTCAGTCAGGGTCTCATTCTAGTCGGCATGGTGCAGTACGGCATCAAACAGGCCACGGAGGTTATATCTCAGATGACGAGCGTAGAGCGTGTCACGCACTACACGTCTCTGCCGCTGGAGAAGACGGAGGGCCCCTCGCCCCCGGCGGCGTGGCCCAAGCGCGCCCGTCTGGTGTTCAAAGACCTTTACCTGAGATATGAGGAGGGCGCTGAGCCGGTGCTCAAGGATCTGAATATCGTCATCGAAAGTGGTTGGAAGGTGCGTAATCATTTGTTTACTTACCTTAAGGTGTTGGCAAAATTTACAAAATATTTTATTTAATTATTTTATTTATTTTATTTTATTTATTTTATTTTATTTATTTTAAATATTTATATTTTATTAGTAGAACCTAATTCTCATGTACCTAGGTGATGTAGATATTTCATATTATTTTGGACTTCTGCAAGTCCTTTAACGTGCAAAAAATTAAAAATAATAAGTCTACCTAAAACATTGGCCTGCAATAGTAAGTATTACGGTAAATATGTCGTTCCGCGAGAAAATGATTAAAACACGGGTATACATACATACATAATAAATTAATAATGTATTTTATGTATGACATAAATGTTCGGCATTAAAATAAAAGTTACCAAGGTAAATACAAGTCATTTATGTGTATAAAGTATGTTATAAAATCCACTTGTTTTTGTTTATGATGTCTTCAATAGACAAAAGATTTTAAATATAAAGCCATGTTGGCTAAGTGGGAGGACACTCGACTTTCATTCCGAAGGTCGTGGGTTCAAACCCCGCCACGCACCTCTGGATTTTTCTTCTTGAGGAATTTATGTGCGCTTTAAACACGTGCTTTAACGGTGAAGGCTTACATCGTGAGGCATGCTCTGAGATGCGGCATGTTCTGAGAACTTTAAAAGAGTTTGAAGGTCATGTGACATTCATTAACCCGCACTTGGCCAGCGTGGTGAATTAATGCCTAATCTCTCTCGTCAAGAGAGAAGTCCCTGTGTCCCAGTAGTGGGAACATTAATAGGGTCATGATGTATGTGTATATATTTTTTCTTTATATTTTAGGTGGGCGTTGTGGGCCGCACGGGCGCCGGCAAATCCTCCCTGATCTCAGCTCTGTTCCGATTGGCGCCTATCGAAGGGCAGGTGCTCATAGATGACATCGAAACTGGATCTATTGCTCTTAAGGTATGCAAATTTGTTTATTTACATATTTTGGTAGAAAACTGAGTATCTATTAGTAATATAGATACTTAAGGTTATAAAATACTTCAGAAGTACGCCAACCTAGGCAAGGTTGGCTGAGACGCAGGGTTTGATTTCTGAATTAAGTTATTTATTTATATTATAAGCTATTTTTGTTTCCCGTTAAGGCGATGTGGTCGCTCTAAACCTCTTATTGTATTTAGTAAATAAAAAGAAAGAAAAAGTATAAGTATACCCTTGATGATTATCTTTATCAAGTCTATAATTTTCGTCATGGCAATTTTCACACATAAACACCGAGGTATATATGAGTAGGTACCTAATTTAAATTTAGTAGTACATTAATTTAAAGGTTTACGTAATGCGATATTTACCTAATATATAATTTTATATTAATTAATAATAAAATAATTTATTACAGGAACTGCGTTCCAAGATCTCCATCATTCCACAAGAACCAGTGCTATTCTCGGCTAGTTTAAGATACAACATGGATCCATTTGACAAGTATACTGACGCTGAAATCTGGACTGCACTAGAGCAGGTACGTAATGGCTTATTTACTAATATCGGTCGATCGGTCATCGTCGGTCGGAAGCCCGTCCGTCTGTCCGACTAACTTTGATAATTATTCACCAATATTGTCAAAGTAAGCTATGAGCGTTTTTCGCTTATCACTTAAAAGCCGGGAGCTCAGATTTTTACTATATTTACATACTTTTCCAGGTGGAACTAAAGAATAGTGTGACGTCACTATCCTCGCAAGTGCAATCTGGTGGTTCGAACTACAGCGCTGGCCAGCGTCAGTTGCTGTGTCTGGCGCGGGCCGCTCTAGCGAGAAACAAACTACTGGTGCTGGATGAAGCCACCGCCAACGTTGACCCAACGTACGTATCTGTTAACTATTTTGAAGTAATAACTTCTTATGGGAGACTGAACGTTCCTTACGTAACGTATAACGGTGCTCTTTTGTCAGGCGTCTATTTCTTTCACGCAGGCAGGCTGTAGGTGGTAGGCAGGCTCTTCCCCTCCAAATCTTACCCATAGCGCCTTATATGGTATATTCGCCAAACTTATGCGTTTTTTAAACTGCTGAAGCTGACGAGTGCTTTTTTAGGGTTTCATTCCCAAAGGGTAAAACGTAGAGTCCTCTATTGCTGAGACTTGTCTGTCTGTCACCAGACTGTATCTAAAGAACGGTGATAGATTGAGAATTGAAATTTTGAAGGATGATGCATTTAACTTGCCGCTATAACAACAAATAATAAATAAGTACTTAAGGGAGCTCTCATACAACAAACGTGATTTATAGTTAATTTAAGTATGTATTTTATATTTACAGGACGGATGCCATGATCCAGAGATCCATTCGCAAATATTTCGCTGACTGCACTGTACTCACGGTGGCGCATAGACTACACACTGTTGCCGACTCTGACAGAGTTGTTGTAAGTTTAACTTTTACTTTACTGTCTAAATAATAATGTTATCTATACTAATATTATAAAGCTAAAGAGTTTGTTTGTTTGTTTGAACGCGCTAATCTCCGAAACTACTGGTTCGAATTGAATAATTCTTTTTGTGTTGGATAGTCCAGTTATCGAGGAAGGCTATAGGCTATATAACATCACGCTACGACCAATAGGAGCAAAGATATAGTGGTAAATGTGTAAAAAACGGGAGAAATTGCTCATCTTTGAAGCCTTCCGTTGCGTGCGCCGTGAAAACGGTTCAAGATACACAAAAAATAAGTATTAAAGAATAATAGCTCTTTTAATGATCTAAAAAACAGTCCGCGATAGTATATGTCTATCTTTTAAGATTAACTCACAAAAACCGTTTTTATGGTACCTAATTTGGTCGAAATAATTTGTTTAAGTTGTATCAACATAATAATATTAATCTTTATTCAAATAAATATGTTGTTGGTTAAGAGTACTTCATCCATTATAACGCGGGTAGCACCGCAGGGCACAGCTAGTAATAAAGTAAAGTTGGACGTGAACTCAGTGGGTTAAATTTTGTTCAAAATTTTCTTTGCCTATCATTAGGAAAGCTTCTAAAAATTGCATGCATAAATACAGAGATCATATATAATCACTACGTTTTGGAAAATATACAATGCAGACAAACCTACAATATTATGATTTTGAAAGACTTCAAGTTCAAGATTACTTACCATCAGATATTGATATTACGGGATATTACGCGAAACTCAGCGCAGATGGCGCCACTAGCACAAATAATTAAGATAAACATAAAAAAATCTTGTGTCTACTATGGTATTTTGTAACCTACCCAGGTCACAAATGCCATAATGATAAAAGAAACTGTTATGAAACTCGCTTTAAAAGACTTGTCATAGATAAAACTGCCAACCTAGTATCATTGCTGCATTCATATTACGAGCATATTGCAATAAGCTCGCTACATTCTGAGCAAAGTGACAAAATAAATTGTTGCATGCAGTTATACCAAGTTGCCACTAAACCAGGATACAAATAATGAAAAGCTCTTACAATGTATTGTGTGATAAAAACCGTAATTCAATATACTTACTAAACATATTTTTATCCTGAAGGTGATGGAAGCTGGTAGGATCATGGAAGCCGGCCATCCTCATGAGTTACTGCAGAATGCATCAGGCTACTTCTCCAAGATGGTGGAACAGCTCGGCCCTGCCTCTCAGCAGAGCTTGCGGGATCTCGCCAGGAACGCTTATGAACAGCACATTAAATACGCTGATGCGGAGTCAGATGATTTCGAAAAGAGAGTCAAGGCAATTATTCAACATTGAAATACCAATTGTATCTTGATAAGATGTTAATACTTCTGTTTAACCTATAACTTAAAAAGGATGCTAGTGCTATCGTTATTGAGCTTATCACAATTTACCTTAAATTGTTTACCCGTTCTGTTATTTATTTAATTGTCTTATGATGAATTTAAGTTGGAACTTTCCAATCAATAATCCTTAAATATTACATTTTTAGAGTGAAGTAATTGCCCAATAAGATAAATAATATATGATATAAACCAATAACCCAAGCATAAGCTATAAGTATATAATTAAGTATAGCATTTATTATATATAAATGTTCAAGGGCTTGATAAACTAAACGATTTAGTACCTATTTCCAAAAAAAATTGAGATTGATTGCAAATAAATTATTATAAATAATCTTCAAGATCACCAGTACTTAGTATATTATTATCTCATAACAGGGAAAATGTGAATTTTATTATTATTGTTGTTACTTAATAATGTGAATAGATGGAATAAGGATGAAATTGTACTAAGATGAATCTATGAACCAACTGGTTTATCTTTATATTGTGATTATAGAAGACAATGGAACAAAAACCTTATATTGTTTTCAACTGTGGAATATAATTTGTCATGGTTATTGTATGTGTTTTGAATTATAAGTGTTAAGTAAGTTGTATTATTGAGTGAATTGTTTATTCAAGAATTATTTGAAACTTAGTAGATACTAATTTAAATTAATATAGGTGGTACTACTTAGTCTATAATTAAATTATGTCCATTTTCGGCATTTACAAAATATTTTTGTTGCCACCTACACCTAATATAGTAAAGGACCAAATCTAATTAGTCTCAAAGTATGCCTACTTAATTTTTTGGTACTTAACTTTAAATAACTATAACCTAAGAGATTTCTATACTTAATTTACAAATGTTTGCTTATAATGTTACCATTTGTGAGCTTTATATTAATTTTCTAATACATGTTTGTATATTGTTTATGTTGAGTAAAGCTGTTGGTTCCTATTATTAAATGGTGAGATAAATAGGCCTTACTTTTTACTTCAGGATCAGGTTCACTCGGGAATAGAGTTAAATTAATTACAACTTTTTCTACAGCTTCACAAATATTACAATTTACAGAAAGTACTTATTAATTAAGGGCCGATTTTTCAATCGTCAGATAAACAGTCAGATAGCCTTTATTCGTCGAATAGCAATATTCATGGTTTTTCAATGGTCAGATAGTAGTTAACTGTCGAATAAGGTCCCTATCAGAGGAATAAAGTTACCTGCTACTTGAAGGACCAGATAAGGTTCTATCCCGCCGATAAGTTTGACGTTTAGGTTATGTTGTATAGTTTCGTTCGTTTTATTTTGTTTGATAAAACCGTAAAACGACATAGGTTCTTCCCATGATTTGTTATAAATGGATGTATTATGATGATGGATAAAGCAATTGACCACATATCAATCGAGGAAGAACAAGAAATACTTAATTATCTATATCCTTCTGATAGAAAAACCTGAACTTTACGAGAGAGGCCTGATGATTTAAACACATGGAACGACACTGAATTTTAGAGAATGTTTCGGTTGAAAAAAGAAACCATAGCCTACCTACTTACTTTCATTGATTGAAGAAAAAAAATCATTAGTTAAATACTAGTAAAAATAAAAGAAAGAAAAGTTAGAAGTATACATATGTAGTACATCTGAAATACTGAATTTTTTATTGAAAATCCACAACCTACTTGCAATGTTATCACTGTCATTACGTGCTCTAATATTCTAGTCCAGATGTATTGGAGCATATTGCCAACACTTTATCTTCAACATCATTGATATCGGGGGCAGTAGAAGTTCGGCCACCTGTTCTATACAACTCCTGTCTAAGGACAGTCATCTTTTTCTTCGTAATTTTTTTACGCCTTAGTACTTTCATTTTAATGTTGTAGCCGTGCGTACTGCAGTTTCACTAGATGTCTCATTAAATGCTGTTGCAATTTTGGTCCATGCATCATCTTTGTCTTTGTTGGTTACGGCGTCGGTTTTCTTGTTTTCGATTACTGACCGATATATAGTTACCAACTCGGTCAGTAAACGTACTTCTGAACTACTGAAATTAGTAGCACGTTCACGTTTCTTGGATAATTCCATTTTCTGATTCATTTTTAATTCGCAAAAGATATTGTAGAAATAACAAGATTTGAACTGACTGAACTGTCAAATACAGTTTTGTTGCTATTCTTCACTAACACTTTGAATACAGTATCTGTGTATCTCGCTTGCACACAGATGGTGTGAAGTTGGTTTGGATAAACCACTGATAGTTATTCTCTATATAATAGACGATTGAAAATTTGAAAATACTTATTCGCCCGATAAACAGACAGATAATTTTATACGCTAAATAACTATTTGACGACTTAACTGAGGATTGAAAAATTGGCCCTAAGATTAATTGTATTCTGCCTTTATCTATGTGATACTGTGTGTACAGATAATAAAATAAAATATTTTGTTGTTGTATTTCATGCTTTTATTCTACCTTTTTTTAAATTTACAAAATTCTGCACAGCAGGTATAGAAATATATTTCTAATCACCTCTAACATTTCTTGGCCAGGAGATGTTCCAAGTACATACTGAAGTTTTAGATATAAACATCATATTAACTGAACCTTCCCATTTTTCACTAGATCTGCTACTGGCTTGTATTGCAATATGTGTTGAGATCCCTCTGAAACATATAACAATAAACATTTCAATAAAAGTTTGCTGCCTTGAGTATTAGTAATAGTAAATTATACATGTAAAATTATTTTTAATAATTCATTAGAAATGAAATGTTATTCTTTTTTAAATATTTAGGTATGGAACCCTAAAAATATGGAATGTACAATATAACAACTTTATATAACATTATCATGTTCAGCCTTTATATAATAATAGTACAGGTTATGTTGGCTGAAATCAAATAGGCAAACTACATTATATTGCTAGGAAACTGGTAGATGTATGATTTACTAAGCACTAGCGACCTGCCCTGGCTTCTGCAATACTGATACACTACAGAATTTTTGCCATTATTTATCATAAAAAGGAAATGCCAAAAAAAAATATTGTGGGATATCAACATATACCATCGCGGAGTTTTCTGTAGACCAACCACACTGTTCAATGCGAAATAGAAATGAAAATATCTGGCTTGCTTACTATAAGAGAGAGAGAGAGACAGACAGAGAAACATGCGACACCGCACAGCTTACAATAGCAAAAAGTGTCGTGACAACTTTTCGTAAGAATTTTTTCTGTCTAGCCCCCTTTCACAACACGCAATAAGGTACTTCGTTCCAATATACCTTCTAGATCAATCTCTTCATCATCACCAGTCAAGTCCTCAAGCACAACCCCATTTACTGTCTTGTTTGCTTTCAAGAACACATGAGTTTGAATATTAGGGTATTCTGCCATTTTGCTCATTTCAAAAACTTGCATATTGCCTGGCATTTTATCTAATGCTACAGTTTTTAAATGTGCTTCCATATTTGACAAATAATCGAGAGCATATTTAAACTCAGAGGGTGTGAGGTAGTTGTTCCCACCTTCTATCCGCTGTTTCTCTTCATTAACTATTGTTATACAAAACTGTTCTATTTTACTAAGTCTAGTCTTTAGGTAATTGCATATAATAAACTTTATTCTATTTAATTCCATCCTGTGGATTTGTGCTCGTAAGTCCGTTTTTGGTAACTTGTTTATATTACGTTCCATGTGCTGTATTTGTCCCAGCATGCACTCCACCATGTCGTTCTTGTGAGGAAGGATTTCTGGAGCTAAACGTTCGTTTTGCCAAGCACTTTGTAATGTTTTTAAAACAGTATCTGCAGTAATTTCTTCCTCCTCTTCACTAAAATCGATATCATCATTGGTATCCATATTTCAAATAGAGATCACAGTTTATGTAACATAAACTGGGCCCAGAGATGTTACGTATACATTTTGGATATAATTAAATGAACTAGTTAACTAAATAGCCTTTTTTGTTTTTATTGAATCTGTACTTAAAACGGATAATTTTAATCTGCAAGGTCCCGGTCGCACAAACTGTTTTTTGAAATAATTTGTTTGGATGTTGGGTGGGATTAATGGGCTATACTATTTCGTAGTATTTCAAGTCTCTGACACTGACAATCACAATGATATAGAGAACGCTAGTCTACAGATTATTATATATATGATATATTCACACCACAGAAAAAACTGGTTCCTTGTTCTTATGTTTTATGCAGAAAGTCGGGTATCCCAACTACGTTTCGAACCCTTGTTGGAGAAAAAAATATATTCATATTCATTTATTTGTTGCTTCATGTGGTTACACTATAGGTGTTAACATAATAGATTCCCTGACATGACAACTTCAACTTAACTTAAGATGTATCCTGTAAATACTATATTTACTTAAATAAACTATCTTAATAATAGGAACAGTTGGTAAGTATATAACATTATTTTACGCGCCCGAACGCTTTTAAGACGGCTGTGGTCAAACCTATCTATAAAGGGGGTGATAAAGACCGGGTGAACAACTACCGACCGATATCTCTCTTACCTTCCCTCTCCAAGATCTTGGAAAGACTTATGAACCAGCGTATTGTTAATTTTCTGGAAAGTAATAAACTCCTTTCTCCTTCTCAGTTTGGGTTTCGATCAAATAGATCAACCAATGATGCGGTTCATGAACTAACTGATTCTATCATCTCGGGCTTGGACGGGGGAGGGAAGTGTGTGACCGTGTTTCTTGACTTCACTAAGGCATTTGACACGGTTTCAATTCCGATCCTTGCGTCCAAGCTGGAGCGGATAGGTGTTAGAGGACTCCCCCTTAAGCTCTTTCGGGATTATCTTTCGGGCAGAAGTCAGCGAATTAAAATTGATAATTGCATAAGTGATGAGCTCCAATTAGAATATGGCGTCCCCCAAGGCAGCATATTAGGTCCAACTCTATTTTTAATTTTTATCAATGACCTATGTAACATGAATATTCTTAATGGCCGAGTAGTGACCTTTGCTGACGACACAGCTTTATTCTTTAAGGGTAACAACTGGTTGGAAGTTTTTCAGTATGCACAAAAAGGATTTAATGAAGTCAGCTCATGGATTAACGCGAACCTTCTCACGCTAAATATCTCCAAAACTAACTTTATTGCCTTTGCTTTTAGAAACAGCGGTCTTCCACCACCACACCTCACAATTCTAGCCCACCAATGCGGGCTCCTCACGAAAACCTGTTACTGCTCATCACTGGAAAGGGTTGACAAGGTGAAATATCTTGGCGTCTACCTAGATGCAAACCTAACTTTTAAATATCATATAGATATACAAGTTGCTAGATTTAGGAAACTTATCTATATATTTAAGTCTTTAAGGCATATTGCTGACTTGGAAATTATCAAGACTGTATACTTTGCGCTATGTCAAAGCATTGCTAGTTACTGCATCACTTCCTGGGGTGGGGTAGCTAAAACACACTTGCTAGCACTTGAAAGAGCTCAACGAGCAATTCTGAAGGTGGGAGCGGGTCTTCCTTACAGGTTTCCCACGCAGGAACTATTTCATGTATGGGATGTTCTATCAATAAGACAGTTATACATTCAGCAGATAATCCTTAAAAAACATACCATGATATTCTATGATCCTAATCTCGATAGTGAAAAACGTAGAAAGGGTAGATCTGTGTGCAAATCTTCCAGTTTTCGTTCCCGGCGCTCGCACAACTTTTTTTGTTTTTTAGGAAATTTCATTTATAACAAAGCTAATAATCAACTTTCAATTTACCCAATGACAATTTAATAAATGTAAGATTTGTACTACTAAATGGCTGAAAGCTTTAAATTACCAACAGACGGAAAATTTACTATTGACAATTAAATGAACAGTCTAGTCGTCAAACTATATTGATACTACATATATATTCATAAATCAGCATTCATAAACGTTTACAAGCTCACACTTGCATACGCACACAACAAAACGCACCCACGCATACACATTCATACACAATTAAGCATAATTACGCATAACCAACTACAAATACACACACGCACACTTTCCTATACACATACACAATAATGTTATAAAATATGCTTAGCTTATCTTACCTTTGTCTTTATTTTCAACTATGTATAATTATTAGATCTTAGTTTTATATTAGGTTCCTAACTGAAACTGGCCAGGTTTTTGAATATAGCTATTATATATAAATGAGATACCATTTAAAGCCATCAATTTGGTAAAATTTGGCACAGTTTTTAGGTTATGGTATACCTTGTTGTACTTTATATTTTTATTCAATTTTTTTCCTTTTATTTTTATTTGCATTTTAGACTGTCCCAATTAATTAAAGAACACCTTGTGAATCCGTAGAGTGGGACCTGGTGACCAGTAACACAGGCTTTTAGCCTACCATTGGCACCAGTCTCTCACAAAATAGATATTTTAGGTATGTAATATGTTATCTCATAGTAACATAGATATAAGGCTTTCAACAATGTAATTTTTTTTTTTGTGAGAGGAAAATAAATGATTTATTATTATTATTATTATTATTTATAAACATTTTGTAAGTTAGGTAAGTATAGATTCTGGAATTTAACTGTAACTAAAATTTTACAATTTATATCAAATCTAAATTATGTAGGTCTGTATTAAAGTTATTTATAATAATGTGGCTGATGATGAAATACGAGCTACTTTGATCGATAGAAATTCGCGTGCGTCTTATGATTTTGCGTCCACGTCCAGCCAGCGACACTTTGAAGTTAAGTACTTTAAAAGTTTAAGAAAAACAATGAACACTCACTGATATAAGTGACTAGTCTTAAAAGCGACCAAACAAATTTCCAGGATAATCTTTCCATAGCAAACCCAACTGCTTGGCCGTCTGCGTCTATAGGGTTGCTCCATAAATATTGTTGTATGAATATTGTTGTCTTCTCATCACGCACGATTGTGCTGAAGTGAGCTGGAGCGCCATCATGAATCACGCCAGCGAATCAAACAAGAATTGCGCGATGTACTACAAAGCACAACGCGCAGTGTGGGTTTAGGTACTTGCAACGATATGCTTTGCGTAGGTAAAATGTAAATTTAAAATTTAAGAAAAACCCCCGATTCCAATGCTTTAATTTTCTTAAAAGTAAAACACCACAATATTTAGTAATGTGCACGCGATGTGCTTTCATTTGATACCCCACTCGAGTATATTTGCAGATTTTCGGTTTTCCTTCCCTACTCTCACCTCCATAACTTTTAAACGGCTCAGCCGATTTTCATGAAGCACCCAGGCCAAACTCACCTTTCATACAAAAAAAACTAAATTGAAATCGCTCCATATCCGTTCGGGAGCTATGATGTCCTATTATAGAAAGACAGACACGTCAAACTTATAACACCCCTCTTTTTTGGTCGGGGGTTAAAAATGATGGACATTTAGAACATTCAATAAATTAATTCTTAGTAATAACTTAAAATTTTGTATTGCTTAATCTTATCTTTATCCAACGTTAATATCCCATTGTTAAGCAAATGCTTCGTTCCGTTTCATCTCATCTTGCCTTGTTTTATTACTTATTTTGTTGTCTGTTGATCTTTGTACAAGTCAGAAAGTACCTAATTCAAATGGCTAATAACATGACAACGAAAAGAGGTAGACCCATACATTTTGGATGAGATTTGTAGAATAAATTATGAACTTAATACACATCTTGCGTTTTTTTGCGGTTTTTGAGTAAAATCAAAATAAAAAAAAAAAACAAAAAATGGCCTTTTTTATTTATATTGCTATTTGATAGCGTTATCAAAAGTAAGCAAATATTATTCTGTTGCGATTTAGCATCAGACTTATGAGTCTGATGCTAAATCATAACATTAACTATGGTTAAGGTGTAAATGGTATAAAACTGATTTCACTGTGTATGAGAAGCAACATACAAACAGGAATAGGGGGCGTTTTTGGTAATGCTATGTATAATAGTATTCTTAAATCTATAAAACTTTCCTTTACATACAGATTTCATTAAATTGCGGTAATTCACATTAGTAATTAGGTCATAATTATAGGTCCTATTACAATATTCGAGGTATACAACGCTATTTGTATGGATTGTGTCACAAACACTTTACCATACATATACCATAACTGGTAGGTACCTATACTTTGTTTTGAAGGAATCCAACGTTGAAACTTACTAAACTTATAGCAATTATGACGTATTATGCCGCAAACAACCCATTCCAGGTAATGGCAAAATAAGTTCATGTCATTCATGAAAATTTGGTGACCAAAATAAACATAGAAAAACAACTAAAATTTGATAACGCTATCGAATCACGAAATCATTTTAGGTCACTTTTTTGCTGTCGATGTAATTCAAAAAGTGCAAAATCTGTCTTTGAAGGATAGTTTATTAGATTTAAGAATACTTTTATACACCCTAGAACGTAGCATTACCAAAAACACCCCCTATTCCTGTTTGTATGTTGCTTTCCATACCTACAATGAAATCAGTTTTATGCCATTTACTCCTGAACTTATGAATCTAGGCTAAAAATGCAATAAATATTCTATTCCTATTGCTTACTTTTGATAACGCTATCGAATGGCAAAATAAAAAAGGCCTTTTTTTTGTTTTCGATGTTACTCAAAAACATGTTATTATAGACCACAGAACGAAATAGGACGAAATACGCCCACTATTTCTATTTGTATGTTGCTTTTCATACAAACCACTACGGCAAGGGGGCACAGTACATTAAGTTGGATTTATGAATAAATGTTTTAAGCATTATTATTATTTGACTGCTTCAGTGGTGCGGTGGACGAGGGTCCGCTTGCGGCGCAAGAGGTAGCGGGTTCGGTTCCCGCCGAGGGTGAAAGCGTTTGTATGTTCTGCAAGCAGTTTCTCCTTGGTCTGGGTGTTTAATATGTATAATAAAAACAATATCTATATAATGTATGTGACTATTATATTAAGGATATTAGATATCTAGTACCCGTAACACAAGCTTAGAGCTTACCACGATGCTAGATGTTGTTGTGTGAATTGTCTGGAAATATTTATTTTATTTATTTATTTATGTAATATGTTTAGCAATTATCTACTAAGTACCTAGGTATATTAATTTTCATTTTCTCAATAAACTTCTGTAAGACCAACCGTATTAAAGATATATAAAATAAATAAATATTTAAAACCACACAACAACTAGCCCCAACGGCCTACGGGTAGGTACCATACATCTGCTATCTATATAAATAAAAATGAATTGTTGTTCGTTAGTCTGATTAAAACTCGAGAACGGCTGGGCCGATTGAGCTGATTTTGGTTTTAAAATGTTTGTCGTAGTCCAGGGTAGGTCTAAACGGTGAGCAAATAAGGAAAAATTGCCGGGAACTTTTTTTACCCGTGCGACGCCGGGGCGGGCCGCTAGTACTTAATATAATTGACATAACTACAAATACAGATATTTTTTATGATATATTAAACACAAGACCAAGGAGAAAGTGCTTGCAGAACATACATACACTTGACCCCTCGGCGGGAATCCAACCCGCTACTTCTTGCGCCTCTGAGGTCCGCCGTCCAATATATTATGTTAACATTTGGCCAGGATATGCCCACTCCTGGAAATAGGTCTAAAATATTAGGTCCTTACATATGAAATTGGCGTTTTGTATGGGAGGAACAAAAAGTCGAATATTTTTTAATATAATATATTTAATTAATCAAAGTATGAACCATTATTTTCTATGCACTTTTGCCATCTTATAGGTAGTTCATTGATCCCTTTACTAAAAAAACCAGTCGGACGGGAATCAATAAAATCTTTGAAGGCGATTTGGACTGCCCCATCGGAGTTGAATTTTTTCCCTTGCAAGAAGTTATCCAAATTTCGAAAAAAATGGTAATCTGTTGGAGCAAGGTCCGGGGAGTACGGAGGATGTCTTAGACTTTCCAATTGAAGCTCTTCTAATTTAGTAGCCGTCTGTTGCGCAGTGTGTGGTCTAGCGTTGTCGTGAAGCAGCAGTGGCGTGGAGCGATTGACCAGCCTAGGTTGTTTAGCCGCTAGCTTTTCCATCATGGTTTGCAATTGCTGACAATAGACATCAGCCGTAATAGTCTGGCCAGATTTGAGAAAACTGTAATGAACAATACCGGCACTAGTCCACCAAACGCTTACAAGTAACTTTTTTGGGGTTAATTTTCGCTTGGGGCAGGATTTGGCTGGCTGGCCAGGATCCAACCATTGCGCTGAGCGCTTCCGATTATCGTAAAGAACCCATTTTTCATCACAGGTAATGATTCGGTTTAAAATACCTTCATTATTGTGCCGGTTTAGTAATGTAACGCAGCAGTCGACGCGCGTTTGCCGGTTTGCTTCAGTCAATTCGTGAGGTACCCACCTTTCAAGCTTTTTAATCTTCCCAATTTGCTTCAAGTGAATTAAAACAGTTTTATCACTAACACCGCAGCCTGCAGCTAACTCGGACGTAGTTTGCGATGGATCCGCTTCCACAATAGCCTTCAACTCTTCATTATCAACTTGAGTCTCAGGCCGTCCACGGGGCTTGTTCTGCAAGTCGAAATTTCCAGAACGAAAACGTTGGAACCAAAAACGAACTGTGTTTCTTTTGCAACACGACCGCCATACACATCATTCACCCTTCGAGTTGTTTCCGCAGCACTAGTGCCACGGCGGAACTCGTACTCGTAAATAATGCGATATTTTAAGTTTTCCATTTTGTAAAATGAGTGACGCAAACAGAAAAAAACAGAAGAAAAAAAACAAATGAATGACGATCATCGAAGCACAAATACATGAGTCTATAGCTGTACAAATTTGAATTTGGAATTCCTTACCAAAGAGGAGAAATTTGTGATTAAAGTGGCCAGTACGAAAAACGCCAATTTCTTATGTAAGGACCTAATATAAGAATGAGACAAAAGAAACCACGCTGGTCCAATTCTGGTTGGTGGTAATGCAGTAAACCACGAATGACCCTCTTCATTCGTCGTTTACTAGAAGAAACCAAGGCCCAGCTCGGGTCTCTAAGATGGTGTTTGTGTTTGAAAACCAATCTACTAGTGTTAAATAAATAAATCATACTAATATTTCCGGACTAATCACACAGTTATAGAAAACATCAATAGATATTTATGTTAGCATTATATTTAATAATTTATTTATGGCCACAAAGCCCTTGCCAGTCATAAAAAGAAGTTAGAGTTAGAGTTAGTAAATTACCTTTTTATATAATGGGATAGGATTAGGGTATAGCTATTAGGCAGGAGTCAGTGCAGTATCAATAAAAGTAATAGTTAAATAAGTCAAATAAGTAATATGTAGATGTGTATATACTCTACTATCAAATAAATATTAAATTACTATATCCGGATGACGATTAGAACGAAATTTTGAATGCGAGTAAAGAATCCGTGATTGAATGATTGTATTGTTTAGCCTGGGCGTACGCGTCCGCGTGATTGTGCATCGGTAAGTACATCTTAGTTTGTCATAAAATTGTATCTTAATAGATAGTGAATAGGTTCAGACGTTAACGTCTTGCGCACTCCACGTCGCATGTAATCTCATTAGAGAACCTAGTTCGCCTGTAGGTATCCTAGTAACAGTATTACAAGGGTACCTAGGTATAAGAAGTGCAGGGGCAAACTCGATTTGCAATGCATCGACAATATCAGTTATTGCAAATATGCTAACTGTTGACAAATTATTAATAATATTATATTTCTTTATTACACACCAAGACAAAACAATACAAAAATGGACCTAATGCTAAATACAAAATGCGTAATGGGCGGCCTTATTGCTTAAAGCAATTTCTTCTTAAGACAACCTTAGGATGGAGGGGAAAATGCAATTAATATTATACGAAAGTTTCTAAACATTGTTAACTTAGTTTTACCTAATTAGTAGGTATGTACCTACTTAAGTAAATTTTGGTATGCCCTATACACAGGGTCCTAAAATCTTTATTGCAATAAAGAATCTGAAACTGAAACATTGTGATTTATTATTACACACATTAACATTTTCTACCTATAGCTACAATATTTTAATATTTTCGCGTTGGTTTGGACATTATTATAATAAAAAAACTGTTAAGACTGCTATACCTTGGTTTATACTATTACTTCCTGGCCCGGCAAACTTTTATTGCCATTTACAATAATCCAATTCCACTCCCACTTCTACTCCTATTCTAGCAATAGTAGGCGTGTGAGCGGGAAACTCCCGCTCACACTCCTATTCACACTCATCTGATACTGCTACTCCGACTCTCACTTATTAACCTAATAGATCGCGGATCGCGCTACTCGGACTCGGACGCCCGCTGCTGCCTAGGATTCGCTTTCCAGTATGTCATTTCAAATCCTGAACGTAGGCAAAAATGTTTGAAGCAAACTCTTTCAGTTACGTTACGTCAGTTTTTCTATATCTCTGCGCGAGATAATACCACTTTCAATAGAATAAAAACTTAAAAACCTATTCCACATAAAAAAAAACGCGGTAACATTTGCAGGGCGTGACTCTCGGATATTGTACCTATGTTAAAATGTTTTTTTTTTATAAAATAAAATAATAAAATAAAAATCGTTTATTTCAGACACATGGTCCATAAATTAAATTAATGTGATCAGAAACATTACAAAATTAATGAAAGATAAACATAAATAATATAAAACTTAGACAGTGCAGAGAGCGATCAATCTAGGAAAAAGGTTCCTTCAGTGATCACTCTCTGCACAAGAGACCTCCATAGTGGAGAGTAAATATCATCTCCGACGGTTTTTAAGATATTGTTTCGACTGCCCCGGACTCTGCGCATCAGGGACGCGGTTTTTATTCGCATAATGGCATGAAAACCATTCGTGCGGTGTAGCGCAAACATGCCCGATGCACTACAAAACCGTGGCAGTCGCAACAACATCCTAAAAATATTATTATATTGCACCCGTAGGGCGTCTATAGATTTTTTGGTATGCCGGATCCACAGACTTCCCGTGTAAAAACTCTGACAGTAAGCCTTGAAGAGCGTAATTTTTACTTCGTCGCTACAACGGGAAAATCTGCGGGCCAGCATGTTGCCTCGAATCGATAGAGCCCTACGCTCTCTTTCAACATCAACATCGTCCTTAAGGTCGTCAGTAATAAAATGTCCAAGGTATTTAAATATTGTTACACGATTGATGTTCAAGCCATTTAGGGTTATATTTAAGCTATTATCTGGACATTTCCCGGCGGCCTTAAAGACCATGTATTCTGACTTATTGACATTATAAATAAGGCCATGTTTGATCGCAAACTTCTCACAAACTTTTAACAATTTCCTGAGGCCACCAACGGTCGGACTCAGCAGCACCATGTCGTCAGCATAGCTGATGTTATTGATGCTAACGCCGTTCATTCGACAGCCGACACGCATGCTGCTAAGCTCACCGATGAGGTCGTCGACGTACAAGTTAAAAAGCTTAGGTGACGTCATCCCTCCTTGTCTCACCCCGCACTCCAACCTGTACGGCTCCGATAGAGCACTACCCCACCTCACAAAATTGATTTGTTTGCTATACCAATATTTGAGCATGTTTAAGACTTCAACCGGTACACCCCTGTCCCCTAGCTTTCTCCAGAGCAAGTCATACGATACAAGATCAAAAGCTTTGGAGAGATCCAGAAAACAGGCGTACACCGGCGTCCGGCGGTTTGTGTAGTACTGAATGGTGTGCTTAAGACTCACGATTGCGCTTTCAGTAGACAGTCCTGGCCGAAACCCGAACTGAGCGTCATTGAGGTCTAAATATGAATCTAGGTAAAAGTTAAGCAAACCATCCAGCACTTTAGCAATGATGGTAGCCAGGGAAATAGGCCGATAATTCTTAAGGTCCGATACATCCCCAGTTCTATTTTTCACAATTGGCACCACTACAGTTTTCATTAAATTCAAAGGCAAGTGAGAGTGACTCATGCACATTGTGAAAAACATAGCGAGGACGTTCGGAAGGTGCACACCCGCATGCCTCAAGTGCTCTACACTGAGCCCGTCATGTCCAGGAGACTTTCCACCACTCATTTTACTCAAGACTCTCCTCACCTGTCCAGCAGTAAAACGAGCAGATGTTTCGCCCTCGTAGACGACGGGCCCAGAGTTCAACGTAGATGCTGAACCGAGCGAAGACCGTACCTTAAAATGCTCTCTAAAGAGGTTGGCGATTTCAGCTACATCACTAGCACCGCCAACGCTCACCGGGAGACCAGACCTAGTATCCAACTTACTTGTAGCCTTCCAGAAACTTCCAAAATCTTTATTTGACCTATGCTTGTCAAGAACATTCATTTTCAGTTGGTCTTGGTTCATTTTGACACCAACTAAGCTTATTTTTGAAAGTTTTACGAGTTTCATACATTTCATCATAAGCCGGTCCAGAGGTAGGTCGATTACAAAGCACCCAAGTCTGAAAACTAAGCCTGGCCTTACGATGAGCTTCCCGTACATGTTTATTCCAGCCACATAGTTGGTTAAATTTAGATTTATTACGTTTGTTACCTAATTTACCCTTAGAGCTTACAGCTGACCTACTCATAATGTTTACAATGTTTTCATACATGTCATCCAGTACTAACCTATGACTTTCCAAATCACACGATCCACGACCACACCCTATAAAATCTGTAGGAAAAACGATGTCACGGAGATCGTTATGACACAAGCCCAGGTATTTATTTATTTGAGATTCATTTCGTTCTCCCCATAATACTGAGCTACGGGGTAGGTCGTGCGCCGCTTGCTTAGGAACTACAAGATCTAGGTTACAAATAACTGAAAGAGGCAAATGATCAGAGATAAAGACATCTTCAATGACACTTACCTCTTTAACAGTTTTCCAGGCTGACAGTGACACTACACAGTGATCCAGCCACCGTCTGCACCCATGAGCTTCACTTATAAAGGTGTACGTATCAGACTGAAGACCTAGTTTTTCTATATCAGCACATTTCCATACCTGATCGTCACAAAAGTGTATTAATTCCCTATAAAATAATTCATTTGGATGAGCATTGAAGTCGCCGAGTATAAAAACCGTTGCCTCTGCAACACTCTCCACTATTGCACTAATTTCACCTAAAATTTCAGTAAAAATTGGTAAATTTTCAAATGAATCAGTAGGCATATAAACAGAGAGAACAACAATTGATCTCCCACCAATTGACGCTCTTATCCCTGCAAGACGCACACTGCTACATTCGATTACACTCACCGCATCAAAAATGCCTCTTCTCCAAAGAATGGCGACTCCACCATACGGCCGACCTTTTAACAATCCCGCGGATGTATCTATTGCAGACTTACCTGTATACTCGAAATTACTACAGGCAGTTCCAAGTAACGGCACATCATGGGGGAGCAGCCATGTCTCTTGAAGAGCTATTATGTCAGCATCTTTACACAGTAAACGTACATCATCAACTGATCGTTTAAAAGACTTACAATTATAACTTACGAGACTACACTTATTTAAGCTTATATCCATAATAAAACACATTATTAAATATCTTTAACTAAAGACCTAGGTTTAGACGTATTGTACATAAAATGCACAAAACGTCTAAACGTTATACCACTGGGCCACAATTGATCGTTTAAAAACATATCTAATTTACTTCTTGAAACGTAAAGCTTGTATGCATTATATTTTCTTACAGTTTTCATTTTTATTAATTTTAATGTAACTGCCTCATTTGTTTTGTCTTTAATATACGCAATTATGTCCTGCTCACTAGTTTCTTTACATACGTTGGAGATTAACAACGGCACCTTCACTTCAGCCGCTCTAAACTTACTGTCCGACGTAGCACATCCCTTCTGGCCAATCAATTTGTAACGTTTGGCAGACTTATTTTTAACTAATTGCCATTCAGAGTTCAGGTTCATTTCCAAACCGCTTTCATTTGACGACGCTCGTAAACCACTTCGCTTATCATGAATCTCTTCCTGATGATTATAGAGAGGCAAGTGCCGAGTTTCACACAGAGTCGGTATCGTAATAACTGCAGGCGCCTCGTTTCCGTGCGCGCCGCGCGCTGCTTCAACCGGCTGCGACGAAACCATGGTACTCTCCGGCGGGGCCTCCGTTTGACGCTGCTCTCTGTTCGAAACCGCGGTGTGCGCAGGCGGCGCCTCCACGTGCCCAGTCGCAGCCGATGCACTCCGCTGCATGAGTGCGAGAGGGAGCGAACTTTCTTTTGTGCTTTCGTTCAAGGACGAATGTCGTATGATCGCACTATTGTCTTTGCGCTCAGTTGATTTTTGCGACATTTCTAGTGGCATATAATGAAGACCAATAGGCCCACTGTCGAGATTAAAACTGTTTTGTAAACATGCCCCCCTTCTCTTGTTTACATTCGTATTTGCGTTGTAGTTGTCAATTATAGAGGCGTGTTTCATGTAATCTAGATCTTGTTTTAACATTTCAAATTTCTCAACTGTAACAAATTTTTCCTCAAAGGCGCTTATCTGATTTTTAAGGCTGAGAATGTCCTTTAAAAGTCCAGTTACATTAACACTATCAAAGCTGACTGGTGGTATTTTATGCAGTTGTTTTGCAACAAAAACTGGATATTTCTCAGGATCAGTGCTCTTCATCAGGCTAATAATGTCATCTAAGTCTTTCGACATTTTCTTTTTTCCTTCTTTTCGGCGTAGAGGCATCTTTTTCACATTAGCTAATGACTCGAAAATCAGTGTTTTGGCAATGACAATATCCTCCGCGGAGAAAGAAGTGGTACACAATTGATGAATGCTTTCTTCATCCATAAAGTCCATGACATTTTGTAAAAATGCCAGAAGCTCATTTATCACTACGTTACAGTTCGCACATTTCACAGTATTCGAAGACATTATCTTACGCAGTGAGTCACCGAGTTAACGATATTCAAACGCGTTCGCATGCGACCGCGAGCTGCGTGAGACTGACTTTTTATGAATTATTTTATTTTGTAGTAACATTTCAAGGTTTTTAACTGTTTTAATAGTTATGCTTGCTATTTCTTAAAATCGTTTATGCCGATCTACAGTTACAAAATCAAAGTCGTGTGACTTTGTTTTTCTTTTAATCGTAGTTATAAGATAAAATAGATTTTATCCCAAAATCTCATGATGTTTTGATAATATTGAATGAATTGAATGCATGCATATGCAATGCACTTTAAGTCCAGACCTGCAAAAAATGATCCGTGCAAAGTAGGTAATGTATTCACCTTCTTAGACCTAAGTAGCTTCTATATCTAATTATGAATATTGATTTTTCTGTTCATGACGTCACTGGTAATCCATAGGGTTCTTATAAAAAGCGCATCTACTTAGATGCAAAGCGAGTAGCCTCCATCGGCGCCCCGACGCAACGCGCTCGGTTAAAAATACTGGAGTAGTTCGCATTGCGATTTTCTTCAGTACTTTTGTAATAACCGACACAGTACCCCGCTTTTCTTTGGACTCATAAGTAAATATTTTGATTATTTCCTTTTTATCGAGTTCTATTATTAGAAGGTCCCGTATTGAAGAGCTTACCAGTTATCGTACCTTCATATAATCTCTAGTTGGTGTTGATGGAGTTGTAAAAGTGTGTGTTCTGTTCTGTTCTCAGTTGAACTGCCTGAAGATGACCATCGTGAGCATGGACGATGGTCCAGGGCTGGCTGCTATGCAGGCCTGGAGCGGGCAGATGGCAGCCTATGGAGCTTCCAACCAAACCGTCGTTGACAAAGTGCCACCGGATATGCTGCATATGATTGATCCACACTGGTTCGTACATTTATAGCCTTTTTCTTTTATAAAACCATTTTTTTTAACCTAATATTGCATAATTATAGGTACTTTACGATTACTTACATTTTTTTTTTTTTTTTTTTTTTTTAGCCTGTTGTGTCCCACTGCAGGGCAAAGGCCTCTCTACCTTCTTTCCAGACTTCCCTATCTGACGTTAAATTAATCCATCCCTTGAGGTGGGCGTCCAGTTCGTCTCTCCATCGTCGCTTTGGTCTACCGCGAGGTCGTTTACTGTCTTGTGGAATCCATATAGTTGTTGATTTAGCCCACGACTCATCCGACCTGCGATAGACATGTCCTGCCCAATCCCATTTTAACTTTGCGGCATGTTGGGCTACGTCGGCTATTTGTTATTACTTACATGTTTTCGAAAATTGCACCATACTCATATTTACATATTCTACACCTAGGGTTTCGTAAACAGTTAATACTCCTTTTGTAATAAAAAAGTAATTATTTTATTACAAATATTTGTAATAAAATAATTACATTCAGTGCCATAAAATATACAGTTGGGCGGTCACCCATCTAAGTCCTGGCCTCGCGCAACATTGCTTAACTTTATGAAAATCACGCTCGTTAATAAATGGGAGTCCCCCATTATTTATATTTATTTACAGTGTGTTTTTAGTATTTATCACAAATCTTGAGATATAGCCTGATGACAAAGTCTCAGTAAAAGGGTTCCGTTTTACCCATTGGGTACGTAACCCTTTAGGGTTCATCAGCTTCAGCAGTTTAAAAAATTATACATACCTTTTTAAAATATCATGGTTTATAACAAAATTGAAACTTTCGAAATCATCGTATGTTACCCGTTACAAGTTTTAATACAAGGTACCTATTTCTATAGTTAAAATATATAGGTAGTTAAAATTTTCATTACAGGTACCAATTTCCACCTATGAATCCACTGTGGCACGGTCTTCTCGGTTTCGTTATCGGCTGTCTTGGATTTGTTTCAATCACTGGCAACGGAATGGTGGTTTACATCTTCATGTCAACTAAGGTACATTACTCTCTTTAAATTGATAGTTGTTGATGTAGTAGGTAAATCAAATAAATAAATATTTACGGACAAAAACAACAACAAAATCTGGCCCCGTGGCAAGCTCTAAGCTTGTGTTACACCCGTAACACAAGGCATCTCTACACTTAATATAATATTCAAACATTATATAGATACATTTAACAGTCTGTTCTTAACTTTTCAGAGTCTGAAAACTCCATCAAACTTGCTAGTGGTAAATCTTGCTTTCTCCGATTTCCTCATGATGTGCTGCATGTCCCCGCCTATGGTCGTCAATTGTTACAATGAAACTTGGATGTTCGGTAAGTTTCTAGCAACTTCATTGCTTTTGTAGTTGTACGAAAAAGATCCAAAATAAATGTGTACCTACCTATTTGTAGGTGCCTTTAGACACGATTCACATAATTATTGCCATGCCATGTCCAAGCTCATGTTGTTAGCACTTATAAATTTTATAACCAATTATACACATGAATGCAATAAACGATTTTGATCTAGGAATAATCGTGCAATTATTTAATATTTTATTTACTTTAACTAGTGTTTTTGCAATTTTAGGTCCTTTTGCATGCGAAATCTATGCTTGTTGCGGTTCACTATTTGGTTGCGCTTCTATTTGGACGATGACTATGATTGCCTTTGATCGCTACAACGTCATCGTGAAGGGTATTGCCGCGAAGCCTATGAGCATCAACGGGGCTATTTTTCGAATTCTCGGCATCTGGGCTTTCTCACTCGCATGGACTCTTGCACCATTCTTCGGATGGAACAGGTAAAACAACTTAGTTGGCACTTATAGAAATGCTGTTACGGATGGTTCGGCAATAGTCGAATTAGATGCATCGTGTAATATTTTTTCATAAATTATTATCTTTAAGTATATAGAAGTAATCAACAACTGCTTTGCAGATATGTTCCGGAGGGTAACATGACCGCATGTGGCACCGACTATTTGAGCAAGGACTGGCTCAGCCGCAGCTACATCCTTATCTACTCCGTATTTGTTTACTACTTGCCGCTTCTTCTGATCATCTACTCTTACTTCTTCATTGTGCAGGTAATTATGCCTGCAATAAATATAAACTGGATCAAATGAATTCCTCATTTTAGTACCTATACTATTTTTATTTTTCGTAGGCCGTAGCAGCCCACGAGAGGGGTATGAGGGAACAAGCGAAAAAGATGAATGTGGCTTCTCTGCGATCTTCTGAAGCTGCCAATACGAGCGCTGAATGCAAATTGGCCAAGGTACTATCAGTATTCTCAACATAGGTACATTTATTATAAACAGTTTAAACATAATATGAATAAATATTACTTACTTTCCTGACAGGTGGCTCTGATGACTATCTCTCTATGGTTCATGGCCTGGACACCGTATCTGGTTATCAACTACGCTGGTGTCTTCGAAAGCGGCGGGATCAGTCCTCTTGCTACAATCTGGGGATCAGTGTTCGCGAAGGCCAACGCCGTTTACAATCCAATTGTATACGGCATCAGGTAGCTTTTGCCCCTGTATCCTTATTTTCGTTCTTGTATTGGTTCAAGAGTAACCAGAGTTGTTTGTTCCAGTCACCCTAAGTACCAGCAAGCTTTGTACGCAAGGTTCCCGTCGTTGGCGTGCCAGTCGGCTCCAGCCGACGACGGTGCCTCCGCCGGCTCTGCGGCCACCGCCACTTCAGAAGAGAAACCAGCAGCATAAACAGCTTCATTCTGCTCTCCCTCTTAAACTACAAAACGACCGCGGCACTCGAAGGACGTACGATTTTGCTGAGCGATGTTCTTTATTATTTTTATACGAAAACATTTACATTGTACAAATACAAGTATAACTCGAGCACAGAGCGCGAGCTTGGGACAAAATATTCAGTCCGCGTATTCGTGAGATGCTGCGTATTTTGAGTTCACGTTTTGTGTAGAGTTGAACCTGCACACATTTCTTATACCTTTGCTTGTAACAATTGGCCGACGACGCTAAAATGTAAAAAAAAATATGAGCAAATCAACGCGTCGTTAGTCTATCCCTATGCCCTTGAGACTGCTCCTGTAGGTTTAGAAATGCGATAGTAAACGACGAAACAAGCGCTTGTTACTTGGACTGCTTAATAAATATTAGCAATGTGGTAAACGGCCACAATATATCAGTTAACGTTTTTTATTCTATACCTAACCTACCTACCTAGTAACCCAATACTATTTTCCAACATGAAAGCCGATGGGTAACCATGGCCCTTCAAAACTTATTTTTTCAACAATATTTGGTAATTACAAAATAAAATTGTCTACAAAATAAATACTAAAATTAAAATACTCAAGTAGGTACTTAATTTAAATTGAATTCTTAAGAGTTCACCTGCAGCTGTCATGATGATTCAATTAATTACGTACCTACAGACAACCTAGTTACCTATCTAATGAATTCTTTTAGGGATGTATATTTAATACTAATAACGAGTAGGAATATTTAAACCAAACAAAGGTGACTGTAGGTTTAATAAATCTGAACTGTTGAAGATAACTTAAGAACTTCGGGCCCTTAAATTTAAAGAGAAACACTTTAAAACTTAAATTAGTAAATTATTTTGCAATAAAAATGAATCTTAATTATTAAATAAATATTGTAATAAAAAATAACTTGATTGGAAATCCTAATCTTCCCTTTACGCTAAAAGTCGAGGGCCGACGACGACGTAGAAAGGTACCTAATATATATTATAACTAGCGGCCCGCCCCGGCGTCGCACGGGTAAAAAAAAGTTCCCGGCAATTTTTCCTTATTTGCTCAAACATTTTAAAACCAAAATCAGCTCAATCGGCCCAGCCGTTCTCGAGTTTTAATCAGACTAACGAACAACAATTCATTTTTATCTATAAAGAATATAGATAATCTCCGCTATTTCACGGACGCTTTTAACAAAAAAAAAAAAAAAAAAAATTAAGTAGTAGGTACTTTAAACTCATGTCAGAAAAAAATTATTGAAAACTATGTTGAATATTGAACTTTCGAGACATAGACAATAGCTCAAATAGCCACCACGTATGAATAGCTTATCAAGAAAAATCATAGACAACCTATAAAATAAATATTGAACTTTCGAGACATAGACAATAGCTCAAAGAGTATATTACCACCACGTATGAATAGCTTATCAGGAAAAATCATAGACAACCTATAAAAAGACATTTTATTTTACACTTTTGTTAACCTGTAGATAATAAATTACAGACAAATAATTAGCAATAAATTAAAATTGCGACTATAATTTGAGATTTAAACTATCCTATCTCTCAAGTTGGATCGAACTGCACATGCTGTGCGAATTTTATTATAATCGGTTAAGTGGTTTAGGAGTCCATTGAGGACAAACATTGTGACACGAGATGTATATATATTATATTAAGATATTGTTTGTCAGGTAGATTATATTATCTTTATACATTTAGGTATTATATTACAATGTCTACATTCAGACACAGCACATGCTGAGTGTCGACCCATTTGTGTACTATATTCTAAGTTTAATTCAATAATGTTCTCTGTTATATTTTTTGTACACAAATAAATATTTTTCTTTCTTTTTCTTTGAGTAGGTACTTATTACTCTACTTAAGAAACGGCCAAAGAGAATATAAGCACTACGTTTAGGTACGGCTTGTTACTATCGAGATGGGTACATAATAGAGACTGAAATAAAACTTTTTCGATTGTAGGTAAGTACTTTTTTTTTATTAGATCAATAGAAACTCACCTCATGACGAATTGTCACGGGTCGCTGATAACAAACTTGTTGCCTAGCAACAGACAGAAAACAAAACATGCTGCTTGGTACCGAGTCTCTCTATTTGTGGTCAATATCTTTTTAGACGTAGTGATTATATAGGTACTCTCTGATCTTTTTTGCCCAAAGTTAATTGATGATTTTGTGTTAAAGTAACCCATAATATACCCAAACCCACCACCTTATAGACCATAGCTTTTATACACAAGTGATAGAACTATTTACTCACATAGAAAGGCCTAAAATGGCCTACAAAACATCGTATGAACTACATCATCATTTCCCTAGGCTAGCTGAGGAGTCTGGGTTTACCTTCAATACTCATCGCCCACGAGTGCACATTGATTGGAACAAAATAAGTAAGTTTATATGACGTTTTCCTTCACAGCTACATCCTATTAATTTTCTAAACACAAAAGTTTGCGAGGATGTAAGCGTGTTTGTTTCTCTTTCACGCATAACTACTGGATGGAGTTTGATGAAACTTCAAAAATAGCTTACATATCAGAAACCCGCTTTTCATCAAAGCCCGATTTGTGTTAAGTTTGGAATGGACATTGCTGTTCTTCCAATAATGGACAACAGCTACTTTGTACCGCGGGTAAATTTATTATTGCGGGGGCCAAGCCGCGGGCGGGCATCTAGTTATCTATAATATGTATTTCAGTATTTGTTTAAGCTTGTGTTACGGGTACTAGACATCTGATATAGGTACTTTATATAATAAATAAATAAAATACATATTTCCGGACTACTCACACAGCATCACCTAACCCCAAACTAAGCAGAGCTTGTACAATGGGTGTTAAGGTGACTGATATACTACATAGATACATTTTTTTGTGTAAATACATACAAATGATACATAGAAAACACCCAGACCCGAAACCAGAAATTGTAGATCGTACAAAATCTGGTCCCCCGGCGGGAATCGAACCCGCAACCTCCTGCGCCTCAGGCGGACGTTCGCCCACCGAGCCACAGAGGTCGTCAAAATATAATAGATATACGTAAATATATATTTTTTTCTTACACCCAGACCAAGGAGAAAGTGCTTGCAGAACATACAAACACTTGACCCCTCGGCGGGAATCGAACCCGCTACCTTTTGCGCCTCAAGCTCAAATGTATTTCAGTGATTGGGATAGTTTTAAGTCTAAAGGGTAACGTTTCCCGCTAAATTAATTTTAGTGTGTTACAAACAAGATTACATTAGTTCTTTATAAAAAAATATTTTCAGAACTTATTGACCTCGACAACCTTATCCGAGAAAGGAAGTTCGTCCTCATTGAACAACATTTAAATGACGTAAGATAAAAACCTTACTCTCCTACCTATCATAATAGCATCCATTATTATTATTTTAAGCTTATTGCATGCTCCACCAAGTTTATATAAGTTCAACCATAACTGTATCATTAATTTAAATAGTTTGTCTAAAATACACATAGGTAGCCTACCTAATACTATAAAAAAAAAATCTTATTTTTTTATTGCCATAGTATTTAGAGAATGTACATTATGTACATACATACGCCCCAATTAATAATGGTTAATGAAAATATTTCTTTACGAAATTTAGATTCTAGATTGTGTATTCGAGTCTGAGTTTGACGTTCGCATTCTCGATGAAGGAGTTATGAAGATGTTCAGATTAGCGCAGTTGGCAGTGGAATATCAACAGTTCTGCAGACATTACCTAGACCGTAGCGTTTTTGTCTTAAGAGAAGAAATCACTTCTATGGCACAGGTTAAATTGAAAAGAAATACAAAAATATGAAATATTTTTTTATAAACTGTTTAGTATATAACATTTTTTATTTTAGGAACTGGATACCACTAAAAAACACCTTCATGAAAGAGAAGAAGAACTAAGAAAACTTAAAAAGAGGTCCAGACTATCATCTAAAACCACAGTACCCTATGGTAACGATAATATAGCTGCCATGATTTTAAAAACTCTATCAAACAAGAGCGATATATTTCCTTCTGCCTCGCATGCTGAAGTGCAATACAATAAATGCAATTACTGTGATAAAGTATTTTTAAATCAATTGTATCTACAAAGCCATTTAAGTAGAAGACATGCCAGTGTTATGGAAACCCCCCAAAAAGATAAGCCAATTGTTGAGACTAACAACGAGACTGTTAAAATGAACGCTGAAATTATGGAGCTTAAAACAAAACTTAATGATATGGAACAAATTATAATTAATGCTAAAAATCAACAAGTTATAGATACAGAACTTAAACCGCAAACTACAGTCGAAAGCAAGAAAGAGGATCGTAACGTTAAAGACGCTGAAGTATCAACGAACAACGAAGAATTCCTACTAGATAAATTTGAACAATGGAAAAAAGAAGAACATGAAAAGTACAACCAAGAAATAAAAATGCTAAGAGCTCAAATAATGGAAACTATTAATGCAATAAAAGAGAAAGAAATTCAACAATTTGAACACAAGGATTCAAAAGTCATAGAACAGCTGCACAGTACTATTGTACAACAAGGCGCCGAATTGTTGGCACTGAAACAAGAATTAAATAACTCTGTAAGTTTAAGATATCTCATTTTGTGTGTTTCTTTTTTAAAACATTGTTATAACTGCGTATTGATTTTAGAAATTGGTAGCTACTGTAAAAGAAGATAACCAAACTAATAAGGAAGCAGAAGCGCAGATTTTATTTTGGTCTAAACGTGCAGAAGCACAAACTAAGCAATACGAAGCTTTACTGCAAAAACTCTCTGAGGTAGCAAGAGACGCTAAAGAATCGAGGGCTTCCGCTAACACTGAGAGAGAAAGAGCGACTCAGTTGCAAACGTTACTTCAACAAAGTTTGCAAGGAAAAGTGGCTCAAACTGTTCAAACATCAACTGATGATTTTCAGGTACATATGAAGTAATACGTTCTAAATTTAATTTATTATACAGTTTCTAACGTTGCCTTAAACATTACAGATTCCTAAATCGAATAACTTGAAGACGGTACCCAATAAAACCAATGGTAAACCTAAAATAAGTGACCGTCAAACACTAGAGAAGTTACATAAAAAAGCTCAAGCGCTGCTCAACATTGGTGCACTTAGTTCAACATCATCAGATACTGACAGTGAACCAGAGGAAAAAATAAAACCTTCACCTACCAGAAAAAACAAATACGTTGATAAATCTCCTGAAAAGAAGTCAAGACAACAAAATAACAGTTCTAAGGAAATCATAGCTAAGAAGAAAGTAAATTCTATCACTATCAAAGATATGAATAACACTCACAGCTTCACCAAAGCTGAAGTCATGAAACCGAAAAACGAGAAATTTAAATCGCACGTCAAGAAGGTTCTAAATGACGGTTCCCTCGATAAGACCAAAACAATCTCTGGGAGGTAGTACAATTTAATAATCTTGTATTTCAGATACATCAAAATATTTAGTTACATGAAGTAGACACAAATTAGTCTACTGCTTCTATTTTTCTTTTGTTTTTTAAACGGTTTATTCACTGATCTGTAACGTACAAAATTGTATTTTCTGCAGCCCCGTGAGAGTAGTGAGAGCAAAGCTAACCGAAGAAGTAAATAACAGACTCGTCGCATTTGGAGTAGATCCACTGAAGAGTCGGTTGCCTCGTAATGTGTTTCAAAAGCAGCGAATGGCTTTGCAACAAATGAATGAGGTTAAAGCCAAGGTATTATTCTACTGTTTTCTTAATCAATCAGCTTATAAAATAATCGCATAATGAAATGTTACTTTTATTACAGAATTCACCATCGTACGAGAAAATAAGATATGGCATACTAGCATACTTGGAGGCCAACTCTGATGAAGTTGATAGTAAAGTCAACAGAAATCACGAATATGTGTCACCAAATAAAGTACCTAAATCTTTACGAAGCATATCCTCGGTGATATCCAACGTTAAGACTAAGGCACTTTCATTAGTGAAGTTAAACGATAATAAAGAAAAACTTCGGTCACTGAATGCAGATGTTACTAGAAAAGCTATGAATTTCCTTAGAAGTACGCCTTCGGATTCGGGTCACGAAAGCCCTGCAAGTTCACAAAGCCCTGACAAAATCAATCGTGAGCGTTCAAATAATGCAAAGGCGCCAAGCAAAAAAGACTTCGTAAAATCTATAAATGGAACTACCGAAAATCACCACAGTATTAAACATCGTAAAATCTCATTAAAACAGGATCCTGTAAAGCAATCTACTATCAAAGATTCAGATACTAATAGTGATAATGAATCTGATTTTACTGAACACGATAATCCTATAACAACAACGGCTATTGTATCAGAAAGTTCAAAGTCTATAGAGAATCTTATAAAATCACCAGCGAGGAGACCCGCATCTGCCGATGTTAGTGCTTTACAAACCGTACGAAAATACGGAGTAGAAAATGGTGATTTATTCATGCGCACGCAATCAGCTTCAAATCTAGCCGAGAATAGCACAGATCGGATCAAGACTAAAGTGCCAAAAAATGGAGACAGTAGCGAAGATCTAGAGTCGTATTCGGATACACCAATCCAAAAAATTCAATCTGTTGAAAGCATTCAAAATATAAAACAAACTAAAGGTGTCCTTAAAAATGCATCATCAACATCATCTCTGAACAAGAAAAAGGTTTTGTTTGATATGGATGCTATACAGATGAAATCAGTGAGTGCTTCCCCATCACAAAGTCTTACTGAGAAGAGTGATGGCATTGAGAAGTATGAATTGGGTTTGGTGAACCTTGATGGTGAAGAATGGGATATATCAAGGTTGGTATTCTAACGAAGACAGTTTTAAAATCTGTAGGTAACTAATAAAATTGATCGCTGTAACTACGATACTTGTTACCGTTTAATAAGTTTAAAAAATATTAATAATGTATGTATAACAATATAAAAAAATGTATAACAAATTCCCTATGGAGACTAGCTTACATTAAAAATTTTTTGTTCACAGTATTGAGAATGACCCATTAAAAAATGATACCAGGCTTCAGGTCAACACTCGGGCTAGCCCAAAAATAGCTGAATTAAAGAAAACTATCGAGTCACAGTTGGCTCGAAGGAACGATACGCCTTCTACTGCAGTAGTGGGAGGAGTAGACATTCTTGCCGGGCCTATGGGGAAGGCACCAAGTATCGGAGGCAGCATTACTAGTCTAGGTAGTTCTATACTCGACGAATCCGAAACGATTCCCCCCGTTAGTCATAAAGCTTTCATTAAACCTAAAAAAGTTGCTGATAGGGACGATAGTGAACTAGATATATCTGAGTTCAGTATAGATGGTATTGCTGTTCCTATTTCTAATAAAAATGAGTCATTTTAGATTGCCCATTAACGATGTATTATAGAAGATTTAACGTCTAAGATTTATTATTGGAGTTTACTCCCTAGGAAACGATTTGAGTTATAAGGCCCGGAATGGAAATTATATGGGGAGTAAAATCAAGTGTTAACAAAAGTTGAGGCGTTACGTAGAAAGAGACAAACATATATATCTGTAGGATTCAACGTGTAAAAGAATGAGATGGAATACCGTCGAAACGTCACGTTCGAAATAAGAACTTTAACGCATTTTGATTGGTTGTTTGTTGTGTCTCTGGAATGCGAGTTACCATTTTTGATATTCGAATACGCGTTCGAAAAAGTATTCGTTTAGCATTCACTTAGAATTTCTCAGTGAGTAGAGGTGAGAGTGCAAAGTTATTCAGTAAAATCATCAATATTTACAAAAAATTTTGGCCGGACGTTTCTTTTTCACTTGGATATCGTCTTACAAAGATAGCTTTTACGTTTTTGTGCAGGGAACTAAAAGTCAATTGACGAATTTATGGTCCTCTCAACGCGTTTCGTTGGAACATATAATAAGTACCTTCTGTTATTTATTAATTAAAATATTAAAAAGAAGCTATAGTTTCGACACCTAATTAATTTGTTCTTTGTAGTATTTAAGAATGATATTATAATAATAATTCAAAGTGAAAGAAAGAAATCATCCTAAAATTGGATTTGTATAAATTGAACACAATTATTATTATTTTGTAACAAACTATATGTAATACGCTTTATTGAAGTAATATAAACAATCCGAATAATTACAGATATATGTTTGTTTCTCTTATCATTTTAGCAGATGCGTTCATGTACCCTTTTTTTCTATTCGATGTACATAATATCATAATATCGTTCGCAAGTAGTAAACTCCAATCGTGCGTCGTAGCTGACACACACACACACTTTTTTATAAGTTAATTATAACCCAACTAAGTTTTTACATCAAGTGTTCATTATTTCATACATTATAATCCTTTCTAAATTAAAAATTCGAGCTATGCTTTTCTTTACGGGATCGATTCCGGGATGAGGAGAATGTAGAGTAGATTCGTTAAAGTGGCTTTAATTGGTTATATTTATGTACCTATGTATGTATTTTTATATTTTTACATATATTTATATTTGACTAAATGTAGTCTTTATAATCTAAATTGTTTTACTTATTTAATATTGTACACCCCTGCCTACTAATTATTTTATCAAAGTTATTTTCTTTTTAGCGCCGCCCATTTTACATTTGGTTTCTTACGTGTTGTTGTATTTTACTGCCCTCCGATAGCTAAAACATCGCTAAGCCACAAGTGGTCGATTTTGAGTTTTTGATGCCATTCTACATAGAAAAAAAAACTCTATCGATCTGTTCTAGAAACATTCTTGTAGTGCTTTTAGATCAGGAGATAGATCTAGCAAAAACAGCGTTAACGACGGCAAAATATATATTTTACACGACTTAAACTACGTTAACCATCAATACTAGACTAAATAGTCACTTGGAGCCGTTAACGTTGTCAGAATACAAAATATATTCCGTTTTTTTGCTTAGCTAAAAAGACTCTATTTATTTTACAAGACTAGGCAGTCGTTATGGTACTTTAGCGATCTTTAAGTCATGGTTCAGTTAGCCAGCAGCTAGCAGTTTACTATTCTCTAAAACTCTATCCGCCTTTAAAGACATAGATGATGTATAAACTCTGTGCGAATCCTACGCTACAAGAACGCTAAGCCACAATACTTAGCTAAAACATCGCTATCTGCACTCACATCTCAAAAAAAAAGCAAGGCAGCTCTATGCTTTTCATAAAATATTTCCGCAAAGTAAAGAAAAGGTGTTCTTTACTGCTGACTTAGAAAAAGTTTTTATGTTACCGAGGATGGATACATTTAATTCAAGTCAGTCATTTTCGCTCAGCGCTTCTTTAACCAAACATTTGCACCCGTCGGAAAATTAACCACTGAAACTAAACCATTCACTGTTTTATGGCATACACTCCTTTTAGCCGGGGCACACTTTCATGAGAGCTGACCAAGTGCATTACTAGGTCTCATCGATTAATCGAGGGAAGTGTCAGTAGAGTCTAACGATTTTTTTAACATTCGTCTCGGACCGATGCATTAAAAAATTGAACCCCATGGCATACCTCAAAAACAAGGTTTAAGTAACTTTCCATCGCTCTAACTTCAGCCTACAATAAATCTAAATTTAAAAAACTTAAGAAAAACCTCCGATTCCAACGCCTTAATTTTCTTAAAAGTAAATACATCATATTTAGTAATGTGACCGATTTTCATGAAACATGTCTAAGAACACCCGCGCGCACCTTTCATATAAAAGAACTCAATTGAAATCGCTCTATCCGTTAGGGAGATATGATGTCCCAGACAGACAGACAGAGAGACAAGTCAAACTTATAACACCCCTCTTCGTCCCTACGTCATTTACAGTTCATGAACGACAAATACATACTTAAAAAGTCAAGTGGTTTTGAGAGTAACCTTTAGAACATCTCCAAAAGGAAAGCATCAACACAGAGAACCGTGCATTCTTGACAAATTAGTAACAATAATACCGACACACAAGCTCCAGTTAAGGAAAAATTTGCCAACAACTGATCACTAGTTTGAATAATGTTCTAGACGACTGATAAAACGGGTTCCTCTATTTGTAAACTGTAAGACTGCAATAAAAGATTATAAAACAAGTTTTGAGTGTAAAACACAAGTAACCCATGACACATTATGCATAAATAAGTAAACTTATTTAAGCAGAATATGTCATGGGTTGCTTGTGTTTTACACTCTTAGTGTTTAACAACATAAGAATGCAGTTTCAGACTGTGTTTAAATTTAAAAATAAGATACTCATAGTTTTAAATGTAAAACACAAGATTACCATTACATATTTTATTGCTATATACATACTAATATTAGAAGATTACATACGTAGAAGACTGATTTAACTACCATTTTATATTTTTATGTTTCATGATATGATTAATAAGAATAAGGTATGATTGCAATTAGGGATTGCATTATCCGTTAAATTTTCGTATCCGGATAATTCGGATAGTAGTGAGCCTTACTATTCGGATATTCGGTTATTTCGGATAATTTAAAAATATACATAAAAATTTAATTAAAACAAAGAAAATGGGTTTTTAAAATATAGGTATTTCTTAATTTAAACTTAAATAAATCTAAATTTAAAATTTAAGAAAAACCCCCGATTCCCATGCCTTGATTTCCTTAAACGTAAAACAACATAATATTTTGTAATGTGGACGCGATGCGATTTCATTTGATACCCCACACTAGTATATTTGCAGATTTTTGGTTTTCCTTACCCACTCTCACCCCCATAACTTTTAAACGGCACAACCGATTTTCATGAAACATGTCTAAGAACACTCGCGCCAGACTCACCTTTTATACAAAAAAAACTAAATTGAAATCGCTCCATCCGTTCGGGAGCTATGGTGACACAGACAGACAGACAGACACACACACAGACAGACAGACAGACAGACACGTCAAACTTATAACACCCCTCTTTTTTGGTCGGGGGTTAAAAACGTTACAATAAAGTTCTTATAAAATAATAATAGTATTCGCATATAAACTGACGATCATACAAATTTAAAATAAGAGTATCGATCAAATGGGTTGAAAAACTAAAATATCTATGAAATAAAAACGGTTTACCTACTTCTTTCCATCGAACTTATTTTTTAACATAAATACAATTCCTTCCTCCGTAACGTAACGAACGATAATCAACTTCCTATTTTAATAGGTACCTACTCTAAAATAAACAGTTAATAGTTTAATAATAACAATAAAAAAACAGTTTTTTTATGTTGTTTATTTTAGTTACTTCCATAGTTTCATGTCATGCTTTGGGGAACGGCAGCTGATATTCAAACTATTTTTATTCTTCAGAAAAGAGCTGTGCGTTCAATCTATAAAATGAAACCACGGGACTCCTAACGGGATAAATTTAAGGAAATAAATATTATGACTGTTGCTTCACAATATATTTATAAGAACTTGTTGTACACACACAAAATTAAGCAAGATTTTCTAAAAAAGAGCGATTTCCACAATGTTAATACTAGAAATAAGAATAAACTACAAAACCCTGCATTTAGATTACGTAAGGTGGGGAAATCTTTTATGGGAAATTGTGTCCGTTTTTATAATAAGCTTCCGCAGTTTATAACTGACCTACTTATTCAGAAGTATAAGCTTTTAATTAAAATTTGTCTTCTGAAAAAAGCCTTTATTCTATAGAAGACTATATCAAAGATGATAATGCTTGGACGGATGTAGCTCCGTTCCACTAGGATGGACAAAATAGCCGAAATTTGTTTTTTTTTCTGTTATGTGCATGTTTGACTAGCGTTAGTTTGTAAATGTTAAATGTATAATTGTAATCATGTTGTGCACCAATATTGTTATTATAACAACATAACAGATGAAAGCTGGGTTGTTCTATTCGCTTCTCAACTCAGTATAAAAAATTTAAACGAACTGTCAAGACAATGTTATTTCCTTGATTATTCTTAGTTTTTATTTAAATCAGCTTTAAGTTGACAAGTCCATATATGCATAAGCGTCTAAGGAAATAAACGTTTTGACTTTGACTTTGTTGGTGAACTACCTGGGACTTTTACATTACTACACTAGCGTTTTGCTTGTTTATAGCTACAGATTCAGAAACGCGCACGTATTAAAATATGTTTATTTTAACAACACAAAGTATTGTATTAAAATATTAATATATAATATGTGTTACATTTCTAAAATGCTGGATGCTTTGTAGTGTTAAATAAGAAAAATGAACTGTAGGTATCTATCCGTATTATTCGTATTATCCGGATAACGAAGCTCCCATTATCCGAATATGAAAATTAGCGGATATCCGGATAATTCGAATATCCGGATTGCAATCCCTAATTGGACCCTGTTATGCAGAAAAGATCCAACCAACACTTCATTACTTTATGGGTTGGATCTTTTCTGCATAACAGGGTCCAATTGCAATAAATAATAGGTTTTTCAATGTTTATCTGTTATTCATTAAGTACACATTTCTAGTTACCAAATCGGTAAGGTGGAACCTTTACCCTTATGTAAATATATTTGTAGTTTTAATACGCACCAAGCGATTGTGTTTTGTATTTTAACTAAAATTTAAGAATAATGATAGCCTTTAATTCCTTAAATAATTCTTTAATTTTTTGTTGGTAGTGTTTTTTTGGTACCTCTTTTGAATTAGTCGACTCCAAATACATGACTAAAACAACGTTATCGCTAAGGGTTTAAAGCTTAGCGTCTTTTTAGTGTAGTATTTTTGTTACCGTCAGGATGGCGAGTCACCTATCGTATTTAACGTTGAAATGCTTTCCAAAAATTGCTTCCTATTTGCTTCCTTCAATAAGAGATTTGCTTCCTTTATATTTTAGAAGATATTAGAACTTTCAAGGTGACCGTTCATTCTGACGTCAGGATGGCGAGTCACCTGGCCGTAGACGATGCGCGGTGTGGAATTGCTGTGATGTATATAAACCAATAATTGCTTCCTATTTGCTTCCTTCTAAGCTTTAAAACCTAGATCCTGTACCTATCAAGGAAATAAAGATATATCGATATAACATGAATGGTTAAGCCCAGCGCCTGACAAAAATGGAGAGCAAAATACATTCATAGCTTTTGCAAATTATTATTTTTTAACCGACTTCAAAAAAAGAGGAGGTTTCTCAATTCAATTCGACCGTATATTGTTTATATTATGTAGAATTTCATTAACTACTATTAAGGTAGGTATGTATACAAAAGTATTACTTTATACTGTACATCGTTCGTCAACATCATTACGTTACAATATTAGAAGGTTTGAAACTTACCGTGCCATAACACAGTTAAATCTAGCACGGACGTAAGGTAAGGTTTAATTTAATATGTATAATAAAAAATATCTAAATATGTATGACTTTTATATTAAGTATATCAGATATCTAGTACCCGTAACACAAGCATAGAGCTTACCACGGAGCTAGATGTTGTTGTGTGCATTGTCTGGAAATATTTATAACTGAACTTACTATACTAGCACACAGTGAAAATGTTATCTAAAAACAAGTTAACCTAGATTAGTTATAAGGTTATTCTGTACCTCGTGAAATTAGAAATTATCTATATCCTTTTTTTATATTAACTAATAAAATCTAAGTACCTACCGGTTTGTTCCAAAAGAAACGGTTGATTGCCTAAAAAAATAGAGCTGATCCATTACCACATAGTCAAATCAAGGTCCAGTATACGAAAGCCATGTCCACACACAGAGATCGAATCAGTCCATTAAACAAGCCAAGGTGTCGCCAAAATATTATTTTAAACATGTGAATGAGAAAGTGTTATTGTATACACAATAACACTTTCTCAGAAAGTGTTATTGTATACACAATAACACTTTCTCATCGAATTCCCGGGATTTGTGGCATGTCCATATTAAGATAAAACATACATGATGACGACCTCTGTGGCTCGGTGGGCGAACGTCCGCCTGAGGCGCAGGGGGTGCGGGTTCGACTCCCGCCGGGGAAACAGATTTTGTACGATCTACTATTTCTGGTTTCGGGTCTGGGTGTTTTCTATGTATCATATGTATGTTTTTACAAATATATATATATATCTGTGTATCAGTCACCTAACAACCATAGTACAAGGTCTGCTTAGTTTGGGGTTGAGGTGATGCTGTGTGAGTAGTCCGGAAATATATAAATATATATATATATTGTACATATGTTTACGTAAAGACAAAGCATCATGCAACCATCAGTATTACACTTTTACATAATAAGGATAAAGATAATTTACTATTTCACGAGGTACAGAATAACCTTATAACCAAACTGGGTAACTTAGTTTTAGATAACATTTTCACTGTGTGCTAGTATTGCATTCTTATTGCACCCATTCATGTTATATCGATGTATCTTTATTTCCTTGATAGGTACAGGATCTAGGTTTGAAAGCTTATTGGTATAGATAAATCACAGCAATTCCACACCGCACATCGTCTACGGCCAGGTGACTCGCCATCCTGACGTCAGAGAATGAACGGTCACCTTGATAGTTCTAATTTCTTCTAAAATATAAAGGAAGCAAATCTCTTATTGAAGGAAGCAAATATAAGCAAATGGGAAGCAATTTTTGGATAGCATTTTAACGTTAAATACGATAGGTGACTCGCCATCCTGACGGTAACTAAATTTCGCCGCTAGGCGTGCGGATAATCTTTGCATCGCCAATAGAAAGTTATGTAGTAGGGCTGCCACCAAAACATTATTAGGTACCTACATCATTTTTGGAGTTCATCTGTGTGACAGACTGGACGATTTTTAATATTCGCCCCCAAGTCTTTTCTTTTGACCCTAATTGCAGGTAAATAGAAATATAACATATTTATTGCATTTTACAATGAAATCAAAGCTTTATCTATATATTTCAAGTTAGGATAGTATCAATTGAACGCTGAGTCATAATAAATAAAAAAAGGCGTGTGTGCGATTCACACGCGATAGAAGTGAAACTTCAGTAAATCGACAAAAGAATAAGAAGAATAAAAAAAAAACAAAAAAGGTGTGTGTGCGATTCACACACGATAGAAGTGAAACTTCAGTAAATCGACGAAAGAATAAGAAGAATAAAAAAAAAGTATGTGTGTGTCAGCTACGACGCACGATTGGAGTCTACTACTTACGAACTATAATTATGATATATATCGAATAGAAAAAAAGGGTAAATGAACGCATCTGCTAAAATGATAAGAGAAACAAACATATATCTGTAATTAATCGGATTATTTATATTACTTCAATAAAGCGTATTACATAAAGTATGTTACAAAATAATATAAATAAAATACAGCAATACATACCTCTTTGCGCGATACTTCGTATTCTCAACTACGAAGTATCGCGCAAAGAAATTTAAATAAAGCATTGTATTAGGTCCTTACATATGAAATTGGCGTTTTTCGTACTGGCTGGCCACTTGAATCACAAATTTCTCCTCTTTGGTAAGGAATTCCAAATTCAAATTTGTACAGCTATAGACTCATGTATTTGTGCTTCGATGATCGTCATTCATTTGTTTTTTTTCTTCTGTTTTTTTCTGTTTGCGTCACTCATTTTACAAAATGGAAAACTTAAAATATCGCATTATTTACGAGTACGAGTTCCGCCGTGGCACTAGTGCTGCGGAAACAACTCGAAGGGTGAATGATGTGTATGGCGGTCGTGTTGCAAAAGAAACACAGTTCGTTTTTGGTTCCAACGTTTTCGTTCTGGAAATTTCGACTTGCAGAACAAGCCCCGTGGACGGCCTGAGACTCAAGTTGATAATGAAGAGTTGAAGGCTATTGTGGAAGCGGATCCATCGCAAACCACGTCCGAGTTAGCTGCAGGCTGCGGTGTTAGTGATAAAACTGTTTTAATTCACTTGAAGCAAATTGGGAAGATTAAAAAGCTTGAAAGGTGGGTACCTCACGAATTGACTGAAGCAAACCGGCAAACGCGCGTCGACTGCTGCGTTACATTACTAAACCGGCACAATAATGAAGGTATTTTAAACCGAATCATTACCTGTGATGAAAAATGGGTTCTTTACGATAATCGGAAGCGCTCAGCGCAATGGTTGGATCCTGGCCAGCCAGCCAAATCCTGCCCCAAGCGAAAATTAACCCCAAAAAAGTTACTTGTAAGCGTTTGGTGGACTAGTGCCGGTATTGTTCATTACAGTTTTCTCAAATCTGGCCAGACTATTACGGCTGATGTCTATTGTCAGCAATTGCAAACCATGATGGAAAAGCTAGCGGCTAAACAACCTAGGCTGGTCAATCGCTCCACGCCACTGCTGCTTCACGACAACGCTAGACCACACACTGCGCAACAGACGGCTACTAAATTAGAAGAGCTTCAATTGGAAAGTCTAAGACATCCTCCGTACTCCCCGGACCTTGCTCCAACAGATTACCATTTTTTTCGAAATTTGGATAACTTCTTGCAAGGGAAAAAATTCAACTCCGATGGGGCAGTCCAAATCGCCTTCAAAGATTTTATTGATTCCCGTCCGACTGGTTTTTTTAGTAAAGGGATCAATGAACTACCTATAAGATGGCAAAAGTGCATAGAAAATAATGGTTCATACTTTGATTAATTAAATATATTATATTAAAAAATATTCGACTTTTTGTTCCTCCCATACAAAACGCCAATTTCATATGTAAGGACCTAATATTTGTGTCTCTTACCATTTCCGTTTCATCTTTTTGCATCCGGTTTGAAATCACTACGATTCTATAGAAGTTTCACTTCAAAAATAAATACTATGCAAAAAGATTTTGTTCGGGCGGTCACCCATCCAAGTACTGGCGTCGCGCTTGCGTTGCTTAACCTTGCTAGCGTTTAAGATTGGCTTACCCGACCGGGAAGCCAATCTTATTTCCATTTCCGTTTCATCCGGCTTCAAATCACTACCTACGATTCTATAGAAGTTTCACTTCAAAAATAGGTACTACATATTATGTTAGCTAATCATACAAAAATCAGTGGAGAAATTAAAACATACTTCAAAACCATGTCTATCCACCCCGTTTTACGGTAAGTTTTCTACAAAGTTATTCCCGTTACGGGGCAGTGGTCCAACTGCCCTGTCCAATTAGTTGGACTACGGGCCTTTACTAGGGGTCGTGGTCCAACTATCTTTGCAGTTGGACCACGGCACCATAGTAGAGTTCTTTACTAGGGGTCGTGGTCCAACTATCTTTGCAGTTGGACCACGGCACCATAGTAGAGTTCCCAGGTCCAATTAAAACAATTTCAAATAATACAACTGCAATTATTGTAACCACAGCACCTTTTTAATTAAATAATTAGTTTTACAACGTTTTTGAAACAGAACTTAATGTAATGTCCTTCAACCAGAGTAATGTACGAGTAGGTTTATACGATACCTCCCCCTCCACCATCAAGGAGAACAATTATGTCAGTGAGTCAGTCAGTCAGTCAGTCAGTGGTTATTTAGCTTTATAGAATATAATAATGTAGACGAGTGAGAGTGGCTCAGATATGATCTAAAGAGGTTTGATAATAAGTACTGGCTGTTATCAAATTGCATTAAATAATACATTCGACTTGACATTGTCATCATTGACTAATCAATCAAAAACCAGATCCTTGTCCTATCCTAACAGTATACTTATATAAAATAATCCCTATTCACAAATCTAAATAAAAATGGATGAAGACGTGTCGCCTGCGAATATTTACGTCGAAAGAAAAGGTGGAAAAGTACTGTTACGAGAAGGCTACGAATATTATAAAGTTCGAGAATATAAAAATGGAAATGCTTACTGGAGATGTTCGAACAAAAAGATAAAACGTTGTAGTGGATCGGTTACCATTAGCGTGCGTATTAACAATTTCATTATTTATACGATTTCTTATTTCCCATGACCATTTTATTATTATTCTATTAATATTATTTATTCTTTCGTTATCTAATTAAAGCTTTTTTGTATGAATTTTTAGCAAAAAGAGAAAATAGTGAAACATTCGGTTCATTCCGAAAATTGCTGTGCAAATATAATTGGGAATACGATTTCTATGTCAATGGACAACTTAAAAAAGCAAGTACAAGTTTCTGATGAGCCTATCCCAAAATTATATAATGAGACTTTAGCTAAATACAAAAACTCTACTTATGACATACTAACTGCATTTCCATCGTATTCAAATGTGAAGCATGGTCTTTATAATACAAGAAACCTATCACTGGGTATTTCCAAAACAGTATTTAAAAATTTGGAAGAAGTGGAAGTACCTTTAAAATTTGTGGACTTCTTATTGGCTGATTATAATTTTGAAGGAACACGTGTAATAGTATTTTGTTCTTTAAGAGCTAGAAATATGATGGGCCAATTAAAAGAGTTTTTTGTAGACGGAACATTTCGCTGCTGCCCCGCACCATTCATACAATTACTAAGCATATTTGGTGAAAATGGAAGCACAAGTGAAACAACTAACGTTGTGCCCCTACTTTATGCTTTGCTGAGTGACAAAAAGCAATCTACGTATTTTGTTTTATTTGAAATCTTACGATCACAGTTGAAATGGGATCCACGAAAAATTCATTGTGACTTTGAAATATCTCTTCTTAACAGTATTAAACAATTTTGTACTACTATTACAATTGTGGGCTGTTCTATCATTGGTCGCAATGTATCTGGAGGAAGGCAAAGTCATTGGGTCTCTCAAAAACTAAATCAAAAAAAGACAAGCGAATTGTGTCGCTGTGCTCAGTGTTACCACTTTTGCCGGCTGAAAAAATATTAGAAGGATGGAATTACATAAAATATGAAATAAATGATGGATCTAACAAATTGATTGAGTATATCGAGCATTATTGGATAAAAAAAGATTTTGCCAATTTTTCACAATTGGTAAGCGTGTTTAATGAGAGACATCGAACCAATAACGTTTTAGAAGGTTCGCATGCAAAACTAAGTAGATGCATAAATGCGAAAAATAAAACCTTACTGCGACTTTTGAATGTTTTAGAGAAGTTCTCAATATTTTCAATATGTGACCAGACAAGACGTAAAAGGCGTAAGATTCAAATTGAGAACGACGACTATATAAGAGAAATACAACTTCAAATGATCACAGGTGAAATAACTATAGGCCATGCTTTAGTAAAATTACGGTGATATATTATTATTACCTAAAAACATTTGTTGTTCCAGTTTTGTTTTGTTATTTTTTTAAGAGAAAAGGACATTTAAGTTCTGTTTCAAAAACGTTGTAAAACTAATTATTTAATTAAAAAGGTGCTGTGGTTACAATAATTGCAGTTGTATTATTTGAAATTGTTTTAATTGGACCTGGGAACTCTACTATGGTGCCGTGGTCCAACTGCAAAGATAGTTGGACCACGACCCCTAGTAAAGAACTCTACTATGGTGCCGTGGTCCAACTGCAAAGATAGTTGGACCACGACCCCTAGTAAAGGCCCGTAGTCCAACTAATTGGACAGAGCAGTTGGACCACTGCCCCGTAACGGTTATTCCTGGTAAATTAAGCTATCATAGTATACATGTAGCAGTAGCGTGAAGTCCGGTCAAGCTAGAATTTAGCAGACATGATCCGGCCTCCGGGGGATGTCTCCTTAGACTATGAATAAAGAAAAATATGGATTTTCTTGATTTTTTATTTTCTTTTTCTGTAGTAGGTATTTCCAAATATTTTTTATTTCTAAATTTTTAAAAAGTATGTTATGTACCTTATTAGATTATTTTCCACTAGCTAATTTATGTCTGTTACCTCTCCACATCAAAACATCTGATTTGACATGAATTTTTGGCTTGGTATAGAAATCCCCTTAGAGCATCCCCTGCGAAGGGGATTTCTATACTTTTTGTATATAAATCCCCTTACAATCAAAAAAAGCTGAAGCAGGGGATTATTAGACAAAAAGTATAGAAATCCCCTTAATGATTAATTTTATTTTTAAATAACGTAAAAAACCATTAATCATTTCAAGTCACACAAAAAACATTTCACGGATAACCAGCTAACTAGTTAGTTCTACAATGACCTATTTTTTTACCTACATAGTTTTAAGTTTATAATTTTGCTCAATAGTTACAGATTCTTGGTAAAATAATATTGAATACCTACTTACTAGTAATACATAAGAATAAGTAACTCGTTTGTTAATATTATAACAATTTATAAATTCGTGTAGGCCGGGTGACTAAGCCTTAACTAGCCTACAATTTAGTGTCATCCCACCGACGGTAGCGACCTGGTGTGAAATGCACCAGTCACCCATCCAAAAGCTGGCTGGGCTGAACTTTGCTTAACCTTGCTGATCGCTCAAAAACACCTAAGCCAGCTGTGCTATGAATGCTTCAAATAAAATACAAACAACAAATGAAAAAATCACAAAATCTTTATTTATTTTACATACCTGGATAACCAATAACCAAATCTTCGAAGAAATTTCACTTACGAATACATAAAGCCTCTGAATTTTAAGAATTATTTTGAATAACAAGTGCGTCTTATGAAATATACTTTTTATGGTCATAGTAAAATCTAGATTTTGATTAATTATAGGGGAAAACCGTTACCATTCGTACAGCGGGAGCATTCATACATTCATCATAACTCCGCGATTACAAACGTTAGCGCGTTCATACTTGGTGTGTGCCTCCCGTCTACCGCGGCAGGTAACCGCGCGGCGAGACGGGGCAGTGCGGCCGACGGCTTAAGTGCAGCAAGTCGATACGTGTTTTCGCTTCTCGTAAGTAATATTTGGATTCACCTTTGAAAGTGTTTAGTTCTAGTAAGTTTTACTCAAATTGTAAAAGTAATTTATTGTAAATGATTTTCTGATGCCTTAGTTTATGGTGTGCGTATTTATTTGATTAAGAAGTTAACCGTTTTTTTATTTTGAATTAATTTGTTAAATGTTTGGGTTTGGGGTACCTTCATACAGTACTACTGGGGTAGATTCGTACTGTACGAATGTACCCCTTATGGATTGTTAGTAATATTTCATGAGTGTATATTTACCAATTGAATATTGGTAATTATTAACGTAGGTAATTTTGACAACCTCTGTGGCGCGGCAGCTACGTCCGCCTGCGACGCAGGAGGTTGCGGGTTCGATTCCCGCCTTGGGACAAAATTAGTAAGTATATCAGTTATCTAGTACCCATAACACAAGCTCTGTTTAGCTTTTGGGCTAGATAATGCTGTGTGAATTGACCAGCATTACTTATTTCAGAACCATGCCGCGGAAATACGCAAAAAAGGGTACCAGATCGGGAGAGGTAGACGAAGACGCAATGGAGTCTGCGATGAAGAAAGTTTTGGATAAAACTTTATCCATTCGGAAATCCGCAGGACAATAAAAAAAAAGAAAAACACAAAAGATGAAAGGTGAAGGATATGTTTACGTCGCAGACGTGGTGATGATTTTGCCACAACCCAAATCTGCTTTGACAGCAAGAACAGCTAACATATTTAGCTTCGGAAAAGATTTGTCGAAGTACAATGTGCAATAGTAGATACCTGGGTAGATTAATTCTTGATATAAGACTTCTGTTACCGTTCCTAATAGTCGATAATATTACATTGTGATTCCTCTAAAGACATTATGAATACTACCTATTTTATAATAAAGATTTTGTAACATGTTAATTTATTATAATAATTTAATGTAAAACATTTAATAGTGCCTACTGTTTTTAAGGCTGGTTATCTGTGTAGTTTGATCTCGATAACAAAGACTTTTTTAATAATAGGTTAAGTTTTTGAGAAACTTGTTTTCATATTTGAATAAAAATGTTTTTAAGTATAAATGGCGCTTTTTCTTCTTGTGTACGAAGGCTCCCACCCATGTATGAATGTGCCCCATACTGTGTACGAATCTACCCCACGTGTGGGGTGCTTTCGTACGATTTCCATCTTTTGGGAAAACCGCCATTGGTCGGCTAGGTTGCATTATATCAATAAAGATGTACCTTATTATTATATCCAGATATGTAGGTTATCTAAAATCATTGAATTTATTTTGAAATTGCAATTAGTTTTTTTTTTACAAGGCGTACATTAAAAAGTGTACGAATGATCCCCACCTTCCCCTACCTGAGCAAAAAAAATATTAGAAATAAGTTTTATAATTTTAAATCATGGGTATGTACAAGTAATCTAAATAAATAAAAATGAATTGCTGTTCGTTAGTCTGACTAAAACTCAAGAACGGCTGAACGGATTTATCTGATCTTAGTCTTGAAATGTTCGTGGAGGTCTAGGGAAGGTTTAAAAGGCGAGAAAAAAATTGAATAAAAACCCGTGCGAAGCCGGGGCGGCCCACTAGTGGTAAATTATTATATCTACATGATTTATGATAGTGCAATTACAGAAAAATTACATATTTACAATATTGATTTACAAATCAACGAAGTTTTTTTAAAAAGTGTCCAATCGTTATGTCACCGTTAATGAGTTAAAAGTTAGCTAACCCATAACCAACAACACCCTGCTTATCTTGGAGCTAGATAAAAAAATAAAAAATCGTTTATTGTCTATTATGTAACCTTAAACTAAAAGTAAACACAATAAAAACTGCATAAAGATAAAGGGAGTATATTCAGCATTGTGCCACATGCCAAGACATGCGGCGATCATTTTCTTTATACTCCCGTCGGGTAGGTGGATAACGCTGTGTGAATTGTCCTGTATTATTTATTCATTATCATCAACCTATAGTAGTCAACTGCTGGACATAGGCTTCCCCTAATGAGCGCCATAGCGCCCTGTCTTGTATTATTTATTTATCTATTTCTCATTTTCATGATCACGGGCCATGTACACACTATCGTATACACTACATGGGACAGGATTCTTATGTTTATACTTATCACTGAAATAAATTGGAAGATAATCTATTTTTAGACTGGAATTGGAGTTTTACTTATTGGTACATTTATTTTTCTTCAAGTTTCAATCTCTTTATTTATAACAAAGGTTACAAGTCAGTTACGTAGGTACACTCCTAAAGAACTGATCCATTCTTGTATTCGTTTTGGCATAATATTGATGTCCACCGTTTAGGAGTACTTTTGATTTATTTTTACAGATGAAGTTCAATTCTGCGCTACTTGAACCACTAGCCATGATTTTTTTAAATAAAAATACTTTTAACGCACTTAATGAAACCCTGCTTGATAGATTATAAGATTTAGCTTCGGTAAGTTATCGAATTTGACAAACACGTCATAATAAGCGGACGTCATACAAAGCGCTTTGTGAAATGAAAAACCTTTTTTTTGTAAATATGGTATAATCCGACTTCTTAATAAATAATTTTATATGTAAACCTAACTTCGTGGCGTAATTACGTTATAATAATCGGTTGGTTAATATACGGCGGAGTCATAATAAACGGATTCTACTGTACTAGTAAGTATTCAATATTATTGTACCAAGAATCAGTAATTATTGAACCGTCGGTGGGATGACACTAAATTGTAGGCTAGTTAAGGCTTAGTCACCCGGCCTACACGAATTTATAAATTGTTATAATATTAACAAACGAGTTACTTATTCTTATGTATTACTAGTAAGTATTCAATATTATTTTACCAAGAATCTGTAATTATTGAGCAAAATTATGAACTTAAAACTATGTAGGTAAAAAAATAGGTCATTGTAGAACTAACTAGTTAACTGGTTCTCCGTGAAATGTTTTTTGTGTGACTTGAAATAATTAATGGTTTTTTACGTTATTTAAAAATAAAATTAATCATTAAGGGGATTTCTATACTTTTTGTCTAATAATCCCCTGCTTCAGCTTTTTTCGATTGTAAGGGGATTTATATACAAAAAGTATAGAAATCCCCTTCGCAGGGGATGCTCTAAGGGGATTTCTATACCAAGCCGAATTTTTATATACCTGAGAAAGCCTAATTATAATTACTAATAACGAATTCTTTAAAATCCCGTTTATCCTTATTAACATAATAAAAGAAAACAGTAATAAATTACAGCTGAATGCCTGCGATAGTACACATGTGCAGTACTGTTACGTTCCTGTCCTAAAAGTCCCATTAGTTCTCTAATGTAGCAATGAACTAGAACTTGGCTGTTTATGTTTAGGGATTGCAATCCGGATATCCGAATTATCCGGATATCCGCCAATTTTCATATTCGGATAATGGGAGCTTCTTTATCCGGATAATACGAATAATGCGGATAGGTACCTACAGTTGATTTTTCTAATTCACGACACAACACTACAACGCATCTAGGAGAGGCCAAAGAAGTAAGAGCTTGGAGAGGGCCTATAACGCTTTGCTGGTAATACCACCCACAAGCGTGGAGGCAGAGCGAGTATTTTCTGCCTCAGGCTACCTCTGCCATCACTTGAGGACGAAAATGAAACCGGACTCCCTAGATGCATTAAGTTTCTTGAGGTCTTATTACAAAATGTACAGATACCTCTACAATTAGAAAGAGCTGCTCTAACGTTGATTATTTTTTAGAAATTATTAAGAGTCCTGTTTTTCATTGTTATTATGTTAATTGTTTAGAAATGTTTATTTAATTTGATTGATGTAATACCATAGCTGTGTGTACATTCGTAAGTTTGATCTCGTAACTTTGTTAAAATCATTTTAGAGTACCTATTAAAATAGGAAGTTGATTTACGTTCGTTTCGTTACGAAGGAAGGAGTTCGATGGAAAGATTATGTTTATTTAATTTGATTGGTATATATATAAATGTGTGTGTGTACACTTGTAAGTTTGATTTCATGACTGTGTTGTTTCTTTATTTAAATAATTTTAGAGTACCTACCTAATAAAACAATAAGTTGATAAACGTTACGTTACGGAGTAAGGATTCGTATCTAAGTTAAAAAATAAGTTCGATGGAAAGAAGTAAACCGAAGAAGTACCTACATAATAAAACAATAAGTTGACAAAAGTTACGTTACGGAGTAAGGATTCGTATTAATGTTAAAAAATAAGTTCGATGGAAAGAAGTAAACCGTTTTATTTCATAAATATTTTAGGTTTTCAACCCATTTGATCGATACTCTTATTTTTTATCTCTATGTTGTTCAGTTTCTATGCGAATTCTATTGTTATTTTATTTTAAGGTATAAATGATATACTTTAAAACCACATTTTCCTTGTTTTAATTTAATTTTTATCTATATTTTTCAATTATCCGAATATCCGAATAGTAAGGCTCACTACTATCCGAATTATCCGGATACGAAAATTTAACGGATAATGCAATCCCTATTTATGTTACTTGTGTAGAATAAAATAAAATTTTAGAACGAACTTTTACAGAAAACTTGTATTAAAAATGATCTTCCTTAACATATTCACTTTTCACATTGCTCAGGGCAGGCTGCATTGTTTACCTGTAACACAGAAAATATATTAGTGTTATATTAAAATAATTTTTTTTAATAATTATGTAAAATAATCTTCAGAAAGAGCCTCTTGTGTAATCAAAAACTATCAGAGTAGGTAAGTTAAAATCATCATTTTCTAAGGTACTTCTTGTAAATTAAAATAAAACAGAAAATGGAAAGAATTTACAAACCTTTAAAAAAAGATAAACTAGGCCAGAGCTGCATCACCACTGCTAGCTATGCAAACGTTTTTGACGAGTTGATTCGCTGAACATGGCGGCGGCGGCGCCGGCGTCACGAATGTACTACCTAGAAAATTGAAAAGTTTTAAAACCAAAACATCGGAACATGAAAATAGAGGTTAGTCTATGCCTTCAGAAAGAGCCTCTTGTGTAATCAATAAATGTTCAGAGTAGGTAAGTGAAAATCATCATATTAACATTTTTATGGTCTATATCTAATGTGTAGGTACGAATTTGTTACTTACCAATTGAAATTATGTTATTTCCAATTCCAAATAGCTATGTGAAGTACCTGTAAGTAAATTTTTTTATAACAATATTGTCATCTTTAAAATTTGAACCCAAAAATCAATTAAATTATACATACCATCTATTTTAGAAATTGTTGGTTATTTGATTATTCAATAGTGTGAAACAAGTGTATGTGATTTTTGAATGTTTTATTTGGGTTAAAAATATGTTTACGCCTCCTTCTTGGTGTCGGTCTTGCCACCACGAATTCTTCCGGTCCTGCGGGCGGCGATAAGACCGACCTTGCGACCAGCGGATGTTCCTCTCTTGACAGTCGAAGCCTTACCTGTGAACAATTATCATCAAAATCAATACATGCCAAACTGCTGTTAACTTTATTTTTTATACTTTACAATAATAATTGAATGCTCACAGTTTTCAAAGCAACTTGCATTAAGAATTAATATAATTTTAAATAATGTATTGTTTTATAATAAATTCACTATTATTAACACCAAAAATTTGCAAATAATACAACAAAAAATAATATTTCACACAAGGTTTTGAAGATGATATGATTCATCAGTTATAATTAATTGATACACTACATATCAATTAATTATAACTAATGAAGGATAAATCAGTCTAGTATCTACAGCAATGCATCAATCATATAACTGACATGGTTTTGTAGCATTAGGGACGGACCAAAATTCGAGTTCCTCCACACAATACCTATAAAACCGCTGCCGCGCGGCCACCGTGCCTTCAAAGCTTAGTCCAGAGCAGAATAGTAGCGCGGCAGCGGGCTTTATTCAGGGCGTATCTACAGTAAACTGGGGAGACAGTAGCATGGTGATAGCATCATGTACAAGAGTGCTAATCCGGCTTGCCCTCAAACAAGTTCAGGTAATATGATGATCATTTATATATATAAGTTTTACTATAATTGAATACTTCAGCTGATTTTTAATGTTTCCATGTTGAAAACACAATACTTACCAATATGCTGGTGGTTACCACCTCCATGAGGATGCTCCACAGGGTTCATGGCAACACCTCGTACATATGGCCAGCAGTTACGCTTAACCTTGTACTTGTGGTAAGCACGACCAGCCTTCAGAATGGGCTTGTCAATACGTCCACCACCAGCAACAATACCTGAAATATTATTTACATGTTTTAAAAGAGAAAAGAAAGTAGACATTCTTACATTATCAAATAAGTATTCAGAAAGAGCCTCTTGTGTAATCATTGACATCAGAGTAGGTAAGTTAAATTCATCATTAATTTCTGAATAAAAGGTCTGCCTTTTATTATTTTATTACCATATGATTTGTTTCTCATATATGCAATTTAATTTATTTTCCTTTCATGTTGTGTAATTCTTTGTCTGTGAAAGATAAGATTTAAATAATTTATTTAAGTAGCACTGTGATTTGTAAATACTCACCAACCATGCCTCTGTTGCTTGAGGGTAGGACTTTCTTGGCACCAGATGGCAGCTTGACCCTAGTGCGCTTGGCGTCAGGGTTGTGTCCAATGACTGTGGCGAAGTTACCAGAGGCACGCGCGAGCCGGCCGCGGTCACCCATCTTCTCTTCCAAGTTGCACACAATAGTACCCTCAGGCATAGATCCAACAGGCATTACATTTCCTGAAAGCATATTAAAATACTTGAATGTGACTTAAAACAATTCTGGTGTCATTAAAAACAAAATACCTAGTTTGACTATGTGAAACTTACCAACTTCAAGGGTTGCTTTCTTGCCACAGTAAACAAACTGTCCAGTGTAGAGACCCTCAGGGGCAATGAAAAGCTCTTTGCGAGTCTTGAACTTGTAGGGGTCGCGGAAGTGCACCACGGCAAGAGGAGCACCTCTGCCTGGGTCGTGGATGATGTCCTTTAATGAAAAACCGTACCGTAAGCTACCGTAAGTGGCTCCTTCTTTATGATAACATAGCATAACAAAAACTACAAGATTAACGGAATGACCTACTTTTTAGAAAGTACAAAAACGTGAACTTGTTATTGTATTTGTGTTTTTAGGTTAGAAAGTCAGAAAAAAAACATACCTTTACGACACCCTTGATGTAACCATGACGCTCAGCATAGTCCAAGGAACGAAGCTTAGGGGCTCCTTTCCTTTTCTTCGTGTGTGAAACGAACACTGAACCGGCACCTTTACGTTGAGCACGAATAACCCGACCCATGGTTACGATCCGTCACTGAAATAATGAAAACAGAACAATGCAAAATCATGTTTTCGCGAAGGGAACAGAACTTCAGACACATATATTTTAGCATTTGCATCTTGAAATTAATCAAATTCATCGAGATTTTGTTCGATATAATTGAAAACAATAATTTCACGTACATTTTCGAGACGGTCACTTTTGAAAGAACTACTTTGGTGTTGCCAGTTTCTAAAGTAGAAATTCACATGACATTGACATTTTCTATAACCTTGCCAGAATAAAATTTGTTGACATTGACTCTTCTTACTTGTAATGTCAAAATATTTACCCAATAATGAGCAAAAAGTAAAACGTACCTACTCAAACAAGTGGAAGTTTGTTGATTCTGTCTGAGTGTAAATATTCAGCCAAAGTACCTATGTATTAACTTCATTCCATTGTTTTGTAAAGTTACTAATGAATAGAAGTGAATCATAATTGTGAACTTGCGTGGAAACGTAAACAAATTATTGAGTGACATAGAAACAAGCATTAACAGTACACATAATTGGACCGTGTTATGCCAAAACGATCCAAACCACACTCTGGCCAAAATTGAGTTGAGTATACAAAACGATCCAAAATAAATCCTATTTTCATGTAGCAAAGACACACACTCAATTATCTGTACCACAGACAATATTAAACCATACTATACCAACCCACATGTAGGGGGTATGTTGGTAATTTTTATGCAATAGTGATTCACGTTACTTGAATCATTACATTTAGGTAAAAGTCATTCAAAAATTTTAAGCCAATTTGTTCCAGTATGTGTGAATCATTGGTGCAATATAAAATAGGAGAAAATATGAAAGCCATAATGATCCAAAATACTTGGGATTATAACGTTATAAGAAAAATAATTTGCCATAATGATTCAAACGTATTTGGAACGTTTCTGTGAAAACATTTCACAGATTTCTTTTATAATATATGCAAATGTGATTAACGCTACTTGAATCATACGATCGGTTAAGCCGTTTAAAAGTTATGGGGGTTAGAGTGGGAAAAAAGAGGGGGGTGCAAATATGCTCTAGTGGGGTATCAAATGAAAGCGCATCGCGTGCACATTACTAAATATTATGGTGTTTCATTTCTAGGGAAATCGGGGGTTTTACTAAAATTTTATATTTAGATTTATTTATGATTGTTATAATAATACTAAAATAAACAGTCAATACCATTTAAAATCTTTGCTTGTTTTTATTAAAAAAATACTTATGAGGTTTAAGTTAATATATTTTATGTTTTGACATTTAATTAAATTTCAAGTAACAAAAGACTTTTTACTTAAATCAGTTTTTAGATGTATCAAATATTTGGGGCCTAATGTTCCGGCACGCTGTTAAAGTACTGTACTTATAAAAATATCTGCATGACCATATAAATTATTTTCAAATCAAACTAAATATATCATTACATACGTATCTTTGGATTATGAATTCATAAAACATGCTTCGACTTGACAATTACCACAAATAGATTTTTAATAAAAAAGCAACCTATTTTTGTTTTAGAAAATATGAAATAGTGAGTTAACTCTAGCCGGGGGCAGAGGTTCTTAAGAATTTTGCTCCCTCTCGTCCCGTGGAGGTTTTATTGAAGAAGGTTAAAATAAAAAAAATCTAATATGATGCACGATCACTAAAAAAAACAACACAAGAACTATATACATAAAACATTATATATGTATGAGATATGCTCATACTACACCGTTCCGTATACATTTTATACATACTTTGCAAGAAATAGATGTTTCTTTATTTAAATTTAAAATTCAAGAAAAACCCCCAATTCCAATGCCTTAATTTCCTTAAAAGTAAACACCATAATATCCAGAAATGTGCATGCGATGCGCTTTCATTGGATTCCTTACTCGAGTAGGTATATTGATGGAGATGGGATACTTCCCCCACCAAACTGGGACGCGTGGTGGATGGTTGGGATAGCTAAGCGTAAGAGCGTGGCCCGAGGTTGCTGATTTATGTACTCGGTCCTTGGTCTCTATATAATAAAAATAAATAAATAATAGGAGCTACATAACTTTCTACGTCCACGTCGCTAGCTCTGGGTCACGCTAAAGGAAATATAGAATTCTTATTACACGTTCACATAGGTTCAGAAAAAGGTTAACACTCGATTTTGATTTCCCTAAGTGGGCGCCAAATTATTCATGCCCAGGGTGTCAGTCTAACGCCAGCACTGGGGCTACCCTAACCTGAAAATCTTACAGAGTACCAAAACCAAAGACTGTACACCATAGAAGATTGTATGTCTGTAATGAGAGAATGTAAAAAAAGAAATCCTCTGCAAGTAGTGCGCATGGAGTCGCTCGCTTCCAGAGCTCTAGCTTAATAGAGAAAAAAATTGTCAACAGAAAAGTTTATGTCAGTAAAAACAAAGTAAATTGGCTAGGGACGAAAGAAATTCTTTTAAGAAAAGAGTCTTTAGAATCCATTTTCATGAGATCGGATTTTGAGATGGAATATGAAGAACTCAACATAAAAAAAGAACAGCCTGCAGAGGAGCAATACAATGCCTATCAATTGATAGATCAGATTTAGTTGCACTATGGCCAAATGGAAAAGAGATAGCTGAGCCTAAATTAAAAGACTTACAGGCAATAATGCATCTCATTCCAAATGATGCAAAGGGATTTTATGAATCTTTAAAAGGAAGCCAAAGAGTTGTGGATGATTTGGAAGGTTTTGGCACACCAGATTTTGAAATCGAAGAGTATCTCGACGAAGAGTATTTAGATATTTAAGTATAATCTCTTTAGCTGGTAATAAATGAATATCTTAAAACAACTTTTGATTTTTACTTGGGAGAGTTTACATAACTATATGTGCCACGCCACCAGTGCTTGGCACGTTAAGTAGAAAAGTTCTACAACACATTAACATTATAGAATGATAAATATTTCTGTGATATACATAAAATTGATTTACATTATTGGTATTATTATTATTTAATTATAGACGAGCACCATTGGTGCTGGTATGTTTATTTCAGTGTGTCGAGTCTCTACACTATTTTACTTTTTACTTTAAAAATTCTGGATATTGCGAAAACTTCTTTGTGAAACTCTGGATAAGTTCGGTTAAACTACGTAGGTACTTGTATATCACAGAAATATCGATCATTCTACATTATACTAATGTGTGGTAGAAGCTTTGTTATTATCAAAGAATCTATAATGTGACAAAAATCTGATATAATGTAGTTTACCTGATAAAGTTGTTTATTTTTTGTAGCTTAATTACGTCCTAACGGGTGGACAGATTTGGACTTTACTCTGCATAGATACAGTTCGTGAACTAGAAAAGCTACTTCAATACTTTTTATTTCAATAAAACTTGCGAAAGAAACCACTATTATAAGCATAAACAAAATACATATTGTTTGAATCATTTCTGCAGAATGATTTAAAAAACTACTTCAATACAAAGTATTTTTTTGCAGAAATGATCTAGACGACTATTTTCGTCAATATCTATAAAATTAGAATCAAATTGATAAAAAAGAATTACTACTAGTGACCTCAATCCAATGTTCTTTAAATCGATGTATGGATTAATATCATAGAAGAAGTGGATTATGGAGCAAATCACGTCTTTACCTTTAACGCTTAATATCTCAGTTTGGCTTTTATGTGGACTGGAACATTTTGGCATAACACGGTCCAATTGAAAAAGTACATTACTTGAGGTCACGTTGTTAGCTCGTGCTCTTGGTTTAATAGTCACGTTGCAAGCGGCGTGGGCGATTCTGACTAAGTCAGTCTATTTTTCACCACTAGTAGTAAGTTTACAATTTCTTGAAAATCTGTAAATTGCATGCATAGACAGTTTCCTGTGCCAATTACATCAATTTTAATGATTTTATTTTTGCTACATGCGACGACGTACTCATTACTCGGAATATTCTAGAAAGAACGGGCTGTATCAATAATAATTGGTGGGAGAAACTATATAAATCTGTATTATAATTTCGTAGTGATTATACACACTCACTTAAGAAATTGTTGTGGTTTAAGCAATAAACTTTGCTGGTAAGTCTCTCATTTACACAATAAATCTTTGCCCTCAATTAAAAAAAACATTGTTGAAATTAACTACATATAAACCTTGATTTTCAAAATATTATTTGAAATTATTGGATCATGTACACTTAGAATATTTAGAAGAAACAGTATTTTTGAATTTCTGTATTTAGTATTGTTAATGAATAAACTCAAAAACTTCTGAATTTTGTTAGTACTTTCACCATTAAAATGCTATTTTTCCCTGTGTAATTATCACGAGAAAAAGTAGGAATTCCTACTAATATTTTTATTATTTTCTAGTGGTGGTATATTGTAGGTAATACAAGTATGTTTTATTTTTTATACTTTTATTGCGGAAACTATGAATGAAGGAACAAAAGTACTATTTAGATTAACATCCAGTTCAACAGTGATGGTGATCACGGCAGATTACCATGATAACGTCAATATCAAATCCTATTGACCAAGGATTACGCCTTGAGGGAAGAAAATACATTTTTACATTGGTGTTTGAACTCCTACTCAAAATTTGATTTATAGTAACATTCTATCACAATTGGACTGTTAACTATATGCTAAAAACTTCAATAGTTAAATTCTCAATCATAACAATGGTAGGAACATCATTATGTTTGTTTTGTCAATGTTTATTTTAAGGTCCACCCATCAGGAGACTTGAATTTTTCCATGGTTGTATTTAATTTATATTACTTTGATCATGCTTTCATCAGCAAATGGAATTTGAATGATATATTCACAGCAGATGATGACGCCAGGTACTTTGCATACACGGAGCTTGAAGGCTTTCTAAAGTGGTTGTATATATTATCGGAGATATAACTTCACACTGTCTTACTCCTCTTTTCACGGGAATCTCTTATCAAACTATCTCTTATTAAATATCTTATCAAACTATGTTCTTTTACTCGAAACAATTTAGTTGCGTTTCTATACAAAGACTTCAACGATTCGATATTATGTTCCTACTGATAGTCAGGTCGACATCGTTGGAGAGATTTGCCTATATTAGATATTGAAAGCACCCATTGCAAAGCATAGCTTAGATCTGGTGGAAAAGGACCCTTAGCTCTGACGCTGCGTTAAGAGGGCGGAGCGGCTTGTGTGTGTTGACACGTGTGTCAAACACGTACATTTGTATAAAAACGCACAAGCGCCTGCGTCTCGCAGCGTCAGATCATATATAGGTTCCGAATCGTTCAACAATCTACGAAAAAGACATTGCTCAGCCGAATCAGCAAGCACAGCGTAGGACCACCAACTATATCAGCTGCTTGATAAAAGTCTCCCGCGCCTCGAACGAACTGAATCTTCATGTGGAGTGGAACGCCTCTGTTAAGTAATAGAAATGACATTGAATGTTGATGTGTCTAATGTGAGTCGAACTAACCTGTCATCATTATCCGTAAATGATCTAACAAATCCCAATAGCAAAGCTGCTTCCTTCAAGAAACAGCTCCGTCCATTTATAATTGATGCTGTTGCTCCAATTTATAATTATTTCTTAAGACGATAATACTCAAATATGAATGAAAGGAAATGCAACAGTCCCGGAGTTAGCTTTTGTCGTGTTTTCTTTATTCGACATAGGTTGATTTCTTTTAAAGTTTTATTTTTTATGCATAAGTTATTACTTATTACATAAATTGTATTAAGCTGAACCATCGATGTACGATTCCAACTCTTTCAAAACGGATTTTTAAACGAAATCAAAGGTTCTGTTATCCTATAGATTATTTAAGGCATGATGGCAGGAACATCATTTTTATATGGTACAAATTATTGCAGTCAACAGTTCAATTGAGAGCCTGGTGAGCAGCATCATAGGTTTTATCAAACCCATCGCAGGCACCGCTCTCCAAGTTATTGCACAATATTTGCACAGCTTACACCTACAAAGTTAACTAACTTATTGATAACCTAGTAAGTGTTGACAAAATATTATGTATGATTTATTTTATTTAGATAATATGGGGGTGATAACTTGAAGTGATGTCTGCCGCCGCGGAGACACTGACAGCTACGAGCGTGCGCTCGCCCCCGCTGTCTCCAGCTGCTCCGTTGCCAGCGCCGCCCGCACCGCCCGCGCCCCCCGCGCCCCCGCAGCACACCGTCCATTGGTTCCGTAAAGGCCTACGCCTCCACGACAACCCCTCCCTCAGAGAAGGACTCACCAACGCAGCCACCTTTCGATGCGTCTTCCTAATCGACCCCTGGTTTGCTAGCTCTTCTAACGTAGGAATCAACAAATGGAGGTTTGTGAACAGTTTAATTTTCGTCCAGTATCTGCAACATTAACACCCAAGACAGATGATTTGTTTTGATCTATGATTTGAATACTTAACGTTTCAGATTTCGATGAATAGTACATTGCACATTGCAGTTGAAATGGGGAAATAATTATGCATGTTTTCTAAATGTAAACTTTGTCTTGGATGTTCTAGCCCAGGGCTGGATATCTTATTATTTGTAAACGATTTAGTTATGGTCATAATTACCATTATTTTAGAGAAGGCTCCACATTTTCGCATTTTATAAAATAATAAATATTATTTTGTAGGAGAATATTTAGAGTAACGAACGATGCTCATTCTGAGTGCTTTTATGAAAAGCGTCAAACAAAATCCGATTTTTTTCTTGCAATCTTGAAATAGGATTTGGCGTATGATTTTTACGCTTAATAATTTAATTATGCAATAAATGTTTCTTTTTGCGTTACTTGACGCCATTATATGGCTGAGTATGTAACTAATGTGCAACGCAATAAAAGTTATATTATTATAAAAAATTCAATGTACTTAGTGACATCACATAGTACGTCAGCACACTGCAATACTGATTATTATGTCAGCAGGCAGTAGATATGAATGAGTAAACTGATCTCGGAAATATACTATTACCTGCTGAGTATGATGTATTAAGTGATGATTACATAATATTCTCAGATTACTGTTGGACTAGGATATAGAACTTATGATTACGAAACTTGATTTTCCAGTTGTGTCTATCAATATAATAAATCTATATACAAAAATGAATATAAAACAAAGTCGTGTGATTTATAGCACTTTTTACTGGGGAACGGCTGAACCAATTTCAATAGTTTATGAATTGTTTGATTTGTCACCGTTAGCAATAGCAGTATAAATTATAAAAACATTTTAAAATAAATAAATGATTTAAATATTTCCCCATACAAAATGTTCCCGGGTATCATTCCTCTCAAATATAGAACAGTATCAGTTGAAAAAGGTTTTATCACGCGCAGTACAGAAAAACCTTAGAGTATCTATAGATACTCCAAGAGAAAAACTAAACAAAACTGAAAGAGGTTTGATTGGGAGTCAACGGCGTCAAACATTTTTGCGTGCGTTCAGTATTTGAAATTTGTGATATAACTTTTTTAATTCAAAATTAAATGAATGAATGAAAAAGTACAAGGGAGTGGGGTTGGGAGTAGGTTACTTACTCTATGGGAGTAGGATTGAGAGTGGAAGTAGGGTAGGTGTAGGAGTAGGGGTTTGATTGGGTTCATCATCATCACCCTATTAACGTTCCCACTGCTAGGCCACAGGACTTCTCTCTTAGCGAGTGAGATTATGTCTTAATTAATTCACCACGCTCGCTGGCCATGTCCTTCAAAATTTTTTAAATTTCTCAGAACATGCCGGTTTCCTCACGATGTTTGCCTTCACCGTTAAAGCACGTGTTTATAGCGCACACAAATTTCTCAAGAAAAATCCAGAGTTGCGTGGCGGGGTTTGGACACACTTTATAATTACAATATGATAAAATAAAATAAATTTGCCATGTATCTTCAAGTATCTTGGATAAGTAGGTAAATGATTTATACCAGTAATTTATTAATTCGCAGATTTCTACTACAATGTCTCGAAGACCTAGATCGCAGTTTGAGGAAACTGAATTCCCGACTGTTCGTGATTCGCGGTCAACCGGCGGACGCACTCCCGAAGCTGTTCAAGGAATGGGGCACCACTTCTCTCACGTTCGAGGAAGACCCCGAGCCGTACGGCCGCGTCAGAGACCACAACATCATGACAAAGTGCCGTGAGGTCGGCATCAAGTGTATCTCACGGGTTTCGCACACCCTGTATAAGTTGGACAAGTAAGTTATATGGCACCTTTTTAAAATTTTGAGGTTTAGGATTTATCTAGCGCGTTTTTTTGTTTCACCCTGCATAATTTTAATTTAAAAACTTAAAAAAAAACTCAAGTTTATCTGAACCATCTATAGCGTTTTATCCGGAATCATATTTTGCGAATGTTAGACAAAAGAATAATATAGCTTGATAAATCATTAAGTTTTAAGTTATCTATTACAACCTCTTACTTAAAAAAAGAGTTTAAACATTTACCTAGATACAAATTATTCAATGCAGTAGAAATCAAATCATTAAGGAAAATTAATATGGCTCGACAATCACGATACGAACGAAGGCCGCAAAAAGGTTACGTAATTAATTACTTTGTTATTGTATTTGCGAAGTCTACTAGACTCATTTCTCCGATTCAAGTTTAATTTAACCATACCCTTTATGTAGGTATTAAATGAATATTACTTAAGACGTTTGTTTTGTTTACAATAACTTATTTTATATCAAGTTTAAATAGATACGTCACACACAGTCAAAATAAAAATAATGCTAGGAATTAATGGTTTTTCTTACGCCCCATGGAAACACTGACTAGCAACATTACGGGCCTGCATTATTAGGGGGTTTTCATTGAAATAATATATCAGGGACCCAGGGGGCTAGCTCAAACCAATTATAAGCCCACTGATAAATCACTGCTTCAACAATTTGAATAAACTGCTTCATACATCGTACAGCTAATTAAATACTGATTTATCATTAGAGGTAAATTAGATGAGCATTGGCAACACACCATATACATTTAACATTTATCCAATTTAGTATAATTGTCAACAAAATCTATTTGAGCTAAAATTGTACATTTGTAAGTCCATCTCGATCACTGTGAAATTTTGGTTTGTTAGAAAGGGACAAAATTAGTTTTCACTAAAATGGGCATGCTTCGTACTTATTATTGTAGGGCTATATTTTTTTGTTATATAACATTTATATTTGATATTTGAAGTATTTTATATAAGCACATTCTTCGGCGTCTGGGAATCGGACAACGCTCGTAAATAACTCGGTATCATAGTGCGTCAGAGTAGCCGTAGTGATTCTACCCGTATACAAGTGTACTGACGTTTTGTTCGTCATCGGAAAATGAACAACGAATGTATAACATTTACTCGCGATGAATCGCGACGCTCATTGTACGGCGGCGTTTTCAGCCATCCCGTTACTTTTCGGCCGGTACGAGTGGGTTAGGTTGCAAAGTATATAATTTAAACTAAAATGGGCGCCAGTCTCTCAGACTCCCTTTCTTTCAAACCTCTTTTGTCGGAGTCTCGAGAGGCATAAATAATACCTTATTCACGACATTAATGTTTTTTTATCAGGATAATTGAACGCAATGGCGGCAAGGCTCCCCTCACATACCACCAGTTCCAAGCTCTGATCGCCAGTATGCCCGCGCCGCCGCCCGCGGAGCCAGCCATCTGCGCCAAGACCCTCAACGGAGCCATCACTCCCTTGGCGGACGACCATGACGACAAATTCGGCGTCCCCACCCTTGAAGAACTCGGTATTTATACTACCTATACTATGTTTTTTTTGTGTAGGTACCTGTATAGTTTAATTGCAGGGCAAAGGCCTGGGCTGGCTTAGTTAGTTAGTTAGGGGGCCCCGATTTTTCGCACTTAGACTCGATGTGGTCCATTGTGCGTGGTTTGGGGCGCTAGTGTAACCAGCCCAACTTCGACCAAAAGCGCTGAAGTTTCCTGGGGTCATCGCATGCTTCTCGGATCGATCTTAGGTTCTTGAGGATTTCGCGTCTCTGTGCTGTTACTCCCTCGCATTCTAGGATAACGTGGGTATGGGCTGGCTTTGGGGTTCCTTAATACACAAAAAAAAAACATCAATACCATACATAATTTTAGAAAGCTCAATTTCGCTTTTCTTAACTGAATAGTTTGCGCGAGAGAAACTTCCAAGAAGTAAAATGATATTTGGTGATGGTTAGAACGGGATTCTGATCCCACCGTCTCCATTTTATTTTCGTATTCCATCGTTGACCTCGTCTCCGCTTTCTGGCTAGACTAGTCAACAGTAAGCCCATTTTATAATATAAAAAACATCTTGATAGTTATCCTTGAGTGAGGCTCAGTACTTGGTTACTGGCCGCTCTGACTATTTATTTTGTTTATAAGTGTTTATTTTTATAACAACGTATACAAATGTATTAACTGATAAAATTCACGGATTCCTTGGTGTCTCATACTTATCAAATTTACGTTATTTACACTAGAGCATAGAAGCGATTAGAAACTCTAGCTCCAATTTGTTCTGATATTTGACAATAATTTTATTTATTGTTAAAGCACATTCCGTCCCATGCATTTTCGTCTTCTAGGCAATCAGATATTTTATAAATATTGTTTTAACTATAACTGGTCTTTTTAGGTTTCGACATAGAAAATTTAAAGCTGCCTGTTTGGATCGGGGGTGAAAGTGAGGCATTGGCGAGATTGGAGCGCCACCTCGAGAGGAAGGCTTGGGTCGCGTCGTTTGGTCGCCCCAAGATGACGCCTCAATCTCTGCTCGCTAGTCAAACTGGATTATCGCCTTATTTAAGGTGACAATTAGATGAAGCTTTTATTACATTAGCTTTGGTAAGATCTCTTTTTACGAAAGCATCACAAAAATCTGTGAATTAATTACTCGAGGACTCGGTACATTTTATTTATTGAATTGTGAGCTTTTGGCGTCCTGTGTAGATTACATTGAAAATTAAAAGAACTATTTAACTAGCTGCGTGCTTGAAGTTTTTAAACGGACTACGGAAATTTTGGTTTTATATAATAGGTATGAATCAGTTTCATTGTTACGTTCATTCATCAATACATGATATACTAAAAGTCGTTTAGGATGGAAATTTAGATAGTTGTTCAGATACTTCAATATTTAATTACTATTTTATTTGAAAAATGTCGATACTAAAATAGTCCTGTTTAAAATTGATGAAATGATGATCATGATGATTGACATTTTTAAATTAAATTCAATAATCCACATGTTTTATTTGTATGTCAGTGAAAACTAATTCCATCTCTCATTACTTTTCAGATTTGGCTGTTTATCAACGAGACTATTTTACTATCAACTCACGGAGTTGTACAAACGAGTGAAGCGGGTTCGCCCCCCACTATCGTTGCATGGCCAAATCCTATGGCGAGAGTTCTTCTATTGCGCAGCCACGCGGAACCCCAACTTTGACAGGATGGAGGGCAACCCCATCTGTGTTCAAATACCCTGGGAAAAGAACCAGGAAGCCCTGGCTAAGTGGGGCAATGTAAGTTTCAAAGTGGAACCTTGAGATAGAAAAGCAGCGTGTTAACTTTTTGATGTTTCGTCTTAGTTTTGCAGTGATATTTGATGTATGAAGTTGCCCTATATTTTCAATAAATTATCTAAGTAGCACATAGTACAAGGAAGGTAGGTGTTTCAAAACCCGTCTAATCAGTGTTTTTTTTCTTTTAATACAGTTTCTATCTATGCTATTCGCTGTGTCCCATAAATACAATGTTTCGGCGAAAAGTATACTCGTTGTCAATGTGGTGATAAGGTGGTGTACTAAGGTGATTTATATAGGTATTTTAATTTTCATCAAGACTGTTCACTTATCCTACATGTACACGTAGTGACACACACACATTAACCAACTTTGCACTTAAAAATAGGTGTTTATTTTGGGTTATAATTAAAATGTGTGAATTTTAGGGTCAAACAGGATACCCTTGGATAGACGCCATAATGATCCAGCTGAGGGAAGAGGGCTGGATACACCACTTAGCGCGGCATGCCGTGGCTTGCTTTCTAACTAGAGGCGACCTATGGATCTCATGGGAAGAGGGTATGAAGGTAAAAAAAAAAACTACCTATTGTCTCTTAATTATAAGGAAACAAAACATTTTAGGTCATCCCATAAAAAAGTGTTAAAGGTTTTTTATATGTAACACTAAGGATTGGAACAAGTTGCCAACATCTATCTTTCCGTTAGATTACAACCTAGGTATCTTCAAAAATAGAGTAAATAGCCCACTAGGTCTTCATGTTGTCACATCTTAGACAGACAGACAGACACGTCAAACTTATAACACCCCTCTTTTTTGGTCGGGGGTTAATAATTGTATACTTACGTATAATGTTTAATTACATGTTATATAATTGTATGGTGCAATTTTTTTATTATGTTATTTAGGCGCATTAGTTGTTGACCTGCTTGACGTCCGAACGCCACACAACACCAAAGGTTTTTGGCTGAAAAACAGCGCCGAGCGGCAACCGTTCGGCACATGCTGAGCCAACGCCTATTTCGGCTCACAATGTTTATGTGTCAACCAAATGAGTAGTACTGTTTTTTATGTTGTATTTTTTATTATTGTAGTTTGGTTTTAAATATACTGTATTTTTCTGTATTTGTGTTGTCGAAATAAATGTTCTTTCTTTCTTTCTTTTCTTCTTTCTTACACCGCATCGTCACTTTACATCAGGTGAGATTGTGGTCAAATGAAGGCAATGAATAAATAAAAATTATTGGGCTGGGGAATAATGCTCAATGCATCACTTTGCGAGATCTTACTTAGGTCAGATTCCAGTTCCTCCAATTAAAACTACAAAAACTTGGTCAACTAACAGCTTAAAAAATGTTTACTAATTTACTAGATTACCTCTAAGGGCGGCCGTACACGGACTGCTTCAAGCAGGTGAGACCGACTGCTTAAAGCCGCGACCGCGCGGTGAACTATAGTCATTCATTCGCTGCCGTACACACGACTGCTCGAGCAGTCGCGACCGCTTCAAGCCGTCAACTGCATGACGAAATTCCATCGTGCCGTCAACCGCTCGCGAGCGATCGCGAGGCATACACCGACTGCTCAAGCCGTTGACTGCGCTAGAGTAGTCAACAGCTCTCCGACCTCCCCCCCTGGGACTTGTGGGAGATAGTATATTATTCAATTCATCAAACGAAGTGATTGACATTCTAAAATAGTTGAAAAATTTTTCTTCATCACTTCTAAGTTCCATAAACAAATGATGGAATTGTCCATGTTGTTCTCTTAATTCCAAAATTGGATGAACCCAAAATTTTCTCTTTTGACGTCGCCGCCGTCGTCCTCTCCGCTTGAGCAGAAGCAGCAAAAGCAGTGCTTCCTCGTCAGAATCCATGACTCGACTGTGGTATAAAATCAACTGCTCGAGCGGTTGGTAGCGTAGCTCAAGCAGCCCACAACCGACCGCTCGAGCAGTCGACGCCGACCGCTCGAGCGGTCCGTGTACGTCGCTCAGCCGCTAACTGCTCGAGCAGTCCGTGTACGGCCGCCCTAACAACGGCCCAAATTGGACCAGTGCCGCGGCCGTCCCCATTGCGTGCACTTTACCACTATAATATTAGTATGTACTATGTAGTTAATATATTTTAAATATTTTATACACAAAAAAAACTAAATTGATATCAGTTCATCCGTTCGGGAGCTATGCTGTCCCAGACAGACAGACGGATACGTCAAACTTATAACACTCCTCTTTTTTGGTTGGGGGTTAAGAATCATTTTTACTGATTTATCCTAATAGTTTTAATGTTTCAGGTGTTTGACGAGCTGTTGCTGGACGCTGATTGGTCCGTGAACGCGGGTATGTGGATGTGGCTGTCCTGTTCGTCGTTCTTCCAACAGTTCTTCCACTGTTATTGTCCGGTGCGTTTCGGACGCAAGACAGATCCCAATGGAGATTTCATCAGGTTTTTGTTTTCTTTATAAATATTTCTGTTGGTTCACAACCTTATTAGGATGACGTCTGTGACTAAAATTACAGATGAAGTGTGGCTTAACTAAATTTAGTCATATGACGTAGGTAATCTTAATTTGGTTTATCATGTGTTGAATAGCTACCCAATAAGCCTATTGAGTTAAATAAATATATGTTTTTTATTTTTCAACAACAATAACGTAATTATCTTCACAGGCGATATATACCAGCGCTTAAGAACATGCCAACCCGCTACATTCACGAGCCCTGGGTAGCGCCGGCATCCGTGCAAGAGACGGCCAAGTGTATTATCGGCCGCGATTACCCCATGCCCATAGTCAACCATTCTGAGGCCTCTCAGATGAACATCGAGCGCATCAAGCAAGTTTACGCCCAGCTAGCCAAGTACAAGCCCCAAGGTAAAATATAGTACTTATTTCGATACTTTCCGTTGCCGTCCTACGAATGAGAGATGATGAATCTCATACTTCTACTGATATACTATACTTCTACTATGTATACTATATATATACTACTTCTTGTTGATACTACATATTATTACGCCCGTTTATATAAGATTTTTGTACTTTTATTTCAGGCTCCTTGAATCCAAACGCAGTTCAAAGACCCAGCGTGACACAATCATCTCCAAGCCCCACTTCCATAATAGCAAGTATCAATCAGTCCAACTACTTATGTAGTCAGTCGCCGGACCCGCGCACTACTTCGCCTAACATTCCATACAAAGACTCGGAAATTTTCCAACGTCCGACGAACATGGCGCCTGTCCGTGCCGATAGACACTCCAAATACAAAGAAATTGTCATAATGAACAAGGTACAAAAAGTCAGCGTAAGAGCCAATCGGAATGAACAGCAAAAAACATTTGTAGCAAACGGCAAATTAGACACGTCGTATGAACACCACCGAAATAGTTTACCATCGCCCAGTACTCAAGAAAATTATGAATTCAAGAACTTAGCCATCAATAACTTTGTGCAGACTTATACATCTCAGAATTTGTATCAACAAAGAGTCATATCAAATCAGCCAAATGCTGAGGTGGAATTCCAACAACAGTCTGTAAAAATTAACAAATTCCATGTCCCTCAAAACGTGGCACCCTCAGCATCTTATGCCTCAAGCACCGCGGACTATTCCAAAAGCAAAGAAAAGAATGAGGATGCAGTTGGAACTAATGACTTACAGTCAGTAAACATGAGCACTGATGGTAATTTTACTACTAAAAATAACCAAAATAATATTTCTAAATGATCCACTAGAAAATAGAGTCATTTATATTATTTGTAAGTGTCAATATTGTGCTGATGTTTACATAGTATTTGTGTTTAGCAGAATTTGTTCAGGTCAAGAATAGTCTTGGCAAAATATATGTATGTAATCTCTCCTTAGATGGAAAAAGAATATACATGCATATTTTGTATATTTAACCTGTTGTCCAAAATTAGTGGATATTATTGTATGTACCTGTTTTAGATATAAGATTTTATACTATTTGTAAGTTGATGGATTCCAAATCCTGAGGAAATAATAAAATTTATTTATCCAATCATAACAATTTCAATTATTTTGTGATCTCTTGAAGATGTATTTAAAAACAAAAATGGTGTTTAAAATATTGTGTAAAAAAGAAGTTACCATGATTTGTTAGATAAATAAATGTTTTTATAAAAGTGGTTATTTTTATTTGATAATTTGACTAAGCTTAATGTGTTGTGTTAGTTGCACTGCTTGGTGCCTTAAAAATAAGACCAACCTCACCTTCAAATTTTATCTACAATTTTATTGCATGAGTCTATGTATCTAATAAGGCTACAGTCTGCATATGCTGCTTGTGGGCTTTCTGAGCTTTCCTGGATTTCTTAACAGGTTTCTTTGGTTCTTTTAATCGGTCATATCCCAGTTGATGTCTAATTGTGGCTAACATTGGCATCTGAAACATGTAAAAATTAAAATAAATAATTATGACATTATATTAAATTAAAGTTAATAATAAAGAAAAATAAAACATCATTTAGTTCATTATAAATAAATCTAAATTTAAAATTTAAGAAACACCCCCGATTCCAATGCCTTAATTTCCTTAAACGTAAAACAACATAATATTATGTAATGTGGATGCAATGCAATTTCATTCAATACACTACACAAGTATATTTGCAGATTTTCGGTTTTCCTTACCCACTCTCCCCCCATAACTTTTAAACGGCACAACCGATTTTCACGAAATATGTCTAAGAACACTCGCGCCAGACTCACCTTTCATACAAAAAAAAACTAAATTGAAATCGCTCCATCCATTCGGGAGCTATGGTGCCACAGACAGACACGTCAAATTTATAACACCCCTCTTTTTTGGTCGGGGGTTCAAAAATAACCTATTACTTATTATTTCTTGCAAATGAAAAATCAAGATTATACATTGAATTGTAGTTTTGTGTGAACAAGCTAAGTCCTAAATAAGATGACTAAAATGACAGACATGCTGTATGTATGGCTCTATGTACAGTTCACATGATGTCACCTTATATTCAGTTTATGCATGTTGTGAATTGCTATCAAAGTTTGATAATATGTACACTTGCCTGCTCAGGAACATGAACATATCTAATATTCCTTGACTGAAGAAATAGATTTTCAAATGCGAATTCATTACCTCGAGGATCACAATAGATGGCATTTGTAAAAGAAATATTCATATACCTGCAAATATAGGTAAATGTTTAAGTTATTTTGCTAACCTCCTTCCAGTTCTTGCTTAATTACATGTTTTTAAATCATATCAATCTTACCCATCCACAGAATTTATAAAGCCACAGACATAAGAATCATTCCGGAGGTCCACAGTTATATTATTGCCTTGTAAAGCTTTTACCAAGCAGAGCAGTGTATTGTGAAAGAAAAACCTTTCCTTTGATGTCCCCACAAACTTATCCATTATTCTAAAAAAAAGTATAACATAATTATTTTGTAAAAGTTTTAAACACAAATGCAGGTTTTGCATTATCAAGCATCTAAATAAAACTTACTTGATTTCAACTATATCTAACTAATTGCTCTCTTTAACAATTACTAGACGTGAATCAGGTTTGGATTTTAATTCTAATTCAGCTCTAGTAATACTCCATTGTTCATTTAGTCTTGATGCCCAGAAATAATAAGTGCCTCTATCTTTGGGTCCAGAAACAGGAATAGAGAATCTGGCGTTGTGCCCGTCAGAAGAATTATTTTCTGAGTCACTAAGCTTAAAACTTCGGTCTTTGATAGGCTCCCCTAGGTAGTGCACAGCTCCAGGATGGTGTCGTAGTTCTTTCAATGCAGCTTTATAATAATCAAAATTTCTAACCCTGTCTACTAGTCGACCTTGTAGAATAAAACCCGTAGTACTTAATATAACACCGCCCCATGCAGCAATTTTTATAAGTGTTCGGTTAGAAATGTTCATGTTTATTATTATTACCAGCCGAGAAATTAAATCCGGTTCAGAAAAGAAAAGGTAGATTTCCACAATTCTCAGTCTCACAGAATATCATAACTTGTCTGGTCTGTAGTACACCAATACAACGAAACCATAGAATAGAAACCACAAAAAGAAATGATTTGAAACCTAAAGATTTACTTTAATAAAGATTTACGCCCTGTACACACTCGGTCTCGCCCGGTCTCGGGGTGTCTCGGCGAGTGTGTACAGCCGCCCGCCATAAGAAAGATTTTCGGTAGTACCTATAGCTATAGCCAGAGAGTAGAGTATAGAGTATCACTACCTACGTTTTATAGCTAAGCGGGAGCACACACAGAATGAATACATAATGCGGGAGGCAGTAATGCCCGGCCAAAAATTGTCCAACTAAGAAAGCCCGGCCAAAACTTTATGACCAATGGTGTTAAAGTTATGGCCGGGCAGTACTGGGTCGGTCAATTCTAGGGTGAGCAATAATCGAGCTGTCCACTCATACGCCGCGCCGGCCGTGAAAGTATTTCATATTATGTGTGAACTCATTTTGATAAAACTGACCAGGAAGCTACTTGTAAGCTGTGTAATAAAAAATAAACTCCGTGGAAACACTACAAATCTGCGAGAACACATATGGAGAATACATATGATTGAAGACGACAAACCTTCTACAAGCAGGAGCCCAACTTCAAATCGATTATTGATCGATTAATAATCGATAAGCTTTCTTTGCATAATCGATTAGTAAAATACATAATAGAATCGGCACACCAGTAACATAGGTACCTAGTCTGTGCAAATGGAATATAAATCTATATTTAAAAATTAAGAAAACCCCCGATTCCAATGCCTTAATTTCCTTATAAGTAAAACAACATAATATTTAGTAGTTAGGGCACGCGATGCTCTTTCATTTGATAGGTACTCCACTCGAGTATATTTGCAGATTTTCGGTTTTCCTACCCCACTCTCACCCCTATAACTTTTGAACGGCTCAACCGATTTTCATGAAACATGTCTAAGAACACCCGGGCCAAACTCAACTTTCATACAAAAAAAAAACTAAATTGAAATCGCTCCATCCGATCGGGAGCTATGATGCCACAGACAGACAGACACACAGACACACAGACAGACAGACACACAGACAGACAGACACATCAAACTTATAACACCCCACTTTTTGGTCGGGGTTTAAAAATAGACACGGTCGGTCATCCAAAATTCATAAGAAACAGCTGATCGTGAGAATAGTGTATGTCAATGTCACTGACACTTACACATACCTTTCTAAATTTCGCCGCTAGAGGCGTGCGGATGGATAATCTTTGCATCGCCAATAGCATAAAAAAAACTTTCAAGTAACTGAATGACACTGGCAAGTTGTAGCATATGGCAAGCGCGATGCCTTTATTATGAACATAAGGACGCAAAATGGCGTTCAACTGAATAACATCTTTTTCACTTTATAATTTTACTAGCTGACCCCAGCAAACGTTGTTTTGCAAAATGAAAAATAGATGTTGGCCGATTCTCATAGATACCGGATAAGCACAAAAAATTTCATCAAAATCGGTCAAGCCGTTTCGGAGGAGTATGGCAACGAAAACTGTGACACGAGAATTTTATATATTACTAGCGGTCCGCCCCGGCGTTGCACGGGTAAAAAATGTTCCCGGCAATTTTTCCTTATTTGCTCACCGTTTAGACCTACCCTGGACTACGACAAACATTTTAAAACCAAAATCAGCTCAATCGGCCCAGCCGTTCTCGAGTTTTAATCAGACTAACGAACAACAATTCTTTTTTATTTATATAGATTGGTCGTAGCGTGATGTTATATAGCCTATAGCCTTCCTCGATGACTGGACTATCCAACACAAAAATAATTATTCAATTCGAACCAGTAGTTTCGGAGATTACAAAAAAGTTCAAACAAACAAACTCTTCAGCTTTATAATATTAGTATAGATGTAACTGGACCCTGGCAAATTGTCGCTTCAAGAGCAAAGTCCAATTACTAGAAACTGAACTGAACTCTATAGAGTTTTATTTCACTAGACACTAGCAGACTTTATAATTGGAACGAAGTTCCTTAACGCGCGTTTTGATAGGGGGCTAGACGGAAAATCCTTACGAAAAGTTGTCACGACACGACACTTTTTGAATCGCTACATCTTTTGATAAGCTGTTGCTTAATTTCGCGCAGCCCATAATCGACTCCGTGGCGCAACGGTAGCGCGTCTGACTCCAGATCAAAAGGTTGCGTGTTCAAATCACGTCGGGGGTCTTTTCGTGTTTTCAAAATTTAGTTTTGGGTAATATTCAGTTATATTTGTAAGTTATTTTTAGTTCAAATTACATTTGAAAAAAAATAATTAATTACATTTTCTTCACTAATATCCGGGTGTCCCTTGACACCTCTCAAGTTTTTTTTTTAACTCGACACTGGCAAATTGTCGCAAAGTCCAATTACAAGAAACTGAACTGAATTGAACTGAACTGATTATTATACATTCACTGTAGAGCGCGAAGGAGGTTATGTTTTGGTTTGGTACTTGTTTTTTTTTATACCACATTGTTTTGAGGTTCTGCTGTCTGGGTAGGATTTTCTATCATAAATATTGTACGAATCGGTAATTATTGAAGAAATAAAAAAAACGTTTGTTGATGTAGTAAAGTAAAAAACATAAAATATAATCGTAGTTGTTCTGTGGAACTCAACTCTGCGACTTTTCATTGCTTCAAAATGAGTACTGCACGCGGTAGTTACAACAGAAATAGGCCACAAAAACATCAAAACAGGACAGTATTTAAAAACGATTTACACGATACTAGCCACAGAACAAAGTTGATAAACACACTTCAAATTAATGGTGTATGCAAACGATGTAAGGATATACTTGACTGGAAAATCAAGTATAAGAAATACAAACCTTTGACTGCCCCACGTAAATGCGTTGGCTGTGATCAAAAGACAGTAAAACATGCGTATCACATGCTGTGCAGTCCGTGTGCTAAAGAGAAAAATGTTTGTGCAAAGTGTTGCAAAGTTCCTGAGGTAATACATAACCCAACTTACAAAATAAACATTTGTATATTTTTGTTGTTACTAAATATGGAACTTTTATTTGCAGAACACTGAAGAAAATCTAGAAGAAACCCAGAGTGAGGCAATTGATTATAAATCTATGCTTAAAGGCCTACCAGAAAGAAAACGTCGTACTTTGTTAAGGTTTATGTTCTTGATTTCCTAAAGCTAGCTTTCTCTTGAACCCTTAGTTACAAAAGTATCTACCTACAGGAAGACTTCAATTTGTCATCTAGTTTGTGGGCATCCTACACTTCCCAATAACTACCACTTTAAATGGTTAAGGAGTTAAACATCATTGTAAAGAACAACAAATGAGGCTCTGGCATGCCCACCAACCTGTATTAGACTAAGACCAGCTTGGGTTATGATCTAAGCAACAGATTTTTTGAGGGATTCCTGTGTTCAGCAGTGAAAGTCCAGCACCTTGACAGATTTTGTTACTTTAATTAAAAGGCTGGTTATTAAATGCAGTTTAACTTGAATTGTTGTTTTATAGCAAAACTAGATAATTTTGTAGCAAAAAAAATATATATTATAGGTAAAAAACAGAATGTTAATGTAATGTTAGAGATTTTTCTAATACACACTTTTAATTCAGGAAAATCAATAAAGAGCAAGAAGAAAATGGAGAAATTTCACAAGAACTTGCAACCAAAATACAAGAAATTGCTTCGAACATAGACAAGATGAAGTTTGATGATGACAGCATATTTGGTGATGATTCCTGTGATTCAGATGATGAAAGTGATGGTGGTGCTATTTAAACCAATAAAAGACTAAGAAATTATGGCATAATTTATTTCTGAATTAGTCTATATATTATACATCAAATAAATTGATTAATATATGAAGTACATACAAAATAACATGGAATTATTCATAATAAACCTATCTTACGAGGTGTGACAAAAACCAATACCATTTAATTACTAATCAAACATCATCAAAACCTAAAAAGTGTTCTAACATTTTGACATACCTATCCACCATTGAAAAAAACGTGATTTTGCAACCAGTGATGAAACGCATGTCAATTGATAGCTGATGCTTGATACTAGTAGTGCTTTCAATTTAAGCTCTTCCTAATGAGCCAAAGCGATGCATTTGACATATGTTGCACGGACAGTCGATGTTTTTAAGAAAATGTATAATTTTAATTGTCTGTTCTAAAGCACCATAAAGATAGAAATAATTGGTATTATTTCTTTGCACAGGTTTTGTCACACCCTGTTACTAATACTTAGCAAGTTACCAGGTACTATTAGTGTAATACATACAATACACAAATTCTTACAAAAGTATGAAACAACCATAATACATTATTACCAATATGTTATACCAATAGAGTGATCTCAGTAACAGCATTTTCTTGTACAAATCTTTTACTTACTATTCTATAGACCGTTAATAGCCTTTGAACACAGCATAGCATTAATTAAGAATTTGTATTAATGATTTATGGAGGGACTCCCAAGGTAGAGCAATAATAAGATGTTTCCCCATTTAGAAACCGAAATATTGATAAATTATATTTACAAATATAATAAATTTCTAAATGTAAATCTTCATAAGTAATTGCATCTGATAAAAAAATATCTGAAAATTTTTATCTAACATATCACAAAAACATACAAAGTATCTGTACATAAATAACATAACTGAAAAAATATTAAAACGAAACAGGCTTCTTTTTGCATAAATCACAAGTTTACTGAAGATGTGACAGACACTACTGTCTGTTTAAATTTTTCTCTTATACAAGCAATAAAATCATAAGGCATTACAATTAATAGAAACCATGAAATGATCTGATCTCAAAAGAAACTTGTACAGTGTATACACAGCCTAATTATGTCTTCTTGTGTTGTGTCCCATTGTTTAATAACATTAATTTATTTATCTAGTATAATGAAAAAAGTTGAAAAATACTACTACATGCACATTACTGGCATACTTGTTAGGAGCTCCCAAGTTAAGCGTTTCACTAATAACATAACGATACTCGTAAAATTGACAAAACAAAAAAGCAAGCTCTGTCATATACGTGCTCAAACCGCCAAATTCTGCAGATATTTTGTTTTTTTAACGCGGATGGAGCGGCTTAGTCTAAGGACGCCGAAGCTGTATTTTCAACTAGCTGCCCAGCCGCGGCTTTGCCCGCGTAATAATAAATTTTCCCGCGGTAAAAAGTAGGTCAGGTTTTGTCCTTTACTGGGAAAATAGCTATGTCCATGACAAATTTGACACAAATCGTACATTGCTCGGAGCAATTTTGTTTACCCGCGAAAAGCCTATGTGTTATTCCGTTATGTAAGCTATAATGTGAAGTTTCATCAAAATCCATCCAGTACTTTTTGGGTGAAAGACCTTTATAATATTAGGACAGGATATTATCGTGCTCATAACCATACTTGTAATGAGCATGTCTTTTTAGCATTTTGTATTGCACAAATAGAGTAGGTACACAATTATTGAGTACTTAAATCTACAAACTGTTACTTCCTAGGGTTTACCTATGTATTCTTGGTAACTCATAGTTTTCATCCCATGTGGTTGGATATCAAATAATGCCAAGTTGCCGCAACTAAAAATAACAAAACATATCAAGAATTAAACCTCGAAAATAACTTTCAAGAGTCCAAAAATAGTTTAATATATAAAATACCTAGCATACAATAGTAGTTATATACTTACAAATCCTTGTCGTTCCTTTTCCTTTTGGAGAACCATTTGAGTTTGCATTTCATCAAATTTGACAATAGCAGCTAAAACTTTAGCAAGAGTGACGGAATGTGCGCCTGTTCCAGTTAAATATTCATACAAAATATTTCTTAAATACTCTAATTCCGTATTCTCTGATAGGGAATGTAAATGTCTCAAGCTTACAAGCGCTTCATCAAGTCTTCGTTCTAGTTTCTCATTAGAACGTTTTAATTTCTCGTTTTTATCCTGCAACTGGACTATATTTCCACTTACAGTACTGTTAATTTGTTCCAATTCCATATTACGGTTATTCAAATCATTACTTGTTTGTAATAAGCTGTTATACTTTTCTTTTACGTCTTCGTTTTGATTGTTATTTACGTTTTTGCTAACATCTAAGGGTTTTGTATAGCTTTGGGAGTTAATTTGATCTTTTAGTTCTAAATTTTCTTCAACAAGCAATGAATTCTCTCGAATGAGGTCGTTTAGTTTTTCTTTACCGGCCTGAAGCTGTGATTTCAGTTCGTAAATATTGGTACTTTGATCATTATCCATAGAATGTTCACTTGAAGCAATGACCTCTCTCAGCTTGTCATTCAAAACACTATTTTCTTTCGAAATTTTTGACAAATATGATTGTAGTCCTTCAATATCAGACTGCAAACGTCTATTCTCATCCTTTAACGTATCAAAATTTATCTTAAGAGAAGTATACTCTTCAATAATGTCCTCTTGTGCATTTGTTTGTAAATTCAGTGAAGCAGTGTTAACCATAGCTGTTTCTTTGTTTTCTAATACCCATTTGTTCTCAAACATAGATGAATTATCTATAGAGTTTGTAATATTACTATCAGGGTTATCTGTTTCTTTGTCAGTTTGAGTATCATGAGAAACAGTCATTGTGTTGTTTAGTAGAGACTCTCTGCTTTCTAACTTTTCTATTATATCATTTAGGCGGTCTTTTTCTATTTCAATTTCATTATGTGATTTTTTAATATAATTTATTTCTGTTTCAAGCTTCTCAATGTTCAAATTAAATGTAGCAGCAGCACTCTTAAGATTAATATTTTCTTCTGATAGTAATAACATTTTAGCTTCAAGGTCATTCATTTGTACGAGTTTTCTTTCAAGATCTTCTGATTGATTTGTAACCTCATATTTCAATTTGGCTATATTCTCTTCAGCGTGCACATCACGTTGTTTTAAAATATCAATCTCACTCTTAAGTTTTGAGTTATTTTCTTCAGCTATCTTGATAGCGTCGTTAAGATTTTTGTTTTCGATTTCGATGTGTTCTTTGTTTATTGCATTTTCATTCGACTTCATCAATAACTCTTGTAATTCTATTAGTTTTTCATTCAAATTTTTTTGTTCTCCCAATAATTCTTTATTCTTAATTTCAGCTAAACTGATTTTCTCTTTTAATTTATTGTTCTCCATGTTTAATTGGCTTAACTGATCTGTTTTAATGGAATGTTCGCTTTTTTCTAACTCAAGAATTTTTTGGATATCTTGATATGCTTTAGAATCCTGTTCTATGTCGCTATTAAGCTTTTTAACCATTTCACTAGTTGATTGTGCACTATTTACTAATTCATCATATCGTTTAGTTAAAGTTGTGTGATCTATGTTTAATACTTTCAGTTGATCTTCTAAAGTATGTATGTCATCAGTAAGTTCTTTTTTGCTTGATTCGCAAGAAAGTAATAAAGTTTTAAATTTTTCCTTTTCAACCTCAATCAATTCCATTTTATTGACCAACTTGACGATTTCCTTTTTCGAAGATTCAAAGTCGGACAAAGCCTGCTGATAATCATTGGTAAATTTATCCTTCAGCACCGATTCGTCTTGGATATTTCTCGTATTCATATCTATGATTTTTTGTTCTAGAGACATATTTTCTGTCGCCATCTGTAAAATCTTAGCTTGGGATTCTGATAAATCTTTTTTAACTGCTTCATAGTCAAGCAATATTTTGCTATTTTGAGCTGATATATCGAGATATTTTTGTTCTGTTTCTGTTGATTTATGAATAATATCATTAACACTGCCTGCAAAACTGCTGAATGCTTCTTTATTGGCGTTAAGTAATGAAAGTGTTTCATTAGAAGCAAGAGTAATTCCTTTACGGAGTTTATTGGTTTCTTGTAAAATGTACATCAAAGCATGAGTCATTTTAGTTTTTGTTTGATTAGATTCCTTTTGCAATTTAGAATTAGAGCTAGTTAGGCTGGCTATGTTTGCTCTGAATTCCTTATTTTGAGCTTGAATTGACTCATGATTACTAAGAAGTTTTTCTATTTCAGTTTGTAGTTTGACCAACTCCTCTCTTTCTTCTTGTATTTCAGACTCTAATTTTTCACATTTTGCTTTCCACAGGTTTAGTTCATTTACTAAATTTGTAATCTCGGATTCATCTTTAAAGGCTGTATTAACCTTGTCATTTGAAAGAGCCGCAACTTCGCTTTCCAGGTTGGTTATTTGCGAACTTTTTTTCGTGTTTTCTTCACTAAGTTGAGAATTTCTACTTTCTAAATACATGTTTCTATCAATCATAGCTAATTTTTCTGCTGTTTCTTGTTTGAGTTGCAACTGAAGACATTTATGTTCTTCATCTGCCTTTGATTTAATTTGTTCCAGGGACTGACATTTTTTAGTAAGTTCTTGTAATTGTGAATTTATTTCATCAATTTTTACTCTTGCGCTGGTAATTTCAGTACAATCCTTACTCAACTTTGTTTTATCTTCTTCCAATGACAATATATTATTTTTATAATCTTCTACTACTATTTTTAATGACTGTACTTCTTGTTTACAGGCAGATAGGGCATCTTTAAGGGATTTGATTTCAGCTTCCTTACCTTCCAATTCTTTGTGAATACTTAACTTATTTTCGGCAAGTGATATAGCATTCTCCTCTTCTCGCTTTGTAAACACTTCAATTTTTTTAAGCAACTTAGTATTTTCTTCATTCGCTTTTTGCAGATCAATTTCCAAAGTCGACAATTCTTTAGTTTTTGAAAATTCGAATGTATTTATTCGATTCTGAAGTTCCTCATTTGCCTCGTTCAATTCATGTATTTTTTTGTTCGCTTTAGTAAGAAGTTCGTCTTTTGATTCTAGCTCTTGAATTTGTCTATTTTTATTTTCAATTTCATTTGATAATATTTGAATTTCTGTGGTCATTTGCGAATTCTTGTCCTTGACAACTTTCAGCGACTCTTTGTATTTGGTCATTAATTGTTCCATTTTATCAATTTTGTTGGTGAGCGCTGTTATATCAGGAGAAAGTGGAGGTGCTTCAACACTTTGATTATTTGTATCTGTAGCTAAATTAATTAATGGGGCATCAGTTTTGTTTTCTACCTTATCGACATTCTCAGAATTGCTTGTATGCAAAAGATTCACTTTTGTATTCAATGTTTCTATTTTCATATTTTTTTCGTCAATTTCAATTCGCAGTGCTTTTTCAAGATGAGCCTGTAAATAATTTATGTAATTTAATAAAAAAGGTACTTGTAATCAATACATACCAGTACGAGTCAGCCAATTTAATTAGCCAAGCATCATTATAGCATAAGTTAGATTTTGATTATAAATTGTAATTAATAGTAATAATACATCAATTATATCATTTTAAAATTTAAATTTTAAGTTAATAATAAATTGTCTGAAAATATTTATTTATTAAATTTAGTTCGATGATACATTATTGAGTTACCTTAGCACTTTGTTCCAATGCACATTGCTCTTTAAGCTCTGAGATTCTTCTTAGGGCTTTGTCTTGTGTTTCACCCAACACACTCTGAAAACATTAACAAATATAATAATTACCACCTATGGAATCTATACTAATACTATCTGACCCCAGCAAACGTTGTTATGCAAAATGAAAAATAGATAGTAGCCGATTCTCAGACCTACTGAATATGCATATAAAATTTCATAATAATCGGTTAAACAGTTTCGGAGGAGTATGGTTACTAACATTGTGATATTGAAATTTTATATATAAGATAATAAAGCTAAAGAGTTTGTTTGTATGTTTGAACGCGTTAATGTCAGGAACAACTGGTTCGATTTCAAAATTATTTCAGTGTTAGATAGCTCATGGTTTACCGCGGGAAAATCCTAGGGCAACGTCGATGCGTGTAAAGCTAGAATGTCATACATTTTAATACCATACCATATATATTGATTTTATAAATGTAATAAGTACCACCGACAAAAAAAAATTGTAACAAAATACACAGCACATACCCTTGCTTTCGCATTCTCTCGTTCTAGCAATTTGTAATGGCGAGCTAAATCTCCATATTGATTCCTGTATTTTGTGTAGCGTTCTTGTGTGCGTTTGTAGGCTGAATATAACTGTTCTTTTGTAACTCTATCAAGAGTGGCAGGTCCACCGGAGAACCCTCGGTCGTCAGCTTCACTGGCGGATACTTCAAAGTCGGACTGATAAAATATGTTATTATTAAAATGTTTAACAGGCATAACATTGTTTTGGGTAAAATCAAATTGAACTTGTACAAGCCACAATGAAAATTGTTGGAATAGTTTAACAAACATATTTTATGATAAACTATTTTTGATAGTTTTTGTGATATTAATTTTTTTTACTTTTTTTTTACCATAAAAAATGTATAAACTTTTGAATTACATACAAAGAAACATCATAGACTTTTAATGCATTTTGACTTAATTGGATACCTGGAAATTAGATTAGTATGGGAAAAAAGGGCAAACGCAAATCTTTTCAGATTGTACCTAGAAGATTCTCGTAGAGAACAAATAACAGAACTCAAAATACACGAAAAATACTCGACCTTTATCTGAGTTTTATTTTTCATTACACAAATAACGAAAATAGGCATTCATACTTAAATAAAATTAAAGAGTATTTTACAAGACAGACAATATACAATGTAAAAGAACATCTCAATCAATGATTTTTAATGATTATGACATCACTGAATTATATTTTTTACATTACTTCCTGTGTTAGCAACAAGTTAACTTTTATTATTGACTACTAAATTTATTAATAAAAAAAAATTACGTTTAAATGCCTATTTTAATTACCTTCTAATACTTGTATAAACATACCTACACACATCAACAAAGTCTAGGGATATTGTAAACTTGATAAATTATCTATGGTTTATAGAAGAAATTTAGGTTTTTTTTATAATTAAATGAAAAACATTATTTTATTATTAAAAAAAATGGACTTTCAATTACCGAACAAAAATTATGAGAACACAAAACTACATATCTTCTTACAAAATATTATTGAAGTGAAACTTCTTTAGAATCGTTGTTATGTCAAACCGGATGCAACGGAAATGCGAGAGGTAAGCCAATCCTAAACGCTAACAAGGTTAAGCAACTTTCCAGTACTTGGATGGGTGACCGCCCGAACAAAATCTTTTTGCACAGTATTTTTTTTATGTTTTTTTTTTATTCATCTCATTCTTTTGTCGATTTACTGAAGTTTCACTTCTGTGTGTCTTCACTTGTGTGAATCGCACACACACCTTTTTTTATATATATTAATTTTATAAAAATAATTATTAGGTTAATATTGAATTATTTTAGGAAGATTATATAAATACCACTAGGAGATACTAGAGCCTTTAATTGAGCCACACAGAAACGAGCCAGTGACTTATCAACGATGGTTCAAGGCACAAGTGATTTCGGGCGCTCTCCAAGACCACTGTATTAAAGTATTGGGCTGCCCTACACAGTCGCGCGATTTATTCTTCTCGAACATGCCCAGAGACATGTTGCAACGGTAAGCTTTGAGAGATTTTCCGCCAAATTTAAGAACATATGAAAAGATTTATCAAACTTGAATCTTATCAGCTTAATTTTTTCCTCGATGTAAAATATATGTAAAAGTCGGCAACAACTACTTCATAATAAGATCTTTTATTAACTTTTTAATTAAAGTGAATTTTGTTTAATGTAAAAAATAAGTTCTGTACTTATTCATATTAATTTTGTATGGTGATTTAAATTACATTGTTTTTATTAATCACAATTTTTAAAAACCAAATACAATATGTTTTTTTTTAATATTATATGTTTAAAAATTGCCTATGATTTTTCTATATACAGTGTTAGATTTGTTGGTATTTGACAAAGTTTACTGAATCACGTTTCGCCAGGCTCCATACAAAAATGTTCGACCCCTTTTGTTGTTGGGTGTAGGTATATATAATAAAGTAGACATATTATTACCACCTCTTTACAGAATTTATATGTTACTGTTTAATTATTTAAGACTGAGTTTATTTTAACTAACTTTTACTAAGAATCTAGGTATTCAATCTAAACATTTTTATGTCTTTAATTAAATTTTAATTTGGCAAAAAATTATTGTCAATTTTACCGACTAGATATCTATGTTTGTAAATATTGTAGTTATTTATTAATTAATGATTTTATTACATTTTCTTGTTTGTTGTTCCTTCACAATAAAATGGTTAAACCAATTTAGCTCAAATTGAAGTGAAGTGGTAATGGGTTGGGACAAAGCAAATCTTATTCTGAATAATACTCCGTTAGATTTGTAATTTCCAAACCTAACTCTGGGCAAGTAACTGCAGGTAACAGCTAGTCTAAGAAATAATAAGAAAGATAGTAGAGAGAAGACTTACTTGCAAATGGTAAGTTGATGGAGTATCATAACTAGGCAGTCTAAAAGATATGTCACTAGCGAAAGAGCTATTAGACAGTCTTCTCTGCCTTGAGTGATCCTGAAAATAATTATAATGTAGGTAGTAAATATTCAAAAGTACACTTGGTTTTTCATAAAATAAAATTACAAAATTATATATATTATTTTGTACCGTTTCATGGCTGTGGTCTGCTACCTCAGCCTGTGATTCAGAGAGGGACACATCTTGAAACAAATTAGGTTTTTGGGGTGATGGTCTAGGTGCACTACTTGCTGAATTCTCTGGAAAATGCAATAAATAAAATGTATTGAAAAACCACCACTATCATCTTATTCATTTAGGGGGCATAATATTTATCTTTTGGAAAATAAATAAAAAAAGTCAACTAGAACTATATAATATATAAATGAATATTTCATTTCATTATAATACATTTTGACAAATACCCTGGGGAGCAATTTCTTCATAAATTGACTGCAAAAGTAACACAAAAACACAATACCATGTCTTAAAGAGGCAATCAATAATGTAATTATTGGTAAACAATTAATTGCCAATTGAGAGATCTCAAAATATAAATTCAAATTACTTTAAATCATATTATGCAGTGGCTTATTTTACTATTTAAAACACATATCGCAGAATAACACAAATATAAAACGAAACATACCATTATCTCCAATGGAAAAGAGGTCATTATTGGTAATATCAGATATGCTGCCTGAAGCTGATGTAACAGCTGCCTGAAAATTATGCTATTCATGACAAGTTCTCAATTTAATGTTTATTCTAATATAAAAAAAATCTTATGTTATTTAGGACTTACTTGTGCCGCCTGGGCAAATTGCTGAATTCTTTGAGGTGACGATTTCACTTCTTCAGCTAACTTGTCTTTAAGTTTTTTAAACATGTCAAAATGAATATTCATTCAAACTCAATGCTGAACATTTGTAAGAAATTTGTGAATTATAGAACAACAGTAAGAAATTAGTCAAAATTTATCTTGGAATTCCGAATTTATTAGCATAATTTGATTTGATGGAACAACAAACAAGGCCTTTTTTACTATGTCACCAACCAAAGTGTTTACGTGGTAGAATTTGAAAACGGTAGAATTATAGTTTAAGTAGAGATTCGAAAAAGATAAAGCAAATTATATCTGTTAATATCCTAATAATAAATAAGAAAAAGCAAAATGGATACTACACTTTTTAAAGAGATTCACATACCAAGTTCAATAATTATTGTACTAGTTCAGAATCTTAGGGTCGATCGAAGGTGTAAAACACACTGAACAAGCTGTCCATTATAATGTAATCTTTCGGAAATAGCTCCATTTTGGGGTTAAAATTAAACCGAGGGTTGGAAGTTTTTATGAATGTTCTATTATATCTATCAGAGAGTATATAAATATATATTATCATTGAATTATGTAATTTACATTTTTTTTCCTATTTAGTTTTCATACTTTTTAACTTAAATTTTACCTGAGTTTAGATTAAACTTATTTCGAAAATAAATTACGGATGATAATATTGATTGTTTTCACTGTAAATTTATTACGCACGGTCTATTAGTTAATACATTCGGATATAAAAATTGTAGATTTTTCATATTCCCGTAAAGTTGGGCACATTTTTGATTACAAATTGACAATGACATGTTTAAGTTTTCTTCTTCTTAAGGTATTTTTGGTGATTTACAATTATTCCCATCGAATTAAAAGAAGGAGTAGAAAAACCGAGAGTAAAACGGGTTTATAACATGAGCATCGAACATCTTTGGCATACCTACTCGACTAGTCCCCTGGGCTATGTTCTACTTTACTTTACTTTATTTTTCTTTTTTTTTAACCTAATATCTCAGAAACCGTATCACTTGATCTGAGACTTGATCATAGAACATTTTTTGTTTGTAATCATTTACTATGTCGGTTGACATGAGTTTCATTACTGGCCGCTGAATCACGTTTTTTTCAGAATGGCGCTGGCGGACTAGTAGGTATGCCAGGCTCCATACAAAAATGTTCGAACCCTTTTTAACCACAAGTGTCCCGCAGCGCAGTATTACCAGCGTTATAATTGATTATACCGCGGAATCACATATTTTCCCGCGGTGAAAAGTTAGCATATGTCACTTCCTAAGGCTCTAAAGAATAATGTTACCCTTTACCAATTATCAAATTTTGACCTATTTGAATAATGTTTTAACTTAGAACTCTGGATGAAGGTATGGGTGGCATCGGTAAAAAAAGAAGAAGAAGGTAAAACGAAGTGAGGAAGTCTCTGCTCTGTGGGCCGTGCGTGGACATCGGCATTACCAGTACCAGAGAGTATATAATTCTAATCACTACGGCCGCCGGCGGGCGGGCATTTACCTACTTACAGGAATTTGTGATTGTGGGCATTAAAACCAGAGAGTATATAATCACTATTAAAACATATACACACACATAACGTAGTGATTATTATACATACATACTCTATTACTCTTACTCTCTGACACACATACATTCCCTGGGAACACTTGGCGAGGTTTGTATTTATTTTGCTCATAATTACCAAACGTAATTAAAACGTAGGTAGTGATTATCTATTCTCTGATAATTACTTTGTGATTAATTGATTCAATGCAACACTTCTTAGCGGTATTTTTTATATGAACAATATCATAGCTTACGTCTATAAATTTCTAAGTTTAAATGTTTGTGTTTCCTGCAAGGCAAAACGACCTATACGGTGATGGGTTAATAATATTATACATGGGCTAAGGAATTATGCTACTTTTGAACGCAGGAAAATGTCTCATTCCGTGAGATAAACAATAATAATAAAAAAATAATTCTAAGCTATTTTAGTGTAGGTATTTTCTTGTTGGTGGCCATATTAAACAAACAAATAATTAATTTAACTCATTATTACACACCAAGATAAAAACAATACAAAAGGGACTTAAAGCTTAATACAAAATGCGTAATGGGCGGCCTTGTTGCTTACAGTAGTTACAGTTTTATCTAAACACTAAAACCCAAGCCATAACTTAGCTCAAGGATTCTAGTTGGCATAGATACATAAACAGTTATTAGGTTTACAGTTATTTTATAGGTACATAACTACCTACACTACATACCACCCAAGTTCTAAGAGTTGACATTATATTATATGACTAATTATTATCTTTCTTTCAGAACGAATATGAGTGATTTTGATTACTCTCTAGATATTGAGGAGGATCATACAGGTCCAAGGGGATGTGGACCTGGATGGGGTAATGTTAGACCCCAAGGCAATATCATGTCTAGACGTGGTAATAGTATTTTCAGGTACTTAACTTAAATCTATACAATTTTATTTTTCTTTATTTGGTTTATTTTGTGCATTTCTGAAACTAGGTTAATAAGTTTAATAATAGGATACTGAAAAGATTGGTATGTCCTTTTTATATTCTGGTTATATGATAGTTCTGTTATTTAAAAGGGTGACAAAGACACTGGTGCCCTCTAGTTATACATATATATATATAATCAATCATACATGACTGTAATTTATCAAATGCCTATACCAAAAGACAACACATTTTTAATTTTTTATGCAGAAAGTCGACACAAGACAAGTGTCGAACCTGCATCACTGGGAAAGCACCCTGACATTCTAATAATTACTACAATACATTTTTGTTAAAATCTTTTGCTGTAATAACATAACAATTATTCAGTAATTGTTTGTATTATGTCCAGAATATTAAATAAAACACATTGTTGTGAGTTAGATCTGTTGTATTGCAGCTAGGTAGCGCAAGATGACTTGTCTGAACTTGTTACACAGTCTTCCCACATAAATCCACTTTATGTCACTAACAAAGTAGAATAGTTCCACAGACTATAACATGACATACCTCCCCTCTAAGTAATGATACATAGTAAGGCGGTGATTTTAACTAGGTACAGATATAACCACATTAAAACATAAAACTAAAATATATCTTCTTGAATAACATAACTAAAACTTCTAACTCCTATTTCTAATTCACACTTAACTTAAACTATATACAAATTGTCTCTTGAACAGTGAGGCCTATGATACGGAGTTTTGAAATGTTCACTTGTTTTATTTTTCATTTTGCCAACTGCCTCATGAGGTATTTCTGTATTTGGGATTCCCAACATCTCTGCCCACTGATCAGCATCTGGAATCTCAATAATTCTATCTTCACTGTTGTTCAACTCCATGTCAGTCTCTATTTGGGTTGGCGCCTCAGTTGTAGGGATTGTGTCTGATACCTCCCCCCTCTCTTTAGGTGAATCTGGAGTTGATTTTTTAATTAATTGGTCAATATGGCGATTAAGCAATAAACCATCTCTTGATTGAATTCTGTAGCTTGATGGTCCATTTTTGTGAATGACTTTGCCCGGGAGCCATCTAGGGCCCGCATTACTGTAGTTTCTGTACATTACATTTTGACCTTCCTGAGACTGTCTTGATTTGATTTGACTATTATTCTGAATCTGGCCTTCTGTTTTTCTATGTTGCAGATTGTCAGGGTGTATAGTATCCAATAGTGTGCGCAAACGTCTCCTCATTAGCAGTTCCGCTGGAGTTTTGTTAGTTGAGGTGCATGGTGTGCTTCGTAGACCCAACAACAGATTCGGTATCCTAACATCCCAAGCTAAATCATCCATTTTCCGCAGTTTATCTTTAATGGTTTGAACCATTCTTTCAGCTAATCCGTTGGTAGCAGGGTGATAGGGAGCTGTGGTGACATGTCGTATATTATTAGCCTGTAGAAATTGTTTCATTTCTTGTGATACAAACGAGGTGCCATTGTCGGACACTATTACCTCACATAGTCCATGTATAGAAAATACAGTTCTCAATAGTCTTATCACTGTCGAAGACGTTGTATTGTTAACCATGAATAGCTCTGGCCATCTGGAAAAAGAATCTACCATAATCAAAAAATATTTGTTATGGAAAGGTCCGGCAAAATCTATATGGATTCTTGACCATGGTCTCGTGGGTGTTATCCACTCATGATTTGTCTTTGGGGGCATGTGTCTGTGTTCTAGGCATTTAGTGCAGCCACTCACCATCGAGTTAATCTCTTCGTTTAGATGTGGCCACCAAACGTAGCTTCTTGCGATGGCTTTCGTCTGTACCATTCCTGAATGAGTTCTGTGTAGCATTTTCAGGACAGCTGGGCGGCATGTTGTTGGTACTATTACTCGACAACCCAAAAGTAAACAACCTTCCTGTAATGACAACTCCAAACGATTAAGCCAGAATGGGCGCAGCTCAGCGTCAGTTACTTTTGTAGGCCAGCCCCGTTGGGTATAATATATGACTTGCGATAGTAATTTATCTCGTTTCGTCTCTGCAGCAACCTCTTCGACTGTGTGTGGAAAATCTTCTGGTGTCTCTGCCATTATCAGGACTTCACCTAGTGGTAGGTCGGGCTGGTCTGGTACTGGTTGTGGCCAGCGACTAAGTCTGTCAGCGTTCCCAATTTCTGCTCCCGGCTTATATGTAATTTCGTAGCTGTGCGAGGTTAATGCGATTGCAATTCTTGTCAGTCTTGGGGACAACATGTTGGGCATCGGTTTCGTCGGATCAAAAATTCCAAGTAAAGGCTTGTGATCTGTCACAATAAGAAAATGTCTTCCCATAAGGTAGTTATGGAACTTTGTAATTCCGAACATGATCGATGCTGCCTCTTTGTCGAGCTGTGAGTAGCGCCGCTCATGTGCGTGTAGTGTCCTAGATGCCATTGCTATTGGCCGCTCTTCTCCGTCTCCCATGTCATGCGCCAACACCGCCCCAACTCCGTATTCGGAACTGTCGCACGTAAGAATGAGCGGTTTGGTTAGGTCGTAGTGTACTAAGGTTAAGTCAAATGTGATAAGCCGTTTTGCATTGTCGAAAGCATCCTGTTCAGATTTCGTCCATTTCCATGTCTGAGATGTCTCCAAAAGTCTATGAAGTGGTTCCAGTAGGGTGGCCTTATGTGGGACAAATCGCTCGTAAAAATTGTAAAGACCCAAAAAAGCTTGTAGTTCCTGCTTGTTTTTAGGCTCTGGCGTGTTCACTATAGACTCGACTTTACTAGGCGCTGGATGAATGCCTACAGAGTCGATGACGAAACCTAGGAACTCAACCTTTTCTTTGGCGAATTTGCATTTATCCTTGTTCAGCCGAAGTCCTGCTTGCTCGATTCTACTTAAGACTTTGTCCAGTCTATCCAGCATTTCCGGCATTGTACGTCCACTTATGATGATGTCGTCAATCAATACTGCTACACCATGGATGCCCGCCAGTAATGAACTCATCAGACGTTGAAAAATTCCAGGACTTGCTTTTACTCCAAAGGCCAATCTATGTACTGTGTACAAGCCCTTGCACGTGTTCAAGGTGAGTAGCTTCGCCGCATCTTCGTTGACGACCACCTGTGTGTAAGCTCGTTCCAAATCTAACGTCGTGAAAAATCTTCCTCCGGCGACGGTAGCGAAGACTTCATTCGCTGTAGGCATGGGATAGGTATCCGATTCGGTCGCTTCATTGACTGTACTTCGATAGTCGCCGCATAGTCTGACGTCGCCTGATCGCTTTATGATCGGAACGACCGGCGTGGCCGAGTAAGATGTCGGACGAAGTACTCCTTCGCTTTCTAGTCTGTCAATCTCTTTTTCGACTCTCTCTTTTAAGGCAAATGGAACCGGTCTCGCTTTCAAAAATTTGGGCGTAGCACCGTCCTTCAGATGTATAGCTACCGGATGTCCACGGTATGTACCCAGCCCTTCCTTGAAAACTTCCTTATGTTTTGTTATAACACGGTTCGACTCCTGATCGACAACCTTGGAAATAAAGTTGATGTTCATCGAAATGTTCAATGGAGCTAGCCAATCTCGTCCCAGTAAGTTGGGGCCGTTGCCCTTAGCGACGATAACGTCCAAGTCGCAATTGTATTCTCTGTGTCGTACGGGCAGCGTGGCCCGCCCGAGGAGGCGCACCGGTGTCTCGGTCCAGGTGCGCAGCGTGAGGCGCGCGGGGCGCAGCGCGGCGTGCGGCAGGTGCGCGCGGACGGCGCGCCACGTGGCCTCGTTGAGAATGGAGAAGCTGGCGCCGGTGTCCACCTGCATGCGGACCGGCGTGCCCGCGAGTGACACCTCCACCTCGTACGGCGGTACGCGGCTGGTGCTCGAAGTTCCTTGGACGCAGTAAACTCCATTCAAACTGTCATTTTGTTCATCGGCGAAGTTAACGTTTCGATTTCCGTTCTTTTTACTAAGGCAAATCTTTTCCAAGTGACCTTTCTTTTTGCAATATCGGCATACTGTATTCACGAAACGGCATTCTCCCGCGTGTCTGTCGCCGCAACGATAGCACAACCGTACTGTAGTTTTCGGTCGAATTGCGTTGATGTCCATAGGTTCGGCGCCGTGCGAGGTCGACACTGGCGGCGGCGGCGACGGCGCAAAGCTTGCGGATGCTGGTGAGGAGGCGAGGGCATCCTGGATCATGCGGACGTCGTTCCCCGCACTTTCTGATGACATCATGACATCCACTACATCTTGATAACACAGATTATCTCTCTTCAAAAGCTCGTATTGTAACCTGTTGTCGCGCATACCGCATACCAGTCTATCGCGTAACATTCTTTCTAAGTCCACAAAGTTGCAGGAAGCACTCAGTCGTCTGAGATTAGCGATGTAATCAGCCGCAGTTTCGTCTTGTGTTTGGTTGCACTTGTAAAATTTAAATGACATGGAAATCTCGTTCGGTTTTGGGCAATAATGTTTCGTAAGAACTTTTAGTATTTCATCAAAAGTCACATCACTAGCTTTCTTTGGCGTAATCAACGCCAGTAATGTCTCAAACACTCGCGCACCGCATAGCGAGAGAAAATTAGCTCGCTTAGCACCATCTTCCGAGACGCCATTGGCCTCGAAACAAAAACTCAAACGATCTACGTAATTTTGCCAATTGTCTGTTTGTGGATTGAACTGTTCGAATTTCACTGCTTTGGAAGTCATTTTTAACACTTTTCACCAAACGTCGCCACTATTATGTCCAGAATATTAAATAAAACACATTGTTGTGAGTTAGATCTGTTGTATTGCAGCTAGGTAGCGCAAGATGACTTGTCTGAACTTGTTACACAGTCTTCCCACATAAATCCACTTTATGTCACTAACAAAGTAGAATAGTTCCACAGACTATAACATGACAGTTTGCCTTAGGAATTCGCAATATGGAGATGCATATGGTGACTATAGAGGAGGTTATGGGCCTGGAGGTGGGTTTGGCCCACCAAGAATGAGGCCGTATCCACCAAGAGGCCCACCTCCTCTAATGGGTCCTGGTGGCTTTGGCCCTATTCGACCACCACTACGAAGAGGCCCTGGTATGCACAGGGGTGCACAGTTTTTATATGGTAAGTGGCCTTTATAATGTAAATTCTACTAATATTAAATATTAAGAACATCATCTTACAACCAAATTAGAAAACTTTTCTGTATTACATGCTATATGAACAACCAAATGTAAGGCCTCTACAGCTAGTCATCACTGGCAACACACACTCAGGCTCTTGTCTTGACAAGATGCAGTTTGATATTAGTATTATTTCTTCCCACACTTATTAATTATTATGTATATGTAACTGTAAGATTTTTAGTTAATCTTAGGATTTACCAATATGAGTTAGTAAATGTAAGCATTTATGAAAATATTAATTTTCTTTGGAGCTATTACAATTAGATATGCTAGGTTTAATACACTGACAGTTGGTAAAAATTGAAAATGTGTATTTATAAGTCAGTAATAATGTGAATAATCAAAAATAATCTAAACTTAAAAATTAATAAAACCCCCGATTCTAGAACTTTAGTTATCTTAAAAGTAAAAAGTCATACTGTTTTATAATGTGCACGCGATACGCTTTCATTTGAGACCACACTCGAGTATATTTGCAGATTTTCAGTTTTTCTTCCCCATTTTTACACTCATAATTATTAAATGGATCAATCGATTATCATCAAACATGTCTAAGAGCACTCGCGCGAAACTCACACTTCATATAAAAAAACTAAATTGAATATGGCGTTTTATGTAGATTATAAAGAAAAAAACCTGAATATTTTGTATTAACAAAAATGAGGATTTTTTTGTATTATATCGATGGCAGCAAAGAATAAAAAGACATCTGCAAAAGTGCAACTTTACAGGAGAGCACATTTAGTAAAAAATTGTCGTCATTTTGAGAGTTATTGGCCGATTTACATGAAACTTCGAATAATGAATTAAAAAACTGCTTTTTATTGATTATATAAGAGGTTTAATCTATATATTGTTTTTTTACTGAAATAATGTAGATGTCTTTTTATACTTTGAAAATCTTTAGACGTAAATGAAGATATCTGGCAGATATCCGTTTTTATTAAATGATTCTATTTCTAATTTTTCATCCATCTCTATTCGCAAATCACTTGGCTGAATCAATAATTCATTTTCTGTATCAGAATCTAAAAAAAGTTTAATACATAATTAGTTTATAATAAACTGTTCGTATAACTTTTCAGATAATGCACAGTTAGTATTAAAATTCAAGTTATAACGAGAAATAATAAATTAATAAATTGAGTCATCTGAAAAAAGTACGACGTATAAACGGACAAAAGACAGATGTCCGTGTTTACGTGGCAACATAACCTCAAAACTAATGAGACTAGTGACAGATGTCTTTGTTGACGTCTCAATCACTGGTCAAAGTTACGAAGTAATGGCGGGTAAATTCAAATGTCCGGTTCTACTGCGATGTTTTTTGAAAATCAAGTGTAGATGTCTTCATATACGTGCCAGATATTGGCCATTATTATGAAATTCGATTTTATTTTAATGCAGACTTGTAGATAGGATTCATTAGAAGCAAATTTTGAAAAAAAAACTTTTTGCTAAAAATGTAGATGTCCGTTTATTCTTTGCTGCCATCGATATTAGAGGATATTCAAGACTGTGAAAGGTAGTAAAAGTGCAAATCGCAAAATCATTCCTGCTTTAACCATTGATTTGGTAAATCTTAGGTTTTATCGTAAAATCTAAGGCTATATATAGTTCAGTAAATCAGTAACATATAATGCACACAGTTATCTGATGTCTAAAGTTGCCATAATAGCCATTACACCATTCTTGGAGGTTTTTTCTGTTGCCCTTACACGTGAAAAAAAAACTTGTATACTGTACTGTATACTAAACTTGCTTCTTACTTGTTTCAGATTGTGAAATCAACCCCCAATATATCAAGAATTTGCCTTATGAGCTACTAGATATGATATCTCCCGACTACTGTGGGCTTTGTGCCCTAAACTTGGATTCTTTTGCTACTGGTACGCCTTTAAATTTGTAGCTTGCTTCTATTGAAAGATTTACTTGCAAGTTTTTCCAAAACACTAAATATTTTAGTTACTAAATAAATCTTTGGCCCTATGGTTTTATGGCCGTAGTTTCCCCAGGGGACTAGAACTTATATGATCTGAAAATAACCAAAAAATCTTAGCAACACATAGAAAATAATGGCCGGAGCCGTGTTGGCTAAGTGGGGCGCACTCAACTTTAATTCCGAAGTCGCCGTCGAAGGTCGTGGGTTTAAACCTCGCCGCGCACCTCTGGATTTTTCTTCTAGAAAAAAATATGTGTGCTATAACGCACTTGGACGTCGTGGTGAATTAAGGCCTAATGTCTCTCGTCAAGCGAGACGTCCGTGTCCCAGCAGTGGGAACGTTAATAGGGTGTTGATGATGAAGATGAATATTTATATGCTTTTTTCTAAGGGACTGTTTTACTATGGTAATACAAATTAAGTCCACTATTTAAGGATCGATATTATTAACTGATCGTCAAGTATATGAAAATAATATCAGATGGAGACTTTATGATAATAAATCAGCCCTAAGTTCATTTATTGGGAACATCATCTCATCATCTGCCAAGTGCGAAATTAACATGTGAACAGAACTGCATATTTGGTACTTTTCTTGCACATAATCAAACTGCTATAAATAATTTGATTAAATGCCTTTAATTTTGTTTTCAGCAAAAATTCATTACAACTGCAAAAACCATTATAAGGCCCAAAAAAAATTTATGGCACAGTACAAACCTGCGAAAAACCCTAATGAGGTAATTATCAATTAGACAATTGACAATGTTATTGCCTGTAGGTATTTTGATGACATTTACCGGTTCACATAAATGAAGGTTTCTAATAAATCACTATAGTTACTCTATTTAAAAACTTGAGCATTCTAGACTTTCCAGTTCATAAATGGTATTTTTCGTTTGCGATATTGGATAATTGACTCCTAGCTTATAAACTCAGTTTTATGTATTCGGCAGTTATCACTAGATTCAAACATATTAAAGAGAAAGCTTGTATTCTCGCTGATATATTTTTGTCAGGAAAATACTAGCAGATTTTATGTGAACATAGTCACCAAAATGGTCAATAACATTGTGTCAATTTCGTCTTGCCTTACATCTGAATTTTTGTAGATGTAAGGTTTGGTGTATTTTATATATTGGACTTCTATTCAGTCGTATTCATCGCTGTATAGAATTATCCGGATGCAGGCATGTCTCTTGATAAACTTTGGATAATAACCAATTTATTCGAAGATCCGAAGTTATTAAGTCGAAGTGAATAGCTATCACTTCGACTTAATAAAATGGTTATTATTATTATCCATGTACAAATTATAATCTATGAGCAGTATAACAGGCAAGAATCATATCATCTCGATAAATATTACAGTGTTCATTAGATTTTTGAGCACGTTCTCATTCCAGATAGTACCGATGAAAGCTAGAAACCTGTATTGTGAGCTCTGCGACGTCCACATCACGTCAGCACCGCATGCCGACTCGCACTACGTGGGGAAGTCTCATCGAGCGTAAGTAACCCCCAATTCATAATCACTTATCAAATAATGCTTCAGTCAATCTCTTACCCAGTTGGTTATTATAATACTAGCTGACCCGGTGACATTCGTATCACCTAGATACGAATCGTAGATCGTTGAGGGGTGAAAATTTAGGGTTGTATGTATTTTTGTATGCTGTATCATAATAAAATAAAAATATAATATTCTCCACCCTGGCCGATATGCATGCTTCGGATGACGACATTCGAGCCGTTTCGGAGGATTTAGATTAATACAAACACAGTGACACGAGAATTCGCGGACGTTTACATACATTATCTAACACCCATCATCTATACTAAAATTATATAGCTGAAGAGTTTGTTCGTTTGAATTGAACTCAGGAAGTACTGGTCCCATTTTAATAATTATTTTAGTGCTAGATACCTTAAATATACTATAATAGTACCGGGTAAAACGGGGTGGATATAATTCAAGAGGTGAATGAAAATGAAACCAAAAAAGTTTTATTCTGGCAATTATTAACAAACATTTTCAAATATAAACGCCAAATTCTACTTTTTTGTAAACTACAATATTTTTTTCTTGAAATGGCGAGACTGATTTTCTCTCAGGTTAGAAGTTTAAAAAATAAAAACACGTTGAAAGTGAGTCGTCGTGAGACGTTAATTTGTGGTCCTCAAAACTTCATCAATATCTTAGTGAAACGAATTCTTGTAAAATTCAAAGTTTATTGCGTAGTTGGCAGTTCTTCGCGGTTCGTTTTAATGTAAAGGTAAGTAAATTATGTTGTAAAATTGAATTAATGGCTAAAATTGTAAACCAAGTCAATTTATACAAATTTTGGGGTTAATAGAAATGCCAAAGAGGCGAGCAGATACGTAGTATGGGGTCAATAGATATGCAGTACGGGGCAAATAGAGCCGGGATAGGTTTCAATAGAAATAAGAAGGGGGTTTATAGAATATGTGCTAGGGCTGCCACCAAAATATTATTAGGTACCTACATCATTTTTCATAGAATTAATCTGTATGTCTGTCCGTGGCCTCCTAAATGAATGTACATCTATTGATGCGGTTTTTTGTGTTCAAAAGTTGACGTTATTTCATATATTAGTTCTAATTTACGAATATTTGTTCAGGCGTTCAACAACTTATTTTTGGAAAGTGAGTAGGTAGAGTAGACCTGACGATTTTTCCTATTCGCCCCATATGTCGTTTCTTTTGACCCCACTTGCGGGTAAATAGAAATCTCACATATTTATTGCATTTTACGATAAAATCAAAGCATTCTCTAAATATTTCATGATAAGATAGTATCAATTGAACTCCGAGACATAATTAAAAAATACTATTATATTAGCCAATCATACAAAAATCTTTGGAGCAATTAAAACAAACTTCAAAACCATGTCTATCCACCCGGTTTTACGGTATAGGCTTATATACTTTTTAAAGCTAGTAGTGGATGAGACTCTTATGTCACCCGTACCAAAAAGTGCACTACGCTGCTAAAAAAGTTATCACTTCAATTACTTACCTTCACCAAATATTATTGTACCAAAGTGTAACAGGCGGTGGCGCGTCGGAGACCGCCTCGCGACGCGCCCCAAACGCATTCTCGTAACCTCTACGCCGAAGCACAAAGTGACCTAAAATACCTACGAATAAAATGGTGCTGCCAAGAGTCGATAAAATGTATTTTGTAGATAAACACATGGACAGACTTGATTTCGTTGGTTTTTTATGCAATAAACAACTTTTTAAATGTGGCATGTTTTATTACCTTTTGAACGCCACCTTAAAATTATAAAATCTAACTCTCCAAGCCATCTAAGTTATAAAACGAAAGGCTTTAGGTTATAAGCATTATTTTCAATTTTCGAGTTTTACTTGATACCAATTTACTCTATAATATATAAATTGTTACGCCGCAGTTTCCGGCGTTTTTCCTATATAAAACCAGAAATCAGATCTATAACAAATATTTTCAAATAACAACAGCAGATCACTATTGATCCACGAGACGTCTTCTGTTGTCGTGAATAGCCGACGTTGGCGCGGCTGGCACGTTGTTTGAAAGCTTGCTTACATCTGAGGTAGTGATAGGTCGCTGATTATCGATAGGCGGAGAGGGTATTGGACCCTGAGCGATTATTGGCAGAAGTATTTTATACCTAATTATCTTCCTTGCTACTTGCAGAATTTCTTCTCATTAATTATCATTTTAGGAAATATTACGAGGTAGGTGTTTTATTTCCTTCATTCTTCATTCATTGTAAATTGTCTTTAACAAATCATTACTACGCATTACCTATCCATCTAACATCTTTTACTGATTTCCTGTCCAAGTAATTATTTCCTTGAGTCGGATACTATCTCGTAATCGAACAGATTTAGGTACCTACACTACCTACTTACTAATGATGAAAGTACCTACCTATCTAGTACACAAAAATGTATCCCGTTCCCAAAGTAGGCACCTACTGTAATCTTACAAGCACGAAATAAAATGTAGGTAGGTATGTACCTACCTACCCACCGAACTAAAGGGAACCTGTGTTCTTCGAAACAGAAACATGCTTTTGTCGAAGTTTGAAACGAGAGATCTAAGAATCTACAAATAGGTACCTACATTTTATCTATAAAGTTTAAGTTTGGATTTATTATGATATCCTAATAGATATTTATTATTTTAATCATGAGAATGAACATGATATAATTAATAAACCAACCTTTAGTTATAGATGTATAATTAATAACTAAAACAATGTTCAATTTAGGATACATAAAACGAAGAACTAACTGTTTAAAGATTTTGTATTTCGTTTTTCTTTTGGAGTAGTTTTGGTCGACATATGACGACGCTGGCGTAGTGAGCGCAATTTGTAATGTCGAGTATAGCCGACGGTGGCGGTCAAAAGTTTATACAATTTTTTTTTGCCAATCTAAATCTTTACAACTAACATTATAAAGCTGAAGAGTTTGTTTGTTTGTTGTAAAATACGTGTTCGTGTTTCCGCAGGAAAATCCAAAAACGGGCAATGCCGTGGCTTGTATAGCTAGTCCAGTTATATGTGTGTTCTTTGGTTTGTTTTAGTATCGTCGAGGGACGCAAGCCGCCGAAGAATCCCGCTTTGCTTCAAGATGGAATGGAAGGTCGTACGTAAGTATTACGTTTTGCATCTTTTCACATGATTATATGCTACTTCGCTTGGTAGGTTGTTACACATTTTGTTTGCAATGTGATACAGTAAGAAAATATAGACTCTGGAAGCCTATCAAAGTATATAAAGGCTGTAATTCTGTCATAGTGAGGCGCTTATTCGTCGTGAGAAGAAAAATGCACCGAAGAAACCGGAAACTCTTGCGGTGGAGCCCAAGCCGGTAGATAATAAAGTAGTTCCGCCAGAACTGATTTGTGAAATATGCAAGGTACTACTTGTCTTAATAAAACTTGCTTATAACATTTTAAAATTAAATTGCATTGTCTCTTGAGTAAGGATTAAAATGACAGGGAAGAAAGTTACGAATAATAGAGGTGCGGACCCTCCACGGCACACGGAGAGGCTATGCACGTGTATTAAGCATCGCTTTGTAAGATTACATAAGTATATTGGATATAACAGAAGGATTAGGTTTTGTCAATTGCAACACACGGAAGGTACATGCGTGGCATAGCTCAACGCTGTCGACATTGGCCTAAGTTTCCACTAAAGTATGTGAATATGATCCTCGATTATGTACAGTTTTTCAACTGTTGTACGTGGATTACAGTTGCACATGCGTTGCCTCTCTGTGTGCTGTGCCACGCTCAGTGGCGGATTTACAAATTTTCAAGATAGAGGCTGAATAGTTTTTGCCGCCCTTGCCTCAACAATTTATTTTTACAATTTCGTTGAAATTGCACGTAAAATATTAGTAAAGTTCTTCGGTATATTTTTGAGCTAATCGAAGCTCAACAATCATGTATGGGCGGGGTTATGTATGCTATTTACACAATAATGGTAAACTTAAAAAATCTTTTTGATATCTATGAGGTAAAAAAAAAAATCGTTCTCAAAATTTGCCGCCCCTAAAATCTGCCGCCCTAGGCTCGAGCCTACTCAGCCTGCTTGTAAATCCACCACTGGCCACGCTATACATATGTTTTCATACGCTATACATAATCGTGGGTCATATACGTGTAATGCAGTGTAAACGTAAACCTATGTTCTGAAACAAATTAACACATACACGCAATTTAAATGCGCCGCAGATAATAAAAGAAAAATCCAATGTGTCCCATAGTTTTTTGTTTTTTTTTTCTACTAAGTATTTATTAAGTTAGTTAATTCACTCTGCAATGTATCTGATGTCTCATTTTCAGACTTCTGTGACCTGCTCTGAGCAGATGACCAACCATCTCAATGGAAAGAAACATCTGAGCAAAGAGAAGCAACATATCCTTAAAATGATGAAAGGACGGGCAAACGATTCTGGTGCGTTTTGAGTTTAGTCAATACGAGTAGATATTAAAGAATTCACACTTTACTAGTCGTCTTAAAAATATTTTTATTTCAGATGAGGCAAAAGATTATCAAAATGAAGAAGGTGGCGATGAGGAAGACGACAATGAAGGTAAGCCAGAGTAGTTTAATTTTAATATTATGATATAAAAAATGCAGATGTTTAACACTACTTTATTACTATTATTCCTCCTGTTTGTATCGATTCTGGCAGTTCCAGTTACATAAAAATACACAAAATTAATCGCAAAGTAAACAGACTAGAGACCCTACTAGCTCAGTGTCAAGAAAAACGATGACACATTCAGTACTTTCCAAAATATAGACTGTGCCTAGTTTGGAAACCATTAAGATTTTTTTGTATCACTGTGATTGTACAATAAACGTTTTTGTATTGTACTTCAGTTAAAGTCTCTTTTTGTCTCTGGCAACTTGGAACTTAATTAGGACTTCTCGCTCAAATACCAAAAAAATTAGTTATGTGGGCCTTTGGGTGAAAAATCGTGTCGCGCGATGTGAGTGGCCGGGTACATCGTTGCAACGCGATGTATTCCGTCGTAGAGGATGTTTAGCGTGGGCGTGGCTACACCTACGTCACTTCAGAATCTTGTAGCGAGCAACGCGACACAAATCTGCCTGCTAATGTAAACAAGAACATCGCGTTAGCCCATACACGATGTGTTTAGCGCTCCAACTAGGCTCGAATCTTCGCCAGCTGATGTAACTGCACATAATAGGAACGTAGGAACACGTGCGAATTTTCAAACCACAAAACGTTAGAAATAAATAGATTAACTACGTGTATTTTTCATATTTGACAGAATCTAAAAATGAGGAGGAGAAACAACAGCCTACTTCTGAAGCGGTTGATGAGTGGGGCAATGGAGGCGGAGGTGATTGGGATGCCCAGAACTGAGTGCGATACTTATTATGAGGTAAACAGCGCATACATGCAAAACTTATATATAATGTATATATATATATAATATATAAATCTTCTGTACCTGTGTTAGTCATTGAACTCCTCCTAAACAGCTGGACCGATTTTTATGAATTTTTTTGTGTGTGTTTATGGGTTCGAGAATTATTTAGATTCACAATTCGGTCAACTAGGTGCGAAGCGGGGGCGGACCGCTAGTTTTCTATAATAATCGATAGCTCTTTGCGCGGCTCTGAGCCAATTATATATCTGAGCTAATTAATAATATAGTTTAGCGTACGTTTCGGAACCGTATGAAATCCCTGGCAACAACTGCTTAGATATCTTGGTCTTTATACCGGAACTAGCTTAGTGTTATTTTTCATGATCTTATATAAATTGAAACTTTTTTGTTTCAGGAGTACGGTTATGGTGATCGAAGTAAACCTTATATTTTAAGCAGATACATTATATTCCACTTTCATCGATATCATTGTTTTGTAATTACTGGAGATTAAATAATAAACTATATCCTATGTAATTGATATATTTATTTATTCACGTTACATGGGTTTTACTTTGATTTTCCAACAAAGAATGCTTAGCTCTAGTGGAAAAGCACCATTATAAATACTTAGTTGTGAAAAAAGCTGAACATCTTATCTATTTCCTTAATAAAAAACTCGATTCGTAAAATGTTTTTGTTTTAAAATGCTTCTTGAATAAGCTAGAACTGAAAACAGTTTTATTTTAGCTTGAGAGTTAGCGTTTTAGTTGACAAGTAACGCTCTTGCTCTTGTACTTGTCTTTTTATTGAGTAAAATCAGTGTAAGCTACGGCAACTTCGTCGTCTATGAACATTGTTGCGACGCCGGCGTTGGCGTGGGAAGCCGAATCCACACTGATACCAAAGACAAATCGAAAGCATCACCAGCATTATAAATAGTAATATTCCATGAAATTTGGGATCCTGAAGGTCAATGTAATCTGTCAAATTAAATGATTGTTCAATTAGATCCTCTACTATTTCCAGATTCCCACATTCTTGACCTAGGCCTCTGTTATACTCTTGAGTTTTCATCTTGTTATCGGCAACTGTGGTGCTATTTGTGGACCTGAATCATGATTCTAATATTATAACTTCTCGTTAAAAGTTCTGATTCAGAGAAATGTATGTTGGCAAGTAGTTTGTGGTTAACAACGTCTATTTTGATTGAAGTTAAAACGCAAGCAGCCTCTTTTATGCGCCCACCAGCCTAATACAAGAATTATACCTACCAGCACGCAGATAGTTATAGTTTTTGGGTCCGTTAAATCTATTTTCATGGACTCTAAACTCGCACCAGATTTGCGTGATGTAGAAGACCCTTTCTTCGGGACTTTGGCCATTTTCATAGATGATTTTGCTGAAGCACTCTCAGATATAACCATTTTAGTGTATTACTTTCATGACACCATTCCTTTGAACGTATAATGTTTCTTCGAGCTGCTGAGGCCGCGGCTTTTAATTTCATTCACTGGTGGTCTGTAATCTGGTTTATTTATGCATTAGAATTGAATCATGTTTTAGTCGTGGGTTTTGAAAGCAAAGCAAAATTTGTTTACGTATGGTATGGCTGACGTTGGTGCTGACTGGTCTACAGAATAATAGTTAGCAGAAAAGTTTTAATTCAGAGTTTTCCTTTGTCTTTGGTAATTTGGTCAGAGGCATTTTCAATTGTACTAAACTAAAACTCAGTGATATAAATTATCTGCTGAGAAGGCAGCAAAGTGCATATTTTTGAAATATTAGCGCGTGATAGATTTGTATGGTTATCTTTATGTACCTACCTAATTGATTAAATCTTATCTAAGCTTCCTATTTATATGAAGATGATTCGTATAAACATCATAGTTAAATTTTAGCAGTCTGAAAATAAACCTTTAAGAGAACGTTACCGCACCTCACAGGCATGGTGAATGTCTACATATAAAAATCGGTACCTATTCTAATCCGTTTGTTAGCCTGTCTGTAAAAATACTGGACACCTATTTTTCGCTATATCAATGTATTAGGAAAGTGCTAAGTTAAAGAGCCTAAAAGTTCCGGAGTGGGGGCTTGTGACGTGTATTTAGTACATTTTGCTCGAAAATGCACGTCACACAAAACTTAAATGCACAGTGTGCAAAGTGCGAGTTTTTTTTCCAACTCGATCGTGACAAAGTAAACTATATTTTGTATGGGATCGAAACAGCGCCTCTTATGGCAAACTTGAGAAACATAATTTGCGAGTGTGAGATTCTGTATCGACCGTCGATCGTCGACTCGTTTACGCTCACGTTCGAAAGTGAGAACTTTAACGCATTTGATTGGTTGTTTGAAAAGTCTCTCGAGTGCGAGTTACCATTTTTGACATTCGAATAGTAAACGCGCTCGAAAAGTTTTCGTCTAGCATTCACTTAAAATTTCTCAGTGAGTAGAGGTGAGAGATGAACCTGAAGTTATAAACGTTTAATTTTTAAACAAAAACATTAAAAAATTTTTTTGTATCGATTTGATAATTTACTATTACCTTCCTGGGGGCCCCAAAAGCTAGATAAAAAACATGACGCATGTAATACGACGGGAACTAACCTTTTTATTATTTACACTCGCCCCTGACACTTTATACCTATAATGAACAAAAATATTTACGACGACTAGTATCGATCTGAAAATTAATCAGGATCTTCCTCGTGATCTCTATATCTATCAGATCGATACAAAAAAAAATGTTAAATGGTCGTTAGTTTTAAAATTTTCAAAGTGAGGGTGTGAAAAGGGTTGTTCCCGTCTGTGTACATGTTTGATGTTTTTTTTCTACCTTATAGAGATCACAAGGAAGATCCTGATTAATTTTCAGATCGATACTAGTCCTATAAGTATATAATATTTTGAATCTTCCATGTAGGGGTGAGATTATCGAAAAGGGTAGTTCCCGTCTTCGTACATGTATGGTGTTTTTTGTCTAGCATGTGGACAGCATGAGGAAGATTCTCTCGAATTAACAGATCGATACTAGTCCTTTAAATATTAATCCCATCAAAAACAATACTTGTCAAAAAAACCAAGTCGCGCAACTCAGTTGTTCTGCGGTAAAAAGTTGTGAGATCCATGTAATTCCAAGTCGGTTATTAATTTATTTCTGTAATACGTCCAGTCTCTAAGACCACGAACGTGGTCCATAACAATTGAAAATCATTTGTGTCTGGAATCTCCGTACTCGAAGCATGAAGTTGTTACGTAATAATTAACAGCATCTTATAGTGACGCATATCAATATTAATTCTTTAATGTTTTTTATAAATATATTGAGACTTGGCCTTACAATGCCTGCATGGTTACTGAAAATTTCAGTCTTCTAGTTTTATCCACAACGAAGCTACAGGGGGTCGAAAATGGCCTGAATTGCTTCGAGAAAAGGATGGTACGGCCGTGACGCTCTTTTGCTCGACTTGGTGGGGGCACTGCCGTGCCCCCAGATACTGAATTTTATTAAATGAGGAAGTTCCCGTCACTGTACATGTTCGATGGTTTTTTTTATCTTAATATATATAAATCTCGTGTCACAATGTTTATTGTCCTCAATGGACTCCTAAACCACTTAACCGATTATAATAAAATTCGCACACCATGTGCAGTTCGATCCAAATTGAGAGATAGGATGGTTTTTACGGCGAGAAATTTTCGAATAATTTCCGGGAAAATTTTATACCCGTTTGACGCCGGGGCTGGCCGCTAGTAGCTTATCACGAGGAAGATCTCGATAAATTTTCAGACCGATACTAGTCCTATAAGTATATAATATTTTTAATCTTCCATGAATGGGTGAGATTATCGAAAATGGTAGTTCCCGTCACATTAGCTGTATCATGTTTTATTCCTTGCTTGTGGGCACCCCTAGGAAGATTATGGTAAGTTATCAAATCGATACAAAAAAAAAATTGTTGTATATTTTGTTTAAAAATTAAACTTCAGGTTCATGGTGAGAGTGCAATGCAAAGTTATTGTATCGACTTGATTTTTCGTTTGCAAGTAAAAAAAATAATATGGTTAGGTACATTTTTACCAATGATCTAAATGAGGGGCTTATTATTATTTCTAAGTCATCTTCCCTATTGGACCTTGTTTTAATAATAAATAACTATGTTTTTTTTTCTAGGCCAGGTTAGACACTTAGAAATCAGATCAAGGAACTTGCCTGGAAAAAAAACTTTAACTGAAATTCTTTTCAAATTCGGTACATTATCATCACAATCAGCAGTAGGACGTCCATTGCTGTACAAAGGCCTCCCACAAAGATTTCAAAACCTTTAGGTTGGATGCCACTTGCATTCATTCACCTTTACTTTGTCGTTCGATTTTCAAATGATATCATAAGATAACATTTGTATGAAGGCGCGAGTCTTCAGTCCGGGTGAATAGGGTGATAGAGGGAATTAGGTAAAGCTAGGATAAAGCAAAATTCATGTTGTGCCAACCCCATAATAATGTGAGGCAAGGGCTGGAAGATGACGATGATGGTGCTACCATACATACTCATGTTCACTAATTCGAAAGTAGGTAGGTAATACATTTAGACAACTAGCTGTGCCCCGCGATGTTACCCGCGTTATAATGTATTTTCCCGCGGAATGACGTTTTCCCGCGGTAAAAAGTAGCCTATGTTATTTTTCAGGCTCTAGAGATTCTGTGTACCAAATTTCATTTAAATCGGTTTAGTAGTTTTCGCGAAAGAGTAACAAACATCCATACATCCATATTTACAAACTTTCGCCTTTATAATAAATAGTAGTAGGATACTATTATTGGTGGTATCGTTTGGAAATTCACTCACTGTACGTCGGTGTACGGTCGGGCGACATTTTCGGATTTTGAATAGAGACGAAAATCAGGTCGGCGGGCGCAAATGGAACCCGCAACCTACTATGCTCCATGGGGACCTCCACCCACTCAGGTCTAGCTTCAAGCACAATATAAGCAGCAAAGTCGTTCCACATTGATACTTGTGTATGTTTACACCTCACCTTGGTGTTATGTGTCATGCTCATTAAGTGATTTATTGAGAAATAGGCTGGACCAGAAGGATCTTTGTGTACAATTTCAATGCAAATGATCTGCGTAAAGAGGCTTTTATATTTTCCTCTTAAAACAATAGCCAAGTTTATTAAAATGTTATCAATTTGTTCTAGCCCATTTAAGCACAAGCAGAAGTAGTCAACCTATGTTCTACATTTAGGGATGCTTATGATATATGAGAGTGTCTTGTTAGTTGGTATGCTATGTCATACACTGGTTACCGGTACCTCGTAAACTACTGCACTGATTCAAAGTTTGACCTTGAATGAAAGGGTAAATAAACAAGACTATAATTATATCTCTATTACAATATAGGGATGTATTTAAAAACAGATTTATTTTAGCTCTTACATACATAGGTTACATACCTGCTACAGATCTATTTAGGCAATATGCAATTTATATTAATTTAAATGTCCATTATATAAACAGGTGAAAAACACAATATAATAAAATAAAAAATATGTAACACCTATTAAAGCTTAAGTGAGTGCTTACTTAGTTACTAAATCTATTAACCTATTGAATTTTGTAAGTGCCAGTTTCTGTTGGTAGACAAGATAATGCAACATGTTTTGAGAAGCGTTTTTGGAAACTTATTTATTTAACTTCTATCATTAACTAAAACTGTAACTAAGCATCATATCCATGCTCAGTTTTACAGGATTGTATTTATAATAAATCTAGCCTAAAATCCTTGTGATTATTGTACATCTGGAAGGTCTTCGGCTTCACTTGAACTTGAGTCATCTTTGTCGCCTGATCCATCACGCATATTAGCAAACATTTCATTCAATTTATCTAAATGGTCTCCAATCTCACCCTTGTCCTCATCTTCATCTTGCCAGCGATCAAAATCTATCTTTAGCCAGTGGTGTTTTTCCTTATCATTGGTGAGATTAGGCCAGTATGGTACCTCAGCCATGTATTTTGTGAGAATGACTTCTATTAATCTACCTTTGTTAAGATAGTTACTTGTTTCAGGGTCTACTTCTCCATATAGAGGAATACTAACCTCATGTAGGTTGTTGTCCGGTGCGCATGTGCCTCTGAATGAAAATGTAGTCTTATCTATCTTGATTTCCGGATTTTTGCACTCAACATTAATTTTTAGATACACTTGAGCTCGCCTTTGAGCCCAAGATACTGACGGCGGTGTACTAATTGTATTTGAAGGCATGTTGTGTCCTGAAAGAGATTATGACAATAGTTATGTTTCAGAAGGATTTTATCAGGCCAATGGTCATAGAACTATGATTTGGAGCAATATTACTTACAGAGACGAATGAAAGTATCAACAAAATATTGTTGGTTCATAAATCCTTAGCTTGGCCTTTCTAAATTCTCCTATTATTGAATCTTTAATTTACCGAAATGCAATGCAATGGACAGGACATTAGCGATGGGTTGGATTGGATTGGATGGGTGGAAGAAGTGGAACGGCTTCATATCATCCTGGTTACTGCTATTTCGAAGTTCGACATTGACACTGACACTTGAAACAAGATTTTGCACTTCTTAGAGCGATTAGCAAAATTATTAGGGATACGCAAAATGGCGTTCAAATGAGACACATCTTTTACTTAAACTTTATAATTTGATTTAAATCGACACTCGACACTCGACAATGGCAAATTGTCGCTTCAAGCGCAAAGTCCAATTAAAAGAAACTGAAACTGAAAATTATTAGGAGTCATCTTTGGCTCTGTGCGCTTAGATTAAGTTAATAAATCCGGTTTTGTCAACGAAGATTAGTACGTGATTAATTCATATCATAACATACCTTTTTAAACTTATTTTCATGTTGTTATCTAAGGTAATTTTATGTGTACCTACCTAATTGTGGTACCGTCGTATTTAGGCGAACATCGATCATGCATGAGATAAATGGCATGTTCTGACCTAGAAGAGTTTGACTATCAACCCGCACTTGGCCAGCGTGGCCATTAATTACTAGTTTTTCTAGTCAAGAGAGTAGTCCCTATGTTCCAGCAATGGGAACGTAATTAAAAACGTGGTATTTGATGGTATTTGTGTTGTGAACAGCTAGAATCACTAGGTAATAGCGACACCCCGGAGGTTTCCGGAGGCGAAATAACGTACCTACCTACCGTAGGTACCTATTTCCCGTAGTAAAATCTATACTAATATCTAAAGCTGAAGAGTTTGTTTGTTTTTTTGTTTGTTTGTTTGTTTGTTTGAACGCGCTAATCTCCGAAACTACTGGTTCGAATTGAATAATTATTTTTGTGTTGGATAGTCCAGTTATCGAGGAAGGCTATAGGCTATATAACATCACGCTATGACCAATAGGAGCAAAGATATAGTGGTAAATGTGTAAAAAACGGGAGAAATTGTTTATCTTTGAAGCCTTCCGTTGCGTGCGCCGTGAAAACGGTTCAAGATACACAAAAAATATGTGTTAAAGAATAATAGCTCTTTTAATGATCTAAAAAACAGTCCGCGATAGTATTATGTCTATCTTTTAAGATTAACTCACAAAAACCGTTTTTATGGTACCTAATTTGGTCGAAATAATTTGTTTAAGTTGTATCAACATAATAATATTAATCTTTATTCAAATGAATATGTTGTTGGTTAAGAGTACTTCATCCATTATAACGCGGGTAGCACCGCAGGGTACAGCTAGTTATTTAAATAGCTATATTCATCATAATCATTAAAAGGTACCTACTCTGCTAGATATTATAACGTTTAAAATTGATTTATTGTTTTTAATCATATTTCTTAGGATTTTAGCTTGGAGTACGTTTTTTCTGATAAACAGTATGATTAGTTGTGAAATTTTAAGGCATATAACAATAAATTACTATGTAAGCTAGGGGTGTTAATTTACAAGCGATTACCGACATTTTTTAACGGCTGTCCCACGGCCATGCCACATGGAGGAAATTAAATTACCTTAAATATTGAAGATATAAAATTTTACTGGAAGTAAAATTCATAATGATTTTAAAAATAAATAAAACTGCTTTCATATATTTTTGTAAAATAACCTGCCAGAATCGGGAATTGAACTAATATTCACATCTAATTTTACGTTGCCGATGGCTCACCGTAACAATTACAAAAGCGTATATGTAGATTAATCTACATAATTATATTTCATTGTTTTTTATTCTTAGATACTTTTATGAAGCCTGATTGTGAATATTGTATAGGTACCTAATTAGTTCCATAAGTCGGGCGATGAAACTGCTGCACAGTTTTTAATGTGAAGGTACATTTTTGTATTTGTAGGTATTGTATGTATAAAGTTACGGTCTATGTACGCCATGGAATTAAGGTGGAATTGTGTATCATACCGATAGGTACAACTAGGTATCTACTACTTTAGAAATAGATAAAGGCGGTAAAAAAAGATCATCCAAAAGCGGATATTAATTACTAATTTGAGGAAAACCTCTATGGCATTTATTTGAATGAAAATTCCTTAAAAATAATGGTAGATTTTAATACATTTAAAATAAAATAAATAACACAGTTTATTTTATGAACATGTTTTTCACAACAATAAGTGTTCCAAATTTTAGGCACATAAAGTTTCTTGATACCTTTAACTAACTTTTAAATAGCAAAAGTTTGACCCATACCATTCCATATATAAATAGGTATTAAACGAGGGTACCTATATAAAGAATTATGCATTCACTAAACTAAAGGACTTCTTACCTACCTTAAATCAAATGTAAAAACAATTTAGAAAAAAAGTAAAAAATGCATGGGGTATTATAATAAAAATAAAACGATAACTAATTAATTAACATAAGAGGCTAATATTACATAACTTCATATTTCGACTTAGTTATAATAATATAGATGCCTACCGAAGTATGTTATTACCTTAATACGTCCAGTTACCGATTTGCAGCTAGTGAAAGCTACTTAAAATATAGGCTACACACATACTGTCATAACAATAATTATTTAAATAAATTATAGGTGACATGGACTTTTTTATACTTAACGTATATAATGCGTACTGTACCTACACTATTCTCTTAGAAGCCTACTTATTTCTACCTACTTAAAATTAATGCATCACTCCGATAGGTATGTAATTAAATCCTATGATTCTATGATTCCGCCATTATTGATGAAAGTATTCTTTGCGATTTGGTTAAGTTGCGTGGACATTTTGTCACTGGTTTCGTTGACCATTTTGGTGAAGTATCCCTCCGGGTTGCTTAGCAGTTTGTAGGGATGGTCAAACTCGACCAGACGGCCGGAGTCCATGACCATCACGCGGTCCGAGTCCATGATGGTGTTGAGGCGATGGGCGACAGTGAGGACCGTGCAGTCGGCGAACTGTGCTCTTATCGTTCTTTGGATGAATTCGTCGGTTCTGCAAATAATGAATACGGATTACTGTGACTAACTTGATTATAGTTTTTTTATAAAATTTACTAAATACATAAAGATTATCATCAATTATCTTTTCCATCCTAAAGTTGCCTGGAACAGATCGCTCTTTAGCGTTAAGACCGCCCTCTGTACTTCTTCCTCATATAACTATTGTTTTGTGTTGGGTGTTGCTTATCGAATACTAGAGGTCTTTGTAACCCCTTCATTCCTTTGTCCTGTATGAAACTCTAACTTTACAAGCCACGGCGTTGCCCGTTGTTTTGGATTTTGCCCACAGACACAACATATTTTACCGCGGTAAAGTAGCTTATATCTTTCTCGAAAAATGGGCTATCTAACACTGAAATTTATTTTTTTGAAGCGGACTAGAACTTCCTGAAATTAGCGCGTTTAAACAAACTCTTCAGATTTATAATATTGGTGTAGTAGACATTAAACACGAACTTTTTCGCCACAGGGCATATTCCTCCACAAATTGTTCCATACTCCGCTAGCACTGCACATAATTTTTTTTTTTTTTTAAGTTCGATAAGCCTTTTTTGACCACAATCTCACCTGATGTAAAGTGACGATGTGGTCTAAGATGGGACATGAAGACCTAGAAGGTGGCTTCTCCGGGCCACATTACGAAACACGAAAAAATCGCTTCACGCACTGGCCCAGCCCGGAGGGTGGTGACAAGCCGCGGCCGAAGCCTACCACCTGAGACTGTTCTTAGCACCACCCGGAGGTCACGTGTAAGGATTCAGAGGGTTACCACTTACGGACGTGAACAGACAAAACCTCCAAAACCAACATAAGTAACATTCATGAAATTGAGTTAGGTATTATGTGCGTTATTGGCTGTCGAGAACAAAACTTCGTTGGGAAAATACCAAAAAACGTCGTGTCTAAATAGTTCTTGCCTACAGGAACTGTAGGGTACTAAATTAGTTGTTTTTGACGTGACAACGTCTTATAAATTGGTTTGCCGGGTGACACTTCAAGAAACTGCGTTACGCTCCGCTCACGTTATGCGCTCACAATGAGAGCGCGTGAGAGGCACGCGTCCCTTCCACTCGGGCATGGTTAGCCCGCCTAAGAGCGATAATATTTTACCACTCAAAGTCGTTGTCACGCAAAACTTTCGCCCGTATACCGACTTTACAGGCAACCAATTTTTTTTACTACGTTTTCACTTACTTAGGATCTACATTGGCAGTGGCTTCGTCAAGCACAAGGATGCGGTTGCCTCGCAAGATGGCGCGCGCGAGACACACCAACTGACGCTGGCCGAGGGAGAAGTTGGAGCCGCCTTCGGAGACCTTGAAGTCTAGTGCGGGAACAGCTGCTTTCAGGTCAACCTGATGAATTTGATAATACATTTATTTGGAGACTAAATAGACCAATAGAAAACATGATTGAGTACCTAAATAACAAGGTGTCAAAAGTATTTAAAAGGTTTTGTCCAGAATGGTTATTATGGCAGCCTTTTTAATTCCTTATAAGTGCGCTTTATAATGTAAATGAAAGGTTATGATAATTATTAATAACTAGCAGCGGCCCGCCCCAGCTTCGCACGGATAGGTAATTATTAAAATATCATATTCGATTCGTTCGACATTTTGTATAAATCGCACGAAAGCGTTACTCCAAGCGAAACTTCAATGCACTGTATATCATTTTGATTACATATTCGTTGACACTATAAAATAAAAAATAGGTAAGTATGGCTTGTTTTTAAATAAATGACGGTCTAATACTATTTTTAGTCATTGACCCTATTCATATTTTGGTCTACAACTTAAGGAACACAAATAAATTACAAAAAATACTTAATAAAATAAGATAAACTTACAGCTTCCAAAGCGTTCCAAAGCTGCGTGTCATCATACTGGTTGAAGGGATCTAAGTTGTACCGCACTGTCGCTGAGAACAGTACGGGCTCCTGAGGGATGATTGATATTTTTGATCGTAATTCCTGAAAAAAAAATGTAAGTCTAAAAATAGATAAAAACAAATGGTCAACATAATCATTATTTAAGCCGTAGGACTACCTACTGAACATAGGCCTCCCTTGATGACTCTCAGTTATTTTGGTCGAAAGCGCTTTCACGGCGCGCAACCACCGTGAGCCAGCAGCTTTCACTAAATCATCCGTCCAAATTGCTGGTGGTTCTCTGGTCTGACGCTGTATTTCCGATTCTTGGTCTCTACTCGAAAATATTTCGGGCTAACGACTACCTGTTATACCTACGCACTATTTTCATTAGATTACGATAGGGCCAATAATTTTACCTGTAAAGCCAAATATCCACAATAATTCTATTTATTGGTAGAAGATGAGTGAGGATTTTCCGGCGCCCGTGCGAGCGGGCTACAAGGCCGACCTTCCAGTACAGGAAGGCACAGGCTGAGGCTAGCAAAGGACCGTAAATGTTGGCGTGTTTAAGAGAAGGCCAGCAGTAGGTGTCAACGGGCTGATAGATAGCTAGATTACGATAGGCCTATAAATTTACCTGTAAAGCCAAATATCCAGTATCCACGTCATCAATCAACACCTCGCCCTCTACAATCGCGAGGCGGAACAGCGAGGAGATGAGCGAGGACTTGCCGGCGCCGGTGCGGCCCACGATGCCGACCTTCCACCCGCTCTCGATCACCAGGTTCAGGTTCTTCAGCACGGGCAGGTCCTCGGGCGTGTACTTCATGTAGCAGTTGCGGAACTCCACTCGGCCCCGGGACGGCCAGTTTTTCGGTGTTTCTTTCGCTGAAAAGTTTTGAAATAAAGACACCTGGAATGTTCTAGCACTATTCATTCATTAGACATCAGCGGTGTTTGTGATTTGGATAATACTTTTGGCAGAGTGCAATTAAATTCTTCAATTCTTTTATTTGAACTTGTTTCAAAGTGTAATGATTGTTTTGGTACAACTATTCGTAAACCTGTTTTTATCATTTTGAATATTTAATAGACTGTCAATAAAGCGTCTTAAAAGAAAATAAATATACAATTTAATACGTTACATTACTATAACTGTTAAACATTAAACAATGGAAACATCGTCCTTAATCAGCCAGAATTTAAATACGACTGAAGCAGAGATTTAAACATCTTTGAAAAACGCTCGTTTGGTAGTTGGGGCGTGTCATTGATAAGCAAGTAATAAAAGTAAATTTATTTGTACCTCCTTTTTCCCATTGAGGCTCCCGTTCAATATGCGTGTACTGTAGTATTCTTTCGACGCTGGTCATCTGTGAAATGACCTCGGCTGTTTGACGCACTCCGAACTGCAGCATTCCAGTCAGAATCAGTGTCTGTGATATCGCCAAGCCTACGTTGCCCGAGAATATGGTTTCTGTAACAAAGGACATGAGACTATATTTGTTTACCAGATCTAATTTTACAGAAAATCTGCAGCTTTATTTTTCCAATATGTATTGGTACCGATACGTATGTATGTACAAGATATCCTAATAAATTATGGAAATTATATTCATTTTCAATTCTATGTAATTAATCTTGGATGATAATAATATACGTAAGTCATGGTAATAAATAAATTACCTATAACCGTACTGGGTTAATTACTGTTTTTTGTGAAGTTCATGTAATTTAAACAACAAACCTACATACCTTTAAAAAAATAACTTATTGCGTTGCAAACTCGGAAGTCGTTTGCTGGTATTAAAAATGTTTTGCGTTAAATATTCAGTATACTATAAAGATTATAAAATATACTTTTATCAAGAGTGACTGACGTGTACCTACCTATCTAGGTGTTAAGTACTAAAATGCCTGTCAATGCTCACGCGATCGTGTAACGTTAGATTATAATTACTCGTAATTACATTACTATAATAATGCATAGGTATAGGTACTATAAAAATAATTTAACTTAAAACATAATTTATACACCCTTTTCAAGAACCAACCTTGGTCTCAATTCTCCGTTGTATAGGGCAGGTAACGAGATAAGCTTTGTAACTTAAAAACTACCAGAACTTACCACCAGACTCTTTACCTGTCTTTCGAAATTAGCTTATATAACTCTTTTCTCCCCAGTTCACCATCAAATAGATGGCACTGGGTGATTTTTGGGTATTACCTATTTTAATCTAATTTATACCTATTTTTCTATTTTAATTTCTGTTTTATTGTTTAATTTTTTTTTTGTTATTGTGTGTGCATTACTTTATTATAAGTGTTGTGCTCGCCTATTATAGGTACCTACATATTCCAAATGTTTTTTGTTATATCTATATGCTGTTGGGGGGAGATGCTAAATAAAAAAAATATATATTAACAGTGATGGCATGATATGTTTGGGACACTGTGTGGATATAGGTACATTAGGTAGGTAATTAAAATATACCTACCTACGTAGGTAATTATAGGTACATACGTTCCTATAATAATACCCGGGATAAATGTGCGTTTATTAAACCTAGACCATTATCAGTAATTGGCCATTTTATGAAGCATTTGTCACCTCCAATATTTAGTACCTAGTTAGACATAAAGCTATAGGTTCTGTCCTATCCTGTAGGTAAGTACCTATTAGTGATGTTAAAAAAACGAGGTTCAACGTATCTACGTTGGTATTGCTTTATTATAATAACTTATCTCTAATACTTATAAAATATTGAACAAATGATTAATCCCTATGATAATGAGTAGCAGCATAGATAATGAGAATATCGAAATAAACGAACCTAATACCTACCAGTAATTAGTATCATGTAAAATACTTAAATAATTATGATTATCTACTAGTAAGTATGTCAACTGTCAATTGAATAAGTGACACAATGACTCCGTGGCGCAACGGTAGCGCGTCTGACTCCAGATCAGAAGGTTGCGTGTTCAAATCACGTCGGGGTCAAATCGTTTTTTACCTCAGTAATGAAGATATCTCTTGATTTTTTTTATTTATAAACGTTACCTAAAATATATTGAAAAGCGAAATGGTAGACACTGTTGTTGTTGCTATCTTGTATCGAAATAACTAACTCGAGCGAGTCATCATGTCAGTTCCACATTTTCAGCTTCTTCCTACATATCAAAAACATTATAATTATTACTTTAACGTGGCAAGCCGGTCAATTCCAATCCAACTGAAATAGCTGTCAATTTATGACAGAGGCCGAAGAGGAAATCTAACGATTTTAACCAATCCTTTCATTTATATTTTATGTAGTATTCGAAAAATCTATTCTAACTAATTGAAGTTAACGTGCTGTTTTCGTACTGGATTTATTTTATTCATAGTTTCAATAATACAAACTTACTGCTGTCTATGACGAGGAAGGCCACAATGACTATTGCCAGATATATAACACAGATGAAGTCCAACCAAAAGCCGAGGGTGACTCCGCTGGCCAGGTAACTGCTCCATGTCGACGTATGGATATCCTGAAGAAGAAAACCCATAATTATTCAACAAATCAGTTCATTTCAGACCTCTATTCTATCCTCCTAATTCCAGACAAATTGCCATGTTTTTTATGAAGCTTTTCGTATTGAATTGGCAGGTAGTGATTGCTACGGCATACGTTACTTCTGACGCAGTCGCTTTTTGACGAGATTCTAGCAATCTTACATCTTGAGTAGCGCTATTCGACTGCGAATCCGCCCGCAGTTGAATAACGCTATGACTAATTAGTATTATGCGCTGTTTGGGGGGTTTGGATGTTATTTATTATCACTTAATGCAGGAAAACCAGTATCATTTCCATTGTAAAATCAAATCATTTACTTAGCTTCTATTATTCCGAAGTAAATTTGTAATAATAACGAAAGTATACTGCATACAATAAGTGCATACAATATTGACAGGTACGAGCATAAACTTGGTCCATATAGCAATATTGAAAGCGCATGTTAAAACTATAGGTACAAGTGTCTACTACATAATTATATCTCAAATATAAAGGACTAGCTTTTCACACCACGGTGGCGTTGCCCGAGTTTTACGGAATTTCCCGGCAAGAACGACTATTTTTAAAAGTAGCCTTCCTCGATAAATAGGCTATATAACAATCAAATAATTATTCAAATCGGACCAGATGTTACTGAGATTAGCGCGTTCAAATGCACAATCAACGCGGGCAGCTTAATAATATAGATATTAGCTTTATAGTATGGATAAGAATAACTAATGGATTTAATATAGTTTGTTACAGTATGAGAGGGGAAGATGACGTTACCAAGTCATTTTTATGATTTTAGGGTTCCTAGTAATCAATTAATCAGAAATCAACATGTAATTTACTTAAAACAAAAGTTAAATACAACTCAAGAGCGAATCCAAGGTTGGTCAAAGTTTACCTAATGATCTTTGTTTTTAATGATCATTGTCCGCAATAGCAAATGATTAATTAAGATCATAAAAACTCAAGAAATAGTTAATTCTCTATGATTCGCTTGTAAAAAATGAATGCTTCACATATTGTATTCTTCAAAAAACACGGTTACTTCAATAATTGTGTTTAATTTTGTTCGATAATGGTTAGTAATCTAATCTTATTTAACAAAAATTAAATTCAGCTTGCATTGTGTTTTGAACACCCTTGTCTTAGACATTTTCAAATGTCTTTATTATTAAACAGAGAATATTAAAAATAATAGTTATTTTGATTGTTATTAAGAGGTAGCGGGTTTGATTCCATCCGGGTCAAGTGTTTGTATGTTCTACAAGCACTTTCTTCTTGGTCTGGGTGTTAAATATAATATAAAAAAATTCTATTTTTACCGGAATTATTTACTATTTATTTTGTACTGAAAGTACATACAGCCCACTGAAAATAAACGGCCAATAACTCTCATCATAGTAATACGACAAAGATGACATTTATGTCATCTTTGTCGCTTTTGTCATAGCTTTTAAGCTATTATTCGAACCTGAAATCTGTCGAACTCTTTGATAAGTCTTTGTTGTGCGCCGGCGGATCGGATGGTGCTGATTCCGTTGAGGGTGGCGGACATGTGAGAGAACACCGGGCTTCGAGCTGAAATAATAAAATGGATTATTATGTAGAAATAAGTGCAGGTCTATGAGAAAGGTCTGTGTCGTGAAGTAAACGTGCTACGGCTGAAATGGGAGGATGGATGTAACAAGCGGTTTGTTTCAATTTTTATGCAAGTTGCATTTTTTGCCTTTCTTTATAAATTGGTAACACAGGTAACAGAAATTTCATACTCAGCATATTTTTTGTCTATGATGTTTATTTAATTGGCCTTAATTTAAGGATCGCCTTTAAACAAACGAACTCATTTGTTTAAACGTGCTTCCATAACGGGAGCAACACTTGAACGCTCCCTGTGTGGGACCACCTTTAAGGAATTATCATCAGTCCAAGTGGTCGGATAAATAAATAATCATTTTTCTGCCGACTATGCAGAATAAGAAGTTGAGGCGAACTTTCATACATATTTTTCCAATTCGATTCTGTTTTGAGCTGAAGTAACAATAACCCCTTTTAACACAATTTCTAAACGAACTGTCAGATTAAATTTGTGCCTTCGTCAAATATCATCATACTCTTACAATATTAAGTCGACTTCTCCGTGTGTGGCTGATGTTCAATCATATTAGCCACTGTGTTACATGGGGGTGATCTGACCGTGATTAAAATATTCCAGTAAACATATCCCACATGTCGAATAGTTCTGCCAGTGAGATTAATTTAATTAATTGTCATAACACGTTTACATTACGTGTATTGAACTACGCAATTACATGGTCTATATTGAAGAAGATTAGGTATTGAATATATATTAACTGTAAATACTATTAATAATTATAAGGTCACAAAACGCGAATAATACTTTCACACATATCTCTGTTTTCACACTGTTTACAGAAAACTACAAACACCCATTTAAGTTGTTTATTTTACCATGTAGGTATATTATTAATAAAACTATAATGTGTATTTCATGAAATATTTGAACAGCAGGTGTCGATGTGTTTGTATGGTGTGACGTAACATGGAACAATACTTACTTGTCCCTTCTAGACGTTTTATAGACTGGGCGGACTTCAAATATATTTGTAGGATGGTGTAAAATAGTAGGAGAATGATGGTGGTTGGCAGTAGGGTCCATATAAGGGCGGCTGCGTTTAGCGCGAGGATGCTAAACATGACGAGGTAGATTTGGATACATTCTAACAGGAACCGTGGTAGCAACTCGTCTAATGCTCCGATGTCTTTGGAAAATCTATTGAGGATTCGACCTGGAATAAAATGTTATAATATAACGAGTTTTAATTAGGAAAATACAAAAACACAATATTTCTATGATGATTAATTACGTGATAAGTTCAGATTTGAGAAATAAGCGTAGGTAAATGAACATAAAAACCCAATCCATTCTTGTAAAACAAAACTGAAGAAACGTGATTTTTTTAAAGAGGTAAATTGTAAATTTTTAGCTACACTTGCACATTTGTGCAAGTCTATTCAATATTTCCCTTAGAAAGGACTATATTATTTGGTTGATCTTAATCAAAGTTTCTCTAAAGAACTCACCAGAAGAATTGCTATCGAAAAACCTCATGACGCCTCTGAGCATAGAATGGAACATATCGTTGTGCAGGTTCCTGGAGGCCGTCATGCACACCTTGAAGAACATGAAGGCTCGCGCCGTGATGAAGAATATGCAGCAGACGATCAGAGCAGAGTAAACGTAGAGGTACTGAGATGTGTCCAGTGGGCCGATGTACGCGTGGATGTCCATGTCTGAAAGAATACTGTCTAAAGAAACGTCCAGAAGACGGCCCATGGCTGTAATTGTGATGAAGATTTTCCCGAACATACAGGTTGCCCGCTAAAATAAGTTGTATTTGAATACTGTCTAAAGTGATAGCTGGGCAAAGGAGCGGGGAGGGGGGTTAACCAAAGCATTCCGTCTAATGACTTTGCTTGCTTTTAAATGGTCTTCTCGCGGTAAATTGTAGCCCAAGTTTTCCAGGAGTAAAACTATCTTCTTTTAATGTGGTGCAGCTGTTAGAGCAAACTGATTTAACAGAAAAAATACGAGGCAAACAGTGAAAGATTATTGAGAGAGTTTTTGTAGTTACACACACGTTTAACAAAGAATGCACAGTATGTATTTACATTGTAATTATATAATGTGTTATCCATTTGTACCAATGTAGTTAAATAAGTATGGCATAGTAATTGTTAGTAAATGCAACAATATTCACTCATCATATCACACATTTATAAACATATATTTTATAGAAAAAGACTAAGCTCTTAAAATTCCTAACATAATTCATGCGGCATTTCTGCACAATCGTGGACTTTACGCCGAATCTAGCTTAGAGAAGACTGCATTTTGTTGGTTTTGCGGCATTTTAATCGCTCTGTGGGTGTCTAATTACCTAATTTAATATGTGCTATTTAAACGGTTGTTTCCTTAAGTGTTACCCCGGTTCTGGTTAACGATATTACATAACTGCTGAATTTTATGCTATAATAGTTACTAAATAGCTTAGTATATACCACAGATTGTGTTCAAATGAATTAAAAAATATATGTCACCGGAAAGTTACAAGATTCGCAAATTTATAAATTTCCCAGGGATGTTTGTAAACTTTCGTAGGATTCTAAACGAGATATAAGTTGTACGATTTTACGCAAACATTTTCGTTAATTTAGAAATATACGACGTCTCTGGAGAAAATAAGTAGTGTACCTAATCCAATTGGTTGGATCAAAGAAAGAAAATATAGGTCGGGTTAATTTTTGTACATGAAAAATCATACACAAGGTGAGATAACGAAGCGATCGAAAGCCTTTTCAAAGGTTTATTTCAATTTATAACGTAAAATTTCAATCCAGATGAGACGAGTAAATCCTTGCTATCGAACAATCAGAGAGCAGTGTGTTATTTCCCGTATTTTAAAGTAGCGTAAAATTGTATCGAATCGTTTTGAATCTTACGAATAAATATCGCAATCGACACTTGATAAATTTCCGAAAATGTTGACGTAAAATAATAAACTTATTCTCTCGTTTTGAATCCTACGAAGGTTTATTATTTTCGGGTGGCATATATATACTTGGTTAATATGGTATTGTTCCGCTTTGCCCACGTTAAAGTGATTTTTTCCATAGTAACACTTCTGCCAATTCTGTGGTAAAAATTACCTTGTCGTTTCCCGGGCCTATCTATACTCAATTTCATCCAAATCGGTCCAGAGATTATGGCGTGACAGAGCAGGGTTATTTTTTGCATTTTTGTTAAATGTGTGCTCAGTGAAGATGTAAAATGTGAGTCATATTGCAGTCGCTTTATGTATTTTATTTTAATTATGTTTGTTAACATACAAAGCCTCTACAAAACGTGATGTTCAATTTAAAATAAATTGAATTTGCTTGTTGATTTTGGGAGTTCAATATGGACATTAGTCCCGCTCAGTTACACAATGGATGGTCATTCATACAATTTGTCTCGTAGCCATTACCGTGTCAAGGATTGTTGTGATCTATTGTGACAACTCACCCGGCTTTTGGTCGACCCCGGAGAAGTAGCTTGCTAGATCGAAAGTGCTGTTTCTTGGCGCTTCCTTAGAACTAAGCAATCGGTCGTAGTCTTTGATAGTAGCGTTGCTTGCTTTCTCTTTTTGTCTTGTCACTTCATTTGTCCTAAAAATGAAAATAGGTTTAAAACTTCTTATAGGTATATCATTGTATGTTTTAGCTAGGTAAGTATAGTACTTACACATGATCAACATTCTAAACAGTTTGCTAAGGACGCATAGCATAATTATGATCAATACGTTACTATTTAAGGATATTATTAGTAACAATGGGAATGTGATTATGTTTTTTTAGGTAGAAATAATACACGCTTTATACCAGAAACAAAAATAAATCATTGATATATTTGAGAGAAGATAGATTATAACTTATACTTGAATGTATTCTGAATAGCCCTGGTAAAGTTCCTTTAATATTTATATCTGAGAAGGTATTGCCATCAATATAATTATGAATAAATATAAGAATAGTATTTTCATGGTTCAAGTCTCTCTGTTTAACAAAAGTTTTTTTCCGAAAATGTTTCCATTCATCGAAACACGTTCAGCTGTTTCAACAAACTTAGTTACTATGGCGGTATTATTACTGTATCTATAGACATAGAATTAAGTGTTCAATATTGAAGTATGACGTACCAGAAAGTAACCCAGTAATCGCAGAGTGTAGCAGAGAGTTGACCTATCACCAGTAGGAGCACCATAAAGAATAGACGAGGGGTCTTGCCACCAGCGCGCAGGTACGCGCTGTAGACCCGCCAGCTCATAGACCCTGACTCCCGTTCCTCCTCCTCCATCTCCTGAGCTGGGACTTCGCAGCCGGTGGTGGACTCACACAGCGATGGCCGACGCGTCGTGGACAGCTATAATGGATATTGTCGATAGTAATTGCTCGCTATTGTGAATGAACGGAACTGACTCATTAACTCATTACTTATGGAATTTAGAAAGAGGTCGCATGTTCCATTTAAAGTTAGTTGATATAGTAAGATCCTTAGAAGTTAAATCTATATCGTTAATTCATGCTTTGCGAGATGTAATGTAGCAGCAAAATTAGTGCCTAATAAACAAAAAAACCTAGTAGCTAGTTCTATATTTGTGGATACTCTAAATAATTACAAATATTATTACTTTTTTACACTTATGAATCGATTCTACCAACGAATGTATAATTCGTTGGTAGAATCGATGAAACTCGTAAAGTTATAAGGATGTAAGGTTTTTTGTAGTAATAAAGGGGTTACTGTTACCTTGCCACTAAACAAGATCGAATCAGAAAAATAAATGTGAGTGGTGCATCTAAATCATAGTTTATTGATTTAGATGCACCTCTCACATTTTTAACAGTATTTTAATGCTTACCCTGGCAGAAGAACGTCTTGACATTTGCGGTGGTTTCTCTTCTTCTTCTTCAGGATTCTCCTCATCATGCGAAGATGATAGCAATTTAGCAAAGTCCTTTCCAGAAGACATCAGTTCTTGATAAGTTCCCATTGCATCTACGGATCCCTATAGAATTCAAAACGTAGAGCAATTTGAGTTATTTGTTCAATAATAAGGTATGTCAAAATCATTCATAATTATATGTAAATCAAAGTTAAGTCAATGAAATAATTTCTATTTAAAGAGTATTTTTGAGAATTTGGATTTATTTACAAGTATGATTACGATTTCATAGATGAAAATGAGTAAGATACTGAACTATATACCATCTACCTATTTGTACTTATTATAAATAGAGTCCCCCGCCGCGTCTCTCTTTTTTATGTTCGCGATGAAGTGAACAATTACTGAACGGGTCGTTATGCGGTTTTTGAGAATAGATAGAGTGCTTCAAGAGGAAGGTTTTTGCATCCGTGCAAAACCGAAATGGTTTTGCAGCCAAAGCTAAATTGTCAATCCTCCTACATTAAAGGTTTAAAAATTGGTTTTGGTATAAATAACATACATTATGCATAATAATAATAAAGTCAGCCGCCTTGAGATAGTGCAATTGATGTGTGACTAGGATTCTGGTGGTGTGGCGCAGGTAACCGCTGATGCATTCGTCGAAGAGCTGGCGGCCGACGTGGGCGTCCACCGCTGATAGAGGGTCATCCAGGAGGTAGATGTCAGCCTGGCAAAGAACATACAACATTTATATTAATCTGTACGACCTGATATCAAAAATATATATATAAATATATATATATATATATATATAAATTATTTCTGTTATACCACAAGGTTATACAAACCCTTAAGTTAAATCTAAAAGTAAAGTAAAAAAAGTAAGAAGTTTGTTGGGTCATCTAGTAAAATATATGCTATAATGCGCTCTTGCTTTAAGTGTAGTGAATTACCCTGCTCACGCCCGTTTTATTATAAATTGGCAGTTATTGGTGAAATTTAAGTTCTAATTTGTAAATAACGGATTACACAAATAATGAAAAAAAAATACATAGAATTTATAATTATACACTTGGGTTGAACGGTACTGGCTATGGTAATAAAATATACATGCGTATTTAATACCCATTAAACTGTAAAGAAATTACTAATGCAAGGCAGAAATTAAATTCAAGCAGGCATTATGTAAAGTGGCTTGTGCAAATATTGGAAATGGCTTCTAGGCACAGCTGCGGTAACCGTAGCCCAACGTATTGGAAACCTGCCAATGCAATCTAACCGATTAATATTATTTTATTTTAATTGCCTCTACTCAATTAATATTTCCTGTGATCGAAAAGAGATCGTTGAACACGTGAACACGTGACTGGAAGAACGGGTTTTACACCAGTGGTCAGAGATATTTAAATAAGATATACCTTATCGAGATTTGTTATGTGTGACGTAAGTCGGGCACAGATGAAATGCGTATACTAGATACACTGGTTTTGCCTTGGTATTGCTATGGGATGAAATTTACTACCTATAATTGGATTAGCTTCTTGAAGTAGTAGTGTGCATAAAATAATGTGAAGGCAACAACATCACAAATACTTCCATCAAGTCTTAGTAAAAATTGGTGACGGTTGATGCAGGCCGCTTCTAACCCTAATAACTGGAAATCTTTGAAAGTTGTCTATTATAAACTTAGGTACCTAAACAAGAGTACCTATTTTTGTCTCCACTGGAAAATACTATTCTAGACTAACTTTTCTATGTCGATTGCATGTAATTTTTGCGCAAAAATGTGAAACTTTGACAGAATTTCAACATTTGTTCGCAGGTATATGCGCCTTAAGTAGAAATATAGTGGTATTCCTCTAAGAAGAAGAACTCCAAGCTGAACAGCGCCAAAGATTATTCCTCAAAGAGCGCCAATGCTAAGGAAGGGAATCTATATATTTTGCTCACCTGTCTGTAAACGGCTCTCGCGAGATTAATACGGGCTCTTTGACCTCCTGATAGGGAGGCACCTCGTTCTCCAACTAATGTCTGGTCTCCGTGAGGGAATTGTTGGAAATCTTTTTGTAGAGCACAAACTCTAACCACCTGTTAAATGAACAATAAATTAAAACGGTCCGGAACACAATTACAGATTTTATCAGACTTGAAAATACATACACTTTTACAGAACAACTTACTTCTTTGTATTTTTTAGAATTGTACGGTAAACCGAACAGGATATTTTGCCGAACGGTCGTGACAAAAAGCCATGGCTCTTGACAGGCATATGATAATGGTCCTGAGAGGTAAACACGGCCATTTGTGGGTCTCAATTCGTTCAACAAAAGTTGCAAGATAGAGCTCTGTAAACAAAAACAACGTTAAAAATCTGAAACTAAACTGAAATCTATTGCTCTTGTATTGTAAGGCGTAGCTTTATTACCTTTCCAGACCCAACCGATCCTATAATAGCGCTGAGTTTGCCTTTGGGAACAGTGATGTTAAGATTTTTCAGGGTAACGGGACCATCTTCAGTCCAGCTCGCATTTAAATCCTGTATGACCACTCCAGCATCGGGGTTGATTGGAATGTTTGCGACTATTGGACTAGTCTCACTTCTTTCATTGCTGTCAAAACCTATAAACAGATATTTGTTTTGAGAAATATATTTTTTACATGCATGGTAAAGTTTTGTGAAACTTGAAGGCCTTGATATATCCTCTCATCCAATTTGATTCAAGCTTATCTATGCATTTGTATTTGTTGGGTAAAAGTTTCGCAAAACAGATTTTGGCGAATGGCCGTGGCTCGTGTTTTATACAAATAAAATGGGTATACATTTTGTCAGGAAAATTATTATAGTTGTTATTTTTTTCTTACCAGGGTTAAAGATGCCCTCTTCATCAATTTTCTTAAAGGTTGGTCTGAGGTCCACCTCACTGAGGTTATTCAGCTTCCTGTTCTCTACGCTTTGGACAAGCTTGGCAATGTTCACATCAGGCACGCTTCGGAGGTCTTCCCGTTCATCTGTTAGATATAAACGTTGTTTAGAATCACCGTTTAAAACTCAACTACCTACTCACAAATTACCCTAAAACACAAGATGTTATTAAATTGTCGAGTTTAGGTACCTACCCCGGGTTTTTGACGTCATCATTAGGTAAACTGACGAAAAAACCTTTGTACCTGCGTAATTATTCATTTTATGTAAAAAAAATATTATTATTTTGATGTTATTGTTATAACCATAAAATGTTTATATAGCAGGTAGGTTAGGTATTCAGATAGCATTGGTAATTAATTGGTGGTTAGTCGTATTATTTCCCGGTGTTTTTTGTTTTGTTAGCCACAAGAAACAAAATTTTAAACAATCTTAATTATGAAACCAATCATTTGTAATGGTACCCAGTTTGATGCCACAGATGTTAGGAACCTACGGAATAAGTTGATGGCTAAACGAATAGTAGACGGCATAAACTCAGCAAATTATTTTAAGTATATTATTGAAAGGGTATCGGAAATGTCTTGGTTTGTTTAGAAATGTATAAATCATTGTAATTTTAAAGGACGTTTGAAACTTTGCAATAACCCAAACGAAAATGCATTTACATAAAAAAACTCAGAAGCCAACGCCCAACAAGAAAATAAAAGTAGGAAGCGTAGTATAAAGATAGATGCCAAATAACAAAAAGTGCTAGTGCAAGGATGCCCGGTAAATATGTATGTACATATGCAACATGCAGAAGACCGCAGTCCACATACCGAGCAACATGAACGTTTCGAGACGCTGCACTGAAATCAGCGCCTCTGCCAAGAACGAGACCGCATTCGACATAATTATCGAGAGGGTTCCTTGAAGCGTGTTGAAGAATTGCGCCAGAGGGAATACCTGTAAATTGTGCATATCTTTACATTGTTCCTAAGGAATATTTTTTAAGTTGTACAAGATTAGGGTTTTATACAGTTATAATTGCCGGATGATCGTCAAATTTTCACACATGGTAGTCGCGGTGTCTTAAAAGAAGCATAAAAAATATTGGATAAATTAAAAAAAAAGTAAACCGTGTATCGAAAAAATGTTTAATGATTATTTAAATACACAATTAGAGAAGTTCACGTAGCAAACGAAATAAATATAAACTTGCTTTTGAGACACTTTGTACAATAGATTATTAAACTTGTTTATAACGCTGATTTGACAAATTATTCTCAAACTATAGCTTTAAATTAATGAAATTGGTGCAGTAGAACCTGAGGTACACGATTAAACTTCTTTTCAAAATATGCCGTATGAGTGTTCCATAAGGCGACTATGATTTTTATTATTTTGCTATGACAATTTTTTTATCTGGTTATTACGTTTTGAATTTTTTTTATAAATACTCACAAATTTTCATACAATCTTTAAATAGGAGTTAATTCGGCCTTCTCGAAAAAGAATAATATTTACGATTATATTGTATTTTCTACCGTAAATAATTGATACACGGTGTGCAGTAGATTTTTTTTTAGATATCCTTTTTCCCTTCGACATGAATACACAGAACTTGTAATTAAATATTGTTATTATAAAAAAGAGCAGCCATGTTTCATTAAAACAAACAAAAGTAGAGATTATAAGAACTACGTTTAGATCAGTGAAAAACAATATGAGGTTGTTCAAGGAAAATCATTTATGGATAATTTATGTTTGTTTGTGCATAATGTCAGTGCCGGGATAATGTAATCAACTGTGACATTAGGATTTAATCTCATTTTATACAACCTTATGCTCTGCATTATACTACAAAAGTATTATATTCCACTTACAATATCAGCGGTCACTTGGAAACCGATCAAGGAGTAGGACAGCAGAGTGATGTAAAGAGTTAAACGTTCCGTGAACACCATGAAGCTGAGGTAGACTCCGCGAAGGTAGGAGGCCGATGTGATGCAGTTGATCTCGTTCTTCCTGGCGAGGGCCACCACCTGCTCGAATGGCTTCTCCCAGGCATACATTTTTATCACCTACAAAGTAACCAAGCTGTATAACTGAACATTGTACCATAGCGGTTCTCATTTGTAATTGTAATCTTAATCATAAAGATACGATTCCATCATAAAGTTTGAATTTGTGCCAAACAAAATAATTGTAACTGCGTCGATCAGAATAAGCAATTGTGCCTCACACATGCAGCATAGTGCAGCACAGCTCAGCAAACCGGTGGAATTGCACCTTTTCATCTACAGACTCACGGATGCCTCGAAATACCCAATACCCAAAAAAAAATCACTTTCATGCTGAATTATGACATAAAGCGTATTTGCCTAACTCAGAGTCTCACTGAGACTTCTCTCCGTCAGTCTGTTACGGCATTGCATAATTTTATGAAAATGTGTTATGCTATATTTCTAATTTTTTTCCTATAATTTTATGTCCTTGTGCCTATGTCAAAATTTTATAATTGTTATTGAATCCAGGATCAAGTACTTAAGTTTCTATCATGCGATCCGGCATAAAAACCATCTGTGATCTCAAAACCGCTTGATGTTTTGTTTATGATAAAAATCCAGTTCACAGAACAGGAAGTATAATAATATGCGTAGTATGGTCTGGTCCAGTATTGAATCATTGTTATTAACGAGTTACTCTTAAAGTGTCACTGTGTTATTCATATTTTTCATTATGTTTATTTATTGTTGCAAATACTATACAAGAAATTATATCTAGGTACTAGGTATAAGTGTCTGTATTTTTATGCAATTAATAGTAGATCGTTAGAATTATTTATTTGATATAATTTATTAAGCTATTTAAAGGTTTATTTAAAGATTCATTCTTCATAAAATAGGAACGTAAAAATAAGGTAAACAAATAAACGCGTTATTGAATCGTGTCCATAAAAAAATCACTTAGCAATTATAGACTTATCCTTTGTATATAAGTATGTTAATGTATTCATATGTTTAATGATTCATATTAAGATAGAGCAAGGGCGCGTTTGTGCCGCATACCTGCATGCCATTAATGATTTCGTCCATAATCCGCACGCGTTCGTCGGTCCGGCACGCGGTTTTCATTCGCAACCTTGCAGCCAATTTGCTCATGTAAGCTGGAAGATATAATGCGTATTAGGTACCTGGAAGAACGTCATAGCTGATAATTTGGTCAACATTGGAGAATATGAAAGAAAGAGCCGATTGTATAATGTTTGGACGGAGTTTCGACATTTCTAGTGTCTCATCTCAACGTCTGTTGGACATAGACTTCAATAGGCGTCGTTTGGAGATTGCTATCCTGGCAGCTTGGTAGTTGACTGTATGTTGAGTCTAATTGGCGTGCCTTATGTGCTAAGGAGACTCCGCTTCCCATTATCAGGTGGTTCATCTTGGCCGGGTTCTACAGCACACAAGTGCCACACCACACAAGACGCAAGGTGCGAGGACAACTACATATTTTGTTATTCGTTCGTGTCTAACAAAACACGAGCAATGTACGTAATTAATTCCGAAATAAAAAATGAAATATCTGGTTCTCCATAAAAAATATACGTTGTACGATTCATGCGGGTTAAAAAAACGCCTCCTCGAAACAACTTGACACTGCATATTACTTCTTCTGTGAAACTGGTTGACAAAATATGTCAACAAAGAACCAAGGTACTTAGCTTACCTTCTTGAAAGATCACAGGTGAAGGTCTTGCGAGGGCTTTATGTACAAAAACGCAACGGCTTTTAAAAAGTTTCGATTTTGCAGACACCCATAAGTTTAGTTCCTCTTATGAATATTATTAAGTATTAAGATTTATTCGCAGAATGCATGAAAGTCCAAATGTTTACTCAAGGTCGTTTAATTTGTTTAAACGGACAGTGGGGCTTTTTACCTGAGTTTGACAATTTGCAAATGAATATGTCTAACATATCAGATTACCTGTTTGTAATTATCAGATTATCGTGGTAATAATATCATTATGATGGCTAAGCGTCGGTTTGGTGTTGCACTGAACCGTGTGAAAACACTACTTCATTATTTAATTGATGAGCTCAATGGTCCCTGCTTAATGGGTTTATTGTCGTCTGTGGACATTTTATATCGGCTTACAGATTCCTTAATTAATATTTTCCCAACAAAATTTACCTTGTAACATTTAATATTCACCGAGAACTCTGGTAAACATGTACATTGGGAATAGAATATTCAATCGAGCTTTCTATCGAAGATTCAATTTAAGTAGTTATCTGGTAGAATTTAGGTAGTAGTCCTTGGGAATAGTTTATTCCTTAGACTTGGACTAGAGAGATGCGCTAAATATAGAGTGGTGTTCGATCGCCGTTGTAGACTTGCGTATCAAATTAAGTTAGATAAAAGTTGAAATTAAGTTTATGGATAAGTCAAATTATACTCTAAACTTTATTGTGGCTCTCTAAAAACTAACAGACTACTTACATTGGACAGGTATAGTTTGCAGTACAATGCCGATAACACCAACAATGGCTGCGTATCCGATCTTGAGGTAGATGAGGTAGCAGACAATTATGACTTGTAGCGGCAGCAGCCAGATAAAGTGGGTGTAAATAAATGCGTAGTCGAATCTGTTCACATCGTTGGAGAGGAGGTTCACAACCTGGCCAGCGGTTGTTTGGGCGAGCGCCCCAGAACTCATGCGCATAACCTGTTGGGAAATATAGCTAGGTGTAGTATTGTTATATTAGTATTCGTATATACGGATGTTTTCATTATTTTATGATATGGCTAAACGCTTTGTAAAAAGATTTATTGTATGTCACGTATTTTTGTTAGTCTACGTTAAATTTTAGCTTGATATTTGGTTATATTTTTTGTTTGATTGGATTCTTACGTTGAACAAAAAATACGGTAAATATCCTACGGTGATTATCTACATATCGTTAATTATTTTCTATACTATTTCACTAAATAGTTAGGTATATTTTATTGTTTATATGTGATTCAAGTGAGCAAACTTCAGTGACGCAAGACATACAGGTGTTCTCATAATTAATTAAAATACGTCACATAATTCTCGTACAGAAAAGTTAAGCTTCGATATCTCTTGGTTCTGATATAAATCATGCTTTAGAAAACGTAGGACTGTTTTCTAAAGAATGATTAATTGTAACTCTCCAAATACTGATATGTAAAATAAAACTATCAATGCGAATTCATTTTTTTGTAAGCTTTAAATAAAACAATAGAACAACGGCTAATCGAAAAAGTTCTGAATGCGTGTAATTTTTATAAAGAGTTTACAACCTTTTTTGTGTTCTATAAAGTTTGCTAGTTAGTTCGCACAATACGAACGCACGTACTTTAGACGTGCTTATTCTATAACGTGTATTCTCTGTGTACTGTAGAATGGGGATTATTATGTAGCATTTACAAATGAACAACGCTAGGTTTAAAGTTACCTTTCTGTAGATAAGTGAGCAGGCTGCTATCCTGACTTTCATGCCGAACTGTTGGGTGGAGTAAGTCCCGTGGTGGTTGAGGAAGGCGATCATGAGAGACATCATGATGACAACTGTGGCGCAGTACACGGCCTGTTCGTAGGACATGTCAGACCCTGGCTCCCAGTATGCCAGCATCATGCTAAGAGCCACTGGTTGGAACGGCCTGATGGAAATATGTTGTGCGTTTTACAATCTATTACCATGGACTAAATTACATCTTTATTACTCAATCTGCACAAGCTCTGTGTACTTCAGCAAAATAAATAAATGTAACAAAATATCACTATTAAACTTAACTTGGATATTTATACGCAAAACATGTGCACCCATCTCTTAAATTGGAATTGGGTTTAACATTGAATTTGAATTGAAGTTGTTATTTGCGTTTACTCTAAAGTTCAAATGATGCAGAAATTTTACATATTATTAGCAATAGGTATAAGTGAAGATACAGGATGTTTGTCAGGCTTCTGGTGAAACATTAGATAATTTAAGTCGTAGTGTTAATGTGTTCTTAGCGTGTTCACGGTAATAAAGCGACATTACTCACTTTAGCAACAGGGCTTGAATGAGGAACATAATGCCTGAAGGTGCGTAACTCATCCAGAATGCCTTTGTCATGGCCCGCAGGAGGGAAGGCTTCCGACCTTGTTTGTTTGCGAGTGCAATTTCTTCGAGCCATTTTCTGTAACAAAGGAGTTGTTATTGTCTATTTTATATAAAGGCAAAGGTTGTTAAATAGTCTTTATCGACTCTGCGTTATAAGTTTTTATATAATAAAACACAATCCATGCTTATGTTATTAATGGGAAAGTGTATGTTTGTGTCTATTTGTTTGTTCGTCTTTCACTGCGGCTAAACCGATTAGCTTGTAGTATGGTGATGGGTTATAAATTGGATTAGGACATAGGCTATTTTTAACCGCGGGTAAATGTGTCGTTCCTCGGGAAAAAATGTACATTATAATGTATATGTATTTGACTTTTTTATATAGTACTAGCTATGCCCCGCAGTGTTACCCGCGCTGTAATGATTTTTTCCCGAGGAACGACACATTTTCCCGCGGTTAAAAATGTTGTCACAAGCAAATGTCTTTTAGAAGGGTTCCCCAAACCCATTAATGTTGTAAACGTAAGTATGCGATACTTGGACAATTAAACTATGCACAGTGCGTCTTACCAATTCGAAACACGAGCTTGTTAATTAACTAGCGCTATCAAACGATTTTTATATGTAAAACCATTGACTGTCTTATAAATATTATTTTTAAATTTATTTTGTATTGATGGATACTTTATGCTAGAGCACCTCGTATTTTATACAAGGGTAACCCGCTGTCTAACTTAGTAATCCAACTTTGTAATATCATCAGAGTTTTTACAGTAGCCGTGTTGGCTAGTGGGAGCACACTCGACTTTAATTCCGATGGTCGTGGGTTCAATCAAACGACGCCACGCACCTCTGGATTTTTCATCTTGAAAAATGTATGTCCACTTTAAAACACGTGCTTTAACGGTAAAGGCAAACATCGTGAGGAAACCGGCATGTTCTGAGAACTTAAAAGAGTTTGAAGGACATGTCAGGGCATTCACCCGCTCTTGGCCAGTGTGGTGAATTAAGGCCTAATCTCTCACGTCAAGAGAGAAGTCCCTGTGTCCCAGCAGTGGAACGTTAATATGGTGATCATGATGATGATGATGATGTTGTTTACGGCAAGCGCGCGTGTTTCATACAAAAGCAATGTCACAGTGTGAAAAGTGCTGATGCGCAGCATTTTAAAGTAGGTTTAAAAAATTACGACAATAAAGTAATACTGAATGCAATGTAGAAAACATTCATCTACATCATCATCACCCTATTAACGTTCCCACTGCTGGGACACAGGGACTTCTCTCTTGACGAGAGAGATTAGGCCTTAATTCACCACGCTGGCCAAGGGCGGGTTGGTGAATGTCACATGTCTTCATACTCTTTAAAGTTCTCAGAACATGCTGGTTTCCTCACGATGTTTGCCTTCACCGTTAAAGCACGTGTTTTAAATCGCACATAAATTTCTCAAGAAGAAAAATCCAGAGGTGCGAGGCGGGGTTTGAACCTACAAAACATTATAGGAGGAATATGTTTGTCTTTATTGTCAGACTTTAGAAAGCCTTTTTGTCAGAATTTTAGATTATTATAGTAAATTCATGAAAGTATGATGGTGAAAAACCCCTTTTAATTTTTATAATAATTAACATAATTTCTTGTGTACATGCCTAAATCATAAATTACAATATTATAAACATTCTCAACCAACTATTTTCCCAAGGTTCTAATCTTTTGTTTTTAATTTTTGTACATCAGATATGTCACAATTTTCCTACATTTAAGGCTTCGACACTGATGCTGAAAGGGAAATTTATGCAATGCTTAATTTGTATTAAAATGGCTACCTTTATCTCGTTCCAGCTCTTGTTACTCAATGTGTGACTTTGAACTTTGTATTAAAATATTCCATCGAAACTACAGGAATGCATGACATCACCGTTTCAATTCTAAAGTCGAGAATACGGCCAACAACTAAAGTATTAAACATTTAGGCTTTATACCTCGTCGCTGCGTCGCTTCCTACTGTACTTGAATAATAAAAACCATTTTACATTTGAATTCAAATAACCTAATTTAAAATTTGCTGATTTAACAAGTACCAATGCTTACCTTAGAATGTATTCTTGCCGTGATCGTTGAATTTTAAAAAGTGAAATTGAAAATCAGTTATATAAATAAAATAGTTGATTAGAGGAGAGTGGGGCGAGGCGTCTCGCTGTCGTACTTGAGCCACTCCTGCGCAAGCTAAGTGGCCCGGCGCGGCGCGGCCGGCGCTGGCGCATCGTGACGTTGATTATAAAACAATTCCATGCAAGAATCGTGAGAGATTTACCATTTTACGGTTAAATACAGCTACTTTAATCACCGTCTTAATGAATTATTCAGGGGTGACAAGTATTTGAGTAATTATAAACAATTATTAATTATTAAAACCTCTGGAGCTTCTTATTAATAACATATCAAGGATAAATTACATAAACTAAACTGATATTTGTTATTTAAAGCCGTTTTATCGAGTGACTAGGTTCAACTGATTTAGAAATTGCTCCAAGTGAAAGCGCTCTTCAAAAAATATATCTTAGCCGGTTTTCATTTCATCTAAAGTGCTTTACCAAGTAAATTTTATGTCAATGGTTGGCATACTGACCACACGATCATGTGAAGTTGAGAATAATTTAACCATTATTTAAAAAGAGGTATAAATTGTGTTCTTGAGTTCTGTTTTTAAGGGTCAAAAACAAGATAACAATGCAACAACCGCACCTCCATTTCGAAGTCTGTGTAAGTTAAACATCCATAACAATATTATAAATGCTTTTCTGTTCCTATTTCAAACAAAAACTACCGAGCCGATTTAAATTAAATTTTGTACACAGATTCTTTACATCCTGAGAAAGGACAAATTACTACTTACTTACCGCGGGAAAAAGTCAATCCGCGGGAAAATCCAATAAAACGCGTGTAACACCGCGGCGCACTTCTAGAAAATAAGTGCTATGGTTGCAAGTTGGAATACCTACTTTTTATTGAAAATAATATTTATTAAGTCTTCTAATATATAAAATTCTTCTGTCACGGGGTGCGTAATCGAACTCCTCCGAAACGGCTTGACCGATATTGATGAATTTTTTTGTGCTTATCCGGTATCTATGAGAATCGGACAACATATATTTTTCATTTAAAAAAAAAAAAAAAAAATTTTTGCAAAACAACGTTTGCTGGGGTCAGCTAGTATACCTATACATTCTATAGATCACGATATATCCCACGTGATTAAAAAATGTAAGAGAATTAACGCATTATATCATTCTAGTACATGAACGATTCGATGATCTTCACGATACTGCACACGTGTTATGATGAAGTTGATGACTTTTATTTTATAACTGGACGACCTTCTGGTTTACTTAATTTAAAAAATTGTCCAGAGCAGCAATAGTATTAAAGAATACAGTTTGGTATATCCATGGATGAAGGATATTCGTCTATGGTGGTGGCGTCTATGGAAGGCTGGAGCCCATGGATACCAAATTACCATTCTTTTTCATTTTTGATATTCAGATTTTCTTTTGTAAAGCAACGATTTAAAATCCCTACAGAGCTAAACGGAATAGTATTGTAGTAATGTAGTAAGTACTATGGTGATGGCAGACATAAACTCCACTTAAGATGTTAAAGATTTTTTTAATGTTAACGCGACTTATGTAAAAGGGACAAGGGCGTGTCATTGTTTTACATTTATATTTATATATTGAACTCTTATTTTAATTAGGTACATAACTAGTTAATGACTCACCAAAACTAAATATGTAGTCACCATTAAAAATATAATTATTATTACCAGATTACAGACGAAGTAGGTATATTATGTTTTCTCGTTTCTAATGTTTTAAAAATGCAAATGATTACATCAATATAGTGTCTATATTTCAACCGAGTGCAAACAACTTGCGACATATTGATGGAACTTTCGACACTAAGTTGCCTTGTTCGCATTGGCAGTTGTTGAAAACAACACTTTTTAAATAAATAAATTGATAAAGATGAGAGATATCTCTACGCACCAAAATGTTTTTTTCTTAAAGTAAAAAAAAAATACTTATAGCGCCTACATAGACATTATACATTTAAAATTAAATATTAAAAGTAAATCTACTAATTTAATTAATATTTTGGGAAAATTATAATACAATTAAAGTTCATTTTGTAAACGGGTACCTAATACTCATGTATATTGTGACGATATTATGTTTATCCTCCCATGTTTCTGTTCCCAACAGGGAAGCGAAAAAAATCAAAAGTATTAGTGTAACTCTCTTTAATTTTGAAAGTGAAACATTTGAAGTTTGTTTCCGTCGAAGTTTTTTTACACATTAAGAAACACTAGTTTTAGGATGATGGTGGAAGGGTGTCCCTTACAAAGATTGTATCTATCTATATAAATCAAAATGAATTGTTGTTCGTTAGTCTGATTAAAACTCGAGAACGGCTGAACGGATTTATCTTATCTTAGTCTTGAAATGTTCGTGGAGATCAAGGGAAGGTTTAAAAGTCGAGAATAAATCGAATAATTTCCGGGATATTAATTTTGAATAATAACCCGTGCGAAGCCGGGGCGGGCCGCTAGTAAGAAATATTTGTTTAACGGAACAGAACTGTGTTGCATAACTTTTTACAACATACGGGAAAAAGCCTATTTAACGTTCAAAAAACCAAGGGTGAAAGCTTGTCTAATTCTAAACTTAGATAAAGGCTACCTTAGCTACCTTGTTAAAAACCTTAATATATGATAATGGTTTTTATTGCATTGAAAGAATCTCGATCAGCCACTTTAAATGGAGGAATGTTAAAAATTTGCGACGTTAACTTATAAGAAAAAATACCTACTTATCGAACTGCTTTGGTTTCAACTCATTCCTTGCTAATATTCGTGTCTTAAATCTGTTGTACCTACTACTTACACACGCAGCTACTTATTATTTTGTATATTTATAAAAAAAAATAATTGATCACCTACACTGAAATAAGGAAAGAATTTTTTTAAAGGGTTATTCAAAATTGGACACCGTGATCTCATTGCATCAAAATTAGTTCAATATTAAAGTATCTCAATTATGGCTTCTTCTTTTAAATAGTTCGTATAGTACGGTATACCTACATGGTTATATTTCTTAAATTATTTATTAATGCACTAAGTCTCTCGTACATCTTGATGCCGCGTCGTAATAATTTTAATAGTGTCTTGACACGAAAACTTTGTAACAAAGGTTTATGGGTAAGTAAATTACAAGACATTGTAATTATATTATTGTGTAATAGATTGAATAATAGGCAGTAATAGCTAGATGGGGGTGGGGGGGGTAAACCAACCTTGTTAAAGCATACACCTCTGACGCGCAGGATTAGCACGCTATATTCGAGTCAAAACGAAATAGTTATATTACTTTCCAATCCACCCAAAGGTTGCCTGGAAGAGATCGCTCACAGCGATAAGGCCACACTTTGTACTCCGATGTTTTGTCTTGTTACTGTTTACTGTTTGTATTATATTTGTGGTGTACAATAAAGAGTTCTATAATCTTTCAATAATCTATCTATATCAAAAGTATATATATTGCATTATGGAAAATATTATTATTTAGATGTTATTTTAACGTGTTTTTGAGTTTTAATTTGATTTTATATGGTTTATTATTAAATAATTAGATAATATCTTATGATTTCATCGTTGATTATTGAATTTAATTGATAATTGAATTTGAATAATCTTTTGTATTGAATGAAATTAGTAAGTCTATTATAATAATAGATAAATGGATTTACTCTATTGCAATTACTCTATCAAATAAATCAATATTTAATTTGGAAATTAATTCTACTTAATATTATAAACGGGAAAATTCGTGTCGATGTGTGCTGTGTGGTTGTTGTTCTTTCACACAAAAACTAGTGAGAGGATTTTTATGAAACTTTACAATAATATATAGGCTACATATCAGAATAGCACTTAGACCCCTTTTTACCGCTGTTAAATACCAAATTTCGCGGGAAAATCCATTATTGCGAGCGAAGCCTGATTTGACACGGATATAGATATCTGTAATCCTTGTAATAAAGAACAAAAGCTACTATTGAAACGAAATAAAAGTAGTAAACCTATTTAAATTAATATTATTCCATGTCTAATGAATGACGCGACCTCAAGTTTTCTATTCTTCCTAGTTGTTGAATTGTCGCTTATCAAGTTATTTTGTTCCAGGTATATTATAATTCAGGTATATATATTGTTTATAGTTCTGTTCAGGTAAAACTAATTTTATTGTGCAATTTCGATAATAATAATATAAATAATAATACAGTTCTCAGACAGGTAGCATTTTTGTTTTATTTAACTTAGACATAATTCATTATTCACCGAATTTGTGCTACTAAAACCTGCTGAACCTGCCTGTGAGCTAACTAGTGTAAATTGACGAAAGATATATAGTATGGTTTAGTTTAATGTGGTAATATGAATAAAACTCCTCTTAAATGCAACATCACATGATTAAACTACTTTTCCCCTTCGTAAACGGCGTTGCGTTCGAATAAAGATTCTATATGTCGCTAAACCAGGTTTATTTATAAACCTGGTATTAACGCAACTTGTGTAACTATTTATAACGGTTGCAAAAACTGGCAGGCTTAGCCGCCGTACCAGCATTGGAATTTCTTGACGTAAAAACAAACCAGACAGTCCTAAGCTCATCTGCAGTAGTGGTCGTTAAACCTGGTTTATTTATACCTCGGAGGGTGTTCAACTGTTCACCGCGCAATGCGCTAGTCGCCAAAGGCTTTGTTCACATGGATACGCTGTTTGTAGTATACCACTACACGGTAAATTACCCCACAATGCAAAATTTTCAAATAAACTTATTTTTGATCGCATAAAGACACAAAATTCGTTCGTTACTAGAATGGACACACAAAAGTAGTTGACTGATGGGGTACAGACTTATTATACAGATTTATTAATCACAGCCATCAAAAGTGTCGTCAAGTCGTGTTGTTAGCCAACACGACTTGACGCACACAGTTTCATTCCAAGGGTCGTGGGTACAAACAACGCAGTGAACTTCTAGATTTTTATTTTTTAAAAGTTATATGTGATTAAGGTAAACATTGAAAGGAAACCGGCATGTTCTGAGAACTTTCAAGAGTTTGAAGTTCATGCCATTCAACAACACGCACTTGACCAACCTTGTGAATTAAAGTCTAATCTGTATCTCATCCTAATCTGTAGGAACGTAAGTATAAGGGGTGCTTATTATTTGAGTTTTAATTTAATTAATGAGTCAATTATTTTCAATCCATTTAAGTAATATATTCGGAAAAATAAAACAACGCAGCAAGTAAAAGTTAAAATAACTTAACCCTCTTATGCATAAAGTAAGTCAGTGACATATACTGGTAGTGTAAGTAGTCAGTTATTAGAATGAATAGCTGTCTAGTATGCTGCGTAAAGAAGGAAGTGACTAGAAGATATGAAGTATGTGACACCGAATACAACTTGAGTTATCAAAACGTCGTCACTCACAGTATGATTAGATTTTACAAGACATAACCTGTTTACAATGGATCTTTAATAAAACTTATTTGCCAAAAATTAAACCAACTTCAAAACGGAAACTAAAAAGTAACTTTACAAATAATTTCGACTTTATATGTGATTAATTTAAAGAAACATAAACAATTAAATAATTAGGTACCTACCTATTTACTATTATTATTCTTTTAATTTTGAGGTCGGTGCCAACGCGAAAGTTAGTGAGGAGCACTGTATTGAAGTAGGTTTTAATATGGCAAAAAATAATAATAAAATAAATTAATTTTGCGGCCAGTTAGGAAACGCATGGTCTAAAAGTATATAAATACTTTAAAAACTCGGAAAATTTGGTTCCTAAAACTTGCTATATATTTTTTTATTCATTAGAGTAGAAATAAGTTTACGTTTCTGGAGGTATTAAGAATAATACATATTGATATGCACAATATGTTTAATTTTACTGTAAATGTAACTATTGCATTTTTCAACTCTTAGGACAGAATAGGCTAAGTAGGAGTTCACTCAATTTTCATACTGAAGGTCGGCGGTTGAACTCCATGCACCTTTGAACTTCGCGATAAATGGATGCGCAATTTTAATTTATGGGTTAACGGAAAAGAAAAAGTGTCTGTAATGTCGTTGGAAAAACAGCGTCAGCAAATTCGGGGCTTAGTTCGTCTTTTATTTTGTTAAATTCTCAGGTCTGAATGCGGACAAAGGTTTATAAAGATTTCAACTGAGAAGAATAATCTTTTCTTGGCAAACCAAATCCATCTTGTTAGTTAGCTAGATTAGATAGTGTAATTAGATTATCTGTACTAGTTAATAAATAAATAAATCTTGGACTGCACTGGACACTACAAATAAAATCTTGGAAGTTGCTGAAGTTTTATGATTTACTAGGGCAACTAGTTAGCTAGCCCCGGCTTCGCACGGGTTTTTATTCAAAAAAAATTCCCGGCAATTATTCGATTTTTTCTCGCCTTTTAAACCTTCCCTAGACCTCCACGAACATTTCAAGACTATGATAAGATAAATCCGTTCAGCCGTTCTCGAGTTTTAATCAGACTAACGAACAACAATTCATTTTTATTTATATAGATACCTAGATAAGTTGTCAATTACTATAAGGTGTCAAAGGTCTTGCTTACTTATCAATTTCACAAGTTTAATTCAAAATTCGAAGGTACATTATAGGTACAAGTAGCTACTCGAAGAGTAGTCGTGATGGCGTAGTTTGTGAAACGGTGCTTTGTTTGTATACATCATTGACACGATACACTGGGCTGTGGCGCGTAGGATCACTATTTGTCAAGCCATCTTCATATACCAAGTGAGCAAAAACTGCAAAAGTGTGTTATTGGGGTGCCCCCGTCCGTTTTGTTTGTTTTGTGTCTCCACCAGCTGTGTCTCTTTAAGTAGGTGTGTGCTCAGTTTCTGAGTACATTTTAAAACATGATACAAACTTTTTTATGAGTAATTCTAGCGAAAATGGGTCATGTTTTATGATAATGAGAGTAGGTGCCTAATCTGTTGGCCAGAATACTTAGCAATCCATGTTGCTACGTATTATTTATACTTTGGTAATTTGTTTAATATCCCTTAACATAAAAAAATGTAGCATGCTAGTCGACATCTTTTACAAACATTTGTATTTGTTTATTTCGTATATATAAAATTTAATAAGGTTTCAACGAAGTGTCTAAATGTATATTAAAAATAAGACCCAAATTACAAGAAACTACATAAATAGAACCTTTGAAATACTTCAAACCTCATACGAAGATCTAATTCTAAGCAGAAAATCGCATGTTACTAAGTGTTTGTCTATAAATACATCTATTAATGACTAGTCTATAGCAGATATAAGTAATCTGGTAATACTATGGAAGCGCGGTTGCGGAATCCATCCGCATTGACCTCATTGTATGGAAATACTGATATTATGGTACTACCGAAGCTCGAAGGCCGGCAATGGCATACAATGCTATTATACTAGATACTATTAGCATGTATTTTGTAAGTATTAGTCATTATTGTTAATAAGTATGTTTAGACTAAGTATTAAATTTCACAAAAGCATTGGATGAGCCTCTACTGAATATGTAAGTACTTTTACCTACATGGATAGCTTTTTCTTCGGGCCATAAAAAACAGCAAAACTTAACCAAATAAAGACGTATAACGGAAGTAAAAAATTACATATAAGATAATACATCACATTAAAAACAACACTTGCCCTTCACGGTGCCATGCACCAAGCAATAAATTATATTATTCCATAAATTTATTTGTTTCCATGATGGACAAACGAATAAATCACTAAATTACTGAAGATTTATTCTGATTTGGTAGACGCACATTAAGTAGATTGAATATGTGACCCTTATGTGACCCAAATAACAATGGAAGTTAGCCCGTTTTACCCCAATGTAAGGCAAAATCTCTCGCTATCTCTCCAAGATTCCTTATCTTGCTTGTAGTTATAGACTAAACTCACCACCCATCCTTAAATCAGTGTATACATCAATGTAATAAGGAATCTATATTAATTTATCTGTTTAAAGTGATATTGAACAACGATTTTAGTACGAGAATTTTTCATCATAATATTATATAATTGTACAATCATTTTTGTTTAATCAAGTATTAAAACTGCATGAACAAAATGAAAAATTTTAAATGTGAATCTGAAAATATGTAATTTATTCTGATATTTTTATATACCTTAAAAACTAAAAAAAAACATTGTATCCGCAAAAATATGTATTTATAGGCATAACCCTCCGGGCTGGGCCAGTGCGTGAAAAGGTTTTTTCGTGTTTCGTAATGTGGCCCGGAGAAGCCATCTTCTAGGTCTTCATGCTCCATCTTAGACCACATCGTCATAGGTGAGATTGTGGTCAAATGAAGGCTTATTTAGCATAAAAAAAAAATATAAAGCAAGGACTCCTACGTGCAATTAATACTACCTACCCGGAAACAGTATTTATTAGTTATCCTATTATGTCGTAGCACAGCCGTAAAATTTTCCGTTTCGTATTTTTCATACAAACAAACCATGACCTCTCAACAATAAACACAATAGGCGCAGAATCAGTGAAATTGGACCATCCGTTCTCAAGTTCTGCTTACATACACATTTCGGCGAATCATTTTAGTTTGCATAAATATTTTCGTGATTGAAAACAAGCTGTAAACTTTTAATAAATATGCAAAAACCTGAAATAGGTTGTTGAAATCACAATAGAGTAATGGACAAAGGTAGCGACGTGCATTTTTATTATGCAGATCAAATAGATGTGTAATGTGTGCGCACAGGCAGGTAGACATTTTAACGAACTAGTAAATACGGTTGAGTCATGCAATAAAAGTCATAGGTTTGCGCAAATGTACGGGTAAATGCTAAGTATGCAAATATCAATTCGCACGTGGCTAGGGGCTGTTGTGTTATTTTGCATGATGAGAACATGTCGTTTGATTAAAGATTGGAAGTCAACACACTAGAAGACACTAGAAAAATTTTGAGTATCTGAGGGGTCAACACTACCTTGTTTTTAGATTTCATCTTGAAAACGGTGTCTATTTAACTAGTACGACCTTAAAACATGACTTTCGAGGTGTAAACGAGTGTTACCGTGCTTTTTGTTTGTCGATTAATCTGTTAACGACAGACTCGTGCATAATGTCGACCGTAAAACTCATAAAACGTTTTTGCAATTGGGCGTACGTCATACCAAGTGTGGAAAAATTCAGTGGATACTGGAAGAAAACTACTTTAAATTCATTAGGAACTAGTTTAACTGAAGTATTTCGTTATTTTAGAAACGAAACAAACTGCATTAAAATTTTTGTATTGATTTGATTTGAAATAACGCTTGCCACACTCGGGATTCGAAACTATTTTCCACGCTGTATATTTAAAATAATATGTTGGATGGTATATTTTTAAATCCTGCAGAGTTATCAAGTGTATCTTACTTGTCTTCGATAAGTTAATTTCTAAAGCTATTAACTGTTTAATGTTTATGGGCCACTCGTTTAAGAAGTGATTCATTAAAAGACAGTACCATTATTTTACTTGTGGTTTTACTCAAATACGAGGCGATAAAATTATCGTTGTTTTTGTTTATCGGAAGAAGTCGGAAGTTTATTAACTTGTAATTAACTCTACTACTGAATGGCTAGACTGCAGCTTGCATGGTAGAACAAAGGAACCGGTATAATGTGAGCAGTTAAGGTTCATCGTTCGTAATTTTCCGTAGTAGTAGCATCCTGTGTCACTTATTAAGGACCCAGTATTAAGGACGTTAAAGAAATTAGGAAAGTCGTCTGTGTGACACAACATGTTACATGTGCTATGAACATTGTCACGTGGTAACCTAACCACTTAACGTAACTGTTCGTTCAATCTCCTACTTAACGTTACAATAACAAGTGCACACAATGACCGTTGACTAGGCGTATCACCTTGATTAGCGCTTCCTATTCCCATGGAATCAACATTTTGTTTTAATATATTATAATGTAAGACTTATATTAAAATTTATGGACGTTAGATGAACCATTTTGCGCCCCATCTTAACGAGACATATTTAATCGAGAATATCAATGAATATTTTTAAGTTGTTGATAGCATTATGATTTGTTTTCAAGGCAAGAAAAATGAATAGGAAAACTTATAAGTCTTTCCGTAAAGCAACATTATTTTAACTTTCGCAATTGAAATTCTAGACGACTTTTATTCTTAGTTATTTTCTACGCGAGATCAGTCAATACCCCAGAAAATATTAAAAAAAAGATGTGTGCGTCATTTATATGAGACTTCGCAAACAGTTTAAAATCTTTTCAATTTTATTATTAATTTTATTTGATCTTACCATACTATGGTTTTTCACGTCTCAACAGATTCTTTTTATTGTCTATTATATTAAGGGTATGTTAAAAAATCCGAGTAAACTAAGCAATGGTTAGTTATGTCAATAATTTGTCATATCAAGAGCTATCTCGCTTTATCACATGTGACTAAGCGTAACAGCTCTATATTTTATCCATCATCGAACTTTATATTACTAAACATACCACTTTAATATTTCGGTAAAGAAACAATGAAATTTATTAAAAATTATGTAATGAATTTCAAATTGCAAAAGTGCGCGAAAAACAGTTGCCTCCAAAATGGCGTGACATCACGTGTTCGTTATTTGCTTTAGAAGTTGTAGGACACATTATAGCTTTTTACTAATAATAATGATTTCACTCAGGCAGACATACTGACAAGCCATTTTGAAAAGTAGCGTTTTAGTCATGTCATCAAACATGAAAATATATGATACAATTTAAATAATGATATTTAATAATATTTTTAAATAATGTGTATGTTTTCAAAGTCTCAACGTATTTTCAATTGTATTACATAATTTTAATTTACCGTAAAACTAATTTAATAAGGATAATAGCCGGGTTCAAAGTCTCAACGTATTTTGAATTGTATTACATAATTTTAATTTACCGTAAAACTAATTCAATACGGATAATAGCCGGGTTCAAAGTCTCAACGTATTTTGAATTGTATTACATAATTTTAATTTACCGTAAAACTAATTCAATACGGATAATAGCCGGGTTCAGAGTCTCAACGTATTTTGAATTGGCTGATGAAAAGTTGCGGTACGTTCGGGAATAATCGACGACGCTCGAGAACATCTCAATGATATGTTCGTTAAAAATGTATTTTTATTTTTAATACAAATAATACAAACATAGAATCGGGAAAGGAAAGATGTAATATTTATAGGCTTGTTTTCTTTTCCGTTATATTCGCAAGGCCAAGGTGATTGTAATTTTGCATCTAATTTTATAATATTGCAGGGTCTTTCGTCTATAAATATTCTCGTTGAAAAGTTTAAACAAAGGGGTCTGAAAATGTTTGCATTTGCCATTCTGGTTAGTGAAAAAAAAAATTTTTTTTATACTTTTACGAATATCAATCATTATAATAATTTTATCTGTCCGTAACGTATATAACCTGAAATGTTGGACGAATCAAATTTCATCACGTAATCAATATGACATTTGCCCACAATATACGCGGTTAAAGTTTTTCCAAGAACTTATAGGTTCTTAGAAACAAAATACAAACAGATATTTATAAAGGTACATTATTTTGTTTATTAATTATCGTGAATTCGTTAAAACGCATCCTTAACAGGTGCGAAGTACTTAGAGTTCACTTAGTCAGACTAAATAAGGTATGTCACAGTGTGGTCACTTCTGCGCGTTACTTTTGTTATGTTGTTTAGGAACATACTAACAACATAAACAAAAACTTCATACGATAAGTGTTTTTCCTGAATTGTAAAATTTGGTAAGATTTGACGTTAATAATTCAAACATAGTACTCTCTATAACTTTATAAATTATCATGGTTTTTAACAATATTATGATTTTGAGTTGTTTCCGTGATCATGGCGCTTGCAACAGCGTCGAAATATCGGAAAACTCAAAAACCGTCAAATCATGGTATGTTACCCGTTTTAAATCATAATATAAGTAGGTACTCTCTGTACCTATACAAGGTTATGGAAATAATTTTAATTTACAACATTTCATGTTTTATATCTGATTATTGATTAAATACGTAAGATTTAGGTGCTTGTCAGCGTCGAAATATCGAAAAACTCATAAATACTTATAAAGTATTACGACATTATAAAGTAATATGTAAAAAGTATATAAATAATGAATATGTAACGCAACATTGAAAGTGGGTCTACATTATCTAAGTTAAAAATGTATTTTAAATTGGTAGCACGATATAAAAGAAGTTGTTTCGATAAGAAATACGTGCAATTTAATTTTAACGACTAAATAATCGTTATTTTATTTATAGTTTCGAAGATATCATAATGATGGAACGTGTCTAAGTTTATTGTCTTATATATTAACCTAGAATATTGGAAATACCGTTGTTTTGTAGAACTTACATTGTTTAAAACAAGCTACGATTTTATTTTTTTCTTTCTTAAGTGATTTAATATTTAACTATAATAAGCCTAATCGAATAAAACGTAATGATTTTAAAAACTTGCGGATCCTGAAAAGGCTTAAATATGTGATTTAATTTAACTAGCGTTCGTTGCTGAATTAGTAATAATTTTCCCCATTATATTAGTAAAAAACAGGGCAATTAAGAATTTAATGGTTACATAAACAAAATAAGAATAAAAGTTAACATAATTTTACCGACTCTTCTACCACTTGGGTATGTCAACATTCGCCAAAATTTAGATATGAACTAGCTGACCCCAGCAAACATTGTGTTGCAAAATGAAAAATAGATAGTAGCCGATTCTCAGACCTACTGAATACGCATATAAAATTTGGCAAATACTGTAAAGCCGTTTCGGAGGAGTGCGGTAACTAACATTGTGACATGCAAATTTTATATATTAGAAGATAATATTTATTTTCAAAGGTAACCTCAATGTCAAACACAACAAAAACAAATACACCTTGTATAAATTCACGTCGTTGCATAAATAACATAAAAGGAGGAAAAAATGATATAGCTGTTATATCTAATTTTATTACCAAATTCCACGAAAAGTAAAGGTCAGTGTCTACGTAAAATCCCTAGAATTAAATGTTACACTGCTTGACATATGTTTTTATTATAATCAAGTTTAGTATGCCATCATGGTTGCAATAATACAAACCATTGCGGTGAGAATACCTACTTAACGTGACTACTGTTATCATAATATAAATATTTATAAAGGTGAAGAGTTTTGTTTGAAAGCTCCATACTTTAGCTCTGGATTTTATTTATAAAATTTGTTCAGAACTAATTAAGCATAAAAAAACATAAGCCTTTTGACTTTTCCACTGCTGGGACATAGGGACATCTCTCTTGAAGAAAGATATTAGACCTTAATTCACCACTAACGAAAAGCGAACACATTTATTGCCAAATAATAAAAATCTGTTTCTATACGAGTTATATAATGCTTAAACTAAACCTTATCTTCATATCAGCTGTTAGACGTCCACTGTTGGACATAAGCCTTCCTCATAGATTCCAATTATTTCGATTAGAGACGGCCTGCATCCACCTCGTACCTGCGGCCTTTACCAAATCGTCTGTCCATCTAGTTGGTGGACGTCCTACGCTATATTATACCTATTTTAATGGCGTTTAATACATTAAAGATTATTGAGTAGATAATTACACTTATTCAAGGTATTATTCCCCACGATAATTATGGATTCAATATTTAAATAAGGTAGTTCTGTCAGATCAGAAGTCACGGAGTTGATTACCGATTCGAAACACTACACAGAGATGCAAAATTATATTAGTAGATGTTTGTATTAGGCTAAGTTAGTTGGAAAATACATACCTAATTATATGCCAAGGCAAGGCTAATTTAAAAATACTGAGATTGTTGATTAATTGGTTTCTGTTTTTATTGTGTTTTCTTGTTTATTATTGAAAACAGTAAAATCACAGGAAGATAGTAAACTGAAACCTTGCTCTTTTTATTCTAATTTATAAAATTAATGGGTTGCAGTCATCGCAGGCGATATTTTCCTCTTAATTTAAGAAGAACATTCTATGGATATTTTCATCACAATATTATCCTTAAACAGATAGGTATTAAAAAAAGGGTTTCTAAAGACCCTGTTTCGATTTGGCGTTCTTAAGAAAATGCCCATTAATGGTGTAAAATGGTCGTGAGAATCAGGTTTCAAATATTTGCTTAAAAAAAAAACATTAAATATTTTGCTTGAAAAATCAAACATACCTATTGACAGATACACAGATAAAATGGCTCTACCATTTCATCATGTCGAGATCTTCTATCCAACCTGAAAAGGAGAAGCCAGACTCGCATCGCTCATTTCATCATATACCTAATTTAATCTTTAATAACTTGTTCGTAACTTTAAATCGTTTAAAATAGTTAAGAATGACCGCAAACCTGATTAGTGATAACTGATTGATTACACAAAGATCTATAAGTATTTCTTGGAACTAAGTCGAGTATATTGTCCCTACATAGGTACAGTGCGTAACATAAATATGTACCTATGCGGTTACTTATAAGTTCATTGTGCGTCAAGCTTTAATTATGGGTTTAATATAATATTTCCAGCGATAGAGGCTTATTTATACATCACCTTCCCGGACATACAGTTTATTGCATACAGATTTATTGATGATATTACAATTATTTTTATAGACAACTTTAACTAGGGCGTTATGATTATCTAGTGGTTAATATTTTAAACCCACCCATATAATAGGGGTTGAAGTATTTACCTATAAATCTTGTGTCATTTTTACATATAATCGGTACATCAAGTTGTTCATTACCTACTTACAATTTGTTAGTTCGTTTTCGTCAATGCGGCTTAGTGTCTACACGTTTTACTAGCGCCATCTATTAAGAGACACTTGTAAATGACATTCAACTGAGTTATCAATTCTGTCGCGCACCCCAAGATGCACACAAATACTGTTAAAGTTATATGCTGGCTAATAAATAAATAACATCAGATGAGGAGCAACATATTATTAATATTCTAAGTGAGTTAATTAACCCTTACATGTAGGTAAAACTTTCGTTATTTTCGAAATTTTAAGTGATTAAATATCAAACATTTAAATTAATGAAATGTGACTTTCTTAATATGATTTCAAAAACTTATAAACATTATTGACAACAAATAATATGTTATTTAAGTACATATGTAACTTATAACCAGCTAAAACCAGATTTTGCTTTTTGAGCAGAAGAATTAAGAGGTTGTCCTGAAGGTTTACTACGAAAAACACATTATGCATTTATTTTGTTTTCTATTTATTCGGATTTAGATTAAGTATTATATTAAATTGATCAGTTGTCTGGATTATGTTGCCCGGTTTGTTTTTTGAATGTTCCATTTATTTTCCAGTACAAATTTCTATTTATAATATACTCGTATTTCTATCCCTATTATTAACAATAATGTATATTATTTTAGTCATAACTTGAACTTTGGGATGATAATAGGCTGTGCTGTCTGCTGTCTTAAATGTATCATCTATTTTGTCTAAGTCTTTGCTCGCATTAAAATAGCTATTCTCGCCAATTCAAAGGAAACAAAAGGGTTTTCTTACTTTTCATTTACTACTAAACTTTCCTTCTTCAACTTCTTCCAGGCAACCTTTATCGCTTCCGCTGAATACCAATGTACGTAGGTCTCTACTCTCTACTCTACCTATATCAGTAACATCAGTATTTAAAACGGGGTGTTCCTTTCTTCGGGATATAGCGAGGGCATCAACCTGTACTGAATGTACTCCAATGTTCTGCGATTTTTATTTGTTGTATTTTTTAAGCTTCGCGATTATTAATCATTTTCAAGACCAGTTTTTGACCGCAGTCTTAGCCTCGAGTGGATTAATTCCTTTTATTATGTAACCAACTCACATACATATTTTAAGCTGGTTTCTAGAGGTTGTAGTCAAACGAAATAAATGAGTGTTGAATAATGTGAAAACTAAGAGCGAATTTTGAATATACTGTATTGAAAAACATTTTTTCTTTAAAAGGATATTCTTGTAATCTTGGCTCCTTAGTTCTGATGATATAAAGTGAATCATGACTTCGGTAAATTATGGTTAACTCTTGAAAACTAGAGAAATGGAGCGGAAACCGACGGTATTTACAAACTCTTAAGTGTCAGTAATTTGTGCTTGGTCAATTCTCTTGGTATTTTGAACGTTGGATGTCTAATCGGTAAGTTTTATGATTTAATTGAGAAATAAAATCCCTTTTTTAAGTTCCTAGGTAAGTACTTATTAAATTCTAGTAATCGTGAGAAATTATGAGGTATTTGTCTGTCAGGTTTCGGAATTTTATGAGACCATATGATATCACTATAGATTATTGCGCTTCCTATTTCATTTTGACTGTATTATATTGCGTCTCATTGTAAAATCTTGGTAGCCTAGCCAAAATATTACTTTACTGAATTTAATTTGCCAACAATGTCCCATAGTAGTTATTTATGTTTAAAAACCCATACTAATAGGTACTATACTAATAGGTTAGAACCATATTTATATTAATACATATTTTGAAACAAGTAAACAATGTGTACGAAATTGTTACAAAGATTTAAAGACAAAAAAGATTAAAAACAAGCAGCAAACCTTATACAAAGAAAACGAGATGTTTACTGGTCGAGGAAATATCGGAGAACAAAGTACTGTACTTTTGTACATTCTTGAACGTTCCAATTCGGCGAAATATCAGTTGTAACGACCATCGCGCAGAAGGATAACCGGTATCTGTTTAAAGATTAAATGTAGCTTAAGCTTATGCACAATTTTGATTTAAGGATGCCTCGTATTCAGGGCCAGCTACATTATTTTTATAGGAATGTCCGTGACAGATGACGTCTATAGATTCTTATTACCAGACCCAAAGTCAGTATAAATTATAATAGTTTTTTTTGGTGATTAAAATGTGTTTAATAATTATATTCGATAGCCCCTTAATCGCTACGACCATGCAAATTTTTGCTGTTTTATATTTGAATAATGCATTTTTGTTTATACATAACGAAAAACAAGCAAAATATTGTTAGTTTATTTATTATATAATAAGATAGTATGGCATTCCAAATTTTCCAATTTAACCGAGACTAGGCTATACTGATGTATCTGTAATAATTAACAAGGATACATGTAGCTTTCGTCTTTATTTATCTTTATTTATAATATTATAGTAGAGATTCTGCCTAGAGATAATTAGTTCCAGTTATTCATTGAATATTTATTGATAGCCAGCAACTTCCTCTTGACTAACTAAACTATAAAAGGTGAAATAATAACAAACTAACTCAAATGTACCAAACAAGTAAGACTGAAGATAATTCAAGAAATACTGGATTGAGTCATACCAATCTAAGTTAGACCATTTTGTAAACACAGCTTTCTAAAAAAAATATAACAGTTTATATACGGAGAAAACGCGCCAGTTAGGTAACGTACTTAAAATAACACCTAGAATTGTAAACCCTCATCTTAAAAAATCGTAAAGAGTAGCTACTATTCTTCTAGGTACTTGAAAAAAAATTCCCACACCAGTAATAATTACAAATAAATTAAATTACAATGTTATTGCTAATTTGAATAATCTTTTAAATCACAATAGGTACTTTATGAGTGTTAAATAAGCTGGTCGACAGCAAGTAGATGGATTTTTTAAATGAGATCGAATAACATGAAGTTTCTATAAGGATGTTCAAACTAGACAGTAACGGAGGTTTTCTCAAACGACTATTTTACAGAAAACGTTAGGTATATATTATTATTATAAGATATAAAAATACAACGGGCTTAAAACATTTATATTTATAAGCAGCATAATGAAACAAAAAAACATTTATTAAATAAACTAGGTACAAAGTATAGCTAAATAAACCGAGGACTTAAATTGCGTCTGCAACATACTTAGTAGGTTTAAACATTTATTTTAAACATTAACTATAAGATCAAAACCTTTGGACTACTTAGTTATAAAAACTTCGTAGTTTTATGGAGACTATACATCTAGAATATTTTTATGGAAAATAAAAGTTTTAGTTAATAAATTTAAACTTACTTTTCAAGGCGATCTCCAAGTTTGTCAGACAGATGGTTGTCCTTGGGGTAAGTGAGGTCGGCATCATATAGGTCCCTCTTGTATCCGCGCCAGAAAGTCGGCATCATCCACACGAACCATGTTTTAGAGAAAAAGTTTGCCCGCTTGTAATTATTCGTCTTCTTCTCGCGGATTTTAGGGTGCACTTTCTTGGGGTCGCACGTGTCTTTGTTTCCACTCACCATTTTGGCAAAAAAAAATAAATGAAATAAAAAAAAGAAACTACACTTCACGCGACTAAAATCGCTGCTATAATTTAGTTTATGGTAATTGTCATGTTGTTGAAAGATCGTCCTCGCGTAGTAAGCGCGTGCGTGAAGCACACGGAATGCTCCGACTCTGATCGAGCGCTAACCTCCCTTCTACTGCTGCGCGCGCGCTCGTCGCTGGCTTTAAATATCGAGGTAGTGGCAGAAGAAAACCTGTACCTAGTACAGTGTCACAGCGTGGTACGGCGGCGGCACGGCGGCGCCGGCAGCGGCGCCTGAGATAGCGGACGATGAACTTACTACATTAATGGGGTGCTGCGTGAGAAAACTTACTTGACCTCTTAAGTATTATAGATTTTTTGATATATCCCTATAATATACAATTTAAATAAACATAAATACAGTTACGTAATAATGATCAAACGAACGAAAATTAATTTATAAATTTCACAGATGTACTGTGATAAAATTAAAGTATTAAAAGTGATGTCACTATTTTAACTACAAAAAACTAAAATAATATTTTAATCTAATTACTTAATTAAATTCAGCAAACGGATGATTATAACAGATAACTCAATGGCTACTGGACCAATCCTATCAAAGCAAATTTGACTACTTAGGATACAAAAATAATTATTTTTTGAAAATGGTTCAAATTTAAATTTAGGAATCCGACTCATGTTTTAGTGTAAATTTGTGAGGATGTAAGTGTGTTTGTTGCTCTTTCACGCAAAAACTAGTGAAGGGATTTTTATGAAACTTCACAAAAATGTAGCCTGCATATCAGAATAACATAACTTTTCACAACGGCGAAATACCAGTTTTCGCGGAAAATCAATTATTTCGAGTAAAACCCGATTTGGATCAAATTCGGCACGAACATAGCTGTTTTCCCAGTAAATGACAAATTACTGCGGGAAAATCTATTATAAAGCGGGCAATCTTATCAGATTTGAATGAACACAGATTCTCTGGAGCCTGAGAAAGGACAAAGGCTACCTTTAACCGCGGGAAAATGACATTCCACGAGAAAATCTAAATGCACGGGTAACACCGCGGGGAACTCTAGATTTTTTATAAACAAAACCTCTGCTTGATGCGTTTGAGACCTAATTTATTAGTCTACATAAAGGCGGTTCTTGAGATACTACAACCATAGCACCGCTACGTGCTTGTCATATGAAATACCTATTTACCATTTTTTTAATATGGAGATAAATGTTAATTACATTAGGTACCTTAACTTGTCTTAGAATGGAGAAAAACTTGAAATCCTTGAATGGATAATTGCAAAAGTTACCATCGTCGTCAAATGAAGGTTAAAATAGAAATAAAATATATAGTTTCTAGCAAATAATGTTTATAATTATTAACTAGAAATGATAAAAATATTATGTAGCAAATGTTAGAAATCTGGGATTTACTAAGCGTGGCGTAATTTAATCATGTGACGGTGACGGTGAATTATTTAAGTATATTATACGAACTACATAATTTTGTTCTCAGAACTTATGTATAACGACGCATTTTATGTATAATTTATACTGACGTTTAAATAAAAATAAATAAATATTTCCGGATTAATTCACACAGCATCATTAAATGATCAGTCATGAGTAATTATGAAAAAAACTTAAAACACAAAGCCGTACATAAAATTACATACAAGAAAATGTGCTACACTTTTGACATTATAATCGCGCCCGCTTAACGCAGCTTCTGGCCTTAAACTAGTATCATTCAGGTGGAAATAACGTCTGGGTACTGATTGAAAATTACTTGAAATTCATATTATAAATTCATAAATATTGTAAAAACTAAAAAAAACCTTTTATGTAAGTGACCTAAAAAGTTAAAAGTTAACTATTAATTAAAACAAACGCATCAATTATGTACATCGCAAAATTTAAATTTTATAAAAGCTTTTGTTATGCATATTACATTGTCATCTAAACTAAGCGTTGATACAAAAATTCAGCTCAATCGATTGAAAATAACTGGTCTAAATTAACTTTCAAGATTTGTTCCATACGAACATACAATCAGGACCAGTTAAATAATTGAAAATTTGCTTGCCACATACAAAATAAGCTAACAAATAATGTAGACTCGACCTTTAGTTGGTAATGCTGTAATCTCAGAGTTATTGTTTTGAGTGCAGAATACACTGTCTCCAAGCAATATATCAATTCAAGTGTTGAAACCCTGTTTAGGGCGTGAATTTTAATTAAATACGAAACTAGTCATCCGTCAGAGTTAGAGAATGTTTATACGTTTCGACATCATGTCGATAATATTCTTCGTTGAGAGGAAGCGGTACATACCACAAGCCCTTAAAACCTAAACTAAGGAATGCTTTGAATTGTTGATGTGTTCTATTTGTATAATGAATCACCACTTTAAATTGAAAAGTAAATTCGTTAAGTAAAGTAAGCTTCGCACATAACGGCAGCTTCGTTTCATAACACGGGGCTTCATATCTCTCTGTAGCTTTTTAAAACGAAGTATAAATTTGGAAATTCGGTCAGTACTGGTTCTTTATTACTGCGACTGCACAAAATCCTGTTTTGCAGAAGCACGTGTGGCAAATGGTATCTGAATTCTGCAGAGCTGATGGCACGATATACGGTGAAAAGACAAAATTCGCTCCAAATTCGAGCAGTTTATTATGTTTTGCTTTGTCCTTTTATAATATTCATAATTTTAGAAAACTATCTCGCATCAGAAGGTCCAGGACGGTCAAATACACGATACTAATATTATCTGACAAATAGCTAAATAAATTAATATTTATATCACTTAATTTTCTACTATAATCGTGTCAATAACTGTGGTTACCTTTTGCATCACCAAAGTTCAAAATATCACTTAAGTCACACTGGTCACTGTAAGTTTTGCGTTGTTTAATCTCTTTGTTCTAAGTAAAAGCTGTTTTAATCTTGAAATGTAATTTGTCTTCTAGTTTTAATTTTATTCTTGTAATGCATGTTAGCCGTTAAGTTTTTTTGATCTTTGCATATTATATAATACATTTAAAATAAAAATATATCATATTTAATGTGTTTTTTTAATTCTAATTTAATATTTTTCTTATTTAACTTACTTATTAGTTTTGATGGTGAAGTGGACTGAAAATGGTTTTCAATGCTGGCAAATGCTACATTTAGTGTAAATAAATTACTTTTTTTAATATTCACCCGAATATTGAAAACGTTAAAATAATGAAGTTTTTAATAAATATTAACCATTTCTTTCACTAATGAAAGTAAAAAAATACTACTCAGTAAAAAGTTCTGCGTCACACATTAATATACGTAACATAATACGCGTTGAATTGAGATCTTCCTATATATTATATTTTGACAACCTCTGTGGCTCGGTGGGCGAAAGCCCGCCTGAGGCGCAGGAGGTTGCGGGTTCGATTCCCGCCGCGGGACCAGATTTTGTACGATCTGCAATTTCTGGTTTCGGGTCTGGGTATTTTCTTTGTATATGTATATGTTTGTATTTACAAAAAAAATGTATCTATGTAGTATATCAGTCACCTAACACCCATAGTACAAGCTCTGCTTAGTTTGGGTTTAGGTGATGCTGTAAAAAAAAAAAGATATTTTTTACTATACATATTAAACGCACAGACGAAGGTGCATGCAGAACATACAAATACTTTCACCCTCGGCGGGAATCGAACCCGCTACCTCTTACGCCGCAAGCGGACCCTCGCCCACCGCGCCACTGAAGCACTCCATACGTATATATACATAGTAAAAAAAATTAGCAAATTGCGTTTCTTCATTTCGATTGTATTGTATTACTAGCGGCCCGCCCCGGCGTCGCACGGGTAAAAAAAGTTCCCGGCAATTTTTCCTCATTTGCTCACCGTTTAGACCTACCCTGGACTACGACAAACATTTTAAAACCAAAATCAGCTCAATCGTCCCAGCTGTTCTCGAGTTTTAATCAGACTAACGAACAACAATTCATTTTTATTTATATAGATATCAATGGAATTTAATAAATTGCTGTGAACATACTTTTCTGATTCGATTATTAGCAGAAATTTGGCAAAACAGGGTTTGAAAAATTCCAATGGCAAAATAGTACATCCTTGATAATAGTGATCGTTATGAGTTCGTTATCGTTATCTCTCTCGTCAAGTGAGAAGTCCCTGTGTCCCAGCAGTGGGAACGTTAATGGGGTGATGATGACGATGATCATGTGAAAAGTCTATTTACATGGATAATTTGTGTTTGTTTTTTTACACCATATTTGCTTGATTGCACTGAACATTAAAATTAACTATGTTTAAACTAAACACAAAATTAATCGCGCAGAAAACAAATTATAGACCCTACTAGCTCCGTGTCAAGAGAAACCAGAGAGTATATAAGAGAAACTATGACACATTTAGTACTTCCATTACTGTCTCTTTTTGTCTATGGCTTTTTGATATTAATTAGGACTTCACTCATCTAACCTTTTTTAATAGCAAAAAAAAAAATGTTTGCATTAATTACAAAAACAACTGAACGGTTTATTTTCATATGATTTTAATTTCTACAATAATCAGTCAACCTCCAAGGGTTCAGTCAGCGTTTGAAAATTAGTTTATTCACATTAGAAAACTATTAGAGGTCTTGCTTATCTTATCTTATATATTTATATGTTAACATTAAATTCTCGTGTCACAGTGTTCGTTCCCGTACTCCTCCGAAACGGCTTGACCGATTCTCATGAAATTTTGTGAGAATCGACCAACATCTATTTTTCATTTTGCTGGGGTCAGCTAGTATTCTCTATATTTCGCATGCGTAAATAACTGCCAGACAAACACGGAAAGCGACTGTTTTATATTATGTTAAGATTAAAGGAAAGTTGTTTATGTACAATTTGTAGGTACTCTCGTGAAGTCAAGGCATGTCGGCAAAATACTAGATTTTATTTTTCTAAACATTGATAAATTTGATACGTGTTTACAAACTCTGACAGCACAGTAGTACTTATCTCGTGACTGAGCTCAATTGAAATTGCAATGCAACGACCGACGCGACTCTAGCCCTTGACCCCAGTGTATGATGTTTGTGCAAAGACTTTGTGCAAAATACTATCATTGATGTGTCTTTTTGTGTCTGTGGCACCATTGCCTATAACGCGTGGACCAATTCTATTCTTCAGGGTTGGCAACAAGGGTTGAAAGTCTTGGGCTTGACGTTTATGAACACTTCGATTTCGCACCACTCACTCTTCCCGATGGAGACTTAATTTTATATGAAGTGGAATCATTGAAAGTTTAAAGTCTAATATTTCGTTTGCTTGCTCCTCCCGTTGATGCTTTTTGATATAAAGTTGAAACGTTGAAGTTCATGAACTCTAGAAATCGCGCGGTCTCTCCTTTCGTTGAAAACTGCTCTTGATATGTAAACAATTAAATGTGGAATCGAGGAAGAATATGTATAAAATTTAAATTTATGGTCCCATTTAAATTGCAAGCAACAGCTTCGATATAAAAAAAAAACAAAATCCGTCTGGGTGAACAAAACTCATAAAAAACAGTAACATAAAAATATACTCGTCGCATTGAAAACCTTCTCCGTTTGTTTTAAAATACAAAACCATGTTCGCATGAAGTGTGTATGTAAGTGAAAATTTGTCGTTGTTCGAGAGTTAAAGGTGCTCTACTCAGCGATGAATAACAGACTGATTATAAAGTAATAATTTTGGCCTCGATTGTCATGTTTGTTATTCTAGCTATTAGAGCGGTGATTGACATGTCCACTTGCTACTTTTATTTTAATTTCAATTAACTTTTACTTGGAATTTACCTATTGCTTTCGGATCAGTCAAATAACCTAAATAAGATACTATAATTGTAAATATATTTTGTAAAGGTATCCTAAGAGGAAGTACAATAAGTACAATACAGTAGGAAAGCAAATGGGAAAGTGTATGTGTGGGCCTGTCTGTTTGTTCATCTTTTGCGGCAAAAACCTCTGAATCTATTCGCCTGAAATTTGGAATGTTGATAGAATAAAACTTGAAATAGAAGCTACTTTTTACAAATAAAAATAATTCCGCTAATAATAATTAAGTGAAAGTTTAGAATTCTGTTTATAAGCCTAAATGTTTCTTCTTACTGCAAATATTTAAATAAGTTCGATGAATATTTGATAAACACATACATACACCGAGGGTTCCGCGTAATTCGACAAAATACACACTTTCTGTATGAAAAAAAAAAATAAAGAGAAAAAAAAGTGTTAATTATGCAATCTTATGGCTGGGCAAAACGTAGCATGACCTAATAAAATCAATTTGTTGTATGAGAACCCTTTATTTATTTATTTATCACCAGCTATTCACGCCACCGCGTTGTCCGTGTTTTAAGGATTTCGTGTGGGAACGACGTATTTTCTCGCATATTAGGTATACTCTCAAAGTTATAAATTGATTTTGTGTAGTAAGTACTGGCCACTTTTCAGCTATGTTTGTGCCAAAAATCACAACTCCAGAATTAATATTTTTTCAAAATATCAGTTTTTGTAAACCATATCCATATAATACTAAATCATACGAAGGAGATCCAAAAATAAAATTAAAAAGCTGAATATCTATAAAAATAATCGGGTAGCATACATGAGGTTAAATGGTATTTATAGGTATTTAGGTCATCCAGCTCCAGCTTTCGTTGATCATGTGAAACCGTGTATTTTTACTGTTGTTATAGCGGCAGCACATCATTCCTAAATAATAACTTTTTATCTATCACGGAGATAATGTCTGGTGACTGACGGGCAGATAGACAGGCAGATAACGAAATAAATAAAAAAAAATACTGCCTAAAATTCCAAGAACATCTTATATTAACCTTTAAACGACAAAAAAATTAAAACCGTAGAGGTAGGTACAGTCTCCAGCAAAAGTAAGTGATCAAAATCAAAGTTCTAAAACATCGAGTGTGACGTGCCAGATGCTATGTGTAAACTCGGTTACCTCTACGACCCGACAGTACCATTTCAGTTTTTCAAATCTAATTTTTTATTTAAATATGCAGTGATGAGGCTATCTTTATTCAGACACATTCTGCCTTCATACAGAATGCCATATTTTCTGTTTTCTTTCCCATGCGAGTAATTTCGGGGCAGTATACTTAATTCGCCTGAGTTAATTCACCCAGGTGCATTAAGTATACTTTTAGTAGACTTTATTCACCCAGGTGTCTTCAGGTGCATTAAGTCTACTTTTTTAGTAGACTTTATTCACCTAAGTGTTTTCCGGTGAATTAAGGATCAAAAAATGCGGCTTAAGCTGGTATTTCTTATGATCGATATCTAATACATAAAATTCTCGTGTCACAGTTTTCGTTGCCATACTCCTCCGAAACGGCTTGACTGATTTTGATGAAATTTTTTGTGCTTATCCGGTATCTATGAGAATCGGCCAACATCTATTTTTCATTTTGCAAAACAACGTTTGCTGGGGTCAGCTAGTAGACACTAAAAAATACCAAAAAAGTTTCACCATTATCTAGCATTCAAAATGTTACCCGCTTAATATGCGCAAATGTCAAATGTGGTCTTTTTATTAACCCCACTATAGATTTAAATAGTTGCATTTAAATATTAACGATCGTACAAGGCAGAAATAAAAAAAAAGACGTTAGGTAGGTATACTCACCTAACATAGCATACTTATATTAATTCATCTAATATATTATGAAAATTCTCGTGTCACAGTTTTCGTTGCCATACTCCTCCGAAACGGCTTGACTGATTTTGATGAAATTTTTTGTGCTTATCCGGTATCTATGATAATCGGCCAACATCTATTTTTCATTTTGCAAAACAACGTTTGCTGTGGTCAGCTAGTAATAATATATGATAATATTGGAAGATATGATGAAAAATTATTGTGGTTTTCGCAATTTTTCCTATATAAGTGTTATAAAGCGTTGCTCCACGCCAATGTTGGTTGGTGTTGAATAGTAGTACCTACCTATAAGGTTTTGATTCCCTTTCGAGTAATTTCGATAAAAAAATGAGTCTTAATTTGGTGTTTCTTATGATCGCATAGACATAGGAGTTTGAAGAAGTATGATTGCATTGGTAGATGGATATACAGAAAAAATCTTGGTCTATAAGTTAAAAAAAAACACACGCCTAAGATTCCAAAAACATGTTTCATTCACCTTCAAACCACACATATATTAGAATTAGGTTCTAACCACGGCCTGCCTCTACCTCTATCTAGATCGGACATGTCCATTTCATTTTTTTTAATATTTAATTATGAGTGATGAGATGAAGCAATCTTAATTCAAACACATTCTGCCTTCATACATACCACACTCAGAACGAGGAACATTTTTCGATGGTTGGTATTTAGGTACAAATTTCAAAAATGGTATAGATAAACTGTTAAAATATCCAGAAGCTTCAAAGAGAGCAGAAGTTTGAAAAAGCTGTTTTACGATAAACTCCCTATTTGAACCTTGAAACGGGTAACATAACATGATTTGACGGTCTCTGTGTTTTCTGAATTTTGATAATAGGAGTATGATATAAAATTCTAGTTCTGTGATTTCGACACTGTTGCAAGCGCCATGATCACGGCATAAACTCTTATTCTTCTGTTTATGCCGTGATCATGGCGCTAACAACAGCAATATATAGGAATAATAAAAAAACCTTTAAATCATGGTATTTAAACGGTATTACCCGTTTAAAGCTTTAATACTGTTTAAAACCATGATAGAAAAAAATAAACTATTTCACTCATAAAACTATTTGTCCGTCGTCACTTTGGAACATTTAATTGCTGTATGTAAAAAAACATGTAAGATAAACTAGCTGCCCAGCCGCGGCTCTGCCCACGTAATAATACATTTTACCACAGTAAAAAATAGCTTTTGTAGTACTGTGAAAACAGCTATATTCATGTCAAATTTGACTCAAAACGTGCTTTGCGCGTAATAAGTAAGTAAGTACCGTCGAAAAGGGGTATTTTACCGCAGTAGCCTATGTATTATTTGCTGTGCATTATCCTCTCCATCCTAAGGTTGTCTGGAAGAAATTGCTCTAAGCAATAAGGCCGCCCATTACGCATTTTTGTATTTAGCTATAAGTCCCTTTTTGTATTGTATTGACTGGTGTGTAATAAAGAGTTTTATTATTTTTATTATTATTATTCTAATATGTAAGTTATATTATTGGGTATTTTTATCATAACACACACACTAACATCCTCACAAACTTGCGCATTTTTATACATTAAAATAAATAAAAATAAAATAAAGTTTATTTTCCAAAAAAAAATACAATATTTTAGCCTTAGATGATAAAACATATAAAACTTATAACTAAGTTATTATTATATTATAGTTATTAGTAGGATGGAGTAAATATTATCTGAAAAACTTAATCAAAATGGATCACCAATCTTTTATTTAAAGAAAAAACTATGGTATTTTGCATAACACAGGCGGGTTTTTAGGAAGGGACCATAAGGTCTGAAAAAAGTACAAAAGTGATCCGACGTGGGACAATTGTATGAACATGCGCCCGCGCCCGTGAAACACGGCGTCAGACCAACGGGCACGTACATTTATCATTATAGTTACCAGAAAATGGTCTTTGGTTAGGAGATCAGAATATATTTAAAAAGGAGTTAGTTTGCTAGAAAAACGCTAAAATCGATAAAAGACTATGGGGGAGTATAGTTACTAGAAAAGCATAAATTATTTCGTACAAAAATTCTTCGGATCCTATGTTTTACTCATAAGGATAAAAAAATATTGGATTCGTTTTCTACGAAAAAAAATACTCAAAGTCCGCCGGCGTCTTCTTGACGAATATATAGTGTTCTTGCTTTTGTACTGAAAATGTAGCAACCAATTAAAAATTAAAACAATCTGTCATTCATCATCATCTTTTCAGCCGTAGGACGTCCACTGCTGGACATAGGCCTCCCTCAAAGATTTCCAGTTATATCGTTCAGATGCAGCCCACATCCACCTTGGATTCATGATATTTAAAATCCTCCTTAATGTATGTACTAAATAAAGTAAATAATTTAACATTGAGTTATTTTGCTAGGCAAATTCCGACTTCAGTTATTTGATTTTAAAGTAGCAAAACCTTGTCCCTACTGTCAGTTGATTGTTTTTACGCCGTAAGCGAGAGTTATTATAAAGATCATGGCTATTTATGATTACCTTAAGGCTTTTGTATCTTTTTTCATCTGTGCCAAGGTATTTAATGAGTTGCGAAACTATTAAAACAATTAAACCAGCAAGTGTGTCGTAAGCTTGTTCAGCTTAGACGGGACCAGTTCAATCTAGATCGATTTCCAGTTGTCAATATATTTAATCAAATGTGTTATACAGAATAAACAATCCGGACAAATAATATAATAAGTAAATTACGTCATGTCTTTATTTGTGTGTGTGTAATTTTGTTACCATATTGGCGTAGTACGCACCTTCTCGGTCTTCATGCCCCATCTTAGACCACATCGTCACTTTACATAAGGTGAGATTGTGGTCAAATGAAGGCTCATCTAGCATAAAAATATTTAACATAAAAGACATTGTTAGTTCATTAAAACTCATAAAATACTTTGGAGAAAGAAACACAGCTATGGCAAAGAAAAGGTAAAAGTATATTTTCCGGAAATTAGAAATGTACATTTTTGTTATAGCATAACTATGTAACTAAGCCAAGATCTATGTTGCTTGGTATAAAAATATACAATACCACCATGCGGTCATGAGTAAAGAAGTAGTTACCTACTCAAAAAATTATATATTTTATTTTGTAAGATGTAATTAAATATTTCCGCAACTTTTCCTTTAACACTCATATGTCGTTGCTTTAGAAAAGAGTTTCTTGTTTTGAGGTTTTATTTTATCCCTTTCAATCCTTAACATGCTTACCATAGATAGATACTCTAAGTTTACATGGTACTGTCATTTAAAATTAAATGAGTCTTCATGGATTCTATGACGAACACATGAAGACTCATTTATCACCAATGGTCCCGGAAGTGTGTTTTAACTGCTCTGCAACAGAAGCAGCTAAAAATAAAATAAAATTAACATGGATGGCGACTTACACACATGCTTTACGGAGACAGAAAAATATATATTACATTTTTTTAGGTCCCAGTGAAGTCCAGACCACAGATTAAGTTTTAGAAGAAAAGAGTTTCTGGATCTGAGAACAAGACTTTTTTTGAAAGCTCCTGTTCAACATATCATAATCTATGAAAGAAGATGATGACACTGACTTAAATACAAACAGTAAATAAGAAATAAAAATTAAAAACCATCGTAAAATTTGTATAATGCAGTTGAAATTATAAATTAATAAATTGTATAAATGTAATCAAATAAAGATAAATTAAATCCAGTGAAAATGACAGATTCAGTTTATTACAAAAATGTAGCCGATAAGCTGAAGGTCTGGTTTAGATCAAGAAATCGCTTTTTAGTATAACAAAAACATAATTAGCACGTTCTATTTGATCATCATTATGTGTCGATATTATTGATATAGATATACTATTCTGTATACACTCGCTGTATACTACGATATCAGTTGCTACAGGGTGTCCGGTAACGGATAATCTTGAAATTTTAATTTTTTGGAACGATGTTCTTTACGGCATGCTTGGAGGAGATAGGAAATTTACTGCGCGACCGAACTGAAAAAAATGTAATAGTAAAACCAAATGAATAAAACCGTTAAATAAGACGTGCGCAGGCGCGACAGTCATATACACAAGCGAGTAGTGTGTACGTGTGTGAGGGTATGTGTGTGTGAGTGCGCGCGTGTGTGCGTGTGTATATGTGTGTGTGTGTGTGTGTGTGTGTGTGCATGTGTCGTATCTACAGCCCAAGGAACTTCGTTCCCACCTGGTGTCCCACGACACCACATCTTTTGTTGATTTCTTTAGCTTTTTGCTCATACCGTTCAGAATTTTTTTTATCATAATCTATCCCAACTTGTAGCTATTTTCTTAGTTCTGCAAACACTTTTTTCTTGCTCTGGGTGTTTTATATGTATGATAAAAATATCTATGTATGTATTACAATAATGGGTCTAAGTCTATTATAATAAAGTATATCAGATTTCTAGTACCCGTAACACAAGCTTACCATGGGGCTTAATGTTGTTGTGTTTATTGCCTAGCAATTTTATGTATTTTATTATACCAACAGTAAAATGACTAGGTAATTAAAAAAATCTATATATAAGGTACTACCTAGTTGAGAGAGTTTTTTATATTTTTTTAACGGGTCGTCAAGATCTGTGATTTTACCGATTTCAAGGTTATCCATTCAAAACCAGTGAAAATGCAAAATTAATAAAACTTATATTTGTCTTGTAATATTAATCAAATACTCTATTTATAAGATTATCTGCAAAAGCACCACAAAACTAATTAAATCATGTTTTCAGACAATCGCCAGGAATAATGAAACCTATAATGCCAGTAACGAAGTCTCGATAAAATCCTCTTTAGGTTCTCTCATAGTTTGGAACATTTCCAAGGCGATGAAAACTAATCCCAATATGGACATAAAGGTAAACTATTATTTTATGACATCAAAAACGATAAACTTATTATATTCTCATATTTATAAACAAGTAGCCGATAGACCTTATTACCTCGTACAGAGAACTGAACTGCAAACATTTTAGCTGAAAATTCGCGCAAAGACGTTAATTTAGCATTGACGCAATTTGCTATAGCTCAGAAATCCAGGAATTTGTTTAACAAACTAGTTTTTCCAATGTCATCACAGTTATTGGTGAACTCACAAGGTTTTAAATATAGATATTGTTACGTAGTAATTTATTATTCTATGATATTGGTGTCTTTTGCACGGAAACGAACGACAAAAAGCGATTGTTATTTTTGTGTACGAAAGTAATTGATACTTTCATTATTGTGATATCCTCATTATTAATTATTATAATTATAATTTTATCAGCTTATTAAAATTAATTAGGAAATGTAAGAAATTTGTTGATACTTACTGTTCAGATGGATTCGTATTAGAGTAAATGCTTGAAACAAAAAGGGTTGGGGAAAAATCTCACTAACTAATACGTTTTTTATGATTTTTGGATTTAAAAAGTACAAAAAATCTGCTTCTGTTCTTTTTGAAAAACATCACGTTGTTTTTCATAATTGTGGTAGACAAAGTTTTTCAAAGTGTTTGAACACCTTTATATATTATAATTTAGTCCTCCACCGTGCCCGTCTGTCTTTGTTTTTGCGATAAACTCAAAATCAACTAAGCGGATCTTGATGGGGTTTTCAGAAATAGGTTTAAAGCCAAAACATGCCATCTAAGTATCTTATAATTTTACAACATATTATGTTAATATTATTTTTATTTCGGTGAAAATGGATTCCTTATTTGTTGTCATATTGTATATATCTTGTATATATATATCATTTGTTGTCCGTCTGTCTGACTGTCAGACCGTTTATCTCAGGAATGCGTGGCGGTATATTTTCTGCAATGAACCTGTAAAAAATCAAACTGCAAATCTACGCGAATGCAATTTAAAGATGCATTTACCGTTTATGTCCCAAAATCCGCTTATTTACGATACTCAGAAAGGAATCCAAGCCTATAGAATACTTATTATTTATTTTATTTATAATAAAGTTCACACAGTTTTATTTGTATATACATAGGTATAGGTGTTTAACTTTTACTTCATTAATTCCCACTAGGTTTGTACGTACCCCCGATGCGCGAGTACGACTCGCACCTGGCCGCATTTATTTTACTATAGTTTGTTTCTTGCATACGTTTACATAATAACAATAAGTGTCAACTACAGTAACTATCGTTATAGCTAGTTGGTTTTTCCGACAAACCATGTCTTTTTAATTCGACAGCAGTATATCATCAGGCTCCAAACTAATCCATAGCCTGCTGTCTATGCATCACGTATGTCCGTAGATTGCAATGGAGGATGCGCAGGCGCGACTCGAGCACGCGCATGACCTCGGCGCCTCGGTGGGGGACTCGCCGGAGCTACGACATTTTGCCTGCGCTATGATCGCCTGGCAGCAAATGGGGCATAGCGAAACGGAAAGTCTGTATCGGTGCGTATAAACAACCACTGTTTGACAGAGGCCTTACTCTACTATCTTTAAACACAATAGCTGTCCTAAATATGAGAGTTTAATTCGCAAAGCGAGAATTCAGACAAGTCTCAATCTGCGAATGGAACCGGCCGACGCTACCAAATCGCTGAACGAGTAACGCGCGAACAGTCACAAAGGTTTTTTCCATGTGGAATAGTAGTTTTGCCACCCCTAACACTTCAATACAATAATATAGAGTTACAATAATCTTCATTTAAAATTTAAGACAACCCCCGATTTCATAACCTTAGTTCCTTTAAAAATCACGGTATTTTGTAAAATGCACGTGCGATGCGCTTTTATTTGACCCCGACCGAGTGTATCTCAATATTCGCAACACTGCCGCATGCATTCTTCTTTCATCCGTCCATTTGACTGGTTAACACTTAGATCCATTCAGTACGACAGGTCAGATAACATGGGAATACGTCAGATATTATACAGATAGGTCTTGCAAAGCAATAATATTTAGGTTATTACGACGAATGTTGAGATGATCGCTCACTTAGGATTGCTCTGACTGCGTCAAATCGGATATACTTTCATATTCGTCCTAAAACTTTCTACATTCGACAACCGGTTAATTTTGGCCTCAATAACAAATAAAGACAGAGCGATAGCAGCGGATGTTTATTTTAACATCGCTTTTTACCGCGTCTTCAACCGAGTTATTTTCCCAATATAACACCTGTAATCGTTCTTTATCGAACGGGTAGAGTTTTTTTTTTCAGGATAAGAGTTAGACTATTGGTATATTGTATGGTTTTTGCTATTCTCTAACGTACATACAATATTTAGGCACAATTTGAAGATGATTGTTAGTAAAGAATATAGCAATACAAAGTTGTTTGTTATATTTTTGATAAAGTTTTAATGCTTTTAGCCCTAGGTTGTAACTATAAAATAAGTGCGCTTTTAAATAAGATTTCTAATTTTGTAGTTAGTTAGACTAAGTTTGATATTTTTATTATTCTTTTTTAAAGAACTGCTTAAAAATAATTTGTCTACAAACTATTTTGCTTAGAGGGTCGCAGGGAGGTGGAAAGATGGAATATTTTACGATTAAAACAGAAATCTAAAAGTTTGGTTCATATCTTCATTCATTTTGGCCTTAGGAAGACCATTGCAGGACATATGCCTCCCGTGAATAATAATAATTACAAGGATATTAAGGAGGATTATAGGGTTTGCCAATACTCGTTACGCTTGACATTAAGGACCTGTTTGACACCATCTATGAATAAAATAACCAGTGGTTAACATATAGACCAATCTTGGTAAGTCAGTTACTGACAGTTGTTAGTTGCCTTGATAGCTCTTTTATTTAACCATTGACTTATTTAATTTTGAGATCATAAAACTGTACTGTATCTTCCAAAAATATTATTTTTTTTAAATTGATTGTACCAAGTAGAAAACATTGTGAAGGTAACGGTTTACCTTCACGGACAAAATTAGTAATAAGGTAAAGTTTTTTAGGAGTAAATAAGTATGCAAATATTTTATAAAGTTGAAGAAGCTTAAAATATAAACACCTAATAAAACACCGATTTGCGGACACTAAAAATAATATATTTTTTTGTTTAAAACCGGGGTAGTCAAATTCTTGCAAGATTTGATGATCAAAAAAAATGTTATTCATAAAATTTCCTTTACCGATTTTTACCAAATTTTTTATCCGTATTCAGCAGGTCTGTGAATTGGCTACTATATTATGTTTCATTTTGCAAAACAACGTTTGCTGGGGTCAGCTAGTTGAACTATATCTATGTATAAATAATACTCAAATGCCATCACGTTGCAATGAATAATATTAATATCATAACACAAGAATTTACCTGTTTGGAGATGTGGCACGTGGCACGTGGAATCTTATTTTAATTATCTGACAGTGTAAACGTCTTCGATAAATAGATTTTTTTTATAAGCAATTTGTGGCATACCATTCACTGGATCAATCATTATAGATTACTTCCTAGAAGTAAACCAATATTTTATTACCATTACCCTACATACCTATATTATGTTTGATCGTAGTCTATAACTATAAAAGAGATCAAGTTAACTGACTGACTGATTACGTCATAGGTAGGTTGATAACTCTAGTATGTTGGGTTACTTGGAAGTGTGAAAGAGATTTGTACTGAAGCTACAAAATAAACTATCTCTTATTCAAATAACAGAGAAGGATCGTTAAGGCGGGTTGTGTGTTAACTAAAATTTTAAAATCTTTTGTTGAGACCTGAGCTTTCTCAGATCTTAGCCACCCCAGGTACAGACAATAACAGGTTTGTTCTCATGGGATCACTTTTATGATTATCGTCTGTTATTTGCTAAACATGATGTGCACTTTTAATTTATGCGTTTCGCATTGGACCTCTCTGCATTGCCGGAGCGATAAGTTTGTTGTATAGCAAGTTTTTTGTAATATAGGGCACTCTTATAGATTTTAGTTTATTTTTATTTTACAAAGGATCCCAAGCAGCGCTTCCGATCCGCGGTCGACTCAATCACTCGATACGATCACTTTACAGTACAAAACAAAGCCGCGGTCAGAAAGCTACTTTAATATAATTTCGTTGCGTAACCATTATCTACAAAAATGGAAATCCCAGAAATATATTTTATTTGATTGACCTCTAGATGTATGTAACAGTATATTGACCTTCATTCGGAGTAGTTTTACTATAGAAGCACTCCATTACCACCTACACGATAGAAGTGATTCCTGAAACGATTTTGCAGCTGCCAAAACTGTAAAATCATTAGTCTACAAGGCTTTATCACTGGTGTTATCATTATAATTTCAATATGTTTTCATCTGTAGGTAGTGTATGTCTGTCTAGGCTCATAAAGACAAAATAAAAATGAATTAACATCTGTTGCCATGCGGTGTAAGTACAAGACATGAGTAAGGCCCCAGATTAAATCTAGGGTATGGCTGAACTAGTCACAACTTCTTATATATTGTTTGTCCTTAAATTATTCTGATAAAGAAGAACAGACTATCGTTAGTTTAATTTGAGATGGACTAAAACTACATCAAGGGTTCCGTTTATAGTTAATAAATATTTTGCAATAAAAAAAAACAAAATAAGGAAAAAAAGTTTTTCTTCAAAGAGTTGTAAGAGCGGTCGCCCATCCAAGTACTGGCCTCGCGCAAGGTAAACTTTGTAAAAATCACGTTTGTTGTATGGGAGTCCCATTAAATATATAATTATTGTATGTTAATAGTACAGTCAACAGCAAAAGAAACTGATAAAAAAGGGTCTCAAAATAATTTATACAATAAATGAAATAAAAATTTACTGACGATTTTAGTTTATAAGAAGTAATAGATAACGTGGCATAAGCAAGTTATTACTTTTATTTTGAACCTCGGTGTACTTATGATCATTTACTTTTGAGTAATTAAACTTCATTTGGAACTGAATTTTTGGCATAACTTGTTACATCTGGCATATCACGCCTAGAAGATGTTTTGAGACGTTGATTTTCATCACCTACTACTATTGCTGTTGACTGTACTTGTTATTATAGCGACAACAGAAATATATCATCCCTCAAAATTTCAACTCTCTAGTTATTACAGTTCTTGAGATACAGGCCTGATGACAGACATACAGGCAGACGACGAAGTCTCAGCAATAGGGCCCTGTTTTACTCTTTGGGTACCCTGAACCCTTTAAAATATGTATATTACTATTGTTAGCTAATAATTATCTAACAGCTTTAATAATCTCCTCCAGTTTCATCGACGCAAGACTTCAAGATGACGAGCAACAAAATAAAGAGGTGTTTGCTTTACACGCCACTAAGAGCAAACTAGTTGATATGCCGGAAAAGGCCTACAGTAATACAAATGATATATTACCGGAAATAATAAAAGACATAAAATCTATGAGCTTATGCGGCAATTCCATACCACCAGTGATAAAATTACCGACTGAGAGCAAAGTAGTGATGAGGATGGAGAACCAGTGCGGTAAAACCTGTAAGAAATGTTTAAAGAGTCCCACGCCGCCGGCGCAGCCTCCCTGTAAACCACCATCGGATACTGCGTCTACAAAGACAAAGATTGATGCCGTAAGTTAACCATTTTCTCCTATAATTGACAAAGGTTTAATGACTGAAGTAAAGCAAATACGATGACTCTGTTTGCTAAGAATATACATTTTAATAGCTGTAACATTTGCACAGCTAATAAGCGAACTACGCTCTTGCCGAAACTTATTCTTTTCAATTATTACCTTAAATTATTTTTATAATATTTTAGGTGTGTTGCGGAAAGAAATCATCTTGCGCGAAACGTTTGGCGTGTATGGATCAGACGATTTCGAACTTGCGTAGTCGAGCGAGTATGTTGGCGAAGCGGGAGGCGGATCGCTCGGTGCTGCTGCATCGGGCTGAAGCCGCTTGGAAAGACCTGGAGATGGGCTTCGAAAAAACACTCCAGCTCGCTTCGGAGAAGGAGGATGATCTGCTAAGACAAGTATAACTAATTCACTTGGAAACTCACTATACTTCCGTCCGTAGTATCAGAATTGTAATCGTAAAAAGATATCAAAATATCAAATGATTTTCTTTGAAGTAAGAACTGTCTATTCACGATGTCGTTGCAATCGTTATAAATAGTAATGCCCAAGCCTGCCAGTATCCTCTGAAAGAGAAATGAAAATATATTTGCTTTTTAACCCCCGACCAAAAAAGAGGGGTGGTATAAGTTTGACGTTTCTGTCTGTGGCACCATAGCTCCCGAACGGATAGAGCGATTTCAATTTAGTTTTTTTTGTATGAAAGGTGAGTCTGGCGCGAGTGTTCTTAGACATGTTTCATGAAAATCGGTTGTGCCGTTTAGAAGTTGAGTAGCAAAGGGTGAGAGTGGGTAAGGAAAACCGAAAATCTGCAAACATACTAGTGTGGGGTATCAAATAAAATCGCATCGCGTTCACATTACATAATATTAGGTTGTTTTACGTTTAAGGAAATTAAGGCATTGGTTACGGGGGTTTTTCTTTATTTTAAATTTAGATTTTATTATTGCGTGACGCAAAGGAGTTATAATGTGTTTATCTGTCTAAGAATGTCATGTCCCGTGTAGCTCTATACAAGGTGTTTCCTTTATGGTATATACTGCGGAAAGGGGGTGAAGGGCACGCACCAGGCGAACATATTTTGTTCAACAACTTCTCGATTTGGAGTCCTTTTTTCGGAAAAATTCTTTCATATTCTTTTTAGCCTATTCTAATGTTTAGGTCATGTTTAGACTCATATCAGTTGTTTAAATTTTTTTTTAACACCTAAAAGAATAAAAAATTTTTTGTAAAAATTTAGACCCCTGTTTATTTAGTGAAAGGTTTAGTTATCACATCTCAAGGAATCCAATAAAATAGAAATATATTAGTTTATGGCTATCATTAACGAAAAAATTGGATCTATAGATTTACACTTTAAAGATTTTTGAAGTGAAACTTCTATAGAATCGTAGTGATTTCAAACCGGATGCAAAAAGATGAAACGGAAATGGTAAGAGACACAAATACAATGCTTTATTTAAATTTCTTTGCGCGATACTTCGTAGTTGAGACTACGAAGTATCGCGCAAAGAGGTATTGCTGTATTTTATTTATATTATTTTGTAACATACTTTATGTAATACGCTTTATTGAAGTAATATAAATAATCCGAATAATTACAGATATTTATGTTTGTTTCTCTTATCATTTTAGCAGATGCGTTCATTTACCCTTTTTTTCTATTCGATATATATCATAATTATAGTTCGTAAGTAGTAGACTCCAATCGTGCGTCGTAGCTGACACACACACACTTTTTTTTTATTCTTCTTATTCTTTCGTCGATTTACTGAAGTTTCACTTCTATCGTGTGTGAATCGCACACACACCTTTTTTTATTTTTCGACAAGAGGGATTTCAAATCGGAAAGTGGTCACATTTTTCTTTCAAAAATCCTCAATTTTTTTAAATACATCTGTTGTTTTCAAAATGGTAAAAAAGGAAGAAACGGTCGAGGGCTTCTCGAAACACCTTCAATAAAGCAAATAAGTACCTAATGGGTAGATATGAAGTTAGTAAGTTCTTGTTACAAATTTTTGACATAGTACTAGCGGCCGCCCCGTGTTCGCCCTGGTAATTATTCAAAGATCTTTTCCCGGAAATAATTGGATTTTTTCTCGCCGTAAATACCATCCTTAGATTCCTACGAATATATAATAAAGAAATGGCCGAATTGGTCGAGGCGTTGCTGAATTATGCTCTTAAAAACACATTTTGCGATTCATTTTTATCCTATATTTAATTTGTTTAGGATTTTTTGTATTTTATTTTTGACGTTACTAATATTTGTTAAACCAAACAATGGAAATAAATAATTTTGTATCTTACGAAACTTATGACACGGACAAAGGTGTGCGCGGTAAACCCCTTATCTTTATCATCAACTGCCTGTGAAAGTTTCGTCAAAATCGACAAAATATCGATAAACCGTTTCTGTGATTAACTGTTACAAGCATATGGGCAATTATAGGCAATTATTTAAATGGGATATCTTATTATGTTATATTCTTGCGCCATCTGTAACAAAAAGTAAATAGTATTAAAATGCAGACAATTAACGGGAACAATAAAAAACACATGATGCACTTATTGGTAATAATGTCGTAGTAGTCGTAGTCATTTTAATATTTTCTATATGTAGTAAATTGCTACGTGATGGTGACAATTATTCTGATAACAGAGCATTATCAATGTTTTATATCTAGTCTAATCACGATATAAACACGAACTAACACGTTATAACAGACTTAACGTAGTATTGGGTAGTTTTTCTTCAATTATTAATAAAACTCGTCAATATTTTTTTTATCATTTAGTATTTTAACAGGTTTTTGTGAACATGTCACCCTTATAGAATAATTATTATTGACAACTATTGAAGAAAAGGTTATAATAGATAGACTAACGCGAGAAGGAAATAGTTATTTTTATTAATACTCGTTCATAAAAATTGCTATTTCCTTTTAATAAATAGTAAAAAAAATATATAGAACTGTTATTAAACAGATTTTGCACTTATTTAGTTTTATGAATAACGATTTTTTATCAAATGTTCAATTAACCTCCTAAAATGTCTAATATAAAAAGTGAATTATTTTTATGGGTTAAGCTCTAAGCTTGTGTTACGGGTTTCTTGGCATAATATTTTATATACTCGTACATAAATATATTATTTTTCTGCATAAGTAACCAAGGAAAAGTGCGGGAATCGAACTGGCCACCTCTTGCGCCGCAATTGGAATTTCGCCAACCGCGCCACCGCCTCGCCACTTTGATAAATTATTGTACGAGACGCGCCACATGCCGTTTTTATGAGATTTTTGGGACGTTTAATACGACACAAAAGTTATAAAAAGTAATTAAATATATAAAATTATAAGTATCAGCTACAATGATAACGTAGCTTATTTTTTGAAATGATCTATTTAATTACGCGGAGTCCTTGGATTCTTTTTTACTTTTTAACCTTAATTTACTAGTGATTAGTGTTATCTTGAACTTCAGAGTCGTGATTAAAAAAGAATACATTTAAACATATTAATAAACTAGCTTTTCAAGCCACGGCCTTGTTTTTGTATTTTCCCATAGGAAACATGTATTTCCCTCGGTAAAAACGTAGCCTATAGACTTCCTCGATAAATGAACTAATTAATAATGAAATAATCAATATTTTTTCTAATCAGACCTGTAGTAGCTGAGATAAGCGCGTTCAAACAAACTTATCAGCTTTATATTATTAGTATAGATTTAATTTTTTTATTTTATTTTCTTGAAATCAGATAAAAAAGGCAATTGGCAACCGCAACATGTGTAAGAATGAATGCACGGTACTGGCTTTGAAGATGGCAGATAAGGGAGAATTTTATGCAACAGAGCGAAACGCGCTGTCGGAAACGGAAAGGAGGCTGTGTGATCTCGCTTGTGAGCGCCTCAGACTGAACGAGGAGTCTGCGCAGATCGACGGGACCCTAGCGGAGTACCTGTGCCTCATATCTCAGATGGACAGGGACACACAGGTTCTTTTTTATTTCATTGATGTTTATAATCTGCTCATATTAACAATAAGGGACACTGAGTCAGATATCGCGCCTATAACGCAGTAAACATCTTCTGTTTTTAAGGTTTATGGCATTCGTGACTGGCGATTTTAGCCGTCCACAGCCAACGTAAGCTATAAGATCAAGAAACTATTTACTCGTAACCTCGTGTTCTTGTCATTTTCCATAACGGTTTGAAAGACTCGTCATAGATAGAACTGATTAGTAATTACCTAAAATCAAAAATCTCTATAATTGTCTGTTTACTTTCTACGCTGCTGGAGTTGCACGCTGGCGCGAAAACAATAAAGAAAATCTACTCAAAATATGCCCTTATCCATTCAAAGTCTTACTTGTTTTTCAGTTCTTTCAACGGATACCTACTAAGCAACATTATTTGAATGTACTAGGCAATCAATGCGTTGACGGTATTAATATAATTTGTTGCAAAATGGAAGTGTGTTGAAATGCTGAAACATCATTCTGTATTTTCTGCTGCGATCCCTCCGTGTCTCTTTGAGATTTCAGGCTGAGTTGTCCGACTCTGTATCAGTTATAATTCAAATTGGTAATATTATCAACAGTTCAGAGAAGAGCAAGCCCGGCGCAAGTTGACAAACTGCCAAAGCGATCTGGAGTCGTCTCAGACAATGACACACGAGACCGAGCGGGCGATTCGGGCCGAGTTGGTGGCCCTCAAAGACCAGGTCGCTCAGGTGTCTAAGCAACTACTGCAGGAGGATGCCGTGAATGCACAGATAAAAAAAGAAGTAAGTTTTTAGTACCTACTTGAAGTTTGAATGGGCACTACAAAGAGTTGCCGTAAAGCCGTGTTTGCTAAGTGGGAGTAATACTCGACTTTCATTCCGAATTTAAGATCCTGGATTTAGTTAGACCCCCGCCGCGTACATCTGCATTTTGTTTTAAAAATGTATGTGCGCTTTAAACACGTGCTTTGACGTTCACCGTTTAAGCACGTGTTTAAAACGCACATAACAATTAGCAAACATTGTAACGAAACCGGCACGTTCTGAGAACTTTGATGAGTTTGAAGGACATATGACATTCACTAACCATATGGCTAGAGCGGTGTATTAAGGCCTGATCTCTCCCGTTATTAGAGAAGACCTATACCCCGGCCTGCAGTTGGAACGTAAATAGGGGTGCTTATCAAAATGTTGATTCAAATCATTATTTGCAGCCATGCTCTACGTATAGATATGTTCGTATAACCACAGGAGGAGAGAAGGGAACATTTTTATGGAGCCTATGCCCGCGGCCTATGGCAACTCAATAACTCATGCATATTTTCCAAACTAAAAGTCGGTTGTTGTCATACTTGTTTAGAATTTGAGAATTGAAAAGACATTGCAAAAATCGTTTTAAAGTGTTTTATTTGCAGCTTTTATATTATGTATTATAAAAACGATGTTATTTTGTGTAAAATGATGTTCTAAATTAAGAACTTTCCGGATCCGGATTAAGTACCTACATACATACATACATATTATACATACATAGTAAGTACATACAGTTCTTATGATTATTTTGAGGTAGCCAACCCTTTATAACTTACTAATGTAGATTGTTTGTGTGTCGATGGTACTTGGTGTAAGTAAACCAATAAATCTGTATAACTTACTAGATAAGAATATTAGTATATTATAAAAAATACACTTACTAATTTTAAATTTGCACTACTATATATTTTACAATAGATTTTATGCATAGGATGACAAACGGTCAAAGAGCTATAGGAGGGTTGACGGTTTCGGTATAGGGTATAAAATCCAATTACAAATAATGAGTCACTTATAAGACCGCTAGCTACCTACTTGGTCAAATCGATTTGTTCGTTCAACTGAAAGTTTGTTCGACTTAAAGTGGCTGTGGGGTCATACAGCACGTAAAACGCGTGGCGAATAAGTTTTCAAATAGTGAACACGATTCGGCAAGCGCAGCGTAGGATGTCCAATAATGATATGAGCTGAGCTGAACCGCTCACCGCTGGCCTCTTTCGACCGTAATGGCTGGAAACTTTTATAAGCCTTAGGTAGCGCTTCGGCTGAAATAATATTGTTGAAGTATTTATTGGCAAGCCGGCAGAAATGGCTTTTTTCAGAATGGCGGAAAACCAAATCACAAATGGCTGTTAAGCTAAACTCGAAAGAAATCCGTTTTAATTAAAGCAAATTGATTAAAGCAATTTTACACCAACTCAGACAAAGCACTTTATCTAAATGTTCACTGCAAAAGTAAAATAACAAAACACTTGGCGTGTTCATTCAACGCTTTCCGCTGGACTTTTATCGCTGGAAGTACTAATTTAACTCCATAACGTATTACTTAATTTGTTTCAAACTTTTACAAAAAGTTTGTTTAATAGCTGGATGGTTTACGTGAAGAGAAAAAGGGAATGGTCGAGGATTTGGATGGTTGTAAGAATAAATGCGACAAGCGCATGGAAGGGAAATCTGAACAGCTGAAGAAGAAGCAGGAACAGTACGCCATCTTGCGGAAGAAGGTGACAGAGTGCCGTTGCAAGCTGCCTGTGGATGTGATGGTGGAAGTGAAAAGAACTGCTTCGCTGGCGGCCCTATGTCACTGTTCTCCGGAAAACAAAGTCTCGGTTCGTATTTCAGTTATCAGTACTCTGCTTAAAGGAAAAATCAAATGACGTAATCGAAGTAGCGTTAACTTTGACTATGTTATCTGATTTGATATATCCTACCAGGTACCTATCTACTTACTTTACGATACTTATATGTGCGAAAGTTTGTATGTGCGTGTGAATGTTTTCTAAGGCTCTTTCGTACGTGTAGCTTATGTGCGTGTATTAGACATTGAACTCTTCCTTAAGGGTTGGACCGATTTTGATGAAATTTTTTGTGTGTGTTTAAGTGGGTTCGAGATTGGTTTAGATTCACAATACGGTCAACTAGGTGCGAAGCGGGGGGCGGACCGCTAGTTTTATCAACATAGAATTAATTAAGTAAACAACCGAAAATGTTTTAATTTTTGCTTTGCCCTGGAACTGAAAATAATTGGTCCAACAATTGGCCATCACAGAAACAGTGTGAGTCGAACCAATTTTACAAATTTATTTGTATAGGTATACATTTGTTGAGTATGTGTGATAGCTAACTTTACTACTTTTACCTTAATTTATGTTTGAGGAATATGTTTTGTTGTTGTGAGCCGTGGATAAAATACTTTATTAATACGTTTATCGCTATCGATAGATAACGTTCCCAATGACGATATTGTAATGATACATACCAGTGTTAATTTCTGCTGTATAATGGTGACATTTTGTTTTAGAGATCATGTTCTTGTACTTCTCTGCGGAGTACGCTAATGTCCACCTTACTATCGGACCTATTCAAAGGATTGACGTCGGAGATGTGTGGAGCGGGCCAACAGATGCCATGCGAAATGCTCAAATGCTTAGAAGACAAGCACAACTGGGATAAATCTAGTGTTGTCAAAACAAACTTGGAGAATTACTTTGATAAATTGCTGATGGGTGAACTCGATATCGCTATTGCGACTTCCATAGAGAACTATCACGCAAGGGTCTGTAGATTTTCATTTGAAATACATATTCTAATACATCTATTTTACGTTAAGTACTGCTTAATAATTATTATTTGTTGCTGTGTTATCATTAATCAATCACCAATATTAATGATAAAAAAGGGTATGAAATTCCTTAATTGCCCAAAAATTAAAGTACCTATATTTAATTTTTATAAAGCGAAATTAACAACCCGCATTGGACCAGCGCAGAGTGGTAGGTAATAGTTTAACCCCGGTTATTTTAAGGGAAGCCGCTATTCCACGCTTGTCGTCCCATGACCTTATAAGTGAAGTTGATAAATATAATAAAGTTTCATGTACCTAAAACGCTACAAACATTTGCACTACCATATACATGTCTGTTTGTATTTCAGTGGATAGGGACATCATGCGCTGATACTATCAGCAAAATGAAGCCTGAAGCCGACGATCAAGAAGAAGGGTGGCAGATGCGCGCCATAGAACTGCGAGCTCAGAACCTGGCGCGGGTCCTCGCTGAACAACTCTTCGAGGAACGGGCTGATGAGTTGAAGAAACGAGCCAAGGACGTGCTGGCGGCCGGACCGCCTCCCTGTGAATGTCAACCTTCATCTGATAAACCGAAGAAACTACCAAGTACGAAAACACTTCTTAAAAATAAATAAATTAAAAGTAACTATGCCTTCAATGCAGGACGTGAGTTTAATCCAATCTGTTTATAAATAATATTGAAATAAATATTATTTTCTGGATCACACACAGCATCACCTACCCCATACTAAGCAGAGCATGAACTATGGTCTTAGGTGACTGATGTACTACATTGATAATTTTTTTTTTATAAATACATATTTGTGATACATAGAAAACACCCAGACCCGAAACCAGAAATTGTACATCGTATAAGTTGTGGTACTCCGGGCGGTTACTTCAGGCGGACCCTTGCTCACCGAGCCGCAGAGGTCTGCAGGTAGCAGTAATGGCAGCAGGCATTGCGGCAGACCGAGATTTAATTGGCGAGCCGAGTTGGATGGTTTTGACTAGGATTGGCTTAGCAACGCGACATGTAGAAGGGAGTAGGGAGATTTTTGCCCAGCAGACGGACGACAACAAAAAAATTTAAAAAAGGAGTAGAAACAAGCATTATAAGTAAATTTTTAATGAAAATTTACAAAGTTTACAAAATATTTTCAATAGGAATAGGTCCTTGTATAATTACTATAATTTTTTGAAGGTTGCTGCAATCCTGAAGACATTGCAATGTTTCCTGTATTAACTGCAGTGAAAATGAATAAATCTAGACCGCATTCACCACGCTTGAAATCGCCAAAGCGCTCATTAGAATTGACTAATTATCCGTCTTACTGGCGGCTAGCTAAGAAAGATGTTACAAGGCTAAGGAAACAGATCGAACACCTAAATAAGGTTTATTTACTATTCTCACACATTTCATAGAAACTATTGAATTTCAACCTTTAAAGCTTATTTAATTTGCAGGAAACTATAAAAAAAGAAGATTTGAAAGTGATGGAAGAAAAATTAACGAAAATCGTCCAACAAGCTGTAAGTATTATTTGATTCTTAATGTCTAAAACATATTTAACTATCTGATATTTTAACGTCGTCTTCAGTTAGTATTGTTGGGTAATATAAAAAAAACGGAAACGCGACAGCATTTTCTAGCACAATATATTTTTTAACTATAAATATAGAACGTGCTGTGTTATTCATAATATTTTTATTTCTTTCAGGGTACGGCTTTTTTGGATGGTTCCGAGGATGTACAACCTAACAATTGTGATGTTTTTGAAAAAAATATTGAGGAAGAGGAAAAACGTATCAAATCTCGTTCAATTAACAGCCCTAGTTATTTTATAAATTTACAAAAGCCGATACCACAAAAAAAATCAAACAACTTTTTCAAAAAGAATAAACCCACATCGAGACAAATGAATACCTACGAAAGCACTTCTAAGCCCTACAAGAAACCAGGACAAAACTATTCGATTAATATGTGTTTATGTTCACAAAAACGTGGAAATAAAATAGTTAGAAAGAACATTTTCATTGGAAATAGTGAAGAAAGTAGAAAAGATAAGTTATTAAAAAATCAAGTTACGATTAACCGAAGTTGTGTAAAACAAGCTCAACCAATTTGTAGTAAATTTAAATCTCAAGCTAAACAATATCCAAATAAAGAAGATCAAATTAAACAAAACATTAAAGACAGAGAACTCAAACATAATTGTCCAGCACCTTCTACGAAGCATTATTCATATCCTCCTGAAGAAAAAGAATGTATTTGTCCAACGCAGTCCAACTTAAAATCTGATTATAACAAGTCCGATAGACTGTCCTGTAAAAACAATTCTGCATGTTTTCATAAAGAGCCTTCGAATAAATCTTTAGACCAGCTATTAGAATATTTAGCTAGATGGACAACTCATACTGATACTAATTTGGAAAACGAATGTTGTAATTATTTACCTGGTGGAGGTTTATTTAAGTTAAATAAAATGGAAAGTACCGGTATTTGTTGCCCACGTGATGACATCTGTATTAAACAACATATGAGTGTAGCTGCTGTTCAAGAACAAAAAATAGCTAAACACGACGGTCCCAATTCTAAAACAATAAAACCTTCACATTCAACAAAATACAATGACATGAAAAATAGGTTACGATATCTTACTATTAGTCCGGACAAAATAACAGGGGTTAAAGACGCAGAATCTTCTGGTCAAAGTCCTAAAAGATCATCACTGAGCGCAATTTCAGGATCGACTGATAAAGCAAGCAAATATTCCGAACCTAAAGTTTTAAATATTGTTGAAAAACATTGTAATAGGTATGAACCCCACGGTCACACGATGATCCATGAAAAAATATCAAGAAAATCTTTTCATTGTCCAAATCTATCTGATTCCAAAGACCATTCTCAAAAGAAAAATTCTTGTAAACAACGCTCTAGTGAAAAGCCTCCACATGAATCGTTACAGTCACTTGATCGTCTTGAAGAACATGAATACTATTCTAGACATGCAGTCTCCAGTCCCAGTACATGTGCAAATCCATCACATGAATCATTACCATCAACTGATCGTGCTTCATACAATACAGATAAAACCAAAAGTTCCAGTCCTAGCAACAGGTATGCTGAAACATCTACCGATTCTCTACAATTAATTGATCATCCAGATGAGAAAAGGCTGTATAACCACAGAAAAGCAAGAGACCAAAATAGTAATCTAGAGAAGAAACATAAACAATGTAATAAAGGTTTTAATGAAAAAAGTAAAGTAAGATCTCCTTTTTTAGAATCCAGCCAGGACAATTTTTACAAAAAATCTAAAGAATCTATAAACTTACCTGACGTTAAGGTAGACATAGAGGGTAACGATACTAATGGACAACCCACCAATGAAAGCTCTCACAAGCCAAAAAGTGATTCTATAGAATTTGATAAGGGATATGATACTATTGGAGAGCCTCGCAGTGAAATGAACCCCAGGGACAGTAAAGACCACAGACTACGACGTGATTCTGCAGATTATTCTAAGAGTAATTATATTCAAGAAAATCGTGATAAAAACACTGACCGGGATAAAAAATCACATAAACCACGAAGTGATTCAGTAGATTCGACTAATCTACGTTCACGCACTAAGCAAGCAAGCAAAGAACATTCTCACAAAAAATATTTTACAACCGATAGCTTGCTATCGCCATCTACTTATTTGGAACCAACCTATGATCGAGGGCATAAAGTCTCATCTTCAAAAGACAACTTACAAGAAAGGAAACAAGATTCTGTATTAAAAAGTTCTACCGTTTTCAATTCACACAAATATCAAGAGCCAACTGATTGTAAGAAAACTCAATTAGAATCTAAGCTCCGCAGTACAGATGCGATACCAAGTAAAGAATATTTAGATACTTCTTATTTTTCTGTTAATGAACAGCGTACTAGTTATAAAAATGTAAGCCCTCAGAATTCTGAATACAAGCCCCTGAGCGAAATATTAGAGACAAATGCAATTGATCATAAAAAAGAATGGCCCCGAAATAAAAAACGAAGTATAGATGAAAAGGGACAGCCATCTACAGGTAATGGAGAGAGAACACAAACTAAAGGACTTCCTTCGAAAAGAGCAGACCTTGTAACAAACGAATCAAAATACATGGGGGCTATACTCTTAGACAAAAGTGACTTTGAAGTATGTAAGTGTTCTGAATGTACTCTTGGAGATATGAACCTATATCTTCCATGCATTTGTAAATCTAAAAAAAAAACACAAATATGTATGGAAGAACTAGCAGATCCTGAAAAAGTCTCACATGGGAAAACTGAACAAGATAAAATGAACACACAAATTACGGGGGTTACACCGAGAAACCGATCTACTTCCTTTACGAAAAACTTGAAACAAGATACTAAAATACACAATCCAGCTGATACTTTTGATATAAAATTTCTAGGTGTTACTCTTACGGACGTAAATTTACAAAATGATGAAAATATAAATGATAAAAAATTTGCTGGGGACGCTAAAGATACCAAATTAGATAAATCCAAAGGTACAATCATAATGACCTTAGGGACAAAAGAAGATGGGAGCAACGTTTTAAAAGCAACTAAAGAGCATGAAGATTTAAGTGTTTCTAAATCAGCTAAAACCAAAGAAGACGATTTACATAAAACCAACGAAGACAGTTCAGATACTACTGAAGGGGTACAAGATGCTTTAAATATTTCAACATTAATAAAAAACAAAGCAGAAGAATTGATAAGTATTTACCGGAACTTCACTAATATGGCTTTTCCGAAAAAAGAAGATAATCGTTCTGATATGCCTCTTATAAATGAAAAGGAAAAACAGCCAATCTGTTGTGATGAAAATTGTGAAGGCTTAGGGGAACCAGGCGTCAATGATACAAATTTGCTAGAGCAACTGACTCAAGTTGATAAAAATTTGGATACGTCAATAACAGCACCAGGAACCCAAAAACAAAAACCATGTGTTTGTTGTAATGTAAATTGTGAAGATACAAATGATTTGGAAGAAAATACATTCAACTTATTAGAAGAACATTTAAAAGATAAACTAAAAGAGTTTAAACAGCTTTCCTGCAATGAGATTTGCATTCCACCAGAAGAGGAGGAAAAGCTTTTTAACACTATTCTAGATAGAGTGAAAAAAGTTATTATTGAGAGTACCAACAAGATTACTTGCAAATGTTCGCGAAAATATGAATCTACACAAGGAAGCTGGAATCGGGCGCATGGCTTACTGCAAGAATATTTAAAAATTAAAATAAAACGGGTTCAGTGTTCTTGTGTTCTAGCAGAAGATAACAATGACACCATTTTACCCGACGTTCTAGATAAAGTTTTTAATTTAATTGAATATGATTTCAAACGATTACAAGATATTTGTAAATGTAAGAAGTTTGCAGAAAAAAATATAAACGAAATTCCTGAAAATAACATCTGCCTATTCACTGGAAATATATGTGATCGTTCTCAGAAACCGCTAAACAACGTTATTATAGTAGAAAAAAACACATCGCGAACACCCGAGACGACAGCTAGTGACCCCACTACATTTTTATACAAGAATGATACAAATGTAATAGACAACGTAAAATATGAGAGTAAAGTAAAATCTCCGTATCTTTGTAACTACTACGAAAAAATAATAAACCGAAAAACACCACCGTGTGAGAAAATAAGAAATAAAAATAATAGATTGCCATCCATTAGCAATGCACCTGATTGTGCATGTCATTACTTTGAATGTTCTACTGACGGTTTACATAATAAAAATAATATAAAAACGGTTTATAAAAGACCCCACAAAGAAGTTATAACAAACATTTGCGAAAATAAGATACAACATTTCCAGTCCATTATTAAAAAAAACGTCCCTGATGTCAGTAAAAACAATGTTGTCAGTAACACTGATGATTGTCATGATATCCTAATACATGATGCACATGTCAATACGTCTCGTAATTCTTTATCAAAGAGAACTCAATCTGCGCATAAACCTTACACTGTCGATTGCACTTGTAACACTGTTTTGGCTCCATGCTTTTGCTCTAAATCTAAACTACAAGAAAAACGCGAGAATTTAGACTCTATTGCAGAAAAGTATGTGGATGATGAAACTAGCTATAAAGAACAGTATAACTATATAATTAACAGTTCTCCATCTAAAGAGGAAGCGACTACGGTGCAGCCCGATGATATAAATACAGTCTCGATATCTACGTTATCAGGAGACATGTACTTACATAAAATATTAAAAAATAAAATATTGCCAAATACTTTAAAGGCTTGCAAAAAAGAAAAAAACAACTTTGAAACAATACCAGGCCCATTTATCAGGGACTCGAAAGAGAATTATGACGCCGCCCATAGGATAACAAGTGCGCTTGAAGATAATGCCAGTGTAGGGACTGATAATTCAGTGCCTCTCGATTGTTGTGGATATTTGTCACTAGCACACAGTGATTATAACAATCGGTGTGACGTTTCAGAAAATTGTTGTAACATTATTGATGGAGAGAAAAAAGTTTCAAAAGAAAGTCGTGGTACAGAACTAGAAAAAAATTGTGATTGTGACATGGTGCCACTTTGTCATGTTAAAATGTTGGTAGAAAATATTGAGAGGAAATTAGTATCTGCGAAATGCACGTGTGATTCCATGGTACCTCAAGTGTGTCCAGTTCATTCTTCTAAAGCCTAGGTTTATGTAAAATTATGTTATTTTATTTATTTATATTTCATATTCGTTTTTGAGCCTACCAATTTACTTTTTGACTGATTACGATCGGAGCTTATGAGCTATGATTGAATAAAAGTATATCGCTTTCTAATTGTGAATATTTTATTAAGGTATGTAACGTAATGCGGGGTCACATTAAGGTCTTTGTCCACCTGTACTTCTGGTCAGGTCTCTCGGTTTTTTTTTGCTGTAACATTTTCCTAGATTTGCATTAAAACAACATTATACAAACTTAAACTTTTACTCGTATCAGTAAATTCAAAATCAGCTACTTAAGATTTTGTAGTAATGTTGACAAGCAAAGATAAGTTAGGTATCATAAATCTTACTAGGTATCTCATTGTGCATACAATTGCATGTGACTCTGTGAGGCTTAGTTTGTATATTATTCCAAGAAGTTAAAACTTCTTCGATCATTTGTCTATAAATAGTTTATTAATCAATGAACTATTTTATTCGTAGGTAAGCAATCTAGAAGAAAATTATGAGAATATGATATTGTGATATAAACTGCATTTATTGTGTGTTGTCGTAGAGTAATATGAAATGAAACCATAAGCAAAGCAAATGTGAACATGTCCAATCACGATCAAAAAGTATAGTAAGCCTATGATAAACAAGCAAATTTGGAATGAGTATTTTTATTTTTGGTTGTGCAATTATTGATTTTGTGAATTTTACAATTTATTTGAAAATACATTAACTATTATAGTTTACATACGTATCTAAGGTTTCTTTTTTGATTCATGATGGTTTTTAGTAATTAACTATCACATTAGCGCAAATTTTACATAAAGCCTATGAGCGTATATTGTTTACCGTCTTGTAGGGTTGTTTATTGGTAAAATGCATTTTTTATTTATATTTGTTTAGTTGTTTAGTAGGAATGTGTCCCGATCGGAGCCGCAGCAAGGTCCGATTTGGATTCGCGATTTATCGAACCAAGGGGGGTAATGTTGTCTTTATTATTATACCAGTTACTTTTGTTCAGCGATCTCTCATAAAAGTAAAGTTCACAGCCCATCTTTCTTTACATTTTCCATTTTTGAGATAAAGTCGATGTGGAAGAGAAAAAGTAATCATTATTTATTATAGGAAAAAATTATATATTAAATATGTTTTTTATGACATTTTATTAAATTTCAAATTCATAATGACACATCCGTTTCATAAATTTCATGCAGTAAGTACCTACATTAGTTTTTTGTATTTAATAACGCATTAAATGAATAATGTAGCACCGTACATAATATATATGCTGTATATAGGTAACACCAAATAAACAAATAATATATTATGAAATAGGTTAATCGACAAAGAATAGAAAAGGCGATTTATATTAATTGTATTATACAAATAAGTAAAACGTTCTAGTTCTGGTATTTAGATAAGCATTGCATACATAAACACATGTGCCTAAAGTATATATAAATAAGATCTATTTAGTAAAATTAAGGTTTGCTTATCTTAATAATGATAAATTGATAACAAATAGATTAGGTATTTCAACTTATATTAAAAAGATTAATCATTGCGGAATTACTACTTCAGTGATAGTGCCAGAGGTTCGCTGTTCTACAGTATGGTGAGAAGTTATCACCTGGGGTGTTTGTAGCGAATAATATGTGTATATTTCAATTGTTTTAAAAATATTTAACAATGGAGAACGATGCGAAGCAAGGGACCGGTTTCGCGAGTGTTCAGGGGAAAAGTGCTAAGAAAAGTCATAAGCCGAACTTTATTTCGAGGTGGTTTTTCTGTTGGATGTGCCCTGTGTTCATAGCTGGCAACAGGAGGGATGTCGAAGAAGATGATCTCATTGTGCCGAGCAAAAAGTTCAATTCGGATAGACTTGGAGACTATTTAGAAAAGTAAGTGTTTCCGTTGGTAATACGTTTTTAGTATGTTATGATTTCAATTTGTGTTATAATCTTATACCAATTTTAGTTTAGATAGCACTGCCCTACAGCTACTGCTGCAAAGACAAATAACTTCAAATCTATATAAATAAAAATGAATTGTTGTTCGTTAGTCTGATTAAAACTCGAGAACGGCTGAACGGATTTATCTTATCATAGTCTTGAAATGTTCGTGGAGGTCTAGGGAAGGTTTAAAAGGCGATAAAAATCGAATAATTTCCAAAAAAAAAAATGCATAAAAACCTGTGATAAGCCGGGTCGAGCCACTAGTTTAGAATAGAATAGAAAAAAGTTTTTTTTGTGTATCAAACAGTTACAATATTACGTTTATAGTCAACATACAAAATAAAACTAACTTAACCTAGTTTGAACTCAGCTGAAAGCTGCACCTATAGGTACAACATAGAATTTTAGTGACGTGATTTTCAGTGGTAGAAAAAACTACACAAACTTTACGATAGTCATAATAACGCATCTGACACGAAAAACTGTACAACTATCAACACTAAGGGCCCCCGTTCCCGTTCCCCATACGATCTCCAAGTAAAGCTTTAAGTAGCTGACACGTGGAGCTATTTTACTCAGATACATAATAATCATTATCATCTGCCAAATAATAAGCATACAGTTTCTGGATGCACTATAATGTCAAATGTAGTATACGTCAGATTTGATAATTCTTTAACGGATGCAATTATGCTGTCTCGCTGAGATTATTTTAGTATGGGCAAGTAAGCTCTATGTTTTTACCTAGGACGTTACATGGAGATGGTGAACGAGACCCTTAATGTTGTGGAAAACGGGTCTTAGTGTCATTCAATGCCTCTTAAATAAATTATTATTAAATTTACTTGAGTCTTGGAGCAATAATTTTGAAACACAGGCTATATGAAATACCAATCAGACTTTACATTTAAAATTTCTGGTCTATACGTATATATATATATATATATATATGTATGTGTTTCTGTAATTTTGTAGTGAATCAATATATCTAAGGATGTCTTTTCGAGTACCCACCTCAAATAATGTTATATTTTGAGGAGACAAATGTTATTGAAGCACTTGTCAGTGATGTTCCTTGGTAGAGATTTTCCACTTCGACTATTATTGATATCGTTTTATTTACCTTCCTGTAGAAATCTGATATAAATTATTGGGAACGTACTAATTATGAGTCTAAAACATTAAAAGGCTTAAATTATCTAAAAGCCAAGAAGGTACCTAATCCTATAATTCACAGTGTAAATTGTTATTATGGTATCTTTTACCAGTGATTGCTATCATTATTATAAGTAATTACCCAATTATTTTTCCAGCTTATACAATTTTAACCTGGATGTAATATTTATTTAATTATTATTGTGCTATGTTTTTCAGTACGATATAGGTAGGTACGTTTGCTTTGTTTTGTCTGTTTCCAGAAATACAGGAACTTTTATTAGAATCTGTTATAACTGTTATTAGCAATAGGTAAGAGGTACATGTTTCCACGGCTTGTACTCATAATTATATACAATAGCCTTTTCTTATTACAGGACATTTTCCTATTCTGATCTTTTAATTATAAGTATTAAGCAAGAGCGCCATCGTTTCCATTGAATCTGAATTGCAATTTCAGCTATGGAAGTAGAATAGTCCTTGGATTTTCTACGAGATGTCGTTACTCGAGGCTTCACTCAATAATACAAAGTGCAGAAAAAAATCGACCTATCACGTAATGACGCGTTGGTATAATTAGTAGCGCGTCGGAGCGCTATCCTGGAGTTGCAGGTTCGAATCCTGTGCGCGAAGGTTACGGATGTATCTTTTTCTGCATACAATTTAAAAACATTTAGTATGTTCAAATCACAAAACAATGAATAAATTAATATTAGTATATTAATATAATTTTAGTTTATAGTGTTTTTCATAAAATTATTTTAATTTTTTTAGGCTTTTGACAACAGATAGCTATTTTCACAATACATCTAATACAAGTGAATACACTAATCATATTCTTAATGTTGATAGTTCCTTCCTTTTCAGCTAATCATACCTATCCCAAACAAAAATAATGTAGGTAATAGCTTCTTTGAATAGACTTAAACGATTTTGCAATCTCAGGTATTGGTTCGATGAATTAGAACGTGCGGCGATAGAAAACAGAGATCCGAAGCTGTGGAAAGCGATGAGCAGAGCTTACTGGCTGATGTTCATGCCTGGCTCTATCTACATCATTATTGTATCTGCTCTCAGGTAACTTCAATTAGCAATGAATACTCTATCATAAATTTCAACCTTTAAAAACTATAACTAAAATTTTTTTTAAAATTTTTATACACCGTTGTGGTTTATATTACAGTACAATCAAAATAAAACAGAAAAAAAATCGGTAAAAGATAGTGTACATTTTTCAAATATGTGAATTATCTACTTACCTTAATAAACATTTGTTATCAATATGATTCAATTTTGTCCTTTGTACATACTTATAGACGATATTAAATTGAAATGTAATGTATCAAAGGTTACAAATGGGACTTGTAAGATTCAATGGAGGCGTCACTCCGAGTATTAGACGACAACTTTGAATTTATGATCTGTTTTAGTCATATATGATATCAGTAAAATGTATGACGTTTCAGAGTATATCAACCTACACTGTTTGCGTCATTGCTTTCGTTCTGGGAACCCGACTCGACGATGCCTCGCGAGGAAGCGGCGTACTACGCTCTTGGCATGCTTGGACTGAACTTCATTGTGCTGATGTCACAGCACCATGGAAATCTTTTTATTCAAAGCTTTTCAACGAAAGTCAAAGTTGCCACGACATCCTTGCTGTACAGAAAGGTATGCATTCATTTCAATTGACCCGCTACGCTTCAAAAGGGTGCAGATGTTTTTGAGTTCTGCGTGACCCGCGTGCTTCTCTTTTCACAAAATTATTTTTATTTTGACGTTTAGTCAAAATAAAAATAATTTTGTGGTAAGGTTGTTGAATAATTACTAAGAATTAAAAAAAAATACAACTTTAAACTTCTTTTTATGGAATGAATGCCATATCTTTTATACATAGATAGCCATTGCAATTGGCTTTATAGGCAGCTCTTATGGGCTACTTAATAAATAATAAATAAATAATAAATATTTCCAGACAACTCACACAACAATATCTAGCCCCGTGGTAAGCTCTAAGCTTGTGTTATGGGTACTAGATATCTGATATACATAATATAATAGTCATACATATATAGATATTTTTTATTATACATATTAAACACCCAGACCAAGGAGATCGTGCCCGCAGAACATACAAACACTTTCACCCTCGGCGGGAATCGAACCCGCTACCTCTTGCGCCGCAAGCGGACCCGCGCCCACCGCGCCACTGAAGCAGTCATAGGCTGTGAAGTACGAGTTCTTCTCGTATGGAGAGGGTATTCATGTTTACTGATAACCATTTAAATTGCTGATAATATATATATTTTTATATCAACCGTTGAAATAGGAACCCGTTAAAATCTTATGTATTTCCTTGATTTACTTTTTTTATCTATTATTATCATAATTGCCTGACGTTTAAGTCTTTTTAATCGATGAAACAGTTCTCTGTCTGTTAGTTCAATTATATTTCAGGAAGCAATTTAATAGGCACCTTTGCCATTTTATATTTCAAACATAAAGTGGATTCGTAGAATTTACATGATAATGTTATTGTAAAAAACACATCATGATTTCATCGTTCAGATAATTAAATATAATGAGTGATATTTACATAAACATAGGAAAGGATCAGAATAAGTGGGATTATAAGCATTGGTCAACGGGACAAAAAAATACAGATAACAATATTGAATAAAAATAAGACAACATTTGTGAATAATATACAATTTAAAAAGTGAACATAGAATAATGAAAATAATAATTCGTTTGAGAATTTATTAATGTTGGTGCTGCATTCAAATAGTTTCGTATGTTCCGACCTACTCGTAACATTGGTACCCAATACCTAACACACCTATCTTCAATAATTGTATTTGTTTAAGCTTCTCCGAATGAGTCAAGTGGCTATTGGAGACGTGTCTGGTGGCAAGCTGGTGAACCTGATGTCCAACGACGTCGCTCGCTTCGATTACTCATTTATGTTTCTCCATTATCTCTGGATAGTGCCGATACAACTGTGCGTGGTGCTGTACTTCTTATACGACTTTGCTGGATATCCACCATTTATTGGACTCTTCGGTGTGGTTATCCTAATGTTCCCCTTACAAGGTATTAAGAAATAATTATATATGAACAAAGAAGAACAAAAAACAGGGCATGTTCTTATCATTCAAATTTTGCAGGTGCTTTAACTAAGCTCACTTCTGTTATCAGAAGAATCACGGCGAAAAGAACTGACAAAAGAATTAAACTGATGAGTGAAATTATTAACGGTATTCAGGTGAGTTTTTCCTTTATTTCATTTATGCGTTATATATCTGTCATATAAAAAATAACAAATAATAAAAAACAACTGTCTCCTGTTAAGTTGATAGTTTGCAACTGTGAATTACTCCATAGGGTACGACAAAATATGTTATGTTATAAAAGCGGTCTCAACCAAGCAATGGTTGTTAGTAGATTCTTAATAGATTTACGAGTAGATAGTTCTTAATAGATTTAACAGTTTGTGTTTCCTTGAGCTTATGTTTTGTAATTGTTTTATTCCAGGTTATCAAAATGTACGCTTGGGAGAAGCCATTTCAGACAGTCGTGAAAGCGTCAAGGGCCCACGAAATTATATCTTTGAGGAACGCTCTTTATGTCCGATCTTCATTCATGGGATTCATGTTGTTTATTGATAGGAGCATCATTTTCCTTACTTGCTTAGTTTTAATTCTAACCGGAACTATGATTTCAGCTGGATTGGTAAGTTAGTCAAAAGGAACTGATCCATATGCTCGCAGTATAATATAAATGTCTATCTAATATTATTATTTTTTTCAGATCTATCCTATTCAGCAATACTTTTCAGTTGTTCAGATGAACTTGACATTGATCATTCCCTTCGCTATCGCAAATTTGTCTGAAATGTTTATATCATTGGAACGTGTTCAGAGCTTTTTGGAAATGGGTGAGTAAACTAAAATAAATATTTTTCTTTCTTCTTCTTTCTTTAAACATTACTACATGAAATATATTTTATTTCACTCGCATAGCGCGCCTGCGTTCAGTTAGCACAGGACTATTAAGTGGCGGGAATAAGAGGAAGTACCCGAGCAGTGGGCGAAGTCAGGCTGCTGCAATGTTTCGTGTCATTTTTATTTAATTATAGAACAAATTATTCTGCCTACTATAATAATTACCGAAGCATATTAAAATAAATCATATATAAATAAATATTGCTGGACAATCCACACAATTCAGTCCCGTGGTATCTCTAGGCTTTATGTTACGATAAAGAAAACAATATAAAAGTTAAGAAAAACATGGAACATATCAGTTATAAAATCGATTCCTACTACTTGCATCATAGTAAATTTTATCAAATTTGCCATGTAATACTAATATGGTTTTATTTAGTATATAAAAAATAGTACCTAGTATAGTATCTTAAGTTTAAATAAAAAAAAATTACATTGACTCCCAGACGAACGCGGAGATTTGGCTTTGAACTCCTCATCCCCATCAAGTCCTACAACATTTAGCTCAAAGAATGGAGACTCCTTCCGCAGCAACTCAGTCATTGTACCTAAGAAATTCTCTCAGAAGACGGATTCGCCAGGAGTTGGAGCTGGTAAGCTATCAATTACATTTAACTTAATAAATTAAATTGAATTGGAACGTTTATTATTAACATTATTTCATCGTTGAGATAATTAATTTTATTTAAAATAAAATAAAGGACCATGCATAAACAAGTTTTATCTAATGAAAGTCAATTTACGTATCAGTTGCTACGCTCTTGGAATGCTTATCAATTCCATTTTTTTTCTCTCATACACATAACTGCATATTTATTTTGATTAGATCTTGTTAGTCGTCGTGCATCAGTGGATAAGGAATATCCTATTGTTTTGTCGAAAATCAGTGCTTCGTGGACTGGCTCGAAGGACCAATCTAACCTCACTATCAACAATTTGTCTATGCGCTTGCGAAAAGGAAAACTCTGCGCTGTGATTGGTCCTGTTGGTTCTGGAAAGGTAAGATATCTATTAGTATTGTATTGCTATAATAAAGGTTTTAAAAAGTGTTCTATAATAGCGTAGGTAAATGATACCCATTCAATCATTCGTAAATCATCTAAAATATACGTACAATCAATTGCACAGATATCTCTTCTATTCACAGATTATAATAAAAAAATTATAGAACATTTAAATTTGCGTATAGGGGATATTATGCAAAACTTCGCAGATTGCAACACACACAGACATCTTCTGTTTTGGGGTATATGACATTTATCTCGTAACCACATGTTCTTGTCATTATTCTTCACGCTTTCAAGAAAACTTAATAAAACTGCTTACCTAAAACCAAAAAGAGTTTTATTAACACTACTGATACCTTTATTTTACAAAATGGTTGCTCACATTTTTTATTGGTTTGATTGCAGTCGTCTCTTCTACAAGTGATTTTAAGAGAGCTACCGACAATAACTGGGAGCTTGCAAACCACTGGGAAGATCTCATATGCCTGCCAAGAGTCCTGGCTGTTCCCTGCCACAGTTAGGGATAACATACTTTTTGGGCTACCTTATGATTCAAAGAAATACCTTGAGGTAAGTAGCGATTTGTTGTAATGTTTTAAATAAAACGGTATTGCTGGAAAACTAGAAAACACCATCGAGCATGCACTATGAGTGTAAGTCACGTGATAGTTGACTAATAAACTGCATACACATTTATATTGTAAATACATGCAAAAAATTTAAGACAGAAAGTCTTTGATTTTTAAATAAATATGTTTTTTTTGGATTTTGTAGTTGAAGAAGTACATAATTTAATTTAGACTAAATGTTTTGTATGCTGATAGTGGATTGACACGTGAAACAAAATATTATCCAACATAATTTAGCTAACCCTTATCGTTTATGTACATTCGAAACGTTAAATAGAGTTCCTTAATGTAGGTGTGCAGAGTTTGCTGCTTGTTGCCGGATTTCAAACAGTTTCCATATGGAGACCAGTCTCTTGTGGGAGAGCGAGGTGTTTCTCTCTCAGGAGGACAGAAGTCAAGGATCAACCTAGCCAGAGCCGTTTACCGTGAGGTAATAATCACTTTTCAACACCTGACACAAAATTTCGTCATGTTCTTATCAAAACTGTCTTGTTAATTAATGATAAACAAATTATCTAACCGGATATCCGTGAGATATAATGTTAAAACCAAAGACTATAAGGTAGAATTGAACTTTAATTTATAATACACGATATTATTAAGTGCTTAAGGTTAAAATTCAGTGTTTAGCATGATTAATGACTTTAGAGATTTTTTATATGTGCTTTCTCAACAAATTTCTAAAACTCAGCATTCGTGTCTATATTAAATACTAATTTAGCTATGTTTAACAGTAAAGTTTAAAGTACATATTTACTAGTAATCCAGTAAGAATTTGTTTCATTATTTTAATACTAGTCAACCCATATCCCATTGTCAGATATGATCTATTTAAAGTATTTTTTACAGATAGACAAAATTAGAAAATAAAAAAAAAACGACCGTTACAGAAGTATTTTTGTTAACAGGCAGACATCTACTTGCTAGACGACCCGTTATCAGCTGTGGATGCAAACGTCGGTAGGATGCTGTTTGAAAACTGCATACAGGGTTACCTTCGTGGACGCACCTGCATATTGGTCACTCATCAGATACACTTCCTGAAAACTGCAGATCTGATTGTTGTTCTAAATGAGGTTAGTTTTAATTTAGAGCAATTCTTTTTATAAATATCTTCAACGATTGCGATGTGAGATTGTCCTATATATTTGTACGACTCAGGTCACTAATATCTCGTATCTTGTCTCCATATCGAACTTTATTTATAAATTACTAGCTGGCCCATTCTGGCTTGGATGCAAAAACCTTCCTCTTGAATTGCTCTACCTATTCCAGAAAACCGCATAAGTATCCCATTTTGAGTCCCGTACGTAAGATAAATAAAATAAGATAAATATTCCTTATTGCACACATAATTTAAAAAAAAGCAATACATAAGCACTTAAGACTCTGTGACAAATGGCGGTCTTATCATTAAAGATGATGTCTACCAGACAACCTTGAATGAATAGGATTATTGGGACAAACAAGGGGACCTGTGTGTAAGATACAGACATGAAGACAGACAGAAGCGGATTTTAATTTATAATATGAATAGATTTATTTTAAGATAATACAATTAGTGTCAATTGTACATAACTACCAGAATAATTTTGCATTTTTTTTATTCGATATTATTCAACTGATCACATGACCTGGTAATGATTCCCTTTCTCTAAAATTTGCAGGGCTCAATAGAAAGCATGGGTGCCTACGAAGAACTTATAAAAGCAGGCAAGGAATACTCTCTCCTTTTGCAACGCCAAGAAAGCAAGAACGAAAATGAAACTGCGGTAAGTACTAGTAACTATAATTTATGGTAATGCCAAACATAAAATGATAAAAAACTTATGTGAGTTTCCGGTATTTTTATTTTAGAAACGGCCATCACTGAATCGTGAGATATCAAGAGTCTCGAACAAGGGCGAGGATGAAGAAGATTTGCAGAAGAAACAGATGCTGGAAGCCGAAGAGAGAGCTAAGGGCACCTTAAAGTTTGCGATCATTATGGAGTACTTGAAGTCTGTCAAATCGTGGTTCAGTGTATGTTTGGCTGTCTTCGCGATTGCTATCGCGCAGGCCGCGGCTACCACTGCTGATTACTGGCTCAGTTTCTGGTACGAAAACTCATACTAGGGTAGATGCCTAAAAATAATAACTAGTCCTCCATATAGATTACCAAAAAAAACTGTACCCATTTTTTTATTTTTTTTGCAAACGACGAAACAGTGCATTGAAGTTTCGCGTGACGTATTGCTTTCGAGCAAAATGCTCTAAATGTATACTGGACTTTGATGCTCAGCTATATGCAGATAATTTTACTATTAAATTATCACTTTTTTATTCAACTCATAAAGCAAAAAATAGGTCCAGTATGTTTGGACACGCTAACAGACGGACTAAACAGAATATGTTGTCATCATGCCCTTTTCTTGCCCTTTTTCTTCCATTTTCTTCTATCAGCCGTCATCTCAAAAGACACTCCTTTCTTACGCTTGTCATTCTTGACATATTCTTTTAAGTTTTATACTGTCCATCCATATTGGTAGAAACTTATAACATACCTACTGTAAACAATACGAAAAACTGTTTAGTCACTAATAGATAGAGGTTATTATTTTTTCTTTATTATTGCCTCCATTAACAGCACGTTTAGGTTCACTGCTCGACACAGTTCTGGACAACATGAAGCCAATTAGCGATATTGGTTTTATGTATTATCTTACAATCGCAATTCTAAACAATAGGTTATAAAATATAATTATTTTTAGTGAAATGTCATATTTTCGTGGCAAGAGCTATTATTATCTAACTTAATAACTGAAATAGGATCTTTAATAGCAGGACGCGTCTTATAATTTTTTATTTAAAGAAATGAAAATAATCTTTTAATCAGGTCCAAAGAATAGACATTATTTTCTTCAGTTATTTTGAAAAACTTTCAGTTTGGCCGATTCTCTGTGGCAGAATATTGATTTAGCTTCGGTTATGTTGCAGCTTAATTTAAATTTTCTGTGTTTCAGGACAAATAATATTGCTGAATACGAATTAAATTTACCTGATGGAGAAATATTAGGTAACTTTTATTTTTTTACATTATAGTTATTTTGACCAACTACTAATTTATTCAAAAAATTAATGTTTCTGAGGCAACACAAACTCTGTAAGTATATTTTCCAAAGGTAGAATATATTTTTGTTTATATTCCTAAAGAAAAGTATTGTTCAAGGTACAGAGACAAAAGATCTAGACGACTTAAGTCAGATCAAAAGAGCAATTACCTAAAGGATTGTCTCTCGACTGTAGATCCGGTCCCTCTGTGCTTAACCAAGATCATTGGAGAAGCTTCTCAATTCGTCTCGTATTTTTGTGTACAGTATATCTGTTAATTTACAATTTTTTTCCGTATTTCGATTTTTGTTAACACTGTTTATTTGAATGCCGTTGCTTTTGACAGTCATGTAGTTATATAGTTAACTTCAATGATCAGTACTTGGAACACTTAAAACTTTTACTTTTAAGTGTTCCAAGTACTGATCATTGAAGTTTTGTTCAAATTTTCTTGTTTGCTTCGTTAGTTATTAAAATGCATGACGCACTATTAATTATATAATTTACTCAATATAAGTAAAGAGTAGTAGTTAAAATAAGTCTTGAACGGATGTGAAACGTGGCGATTTACTATTAGGTTTATGAATAGGCTCAGAATCGCTTAGCGAAGTATGGAAAGGGCTACGCTTGCGATTTTTTCAACGAGATTGAATTTGGAATTAGGAGATACATTGGAGAACGCTTGTTACCGACATAGCCAATCGGTTCGTTAAAGCGGCAATGGGAAGGCACATCATAGCGCGTAGAACATATTGCCGTTCCAGTCGATGTTTTCGAATGGAGACTAACAAACGAGAACACATAATTATATAACTTCTTTAAATGCTACAGCGCTTTAAATTTAATTCCTATTTTCGCAGGCATGTAGTCTTTGACTCATTAAAATAAACTTAGGTTGATATGTCTACCGCGTAAATCAAATTATTAAAAAAATACATCCAAATATTATTTTACAGATACTGAGATGGATACCTTGATAGGCCCGCTTACCACTGCACAGTACCTGATAGTATACGGCTGTGTCATTCTCGGGATCATCATATTTGTGCACGTTCGGATCTTCTCCTTCGTGAACATGGCTATGCGCGCCTCGGCAAACCTGCACGACAACATATATGGAAAACTTATAATAGCTGTAATGCGATTTTTTGATACAAATTCCTCAGGTGAGTAATTCTACTCATTATTGGTGACTCATAGATTGTAATCATAAAGCTAAAATTAATGCAAATTTAGAACTAGCAACTTCAATTTTAGTTGGTAATTTTAGGAAGTTGCATCAGAATTGTGATCAAATTACCGACTAAAGCTATTGTAGCTCTAATGTCATTTAAGCCATATGACGTCATTTTAAATAGCTTTAGACAAACTCAGAATTGCTACCATTATCTCGCTAACCTAGTTTATCAGTCTAATTTGGTATATTATCGAGCGCATATAAGCGTGTTATATAGGTAATGTTGATATTTATTCGATAATTTGTACGGGGCTCAATTTATAAATGTTTGATCTATATCTGTTAACCTTATCTTATATGATACTTAGTACCGACGGCGGAACTTATCTGTATGATATTCATATTGACAGATGTAGCTATGATATGTGTGGTGTGTGTGAGTGTAACTGTCGTTCGGTGGAAAAATCGGCCTTCAACCGCCAGTCGCCTGGTTGAAGGCCGATTATCCCTAGTTATGACATTTTACACTTAAATAAAATATATACTGACGACTTTATTGGCTTGTTTAATGTAGTTCTGCCGTAGAGGTTTTCACTGTGGGCCAATGCCATGGTAGATTTATAGTTAATTCACTTGAAAACGGCATTCCATATTATATATTATTTGAATTTAGTTTGTATTAGTAAAATGTACTTTACTGGTTTAAATAAACACATAAATATTCGTTGCCGTAGTTTATATTGAAATTTTCAGCCTAAAACCTTAACACATTAAAAATACAAACAATAAGCGCCATAAATAAATTCACACTTTGTGACAATAATGAAAAAAAAAATGTTTAAAAATGGCTATTTTTAACACTCGACGCTGTCTGTGTGTGTTTAACGTGTGTATAGGTCTGTCCATCTGTCTGTGGCATCGATGCTCCCAAACTGATCATAAGGGCCATAACTTATACTTTTTTAAAAAGTTTATGGTAAAAGTTTCAAGTTTTATGGAAATTGGTTTAGTCATATGAAAGATGGGAGCAAACTATTTCGACAAAATGCTGCGTTGGAGTTCTTAAATATTATTAAATATATTTATTTATAATATAACCTTGTTTCAGGTCGGGTTCTAAACAGATTCTCCAAGGACATGGGATCGATAGACGAGTTCCTTCCGAGAAATACTCTTGAAACCACGCAGATGTGGTTCGCTTTGATCAGTATTCTAGTGTTAAACGCCCTGGCGCTCCCGTGGACTTTGATTCCCACTTTAGTGCTCATGGTTGTCTTCGTGTTCATGCTCAAGTTGTACTTGAACGCGTCCCAAGCGGTTAAACGGTTGGAAGGAACAAGTACGTTTTGATTTACTTTTTCTGGGGATTAATCAATGATTACTTATCTCAAACCTATTAGCAAGTTAAAGAAAAAATAATGTATAATTACCTGACTACCAGTGTTATAGTTATAAATTTTTTTACAAACAACTATATTTATATTTACCTAAGATATAATAAATCAGTGTATCTATACTAATAATATTATAAAGCTGAAGAGTTTGTTTGTTTGTTTGTTTGAACGCGCTAATCTCCGAAACTACTGGTTCGAATTGAATAATTATTTTTGTGTTGGATAGTCCAGTTATCGAGGAAGGCTATAGGCTATATAACATCACGCTACGACCAATAGGAGCAAAGATATAGTGATAAATGTGTAAAAAACGGGAGAAATTGTTCATCTTTGAAGCCTTCCGTTGCGTGCGCCGTGAAAACGGTTCAAGATACACAAAAAATATGTATTAAATAATAATAGCTCTTTTAATGATCTAAAAACAGTCCGCGATAGTATATGTCTATCTTTTAAGATTAACTCACAAAAACCGTTTTTATGGTACCTACCTAATTTGGTCGAAATAATTTGTTTAAGTTGTATCAACATAATAATATTAATCTTTATTCAAATAAATATGTTGTTGGTTAAGAGTACTTCATCCATTATAACGCGGGTAGCACCGCAGGGCACAGCTAGTTTTTTATAAAAATAATACCTATAATCAGAATGTAATAGTATCTAGTATATCAGATGTCTAGTTTGTAGTAGTAATGCGTGTCCCTGGTACTGTGTGGATGATGATAAAAAATTTTTTTCAGCAAAAAGCCCCGTATTTGGTATGCTCAATTCGACCATGTCGGGACTCTCTACAATCAGATGTTGCAACTCCCAAGACAGGCTGCTGACAAACTTTGATAATGCGCAGGTAATTAAATGTTCTAGAAATGAGAAGCCTTTTTTTACTATTTAGTGTGCTTACTTTTGACTACAGTCTAGCCAGAAGGCAAAGACGAGGTCAATGATGGAACAAATTTGCCCAGAAAAAGCCTATTCACATACGGGTCTTAAAAGTTGTCGGGTTTAATGTATCCAACAACAGACAACTTTAAAATCACAACATGAATAAATAAACTTTGTTTTGTATCATAAATATTAAAAACTACTTACATTTTGCTTTAAAATGATTAAAAAACATAACAACCTTAAATATTAACGTCCCTTAAGAATTTTCAAGATTAACATTTTATTTATGAATAGAAAGCTCCTGCTAATGCCATGTTTTCAAGCATATAATTCTGCTCCGTTTTCAGAACCTGCATACCAGTGCATTCTACACATTTTTTGGAGGGACGAATTCTTTCGCGATGTATTTGGATATGATATGTCTGATCTACCTCGCAATCATCTTGGCTCTTTTCATAATAGTCGATTTTAGTAAGTTTTTTACAACAATCGTCAATTTTAATGGTATTTAATAAGTGATAAACCTCACTTTTTAGGTAAAACTATATTATGTAATCTGAGGTAAAACTAATTAAATTATGTTATGAAGAAAATAGACCTCAGAAGACGTATGTATCTGTAACCTCCTGCGTGCGATGTTTACGGGTGCTTCTTTATCAAAAAAATTTTAATCATAAATACATTGTAATTTTGTCATATAAAAATCCGTAAAACAGGTTTTAATGTAATTTAAAAAGATTAATCGTTAAAAATAAACAAACATTATTTGTTCAAGAGTTCAATAATTATCTTATCGTTTTGTTAGGGTGTTTTTTACTCGTGCACCTATTAAACAGCATTTACTGTCGGTATAAAGTTTTACTATTATTTTAAAACTGAGAAGTTATGGTTTCTTTGGCTTAATGCAATCTTATGATGTCGTGGAATAAGTCTTCCTTTAAAAACCACATTTTTTTTGTTTTTTTTTTTATGTTTTACTTTTTTTATAGAAGAAGAAATATTATCATAAAATTCGATGTTTATGAGAATATTTTCCTACGCTTACGATTTTCCTCAATTAACTTAACAAATAACTCTAAAGTAAGTACATACCAACTAAATCTGTTAGACCGCCATTTTAACAAAACGTGATTTTGCCGGTTTGGTGAGTTTTGAAACGCATTACCATCGACAGAGTAAAATGCTTACAAACAATAAATATAAGGATTATCCTTATATTTTATATTTGACGTTTTTTCAAAAAGGTGGATACCAACTAGGCTGTGCCCAAAACGTTGGTACCCCTGTTAACGGTAATATTGTGTACAGGTTCAGTGATCCCAGTGGGAAGTGTGGGCATGGCCGTGAGCCAGTCGATGGTGCTGACGATGATGCTCCAGATGGCGGCGCGGTTCACGTCCGATTTCCTCGGGCAGATGACGGCGGTGGAGCGAGTGCTGGAGTACACGCATCTGCCCACGGAGGAGAACGTGGATTATGGACGTAAGGGTTACATTGTTATGTTTACTAGATACCCGAATTCCGCAAATTACACTACTAATATTATAAACGCGAAAGTTTGTGGGGATGTAAGTAAGTGTGTGTGTTTGTCGCTCTTTCACGCAAAAACTACGGGTTGGATTTTGATGAAACTTCACAATAATATAGCTTATATATCAAAATAACTACTTTTTAAAGCGGGAAAATACCAGTTTTCGCGAGAAAATTTATTTATTACGAGAAAAGCCCGACTTAAGTCCAATTTGACATGGACATAGCTGTTTCCCCAGTTTTGGACAAAAGCTACATATTAGGCGGGCAAAGCCGCGGGCAGCTTGTACCATCATAAAATCTTCCTCTTTTATTTTGTTTAAACTGAATTTTATTTTGTTGTTTAATTACTGAGGAAGAGATCTAAGCTCACCGACAATTACTGGAAATCACACTCGTCCTACAAAAACTAGGTCAGAATCGACGCAGAAATAAAAATCAGTCATTTGTTGACCTTAATAAAAGTAGCACATGGGTGCGTATGAAAGTTATAAAAGTTATGCTATGTAAACCAATTTCGATCTAACAGATCCATAATAACTAATAGATAGATTCAACAGCAAAGTTAGTGATCAAAATCAACGTTTCAAAACGTCTTCCAGTGTAACGTGCCAGATTGAACATGTTATACAAAAAATTCAAATTCAAGTGAAGTTTTTATTGGTCAAAAGAAAATGATCATTACAACACCGAGGGTCAAAAGACATGTGTTCACTTACTTATGACACGTTAAATGTAACTTTACTTCTAAAATCTACAATAGTCAGTAACTTTGGACTTATTTTACTGTATATATTATTTTGGGATCCTTTTTCATCATTTATTTTCCTGTTGACTGTACAAGTTAAGTCTCCAAGTCCAGTTTGCAATCCCGTGCCAATGTATATTGTATAAGCAGTAGGTAGAGGTATAGAAAGGTATAAAGGCGGCCGGCGATGTAACGGCGTTATTTTTTATTGCAGCCACTCAGCCGCCGAAACAATGGCCTTCGGATGGGAACATTAAATTTGAAAGCGTGTTCATGAAGTACGGGCCCGAGGACCCGCCTGTACTGCGGGACTTGAACATCACTATACGCAGTGGGTGGAAGGTAGGTGGCTTTTTAGGGTTCTGTTCTGCGGGACTTGAACATCACTATACGCAGTGGATGGAAGGTTGGTGGCTTTTTAGGGTTCTGTAACAAAATGGCAAAAAATGGGACCCTTATGATTCGTTATGTCGTCCATATGTTATGGCCACTATTTTGCGAAACTATAAAAAAATTACGTACTGTTGAAACTTGGTACGTAGATGTATTCTGTGAACTGCATTAAGATGAAATGAATGAAAATGAAATGAAATGAAAGTGTAGGCCTGTCATTTCATTAATGATGTAGTTTTTAAAATGGTCAATGGTGTATTAAAAATATTTAACTTTTTATATTAGACTAACAGAAAGTTAATAGAACTTTTAATAAAAAAAGTTATTGCATAAACGTAAATTAGTGCTGTTTAGTAACAGCTCAATAAAAGCTTTTCCGATTTTTTGGTGTTTATGTCTATAATAGTCCCAAAATAAGCATATATAGGCTTATTATGTGTTTTAGCTAATTCAGTAATATTAGAAATACGAGAACTATGGTTACCTCCTCCTATTCTTAAAAAAACATGTCAATGTTTTGCTGTTGCGTTTTTAAAATCATACTGATTATTTCATTACATACGATATACGATATGAAAGCAACTTAGCTAAAATGTCGCTGATAATAACTAAAATAGCAATTTTAAGCACTTTCTGCAATCATCATCATAATCAGCGGTAGCCACATTAACCAAGTAACACAAGCTATACTCAGCTTGTATTGGATTGCTATACCTACCAAAAATCAAAAACTAATTTTAGCTTACATACATTCATTTAATTAAAATACTCGTATTCTCTACATACATTATTACCAATACAGTTAAGAAGTTTAGTACCTAGGGCAACTAATTTTCATATTTAGGTATAAACATGTTGAGTGAGCACTTCTTCATCTTGAAGTCGAGTGAGGCAATCAACTGATTATCCGATAAGTTGAAGAGCATCATTACTTTGATAAATTTATTAAAACAACAAGTATAAGGCTTTGGTAAACATGATTATAAGATTTTCTATCTAAATTACACATAAAGACATGTTTAGACTGGTTGGGTTTGATAGGTACAGTCAGTATATTTAAAGGGCTTACCATAAATACTGTATTTTTCAATAAGGAGTTCTGTTACGCAGGGTACGAAGTATTACGGTACATTTATTATCATCGACCCAGCGCAAAGCTTAGTCTCTTAGCTAAGCAGTCGCGAGCCACTAAGTATTAGGTATATACGTGATTTCCTATATTTACTTATTTTTGCAGCATACAAGTTCTTTTTCACCAGAGTTAAGCTATGTTGTTATGGATTTGTTTGTTATCCATCCATAATGCTCATTTGTGATCAATATGATTGGTGGGTACCAAAAACATATCCATAAAACGTAGGATGAATAATAATCATCATCATCAACCTATTAACGTTCCCACTGCTGGGACACAGGGACTTCTCTCTTGACGAGAGAGATTAGGCCTTAATTCACCACGCTGGCCAAGTGCGGGTTGGTGAATGTCACATGTCCTTCAAACTCTTTTAAAAGTTCTCAGAACATGCCGGTTTCCTCACGATGTTTGCCTTCACCGTTAAAGCACGTGTTTAAAGCGCACATAAATCTCTCAAGAAGAAAAATCCAGAGGTGCGTGGCGGGGTTTGAACCCACGACCTTCGGAATGAAAGTCGAGTGTCCTCCCACTTAGCCAACACGGCTTTTTATAATTGAATAATAATGGATTAATATTAATAATAATTAACTCTGATGGAATAGCAATCTGTGTCAATTGTATTTTTGAAACTATTATGGTCATACAGACCATTTAGATTTATACGGGATATTTACTAATCATTTGTTACTTTCTTTGGTTTTTAATAAATGATTGATAGAGTTTCCCGATATTTCGGCACAGTTACTACTCTGTTCATGGTACATGAACCTGTGCCGAAATATCGGAAAACTCAATAGACAATCATACATGGTAAATAACTCGTTATAAATCTAAATAGTGTGTCAATTGCTGTACTGTTTAAGGTTTTAGGCATAATATTGATAAGGCAGATCAAAAGCTTGGATAATACACAGATTTTTTGCAGCTGAGTGTATTCTTGTTTAATTGCAGGTGGGTATCGTTGGGCGTACCGGCGCCGGCAAGTCATCTCTGATATCGGCGCTCTTCAGGCTTTACGACATCGACGGCAAGATCCTTATCGACGGGCTCGACACAAAGGGCATCGCTAAACAGGTATTGAGAAAGCCTGTATACTTTTTACCGAGTGAAATTACTTTCCGTCGGAAGTGGAATAACACAATTGTTGCGTGAAAGGCCATTTCTTTTTATATTTGAATTTTGAATAAATAATGGTAGTTATGAGTTGGTTTTTTAATTGTAGAACACCAGGAGCTGAAAATATTATAACAGTATTCAGTAAAAACTATATTAATCATATTTATCATCAACGTCGTCAACTGTTTTGGCCATAGAACACTGCTAGAAAAAATCGTTCCTCAAAAAATAAAGGAGTAAGATAACCCACAAGTTTATTTGTACGTAACGACTCGTTTATCAGAAACAGTGGATTTATCGTAATAGAGTTAGATCAATATACCCTAATTTTTGTAACATAATCCGTGTGTTGTTCGCAGGATCTACGATCAAAGATATCTATAATCCCACAAGAGCCAGTGCTATTCTCTGCCAGTCTGCGGTACAACATGGATCCCTTTGACACGTTCAGCGACGAGGAGATCTGGAAGGCTTTAGAACAGGTTCGGATTATCACCCATGCTATTATTTTAGCATATAAACCTCACGATTTAACCTCTTTTATTTTCAAGTTGTTGTATTAGAATTTGTATAAAAATACTAGAGTCGAGCCCAAACTTCGCACAGGTGCAAATATGAACATACAAACCTTATTAAATTATTAAACTCATATAAAATTTCAGCCGGCCATAGCGCTGATAACGATTTTTTTCTGGCAACCAAATCGTAATAATTATAAATAATAGACTAAATTTAGTCTATTATTTATAATTTTGCACTTTTTAAAAAGTGCACTTAAAATAAAAAAGCACAAACGAGATTATAAATTCAGATCAGATACAATAAAAATAATAAATACTTTATATTAATCCCAACTACTTGTAAAACTCAGCCAGCAAGTTCGATAAAAATAATATGTTACTGAAAATTTAGAATCTGTTGATTTTAAAGATATTATTTTAACTTTCTTTTAAGCTATTGAATGTCAGGCTTACCAAAATAAACATTTTATCATTGGTTTCCCGTACACATTATAATTTTTCAAAAGAGTATAATTTATAATGTTGCTGAAACTGTAAACGTATAAAGTTAATAACATTATACAGAAATATAACAAGTTTCAGAAGATAAAGTTCGATACAATAATATCAGTTACATTTAGTAGAAAACTTTAGTATAATTAGAACGTTGAACTCGCGCCGGTCGACGTTCACAAAATCCAATTAGAGAAACTGCTATTTAACATGTTTATTTTTACGCGAATAAACTGCGCATGGTTAAACTGACGCTCAGTTTATTAAATTTACAAAACTTCCAACCGAATTCTGCCAAAAATAGACATGGTTATATTAGACTTTTACCCGTTTTATACCTAACTTAAACATACGAGAATTCACCACTACCATTCCGAAAATTGGTGAATAGTGATGACCAATTAATTAAACAGAAGTGAACCCTATAATTAAATTAAAACCAAAGTAATTGACAAGAAGTTGATAAAACATTGATAATCGGGGTTTATATGTAATTGGGATAAAAACCCATTGTATACTAATGGGGTACCAATAAATGCATGACTTTCAGAACATGATAGGATTTAGGATAACCTGTCACGGATGAGATAAACTTTATTGATAAAAAAGTGCATAGTCTATAAAGTATCGTCCTCTGTCTGTTCACTTCGAACTTTTAAACAGCCTGCAGCAATAGATAGAGTGAATCAAACGGAAAGTTTATATGTGTAATGCAACCGTGCGAAGATGAGACGGCTATGTAAGTGGTATAATATACTAGACTATCTTTATACGCCACGGCGCGGCGTGGCCCGGGTTTTTGGATCTTCCCGAAGTGAAAAGTAGCCTATAGCCTTCCTCAATAAATAATAATGGATTATAATAATAATGTTAGCTAACACTTAAATAATTTTTCAAATGGGCCAGTAGTAACTAAGATTAATGCGTTCAAACAAAAAAAACAGTTAAACATACAAGCTCTTCAGATTCATAATATTAGTATAGATATAACTAGACTCATCACCGTCGTTTTCTTGTCGATATCCCACATGAAGTGGAGTCGGCACAACATGTGAAGTATTTATTTGTTTGTTTGTTTTAACGCTCTTATCTAAGGAACAGCTGGTCCGATTCCCAGATGTCAGATCACTGTCAGATAGCCTATTTATCGGGGACGGCTCTAGGCTATTTTACCGCGGGAAAATAAGCTGTTCCCTCGGGGAAAATCCATAAGACACGGGCAACGCCGTGGCGTGAAAAGCTAGTATTACATAAACTTATTAAAAGCCGCTTAGTAATCATTTATGTGTATGTGTATGAATTGGAGTGAAAGGGTTAATAAAAATCAATTACACCCAAGTGTAAATCCAAAAAATAACCAGTTACCAATCTTAAAAAGTATTGTTTCAAATATAAACCATATTTTATTATAATTCTAGGTTGAATTGAAAGACGCAATCACTGCTCTAGACTTCAAAGTATCGGAGGGTGGTTCGAACTTCTCGATGGGCCAGCGACAGTTGCTGTGCCTCGCGCGCGCCGTGCTGCGATCCAACAAACTGCTCATCATGGACGAGGCTACGGCTAACGTCGATCCACAGTAAGAAATAACTTATATTATTAGCCTGCGCTTGATATTACCTACTGGGAAGTACCTAGTAAATTGATATAATATGAAAAAGGTATGAATTTTATTAATTCTACTGAACATTTTAAACGAAAACTAATTAGGTTTAACCTGCGAAAATTTCATACGGGAATTATGTGTTTATATTGCGGAATCAATGTTATCCCAAGTTCTTCTCCGTACTTCCAATGATATAGATAGTATACATATATGTATGTATTATTCTAAAGATTGGTGAAGTAGGTTAAGCTTGAAGACCACTTCACATATTTACTCAACCCATCTTTGTTACTTAACAGATTAACTTCCGCTTTTGTGAATTTACTTAGGATTTTTTTTTAATTTAAAACATAAAATACTACATAAGCTTCCGTACCCATTAATGCTTATTGATAAAATGTTTAAATGATAACAAGACATGTTTTTGAACACGTACATAGTAGTTTTCCCCAAAATAGAAAGAAAGCAATTAGTTTCGAACATGCAATACAAAAACCACCTATAAAACATTACTTAGAATTAGTTGGGATTGGGTTTACGTGACCGAAATCCGATCAACCTCTAATTCTGCAATTTATTTTCAGAACGGACGCGCTGATTCAGAAGACAATAAGGCAGGTGTTCTGTGACTGCACGGTGCTGACCATAGCGCATCGTCTCAACACCGTCATGGACTCAGACCGTGTGCTGGTCATGGACAAAGGAGTGGCTGCGGAGTTTGACCACCCCTACCTCCTCCTGCAGAATCCAAACAGTATTTTCAGCTTTATGGTGCGGGAAACAGGAGAAAGTATGAGCCGAACTTTGCTACAAGTAGCAAAGGAGAAATATGACACACGACCTGACGCCTAAGCTACTCGAACATCAAACCTAGTATAGTTTTACAGCCACGAAAGCTCAACGATTCTGGTGACACGATTGAATGGTAGTTTTGAATTTTAAATAAAAATAGAGACAAATAGTGAGTTTAAATATCACTATTCTAGTTTGATCTACGTGCAAACGTGACATCAGAAACTTTGGAATCCATACTTCTTATTGTGTTATGGTTAATTGTCTATGGTAATGTTAAATAAATGTAATTTAAGCGTATCTGTAATTTTTATTTGGATATAAAGTTGTTTTTATTCTTTGTGCGTTTAACACTAAAAGTTTATGTATTTATAAACCTAAATGAATTTAGGCTAATCCTCAATTTTCTATTATACATAATATGCATATTATGATAAAATTTTACCCGATTTCGCCAGAAGGAGGATTAAGTTTTTCGAGAGTATGTATGATTGTTTGGCACGATTTGCAGCCCAAACGGCTGGATGGATGGAGGGCTTATGAAGTAACTGTTTTTGAAGCTTACTAGCAGCAGATATGATAAAAATCATACGTGCTTCCTAGTCTTAAAGTAGGTCTATAAAAGTTCATATAATATTTATTGAATAAAGAGTACCATAAAAATCGTACCGTAGTAGACATATTTTGCCAAAAGTGAAATAAGAAAGAAAAGCACATTTTAACTTTGATAAAAATAGTAAGCAAGAGTGAAACCTATTCGATTACTAGCGCATTTAATCTCATTATTTTCTCATTTTATTGAAACCTTGAATTTCAAGCAAACCTCGCGCTAAAAGAATTTGATGCACTAGGAAGTTCGGAAGTTATGCGCGTTTATACATTTTGGCGATTCATTTTTCTTATTATACTCGTAGAAGATAGATATCACAGAAAATAATAAAGTTTTGTCCTAAATCATGGTGAAAGAATTTTATCTGAGATAAAATCTAAAACGAAGGTAAATGTCAACATCTCAGATCAAGGAACTCTTTTCTCTAGAAATCTTCTAAAACGTAGTAATATATACTCTCAGTCTTCTATACTTCTGCGATCAACACAACTAAGTTCTTTCTATTCGCAAAAAAATACAGTTGTTTGTTTCAAGATACAAGAAACAAAATCATTTATTTCCATTGTTTGGTTTTACAAACTTAGACTTAGTTTTTAAACTAAATATAGGATTTTCCTCAAGAGAGGACACAATAACAACATTAAGCCATACAAAGATTAATCTTACGATGCAGACACCAAGTAGAATACACTTTCAAAGTGCAGTGTATAAATGAATGCCCTCGGTGATAGTTATGAGTTTATGAGCAACCAGTTTCAGACACAAACATAGCTGAAATATAATCAATATACAACCACGGTTTCAGCCGCAGCTTAAATTAAAGTTCTAATCAAGGGAACCGTGTCGACCCTTTTGGGTGGCGTTTAGCAATATTAAATATAAATACAAAATTGTCCAATCTCTGCAATTTTTTTATCAGCTGGCTCGTTTCGTATTTTTTAACTCAGTAGCATTTCAATTTGAAATGGTCAAATTAAGTCCTTCAAGTAAATCTATTTTAAGCAGGAGTGGCTCAAGAATTTTTAAACCCTTTAAACCAAGACACTGTCGGAATAACGCCTGGGATAACGCAAATGAGTTAATATCAAAATGTTCATCATACTACCAATATTTCAACACAAATTCAAAGTATCAAAAAAAAACGCGGCTGGAGAATTAATACTGCCTTATCGACATTAATAATCCTAGTTTTCTGGGTATGATTAGTATAATACTTGTTCTTTTGACTGCCTCCGTGGCGCGGTGGGCGAAAGTCCGCTTGCGGCTCAAGAGGTTGCGGGTTCGATTCCCGCCGAGGGGTCAAGTGTTTGTATGTTCTGCAAGCACTTTCTCCTTGGTCTGGGTTTTTAATATGTATAATAAAAATATCTATGTAAGTATGTATGTTTGTATATTATATTAAGTATATCAGATGTCTAGTACCCGTAACACAAGCTAAAAGCTTACCACGGGGCTAGATGTTGTTGTGTGGATTGTCCGGAAATATTTCATATTTATATAAATATTTTAGTTAGTTTCAAGTGTCTTTGTAAATCATGACGTCATCACTGTGTCTGCGGTGCAAGATCATGTAGCACTGAAACGTGTATGTGCCACGTGGACTGTAGTCTGACAAACAGTGTCCGCAAAACCTACATAGGTAACATTCTATATAGTTGGCTTAGCTTAACCCACTTGATCACCGTACGTCGTTGTCTACTGGGATTTTATACCAGTCCGTTCAACTGTACGACGATGCACCTGAAAAAATTAGCTTTTTACTGCAGTTAAATTACTCTACTGAATTTCATATTTATTTAAGGAAACTTAAAACAGTAGGAATAGTGCCAAGACCTAAAATTCTTGTCTTCTGTTTTCAATTTCTCAAGTTTATGGAATTGCTTTTGTAGTATGGTATGCTCTGCTTTGTGTTGTAAAATAAAGAGGGATCAACACGACGGACTCTTTCATTACAGGACTGTAAGACCGCAATGCAGTGCCATTCTCGATTACGCGCTCCATTTATTATAACAGATATACACCGCTGTTATTTTATTGTGTTTGATAACTATTTAGTTATTTATGATGTAACTAAGTCCTATTCATAGATCAACTTTTACTTTTTTTGTGTAATTTTCCGACTGATATTATTTATTTTCTATGTAAATACCAGTGACCGCGGAAGTCTATTTTTAGGGTTTTGTAGCAAAAAACTATACCCATATAAAACGAGAAAGCCCGAACATTTTGAAAATAAGAGTTATACTATTTCTATTTTAATATCTATTTTGTAGGATTTTAAATCAATGATATTGTCATTAGAAACAAATAATAAAACATATTGCTGGATATAAAACCTACACAATCTACATATATCTAAATAAAAAAAGTGTTAGTTTTATCGTAAAAAAAACCGGGTTCAACTCCCGAGCTAAGTACTAGTTTTTTAATGAGTAATTTTTTTTCTATTCTAAAATCAATGATATATTTCTTATGAACAAATCTTTGTATGTCCTATGGTTTAGTCCATCCCATACTGACCGAAACTCATGTTACAATGTACATCCTTTCGACAGAACGACATAAATTTTAATAATAAGGTTTTCTGCAGACGTTCATAATAGTTCCTTTTATTATTAAGACATAAAAAAATCTAAACCCAGTTCATAAACAACCTCAAGGTAAAACATACTCCAATGCGGTTTGATTCCTATAATTCCTGTTAAAAATATATTAAATTTAGTGATGTTTGACACCATGAGCTTATGCAATTGCGTGACAGATCTTGTGTAAACTATGTTTTACTATAGGCCTTATGTATGAGCACGACCTCAGCCTTATGTAGTGCGTTTTAAACACGTGCTTTAACGGTGAAGGCAAACATCGTGAGGAAACCGGCATGTTCTGAGAACTTCAAAAAAGAGTTTGAAGGACATGTGACATTCACCAACCCGCACTTGGCCAGCGTGGTGAATTAAGGCCTAATCTCTCTCGTCAAGAGAGAAGTCCCTGTGTCCCAGCAGTGGGAACGTTAATAGGGTGATGATGATGATGAATGAGCACGACGTTTTTTTTTTAATTTCGATTCGGTATAATTGGACTCTGCGCTTGAAGCGACAATTTGCCAGTGTCGATTAAGTTATTAAGATTTTCTAATGAAAAAGATGTTACTCAGTTGAACGCCATTTTGCGTCTCAAAATGGCGTTCAACTGTGTTACTTCCAGTTACTTCTTTTTCACTTCCTTCTTCTTTTATTTTGATGGTATCCGTGACTGAACTTTTTTAATTAATAATTTTATTTAATTTGACAATAGCAAACTGACGTTTCGTTTCGTTAAATAAACAAAAATTAAAATACCCAAAAAAAATCTGCGATTATGTTTTCAAAAAAATAGGATGACTGATGTCCACGATGTACAATTTCAGACAAACATGGAGTGTTGCAGAGGCGGTTGTATAAACCAAAGTTACTCAGCTCAATTGAAATGTTTTGCGGAAACCTATAAAACTGAACTTATTTTTCTTTTAGCCATTTTCGTTTGCTATAGGATATTTCGGATATACTTCCCCAGGGGTTCGTTAGTGTGCTGGCTGGAACGAACTCTTGGACTATAGCTAATGTGAGTAAACTTATTAATTTATTTTTACTTTGGACTACCAACAATGGTACACCTTACTTAACCCCTTGGCTGTATGACGTCCTTCTATGCCCTTGTACATACATGTTGTAAGACGTACCTACACGTATCTAGACAGTAATGGAATCATAGACGCTTGTAAAAATGACATGTTGTTATTATAAAAGGGTATCAGACAAAGCAACTTGTTTACATAATGGTTTTTAGGGTTCTGTAGTCTGTTGTCGAACTAGGAATATGTGTAACCAGGCTTCAGTCGAGTACCGACAAGAGTAAAATGTGATTCAAGGTTTTTGCAACAATAAAGTTAGTAAAAATGACAGCATTCGTTTAGAAGTTGTAAGGAAATTATTGAAATGATTAAGAAATTAAAATTGTGGATTTATATTTGTGGAATCGAATAAATATTTAATTTTAAATAATATTTCTTTCTAAATCATAACGTTCTAAGAGACGTTCTGCAGTCTTTCTTTACCTTTTCCTGAAAATATTTGTATTTGTATTTTTCTGTGGCAAAGGTAAACTTTCTCTTGAAATTAATTTAAGGTACAGATTTTACATGCCCGCATTTACGACTTGCGTTCAATTAATTACGAGTGTCCTATCTTCAACTATCTATCAATATTTTAAGAAAATCTGTGCAATTTGGTGCATATAAGATCTTATTTAATTTTTGTGATTAAAATAAGAGATGAACGAAATGAACAATTATAATACACGTAACAATAAGACAAATAAAACACTTCCATACATTTAAATTTCTTCATTTACCTAGCATTTCTGTAAAATTAACATATCATAAATTATTAACAATTCATCTCGCATTTTCCTTCATATTCGAATTAAAATACGCGTCCTTCGCAATTTTGAAAAGTTTATTGCTGCTCTTCTCTCCAGTTTCCCGGACCATGGACGAGAGGTGGCTGTTGGGGTCTGAGAGGAGGATGTAGGGATGTTCGAACTCGACCACTTGGCCGGAGCTCATGACGAGGACCCGGTCGGAGTCCATGATGGTGTTGAGTCGGTGGGCGATCGTGAGGACGGTGCATTGGGCGAACTCGCGTCTGATGGTCTGCTGAATGAAGTTGTCCGTCCTGCAAGAGGTATCATATAAATATGTGGTACTAGCGGCACGCCCCGGCTTTGCACGGGTAATTATTCAAAATTGTTTCAAAATTATTCGAATTTGTCTCGCCGTAAAAACCATTCACTCCAACGAAACCAAAAATAAATTGGCTAAATTGGTATAGGCGTTGTTGAGTTATGCGCTTAGCAACACATTTTGCGATTCATTTTTAACCCCCGACAAAAAAGAGGGGTGTCATATGTTTGACGTGTCTGTCTGTCTGGGACATCTTAGCTCCCGAACGGATGAAGCGATTTCAACTTAGTTTTTTTTGTTTAAAAGGTAAGTCTGGCGCGAGTGCTCTTAGACGCTAGTGCTCTTGTTTCATGAAAATCGGTTGTGCCGTTTAAAAATTGTGGGGGTTAGAGTGGGGAAGGAAAACCGAAAATCTGCAAAAACTCGAGTATCAAATGAAAGCGCATTGCGTGCACATTACACATTATTATGGTGTTTTACTTTTAAGGACATTGAAGGATTCGAATGGGGGGTTTTTCTTATATTTTAAATTTAGATTTATTATTTATAAGAAGATTAAGGTAAGGGAAAACATACTATTGATTGCAATCTTCAATTTGGTGTAACCGACAACAAACATAAAACTTGGTTCGGGTCAATTTGTGTAACGTTAGTTTTTTGAAGAAAGTTGGTTAGTATATTGGTGTATAATTTTTCGTTCAAGCTAAGAATTAGTGTAAGAGCAATGCTGGTCTGCCAAGATACATACACCAACTTAACCTTCTTCGGTCATAGGAATACAACAATTCGACTTATGTAAATGGATCACTCAGCTACAACATAATTTCGACGGATGTCTGCAAAATTTACAGTTAAAATGTGTAGCGTAACTGTATTTTTTTAAAGTTAGAATTACTTATATTATTATGCTAATCGAAAGAGCAGAAAAAAACTAAAAAAACTGTATACCTACTCAACTTATTTTACGTGTTTTGGTGGTTAACCCAATTGAACTGCCAACCGACGATATGTACAATATCTATGCTATAATGGTAGGGTTTAGTTCTGAAAATAACTTTTTGAATGGGATTAGTTACCTGTTAACGAATTATTAACTACTAACTAAGCGACAATTTTTTTATTTCCGCACACGACCATTCAGTTGCCGATCGCGCGGCAGATTATTTCGTGATCTTAACCCCCCTCCCGTACCTTCGTGCCCGAGTGACGCTTGCCACTCCACAACGCATAGTGTCACAAAACTATAATAGTTAGAGATATGATGAAACGACGTTTATTGTAGATAATGATAAGGTCTACAAAGTTGTAATACATCATTTTGTTATATATTCAATAGTTTTCGCAGCATTCGCGATTAAAGAAAGATTTTGGGTTCTTTTTTTTCACCATGGGTTACATTATCGGAGTTTGGTAAGGAATCATATTATTTTTGAAAACTAAATATAGCCTATGTCACTCAGGGATAGTGTAGCTTTCGAATGGTGAAAGAATTTTTTAAATCGGTGCAGTAGTTTCAGAGCCTATTCGAGACAAACAAACAAACAAACAAAAAATCAAACCTTTCCTCTTTATAATATTAGTATAGATATGGATATATCCTACTACTATTATAAAGGCGAAAGTTTGTAAGTATGGATGTATGGATGTTTGTTACTCTTTCACGCGAAAACTACTGAACCGATTTAAATGAAATTTGGTACACAGAATCTCTAGAGCCTGAAAAATAACATACTTTTTACCGCGGGAAAACGTCATTCCGCGGGAAAATCCATTATAACGCGGGTAACACCGCGGGGCACAGCTAGTGTACACATATTTAGCTAGTATTATGGAGCTATTCACGGCTTGTTGCCTTTTAAAAGTACCTAAAACAGTGTTCAAATCACGTTTTTTAGTAATAAGACGCAGTAATTATATAGTTAGAGGTAAGTATATCGATATTCATATTTTCAATTAGTTATAACTTTAACTTCTAATCGCGTCGATCGGAAGCTATTCAATAATTAATTATAAAAAAATTAATAAATACGGACCATCTACAAGAAAACGACAAAACTAGCACAAACAGAAAGTTGCATACAGCATACAGTTACCTATAACCATTGTAGGTACGTGTTAACAGCCTCTTAGCACAAGTACTCACTGCTGTGCCACAATGGCAGTAGCCTTGTCCACGTAATTACTCAATTTAAATAAAACTTATTTGAACCAACTACAAGAAAACGACAAACTAGCACAAACAGAAAGCTGCATACAGCCGTGTTAACAGCCTCTTAGCACAAGTACTCACTGCTGTGCCACAATGGCAGTAGCCTTGTCCACGTAATTACTCAATTTAAATAAAACTTATTTGAACCAACTACAAGAAAACGACAAACTAGCACAAACAGAAAGCTGCATACAGCCGTGTTAACAGCCTCTTAGCACAAGTACTCACTGCGGTGCCACAATGGCAGTAGCCTTGTCCACGTAATTACTTAAATAAAACTTATTTGAACCAACTACAAGAAAACGACAAACTAGCACAAACAGAAAGCTGCATACAGCCGTGTTAACAGCCTCTTAGCACAAGTACTCACTGCGGTGCCACAATGGCAGTAGCCTTGTCCACGTAATTACTTAAATAAAACTTATTTGAACCAACTACAAGAAAACGACAAACTAGCACAAACAGAAAGCTGCATACAGCCGTGTTAACAGCCTCTTAGCACAAGTACTCACTGCGGTGCCACAATGGCAGTAGCCTTGTCCACGTAATTACTTAAATAAAACTTATTTGAACCAACTACAAGAAAACGACAAAATAGCACAAACAGAAAGCACACATCATATCCCAGGTGCAGTCTACAGCCACCTATAACCATTGCACGTGCTTGCAGCCTCTACAAGTACTCACTGCGGGTCTACGTTGGCAGTCGCCTCGTCCATGATCAGTATTCTGTTGGAGCGCAGCACGGCACGCGCCAAACACATCAACTGACGCTGCCCGATAGAGAAGTTGCTGCCACCTTCCGTTACTTTAAAGTCCAATGAAGGCACTGCAGACTTTAAATCCACCTGTAATGTTATGAATAAAATAAACGTGAATAAAATATTTATCGGCTGAAATGGATTGTTTTTATAGATTCGGGTGTTATTTCATAATTTTGTACAGCGTTGGAGCACGGCGGTACTTAAATGTTACATGTACTTTCAAATCTTTTATAACGAAGATGTTAAAATATTCGAAATACTATAAATAAGAAACAAACGACTCACTCTGTGTCACTTGAAACTAACTCGATTTTAGGATTCAAAATGTATTTTGTCATGCTATGGCCACATGGCAAGTACTGAACTATGAAAATAAATTTGTTTTCAGTCCTAAATTGAAGGTTGACAATTCTGTTTAAAACTAAAAAAAAATACTTTGTAAAGTCTGTAAGAGTGGAATTGTATTTATTTTGTTGATTAGTCGGACCTGCTCGAGTGCTCTCCAGAGATCTTCGTCACTGTAAGCGTCGAAAGGATCCAAATTGTATCTTATTGTCGCCGAGAACAGCACAGGCTCTTGTGGAATTATTGATATTTTTGATCGCAGGTCCTGAAAATAATAAAAATTTTAGCATCCTGAAATGTATATTGACTGCCTCAGTGGCGCGGTGGCCAAGGGCCCGCTTGCGGCGCAAGTGGTAGCGGGTTCGATTCCCGCCGTGGGGTGTTCTGCAAGCACTTTCTCCTTGGTCTGTGTGTTTAATATGTATAGTAATAATAAAAATATGATGGTCCTCTCAACGCGTTTCGTTGGAACATATAATAAGTACCTTCTGTTATTTATTAATTAAAATATTAAAAAGAAGCTATAGTTTCGACACCTAATTAATTTGTTCTTTGCAGTATTTAAGAATGATATTATAATTCAAAGTGAAAGAAATCAATCATCCTAAAATTGGATTTGTATAAATTCAACACAATTATTATTATTTTGTAACATACTTTATGTAATACGCTTTATTGAAGTAATATAAACAATCCGAATAATTACAGATATATGTTTGTTTCTCTTATCATTTTAGCAGATGCGTTCATGTACCCTTTTCTATTCGATGTACATATATCATAATATCGTTCGTAAGTAGTAAACTCCAATCGTGCGTCGTATCTGACACATACACACACACTTTTTTCTTAATTTCAGCTTGTAACATAACCTTTTTCGACCACACTATTATATGGTGTTACCAACCTGCCGAGCTATGAGCGCGGTGTCGACGCCGTCTATAAGGATTTGTCCGTCGAGGTACGCGAACCGGAACATTGCCGAAATTAACGAGGACTTGCCAGCGCCGGTTCTGCCGACTATACCTACCTGCAATTTACAAGGTAATTAATTAATTTACTATGAAAATTGGTTTTAGAACCGAAAATTTATATTTTCAAAATGTTGTGCTAAGTTTGCAGCATGTTTAATCATAAATTGCAGAATTTGTACCAAATAGATTTTTTTAAACACTGGCATTTGAATTGGGAGTATTTTTTATAAACGAATACCTTATACCAATATCACACAATTGCGAACAATAATAAATCTGTAAAGCTAAGCAAAGTTTCCAAATAAAGCTTACCTTCCATCCACTTTCTATAACAATGTTCAAATTCTTTAATACTGGAGTTTCGTCGGGTGCATACCGCATGCTAACTTTGTCGAAATGTACTCTTCCCTCCTGCGGCCAGGTCGACGGAATGGCCACCTCTGTTAATAAAAAATAAGCAATAAAAAATGTGGAAACACCACCCGTAAAACAGATTAATTTTTTTGGATGCGATGAATTGTTAATAGCGCAGTATCGCCAGCGCAGTAGAGCTTTATAGGAAAGTATTACTCGCAAAATATTTTTAAAGCAACGGTATTTTTTATACTTTTTGTGGACTTTTAGCGCACGTAATTAATTTTCAATGCATAACATAACATAACAGCGTAGAAGCCAACTCAATTTTATGCAACACGTGTTGCGGAATGGTGCTAAAATTGCAACGATATTTTCTCTGAGCCGAATTTTGTTCCCAAAAATACAGTACTCGTATTTATTTTAGGTTAACTTTATACAACAGAGCTTTAATCTAAAAATTTTTTCAAGAAACATTTTCTATATTTCCAGTTAGCTCTTATAAAAAAGTCTTTTTTGCTAGCTCCTAATATAACATTTTGTTAATGAAGATGTATTTCCAGGTGGTAGGTTAGTTTTACATTCAAAGGCTTCCTTAGGCTTGAATAAAAATCATGTTGATGGTGTATCTACTTATTTTTTTATATTGTTATAAAATCGCATGTATTTCTCCAAGTCAGAGAGTTTAGAATAGATAATTCATGCAAAAAAATATCTAATTAAACACCAAGTAAGTATTTCAAATTTTACGCAGAAAAATATAAGTTATCACTTTTTTACATTTATATGTTTATTTACACATAAACATATTAATGTAATATGCATCAATTGACATCGAAGGAAGCTGAGATATATTTTAACAATTTATAAATGGATGTATATTATATTAAGTATATCAGTCTAGGTCTAGTAGCCCGTAACAAAAGCTTAGAGCTATCCGCGGGCTAGACTATAGATTCTAAATATGTGTAGAAAAACGTAGCTTATTAACGGAATGCGGAATATAAGTTTCAACCTCATCATCATCATCACCCTATTAACATTCCCACTGCTGGGACACAGGGACTTCTCTCTTGACGAGAGAGATTAGGCCTTAATTCACCAAGTGCGGGTTGGTTAATGTCACATGTTCCTCAAACTCTTTAAAGTTCTCAGAACATGCCGATTTCCTCACGATGTTTGCCTTCACCGTTAAAGCACGTGTTTAAAGCGCATATAAATTTCTCAAGAAAAAAATCCAGAGGTGCGTGGCGGGGTTTGAACCCACGACCTTTGGAATGAAAGTCGAGTGTCCTCCCACTTAGCCAACACGGCTTCAACCTATAAGTGGGGTTTATCACTTTGTAAAAACATAAAGGCTTAAGTACGCATACTTACGTCCTTCGAAAAGATCTTCCTCAGTCTCTATCCTGGTGTACTCCAGCACTCTCTCCACGCTGGTCAGTTGAGCCAGGAACTCCACCAACATCCTGGCGCCGTGTTGCAACATTGCGGTTAACATGTTAGTCTGGGTCACTGCTAAGCCTATAGTGCCTACTGGGATTGCAGAACCTAGAACATGTAACGTATTTAACAATAAATATATATTTCTTTCTTATTGAGTTTTCCACAGAAGAACACATACAATTGACATAAAAATCTATCTTAATATATATAAATCTCGTGTCACAATGTTTGTCCTCAATGGACTCCTAAACCACTTAACAGATTATAATAAAATTCGCACACCATGTGCAGTTCGATCCAACTTGAGAGATAGGATAGTTTAAATCTCAAATTATAGTCGCAATTTTAATTGATTGCTTATTATTTGTCTGTTATTATCTACAGGTTAACTAAAGTGTAAAATAAATGTCTTTTTCTAGGTTGTCTATGATTTTTCTTAATAAGCTATTCATACGTGGTGGTAATATTTGAGCTATTGTCTATGTCTCGAAAGTTCAATATTCATTTTATAGGTTGTCTATGATTTTTCTTGATAAGCTATTCATACGTGGTGGTTATATACTCTTTGAGCTATTGTCTATGTCTCGAAAGTTCAATATTCAACATAGTTTTCAATCATTTTTTTCTGACATGAGTTTGAAGTACTTAATTATTATTAATTTTTTTTTGTTAAAAGCGTCCGTGAAATAGCGAGGATTATCTATATTCTATATATATATAAATAAAAATGAATTGTTGTTCGTTAGTCTGATTAAAACTTGAGAACGGCTTGGACGATTGAGCTAATTTTGGTTTTAAAATGTTTGTCGTAGTCTAGGGTAGGTCTAAACGGTGAGCAAATAAGGAAAAATTGCCGGGAACTTTTTTACCCGTGCGACGCCGGGGCGGACCGCTAGTATACATATATAAACATAACTTGTTTATATTTTAAGTTTTTTCTTTGTAATCTACAACTTACCGTAGCTACATCTTTCATTTACCTACATGATTCATTTAAAATTATAATGGCATGTCCAATAAAGCAGATGACAAAAAAAAATATTATTCCATTATATATGTATATTATAAAAAAAATATTGGTATATTTTTTTATTATTTCTTGCAAAAGGAAAATCGAGACTTCACAGTACATTGTAGTTGTTAGTTTTTTGTTTACGCTTTTGTTCGATTTGTACTAAATTTCGCTTACTCATTTTAGATTAGGTGTGTCAATCACACCTCTTTTTTGTGATTTTGCAATAGAGGTATTTATTCAATTAATTAATTCAATTAAAATCTTTGACATAAAAAAATCACATGTCGCCGTAGCCCAATTTTATCTGTGTATCTGTATAAGCCGGACAAATTCGAGTCCATAACAATTTAAGCGATCCAAGTAAAGTAAATTACTCCCTAGGCACGCGGCAGTTGTGAAAGCATTCATTATTTTATTACTCAATAGTTTTACTGAAGGGAAATTGGTTAACGAGGACTTCCTGTTTTATTTAGTCGTCAATCAATATAAAATGAATTTGTATCGGAAGAAAAAATGATAGTCGAATAACATTTTGTTTAAAATCTGGTGATCCTTAAACCGTACATACTCTTCAAGTATATGATATCTTTTAATTTTTATGTGGGCATAATATCATTGAAATATGAAACAATTATAGTTATTATTATATACATAGTTTTTATAAATATGAAAAGAATATCCATTGCTTTTTATTACCGTGATTTCAACCTTTAATTGGAATAATTATATCCTGCGTACTTAATGGACGGAAACTAAGAGCAATAAAAATGCAACTAACCCTCTCTGAATACAACCACCAATGTAAAGGGGTTACCAGTTGGTGACGCATACTGTACGTACCTAGTAATTATTGACTAAAATAATTATTTTTACTATTCATTTTTTTATTAATTATGGTACTATAGTATTGCCAAGTGGAATTAACTTGTGAATAACTTTCTAACTTACCGAAATCTATGTACAAAAATATGAATATGACAGCAGTTAGGTAGATCAAGCAGACGGTATCTAAATAAAAGCCAAATGATGTTCCTCCAACCAAATATCCATTCCAAGCAGCTGTATGGAGATCCTGAAAAGTTACACAAAATTATATACACCCATTTACATGTACACTACAAATTACCTACCTTAACAATTTTTTAAAAGCTTTGAAAAGGGTTGCAAACTTTTCTTTTTCTTCTATTTTTAAAACGCAATCAAAAAGGATCAAAAGGAGAGGATTTTTTTTTATTTCATCGGACGCTGCTCTGCAAGGCGACAACGCCGTAACGATGATCCACAATGCGGACACTTAAGTTTATAAGATTTATATTTTTATGTATGCTATTAGTCTGTAAGGTATATGTTTATATGGGCCTTAGATGCCTGAAAGAACTGATTTAATATTATTAATAAAAAAAAATTTAAATAATTGATTTGAATTATCTTTCAATTGCCTAATAATTGAATATTTATCATTGTACTTACCTGTTGTTTATCAAATTCAGCTACTAATCTGTCCTGGGCCCCGCACGATCTGATTGTAGCTATGCCATTCAGCGAAGATGTGACCATGCCGAATACAGGGCTTTTTGCTAAAAAAATACTCATAGACTTAGGGCCTCGTTCACCATATCTGAGTAAAGTCACAAATATTTTATCAATTGTTACTTTTAGAACTATCTCGCTAAGGGCGTAAGTATTTCACAAAATCCGTGTAAACTAATCAATAGGTTATGTGAATAATACATGCCAATGTTTAGTTATATTTACGGGACAAAGTGCGAGGTTCCATCATTAGAAAGCGCAACGATTGATACTTTTATTGGGTACCAAGCTGCGAAGCTAAAATTGGCTTGGTCTGGCCATGTGCGCAGGCATAAAGATAGACGGTGGAGCTATAAGAAAAAACTTGGAGACCAAGGAATGGGAAAATAAGTGTTGGCACACAAGCTAGAGAGGCATATGCCCTGAAGTGGGCTGAAAGAAGTTATTAAAATACCAAAGTCAACGTCAAAACATTTATTTTCTTAGAAGCCCTGGCTCACATAGACAGGTCAGCTTAAAATTGATTATACTAAATTGTTAATACAAAAATTATCAAGGAAATAACATTGTCTTGACAGTTCGGTTCAATGTTTTAAACAAAGTTGAGAAGCGAATAGAACAACACAGGACAACATAGAACAACCATTTAATAGCCTTGTACCTTGTATTTCTTCGAGTTATTCATATCATAATACGACAATTTTAAAAATTAAATGATACTAAAATGTCGGATCAAATAGGTACCGCGGTTATGAATAATGCGGTATGATAATTAGGTTCGAGCTAGCTTTGGTCTCCACCCGTGTATAAACCGACTCCCGGCAGCCTATCAGAGCGACAAAACATGCACGGTCTAGTCACTCTCGATTAGTATTATGTGCTGTTATGCAAATCCAATTTTCGCTGTGTAGTAGAAAATTCAAAGTAAATATTAAATTATTGAGTTATAATTTTAATTTGCTGGTGAACTGATTCTGTATTTAGTATTTTAGAAACTTACAAAAACGAACTTATGTTTATGAGGAGTTTAACATATTATATTTATTTGTGGCATGTATAAAATAAATAATGTTGCGAACTGCAAACTTTCAGGCTTTTATTTTTATATGCCACGTATATATATATGTTTTATATAGTTTAAAGCTTGGGTTTAGATCCGAGTTGGATTTGTTAAAATACTCTCGGGTACAATATATGTATATTATATAGAATGGATTTACATACATATTTTAAATGGAATTTAAATATTTTCACGTCATTTTAGTACTGACAATTATAATTTTTGGATAACCCTTGACCTAAAAAGAAGGATGTTATAAGTTTGACGTGTCTGTCCGTGGCATCATTGCTTCCGAATGTTAAAGGTGACATCACACCACGCAATCTTTTCAAAAAAATTGTATTCATTTTTATGAGTTAATCAGATATCAATTATAAATAAATAAAGCCCTTCGCCGCGTCTGTGAGTGTTGATGTTCGGTATAACTAAGTGAACGAATCTTTATGTGATTTTCAGAAATTGGTAGAATGATTCCAGAGGAAGGTTGTTGACTCTGTGGAAAGCCGGTACGGGTAAGCTAGGAAAATATAAAATGAACGAAAACCCCTTATTAACAAATCCAAGTAAGTTTTTGGTGGATGTAGGCCGCTTCTGACTGGCATACTTATAAAATGTTGAAGGAGGCCTATATAGTAGTTGCCTTTAAAAGTAAAACATAGGATTTTTCGTACAAAATGTATTTTGGACATTTTTGTATTAAAAAATGTAATATCCCCATAGTCGTTTGATCCCTTCATGAAATGGTATCGCTTAGAATAATAACATATTTTTCCAATTCAGCATTTTTAAAGTTGAAACTGTAACTTTTTTCATTATCTGTGAATGCAGTTCATTATTCAAAAATATTGATAGTCTCCTATGAACGTTTCCTTGTTACTATAAAGGACTTGCTCTTCTCAAAATTCCACCCTGTATACCTTCAGGAAGACAGTAAAAGAACAAAAAATCTGAAAACGCAAACAATTAAAAATCCAGGCTTGTTGCTAAATTATTAGTAGCTTCTGTTTGTTTTAAAAAATATACATTTTTTTTATTTTTAACCCCCGACCAAAAAAGAGGCGTGTTATAAGTTTGACGTGTCTGTCTGTCTGTCTGTGTGTCTGTCTGTGGCATCATAGCTCCCGATCGGATAGAGCTATTTCAATTTAGTTTTTTTTGTATGAAAGGTGAGTTTCGCCCGGACGTTTCAGTGGTTAGACATGTTACATGAAAATTGGTTGAGCCGTTCAAAAGTTATGGGGGTGAGAGCGGGGAAGGAAAACCAAAAATCTGCAAATATACTCGAGTGGGGTATCAAATGAAAAAGCATCGCGTGCCCTAACTACTAAATATTATGGTGTTTTATTTATAAGGAAGCGGGGGTTTTTCTTAAATTTTAAACTTAGATTTATTGATAATACGAGTACATGCTGCTTTTGAATGATATTCTAGTCAAGTGTGATTAAATCATCCTAATATGTTTTTAAAGTTACTTTAATCTTATGGGACTAGTTTTTTTGTTTACAAATGGTGACACAAATTATAATGTGGGATTTTGCTTAAACGTGCAAAGAGCAGTGATTTGTATATAACATAACCTGATTGTCACCTGTTTCTTAAGAAAAATACCTAACAGTTTTAGAATGTAAGAATTACAACAATAACACTTACTTGTTCCTTCCAATCGCTTTATGCCTTGTGCTGCCCTCAAATACACCCTCACCATAAAGAAGAAGATCACCAGCAACACCGCAGACGGAACCAGGGTCCAATACAGGGCTATAGCATTCAGCACAAGAATGGCAGCGAGAGTTCCGTATATCTGCAGTACGTCCAGCAACGATCTGGGCAAGATCTCATCCAATGAACCCATGTCTTTCGTAAACCTGTTGAGAATTCGACCTGTGGAATGGTATCATTATTAAAATGAGTATAGCCGAATAATATATCTAACACTGCAATATGTTTCTAGAAACTTTAGCGTTACTTTGACGTATTTATGTTTTAAATAATAAAATGGTATAAAATCATCACGTTAATATTTTAGTGCCGAAAGCTTGTGATTGTTTAAGTATGTTTGTGACTTCTTCACGCCTAAACGGCTGGAGCGATTTTAATAACATTTGGTATGGATTTACCTAGGATAAAGATAAAGGCTAGAGATGGAAAAACCAGTCATGCCGCGGGAAAATCCATTATAACGCGGGTAATACCGCGGGGCGCGGCTAGTACATGAAAACACAAAGTCAACAAGTGCGTAACTGGAGACCTATGATTATGTTGTGTCGCTAAATAACATAATCTTGGCTTATGGACTGCCTTTCGTTTGCCACTTCACAGAGGTAATCTAATAATCTCATCATGAAGCAGGAGGGTTACGATTGATCATTGTAATATATCACTGCACGAAAATAAGCTTTTGCTTTCGTTTGTAACCCCGCAACGCTGACATGTTTTCTCGTTCAGAAACGATAACATTGGAGAAAAATATGTTTTTATATTCGGTTGAAGTCAATAAGCCCATGCGGATTTTATATTAAGAAAACCATCAATTTGTTGTATTAAACATCGTTCCTTTATTAAGCTTTTAATACTTATGGGCTAAGGTTGATTAGGTAAATAAGTTTGTATTTTTATGTGGTTCACATACCGGTCAAATAATGCCCATAAAAGTACTAAATTCTACAATAGCTCTGTATTGTTTATCGTATCGCCCCTAGTGTTTTACAAAAATTAACCATGATACTAAAAAAATAGAATAAAATTAATATATATTAATTTTTATGCAGAAAATGATTAAAACATTTTCGTAGCCTTCGCACACAGGATTCGAACCTGCATCTCCGGGAAAGCGCCCCGACGTGCTACCAATTACACCAACGCGTCAATAACGATAGGGTTTTCAGCATAAAAAAATTAAAATGAGGTAAATGTCAAGAATATTATAAAATAATAGGTAGTAGTTGAATAGTAATTAAATAAAACATTTTCTTTTGTCTCATCTATAAGGTCGATCATTATGTTTATTAATTTATGTTTTATTTATATTTTTATCGCTGTTTTATGGATGGTTTTATAAAGAATCCTTTTTTTACTTGGTGTTTAGTAATTAATTTGTGGGTAGGTAGGTAGGTGGATTTCATTCAACAATGACTTTATTTTTATAAAAATTCATTATCATCTTCCTTCCGTTATTCCACATTATATGGGGTCGGCACAACAATTATTTTGCATCTAATCCCTTCTTCAGTCTTCATAAATCTCGCTCCTATCTAACACATACGAGTATCATCTTTAACACAGTCTGTCCATCTTTTCTTTGGTCTTCCTTGTTCCTCTATCCACATATTTATCTACACTCACGCTCTTCTCGTCACATGACTTTCATCCCTTCTCATAAGATAGTATTATTGAAATTTTTAATAAAGATCAACTTTATAAGGATTATTAAATTTCCGCATTAAATCCTGTTTTGCAGCATTATTGTATTTTTATTAAATGTACCTAATAATGTAATGGAAGACTCTTCCCTGAAGTGGGGAAAGGTGGCCTATTTAATTATAAATTTATTAACGAATAAAGATAACATTAATCATAAACATGAATATTAAAAACTAATTAGTATGTAAGTAATTACCTAATGACATGAATGACAATCATAATGCCTTTGAGGATTACTTTATCTGCAGTTATGGATTTAGTTTATATCTGTCACTATAACTAAAAAATCTTAACATTCCCATGTACCTATATAGTACTTAATTTACGGATTAGTTTCGTAATTAAATGATACTGAATACAGTTACGAAATAGGCATTCCGCAATAATTTACCGTTTTTGAACACATTTTTATAAATTAATTTATATATTGACAATTTTAGCCTTTTTGATATAATTGAGTGGATTAAACATTTTATGTAAGTACAAATGCCTAGGACTAGATGCCTAGACTTATGGCTTTATAATATTACATATACCAACTCTCCCTTTACCATCCTTAGGTTGCCTGGAAGGCATCGTCCTTAAGCGATAAAGCCGCCCTTTGTACTCCATACTCATATGTGATTCTTGTACAATAAAGTGTTTTTGTATTCGTATTACCTCTACATATATATGTAGATATATTAAAAAAAAGATTCATTTGATCATGGTCTAAAACATAGAGTTGTAAAGGTTCTTGGAGGCGCTGACGCAGAGTTCCGCGAAGCACCCTCGTGTGGCTCAGGATGAAGCAGGTCACTGTGATGATGCCGGATAAATAAACTTTACTGACGTCTCATCACTTACCTGTAGAGCTGGTATCGAAGAATCTCATGATTCCTTTGATCATGGTAGGGACATAGAGTTGTGGAGGTTCTTGGAGGCGCTGACGCAGAGTTCCGCGAAGCACCCTCGTATGCCTCAGGATGAAGCAGGTCACTGTGATGATGCCGGATAAAATAAACTTTACTGACGTCTCATCACTTACCTGTAGAGCTGGTATCGAAGAATCTCAGGATTCCTTTGATCATGGTAGGGACATAGAGTTGTGGAGGTTCTTGGAGGCGCTGACGCAGAGTTCCGCGAAGCACCCTCGTATGCCTCAGGATGAAGCAGGTCACTGTGATGATGCCGGATAAAATAAACTTTACTGACGTCTCATCACTTACCTGTAGAGCTGGTATCGAAGAATCTCATGATTCCTTTGATCATGGTAGGGACATAGAGTTGTGGAGGTTCTTGGAGGCGCTGACGCAGAGTTCCGCGAAGCACCCTCGTATGCCTCAGGATGAAGCAGGTCACTGTGATGATGCCGGATAAAATAAACTTTACTGACGTCTCATCACTTACCTGTAGAGCTGGTATCGAAGAATCTCATGATTCCTTTGATCATGGTAGGGACATAGAGTTGTGGAGGTTCTTGGAGGCGCTGACGCAGAGTTCCGCGAAGCACCCTCGTGTGGCTCAGGATGAAGCAGGTCACTGTGATGATGCCGGATAAAATGAACTTTACTGACGTCTCATCACTTACCTGTAGAGCTGGTATCGAAGAATCTCATGATTCCTTTGATCATGGTAGGGACATAGAGTTGTGGAGGTTCTTGGAGGCGCTGACGCAGAGTTCCGCGAAGCACCCTGGTGTGCCTCAGGATGAAGCAGGTCACTGTGATGATGCCGGATAAAATAAACTTTACTGACGTCTCATCACTTACCTGTAGAGCTGGTATCGAAGAATCTCATGATTCCTTTGATCATGGTAGAGAACATAGAGTTGTGGAGGTTCTTGGAGGCGCTGACGCAGAGCTCCGCGAAGAGAAGTACCCTCGTGTGCGTCAGGGTGAAGCAGGTCAATATGATGATGCCGTGGATCATGATGTACTGGCCAGTCATGAACTGACCGACCACGACGTCAAGGCCCGTTTCTGTCAAAATAGTGAATATAGCTTAACCACAGAATTCGATTTTTTTCCACTACGTAAGATACGATGATTTTCACGCTACGTGTTCAAGCAAGTTCAAATTGCCAGAGACAAAAAGAGACAGTAATTGAATAACTGAGTGTCATAGTTTTATCTTGCTTAGGTAATCTGTTTTGTTTATAGCCCGGTAAATTTTGTGCATTATATTGTACATAGTAAAAATAAATGTGCAAATCAACAATATTTTTTATTTTTTTATTATTTAATTCGTTATTTGACAACAAAACAATGTACTAAAGGTGGGCAATGTACAAATTTTGATGTCGTGCCTCTAAATAAATAAATAAATGAATATAAATAAATCCTCCAGCACGTTTCTACGTATAAGATAATATATAAGATAAATTATTTTGATGATTTTTGTGTTAAAAAAGAATTGTTTCACATTGAAATTTTATATAGAAATATCAAAACTACAATAAATGTAATATAGGTTGTTTCATTATTCCTGTAGACAGCGAGCAATCTCTTAAAAGTATTTTATGTTCTATAATTATCCCAAATTTGAAGATATTCATTAAAAAAAACTTGCACAAGGTTGAATTGTATGAGTTAATTTTTATCTAAGATACAACCTCATCATAAGCAGCTAAAAACTTTTTGTTAAAATGTTAATCATCCATCATTAACAAATACTATGATATTATACATACAATTGCATGTAACTAACTCTGTGAGTATAATAAAATAAAATTATAGAAACCAAGTTTGTATAATTTTATTTTATTATTCCGAAACGTCGAAAGTCACTTGGATATGATGAATGTTTTACAAAATAAACAAACCAAGATATTTTTAAATTGTTATAAAAATTCAACAGTAAACATAGCAAGTGTGAAAATATGCAATCAAGTTCAAAAAGTACAGTTAATGTGTATTAAAGACGTAAATTTAAAAATGAATATTTTTGGCTGAGCTTTGTTGAAACCCACAAAACTCATATAATTAAATAAAATTATAGAAACTAAGTTTGTATAATTTTATTTTATTTTTTCGAAACGTCGAAAGTCACTTGGATATGATTAATGTTTTACAATGTAAAGAAACCAAGATTTTTTTTAAATTGTTTTAAAAATTCAACAGTAAACAAAGCAAGTGTGAAAATATGCAATCAAGTTCAAAAAGTACAGTTAATGTTTGTTAAAGACATAAATTTAAAAATGAATATTTTTGGCTGAGCTGTGTCCCACAAAAATCATATCTTATGAGTTTTGTGAGTGTTAAGAACATGTTATTTGAAGGTACATTACGACTTAACATTCATATCTTAGTATGACTTTTTGTACGTTGTGTACGTTCACGTTGCATATCTTTATGGTGGGCTAAAATAAATTTCACTTTAGAAATTATTTTATCTAAATGTTGCATTTAGCTGATAACGTCAATAAGAGCTATATTATCTGCCCTAAATTGTGGTTGAGGCGGGTACTGTCGTGAGCATAACTAAAATTTTATAACATTCTGTACTTAAACCTGTTCTTTAATATAATAATTTGCATAACTTTTTATAAAATATACTATTTAGATACTTTTAATATAGTCGATTTTATAAATATGATTAAATATACATCAAAATTTTCTATCTTTAATATTTAAGGTACTTAATCCTCCATGTGGTATGACCGTGGAACACCCTATATTTTATGCATTTCATTTAGTTTTTTTTAAGGCGTAGTAGCTACTAGTTATTTATATAACCTAATGGAAAATATTTTTTTATTTACGAATATAATAGGCCGCCTTAATTTATGTACAAACTACGGTGATAACCTTTTCTGAGTTCAGTTCAGTTTCATTTAATTGGACTTTGCGCTTGAAGCGACAATTTGACAGTGTCGAGTTAAATCAAATTATAAAGTGAAAAAGATGTTACTCAGTTAAACGCCATTTTGCGTCCAATCGAGTATAATATCAACCTTTTCTTCACATAAAAACTATCTTCTGACAACAACAAAAACAGAAACAAGTGAAAATCTGTCTTCTCTAACTTTAAGCGGCCTGGACATTCCTTTAAATTAAAGATAAAAACGTTTTAACAATTGGACAATTGACAATGTAAATTAGGAATTATTAACTAATCAAATATCACTAATATTATTATAAGCCTTGAAATATAAGTTCAGTGAATATATATAATAAGCGTTTAATCCCTACTATAAAATATATATGTACTACATTTAAGTTTGTTTGTTACGCTTTCACGCGAAAACTACTGAACCGTTTAAAATGAAATTTTGAATGAAATGCATGAAACACAGAATCTCTAGTCTGAAAAAGGACATAGGCTACCTTAAACCGCGGGAAAGCGTCATTCCGCAGGAAAATTAATTATAATGCGGGTAACACCGCGGGGCACTACTAGTAGATAGAGTAATATATTATTTATAACCCATATCTGTACGCATCACAATCAAATTTGTAAGGAAAAGAAAAGAAAAATATTGTTTAATACTAACCGGTGATAAATGTACTATAGTTAATTGTGACGCGCATTGTACTAATAATAATCTAATCTAATCTAATCCCTTACTTACCCAATTCGGCGCCGTCTAATCCTTCTTCATACGTAGCCATTTGATTTGACCTTCAACATTTAACATAACAGGTAATAACAATGATAATGCTATATTACATTTTAGGTCAACTGTCACGAAGAATATCGAGCTAATCGTGTAACATATTAAAAGTAATTGTATGTATTTTAACAAAGTGGTATGTAATGATGAGACTCAAAACACCAAATTTCAATTTCACAAAAAAAATACGAATCCAACAAAATGTTAATGGGTTAACTGGTTTTTGCTAAATTTTTGGATTCACATCAGTAGTAATTCCAACTGAATAGACCTATCAAATTAGTACATATATTACTGACGAAATAATGAACATTCAACCCAAGTGTTTACTGTTGTAATTACGTAGCTAATGTGCAAATGTTGCAGTAATATCGCAATTACTCGTGGGCGTTATACGGAATTATAGCTGTTATTACTGGATGCAATTGCCTAGGAAGGCGGTGCCAATGTCGAAAATATGAAACAGCAAAATTACTAAGGAATCTAATGATTGATTATGCCTGTAATGTGACATTAATCCATACTAATATTTTAAAGCAGAAGAGTTTGTTTGATTGAACGCGCTTATCTTATCAATAATTTTTGATAACCAATTTATCTAAGAATACATTATTCCCGCAAGAATATTGAAAAATACGGGCAACGCCGTGGCGCGTAAAGTTAGTCGTGAACAAAATCGTTTATGGCCTTGCAAATTTTATTGATGCAATCACTAGATTATGTCTATTGTCGCATGTTAAGGACATACATCAGACAGATGAGCTAATATAAAGATTAATAAACTAGCTCTACACTTACCAATAACTGACCCAGTAATCTGCCCCAGCCGCACTGACAGTGGCTGATAAAATCATCATCATAGTGAATATGATGAAACAAATATTCCCACCAGCGGTGAAGTATGCGGATATGACTTCCCACTTCAAGTTGCCAGATTGTCTCTCTTCTTTGGCCATCTCTTGGGCGGCAAATTGTGGTAACTCTTCAGTCTCAGATTTCGTTGATAGCTGTCGGTGGAGTTGAGTCTTCTGGCTGTCTTCGCCGCTCTGAAATAATACCAATATTGATGGAATTTTCATACATCATCATCTTACCCCAAACTAAGCGGAGCTTGAACTATGGGTGATGGAAACATATTGATATGTTTTTGTTTATAATTCGCGTGATATATATAACAATTCAACTTTACAACTGGCAGATTAACCGTTGTTTCAATTTATGCATTTCAGTTTGAGCCCTGGCACTTGTATGAAAACAATATTGTTTTTATACGTTTGTCAAATGCACCGTCTTCGTCACCGCAGCCGTACATAACGAAACGCGAAAACATTTGTATTCGAATATTTAATTGGGTTATTTTTAGATTGAGTAGTATTTGTAATAAGTAGTATTTGCCCCCTCAAATGTGTGCATACGTTGTGGTTGTTATTACCTCCGAACTTCACGAAAGTTTGTGCAAAAACTTGCTAAAATTCAATGGCCAAGTACACTCAGAGCCAAACCACACGGGGCGGCGCGGCTGCGGCGCGGCGCCTGAGCGGCGCCGCTGCGGTTTTCTACATACAAAAATGCATTGTAGCCACACGGCGCCGCGCGGTTTGCTCCGGCGCCGCGCCGCGCGCGCACCGGAATCGAGACGAGGCGGGGAGGGGTGTAAGCAGAGCGGCGCCGCTCGCAGTTGTTTGTTCGTTTGTTGTTGGCTCCGTAGAACGTTGTGACGCCGCTCTACCCGTGTGGTCGCCAGCGCGGCAAAACCGCAGCGGCGCCGCTGCCGCCCGTGTGGTTTGGCTCTCACAGCGCATGTACAACCCTTAAAGTGCTTTAATTAGGGGTCATATAACATGTATAGCTTCTTTAAATTATTGTTTTAATTATTAAGTTATTGCGGGTGCAGCGGGAGCAGTGCTCTAGCATTCCTTAGAGATGTGACTCCCAGCAGTATTTTCGAAAGTTAACAATGATTTTGATAATGAAGAAGTTGTCAGAACAGCTCGAATACCTGGTACCATAGATATTATGCCCTGCGTATTTTGTGACCCAAGTTATTCTAGTGATGACTGTGGAGAAGAGTGGAGTCAGCCTGAGTTGAAACTTAAGGGATCACACAGACTGCAAGTCCTGAAGGCCAATATTACATCTGCGAATTCTGTCGCTAAGCCAATACATTTAATATAGCCTCCAGGGGCCACATAACCCTCATCTAATTTACCATTTTTTAAGAATACATAGATTTTTCTTTATTTTTTGGTAGTTAAAATTATTTCACCTTAAATTATGAGTAGGCAGACAATTACTTATCTAAACGCAAGGGCTAGGGCAAAACTGCAATGGTTACAATTATAGATTATGAAGAATAAGTATAAAAAAACATTTATTGCTTAAAGTTATTACAAAAGAGAACATAAACTTCTTTATTACACACCAAGATAAAAAAATACAATGCTAAACACAAAATGCCCAATGGGCGGCCTTACTGCTTAAAGCAATTTCTTCCAGACAACCTTAAACTAACACTTTACATACCTAATTTAGTACAATAAAATTAATAAAATCAATTTTTAATTATTCAAAATAACTTTAGGCAAAAGGGACAATCTCAGCTTAATGCCGACAAGCTGTTGAACTTGTGCGGCGCTGATTTTCAGAAAATACCATATGACTGTAGTTTACTACGAAAGTTCGCGCGGAATCCCAGGGTATGTAAATTAGGGATTAAGGGATTAATAAATTGAATTCACTACTTGGATGGGTGACCGCTCTGACTGCAATTTTTTTTAGTTAAATGTTTTTTTATTATAATTATTGTAGTAGTAGGAGTCCATCTAATACTTATAATTTTCTCTCTGTTGAAGGCGTTTAAAAAGTGTAGAACTCGATTCTGATAGAGCCTGTATGAGCTTGAAGATTTCTAATATTTTATCTTTTAAATTATCGTGATTTTCATCTACAACTTAATTGTCTTTGTCTTTGCGATTTGGGCTGACGGTTATTCACAAACGAAACGGTCTACCCTCTTTCTGAGTCTTTCATTGCGAGGTTGACACACACTAGTGCCTCTACTACTTATTTCATTCTCAAACGCTACTCGATCACGACACACTAGATACACTGACCGTGTCATGGCGAATAACCAGTGTTACATGTTGTTGAGTTTTGCATAACCGCACTACAGGATTCCATGCTCCCGACTATTGGAAGACATCTTCACGGTTGAAGTTACTATAATAATAATAATAATATTTATTTACAAAAAGGTTTACAATTTTTTTATAAAGTAAATATACATTTTATGTAGTCACTCACAAGCACATGCCCATTTTAAACTTATTTTGGTCAAAGAAAATGACTCCTCGCTCTAAGTTGAAATAAATAGGTTGTATATTTAGTAATTTCAATTGCCTCCCGAACCAATTTCTAAACCTCCCGAAAATACGCTACACGGCTTGCAGCTAATGATCCAGATTCCCCATAACCACCTCATCAGCATCTTTGAAGCCTAAACTATTTGAGAAGGTTGAGGTTTTTAAATTGAATAAAAAAATTACAGCCTTTCTACTAAAGTAAATTTAGAGTAATACTTTAAAAAAAGATTTACCTCCGATAAACTGAAAACTTAAAATAATGAAGTCAACTTCATACCAAAATTAAGTAAACCTGAACTGAATGAATTATCCAAATCGGAATACTCTGTAAAAAGTTATGCGTGCTCATATTATGTACATAAACAACCCTACTTTTTTTTCATTGGTTGAATAGATAAACACCAAAGAGAATATAACTCACTTCTTCTTGAACCCTGGGTATAAGACTATCTCATACTTTTCAAGTTTACTTTTTCATGCCCGTGTTATAATGGATTTTCCCGCGGAAATATCCTGCGTGGTAATCTGGGCGACAGCTAGCTCCATAACAAATTTATATAACAAACATACTCACACACTCACAAACTTTCACCTCTATTATATTAGTGTCATTTCTAAGGAACTTTTTGTTAATAAGGGTCAAAATGTGCATTTAATTTACGTTCATTCAATTTTAAATTAGCAGTAAAGAAATTCCATTTTGAAGTTTTATCTCTAAGGTTATCAAGAGATTTTTTATCGATATAAACGTAGTCATATCTGCCATACTATCGCATGATAGGAAAGTAAGTAACAATTACTTGCAGAACATTCTATGTAGGTACAACAGGAAGTGTCTATATCGGACTATATTAAAATATATTGGACTATGGACTTATTTCACAAAATCCGAGTAAAATAAGCAATGGTAAGTTATGTCAATAATACGTGTAAATTTGATTTATGTCAAGAGCTATCTCGCTTTGGCACATGTAACAGGAAAATAGCTCTATATTATATCATTATCTAACTTTACTCGGCGAAAGTGAAACAGGCTCTAAGTATATCAGAAGTCAAGGAATCGAAACAGAAGCTAGCGATTGCCATGGCTCTAGATGTTAATTAAAATATAAAAAACCGTTTTTAATTTTCCTAGTTAAATTAACTGTATAAATCTACTGTTAATTAAACCAAGTCACATTATTTTGTATATTTTTTTGACTTTACAATATTAGGAACAAGCTCGTGATTTTGTGTCTCTAAGGTTTTGTATGGTTTCACATTTTTTTTGTATATACATATAATTATTTTGAGAACTATTAATAAAACACCGACTTATACGTCATTAAATCGCAGTCACTATGATAATAAATGTTTAAGATTATCTTATAAAACATATCCCGTTTGCAATCCAAAGAGGCATAACAATATTTGCAAACAGATATGGCCGGAGCAATTACCTATATCCACATGAAGTGTTATTAGGTTTAATCTAACACAAAGCAAGCTGAGCGAACTCAGTAAGCTGATGTGAAGTTAGAACTCGATCACACCGAGCCACGTTCGTCGCCTAAATCACAATTTGATCCGGAAAGCTTCTACGGAAATACTAAGTAACTAACTTTGCTACAAGTGGATAAGCCAACTCTTTTCTAAAGGTTATAAAACGCTAGCAAGCCTTTAAAAAGAACTTTTCTGAAAGAACTTTTTAAAACAAGTCAAGTTTTGTAATTTTAAAATCGTTGCTTTGTTAATTTAGATTATCAATAAAATTAGTCATTACAGTTCAATAAACCTTGAATGGACGATAATATTAATTATTAAGTAGGGTGTTATTATATTATTCATGATTATAAACGTAAATTACTAGGATTACTAATAACTCTTTCGTGATTGTACTAAAACTTAAAATCAAGTTCAAGTTAGTCTTGCTTTCAGTTGTTTTAATAAATTTACCATATATCTCTTAATGCTCGTGACAAAGAGGCCAGTCGTTTTTTTAGCAGGAGGCAACTAAGAGGTAAGGAGTCATCTAATAAAAGAAGAAGAAGAGGTAAGGGTGGTTTAAGGTGCACCTGCTGTTCACATTATAGACAGAATAAAAAAGAATTGTGGAATAAAAAAATATAGCCAGCCGTCAATATGCTAGGCATCAGTCAGGTCAGAATCGTCACCCAGGTTCACCGTTGAACTGAGTCGCGACACGACACGTAAATATTAGGTTACCTCTAGAATGATACACCAGCAATCGCAAAGTTGGCAGCAGTGCTCGGAATATCGGATAAAATCATACATTCATACATACCTTTGCACTTAAACTATCGCCATCCTTATCTTGAGATGGTAACATCAGGGAGAAGTCTTTGCCCGAAGCCACTAGCTCTTCAAAAGTTCCCATGTTTTCTATTCGACCCTGAAAAAAATTTAATACTCATACAATTCAAGCTGCACTTCGTAAATAAGCCCGATTTCATAAGGTAGGTGAATACATTATTTGTCATTTCATGTTAAGATAATCGACATTTGACAAGATAACGAATTGGTGAACATGCCTAAGGCTTTAACTTTCGAAACAATAGCGAGTTACACTATTCATTACGAAAAAATAGCTAAATTATGTTTGTCTATTATGTTTCAAGTACGTCTAGAGCCGGTAACACAAGCTTAGAGCTTACCACGGGGCTAGGTGTTGTTGTATTATAAAAAAGGTTTTATTGACATAAACTGTGACGATTTTATATTACATCGTCCTTTTTAGGCGCGCGTGCAAGCTCAGTAGAGGCTCTCCCGTTTCCCTGCTGACGATTACACATTGATTGGAATAGAAAGAAGCGTTTGAGGATATTACAAAATATCATCAAAGTTTACGTGAGTAAACTCCATTTTCAAAATTAGAGCATTACTCGTGATTTGTAAACATATTATGTGAAAAACTCTAACATGAATATAATGTATGTATATTGTATATCTTAAATGTATGTATGAATTAACATACGCCTTATATATGAATAAACACAGGCACATGAGTAAACAGTTCAATGTAAAAGCTGCGGGCGGTCGTATGCCTAGTATATAGCTTAGTAAAGCTACATTGAAGACAATGCGGCGTATGTACCGGTAAATCGATCAAACTGGTACAATAGACGACGTCCACAGTTTCCATCTAGCCCTAAATCAAAAGCCATTGGCTTGATTAAAGGTTATTGTCTTGTATGGGACACAATCATGTTGCTGTACATCTCGGTCGCAGGCTATAACGGCAATATTCGAACATGTTGCACTCAACTCCAGATTTGTGAATGACATCGCGACAGACCTTAATATATTGGTAAGTTTTAATTATACAGTTACTTGAATATGGTAAATAGATAAATAATTTATATTTGCACACCAATACTTACAGACTAACTTAAAAATAACAATCAATAGTCACAGTACTAGTTGTGTGTTGTAATAAGTTTATATAAAAATATTATTTTGAATTTAGACAGACTCTTGCCCTTTTTCACACATCACATACACATAACATCGTTGTCATAACCCAAGCTACGCTTGGCAGACGTACTAGTATTCGTTTTTTATTGTCAAGCTAAAAATAAAAAAATAACCTTTAGTTTTATTGGTATGAAATTCTTGCTAAACTAAGCTAAATTATGAAAGAGATTCGTCTAATGCACAATATAAATTTGTATCTAAATATAAAATTGATCATAAAACTTAGTTATTTATACCGTTGAGTTTTTATGCATACGACAATATACTAGAATATGTTAGTGTAGCATAATTGTCCGGCTTAATATATACTTATTCTACTTTTATTTTGATGGCGTCCGTGACTGGCTTTAAGGGGCTTAAAATACATTACTTCGTTATTTTCTACTGACAATTACAACATTAAAAAATTAACTATGAATCACAATGTTACCTCATTCATAACAATGATGAAGTCAGCCGCCTTTAAGAAGTGTATCTGATGCGTGACCAGGATTCGCGTCTTCCCGTGCAGGTGGCCACTGATGCATCCTTCAAACAGTTGTCTACCCACGTTCGCGTCTACGGCTGACAGGGGGTCGTCCAGTAAGTATATATCCGCCTAAATCAAAACAAAGAATGTAACATTTTGGATATTAATTGTAGAGTTAGTAAGACTTTATAGTTCATAGTTCATTCATTGACAACAACAGGTTACATGTCACAAATTATTAAATAATAAAATTATAAAAATAAATAGCTGATCCCAGCAAAATGAAAAATAGATGTTGGCCGATTCTCAGACCTACTCAATATGCTCACAAAATTTCATGAGAATCGGTCAAGCCGTTTCGGCGGAGTAGGTACGGGAACGAAAACTGTGACACGAGTATTTTACATATAAAATTCTCGTGTCACAGAAGATAAAATAAGTTGTTACACAAAACAGTAAAAAATATGTACTTACAATGTCTAGTTATATGTTTACATGTTATTTTAGGGTTCCGTACCCAAAGGGTAAAGGGACCCAGTTACTGAGACTTCGACGTCTATCTGCCTATCTGTCACCAGTCTGTATCTCAACCGTGACAGATAGAGAGTTGAATTTTTCAGGGATTTGTAAAAAAACACAAAATAAATAAAAATATATATGGGGGCTCTCAAACAACAAACGTCATTTTCATAAAGGCCAGTACTTGGATGGTCTGCATCTTTTTGCACTTTTAAAACATATATTTAATTATTTCTTTTACAGTTGCAATTTTTGCATTGCAAAATGTGTATGAGATGTAATGAGCCCATCCCATACTTATCAAATTTATTTATAGATTTATTTAAGAGGTGGTCTAAAATTATAGGGGGGTGAGGATTTTGGGTTTACATCGATTTCACTCCCTTGTATCTAAAAACTATTAAATTCGATGCATACTGAACTTATTTAATAGTATTTATCGCAACAGCTCTTTTCATGGGAAAAAGCATTAAAAGTGGCTACCTTGCCATTTTCAGCCCATTCTTCATATTCTCAGATACCTTCCTACCTAGTAATGACGATCACCCAATTACGTATTAATAGAAAAAAGGATACACTTTTAATACAGGAAGGAAACTTATTAAAAAGTATTAATTTACACTTCAATTCAACTCATTTATCTTTGGAAAACACTATACTATCAATACAAAAACCTTTCCAAAGGATTTGTACAACTGCATAGTTACAGTGTAATAAATCTTGGACGAGCAATGTTTGCTACAGAAATCTAAGCCGAGCTCCAGTAAGACTACATCACTAAATATGCAAAGAACCCAAATAAAATAATATATTTCTGAGTACAACGAAATTACCACAAAGTAAAATAAAGCAATAAAAAGTTTTTATGAATTCAGTAAAAAGGCAGTATCAATGCTGCTTTATGAAAAGAGGTTGGTCCGTGAGTGTGCACTTATAAAATTATAAATACGTAGGTTCAAAGTTCTTTAATCAAACGTAGCCATTATTAGTCCATAGATAACCGGCAAAGAAAAATTCGCATCAATACTTATCAAAACAAAAACATATCTTTAAAGTACCGCAGGTCTTTGTGGAGATATGCTCAGATAACATAATAACGCAGACTCATTACAATAATGAGGTCACTGTATCGATTCTTTTATAAATGTTAATGGAGTTTATTTCATTTCAATTTGTACAATTCTTTTAAAGGGAAACTACTAACTCATTTTACAATTCTGACGGCTGGGGCGTGGTAGACAAAGTTACACCTGAGGCGCCGGAGATTGAGGGCTCGAGTCCCGTCCGGGGAAGCTGGAGACTAGATTTTGTGCTATGTACAATTTATAGTTACGGGTTTGAGTGTTTCTGTGTCGTCTAATGCTCTAGACACACTCATCACAAATGTCGACACTAGTGTAGATTGCATTGCCAGAACAACTGCAACTAAGTGTCGCGGCAGTGGAAACACACAGACATTCGATGTATAACATTGAGTGTCTAATGTAAAGTGTCGCCGTGTGTCCCGACCACAATACCTAAAGTATATAGTACAAGTTATTCTTAGTTTGGGGTTAGATTATTATGCGTGAATAGTCCAGAAATGTTTTTTTTATTGTACATACAGTGTAGACATTGTTACACGAATTTATCAAAGAAATTACCAATATAGTCACAATTACAATATACGAGTATGTTCACAATATAGTATAAACAATAGTAACGTTGAGCGAATCGACAAGTTTCCTACTATGCAATCTTTGCAAACCAAGGTAGTTTATTTATAGCACAATAACACTAATAGGTTGAATATTATAAGAAAATTGTAAAGATTTTTGTTGTTGTGAGCTCATGGCTGAGTATTTTAATGAGCACGGCAGTAATGCTCGCTGCGTATTTTAATATGGGTGAATTTTAAGCATTACTGTTGACTATGGGCTAAATTTTAAATAAATTCAGAATTTCAATATAAATCAGTGTCTATTTCTAGACCAGCTAAAATCTGTGTTCAAACAATCCCGTCTGTGATTTGCGTCTACCTCAGTTTCCTTTGTCCCTCGCATTTACATCAGAACTGACTGTTATATTACCGTGCGTAGAGGTAGAACGTTTGCAGCGGTTCTGTTTACGGGGTCCTTTGCATATTTTATAGCAAACTGAGCATAAACGAAGTTTGTGCAAACCCTTACTATAGACACCGGTCCAAAATTTATCTGGGTTTAAAGGAAGATATTTGATAGGTTACCCGATTTACGTTATTTACAATACCAACAAAGATTGTTTGCAACCTTCCGTAAACGGACTGTTGAGTTAGATCTAAGAGCTATAAGCGCAATCCACATGTAAGAATAGTGGTAGATATTTATTCCGTGATGTTTCAGACATCTGTTAATATAGACATTATATGCAAAAAAGTCACGAATTGTAAATTACGGGACATATAATTTCCGCTAACTATATAAAAAACCAGATATAATTTAATAATCACCGAGGGAAACAAAACAACCTCACTAATATTTCATGTTTTTGCCTATAAATTCTGCCCGGAAAGATAAACACAGCGTAACCAGCAAAAATCACTCACATTAAACCCCCAAGAGCTACGTACAACAAGAATCGAATTCATCAGACTTCTAATACATGATTCATATAAACCAATACGTCTCCCTCGAGACAGCTGCCGTAACCATGTTCTTACATACCTCTCTGTAGATAGCTCGGGCCAAATTGATTCTGGCACGTTGGCCCCCCGAGAGGGAAACTCCCCGTTCGCCCACTAACGTCTGGTCGCCAAATGGGAATTGCTTAAAGTCCTTCTCCAGTGCACATACTCGACACACCTGAAAAGTTTTCCTATTAAAACAAGCTGTACCTCTTGATTAAGGTACCAAGGAAATCAAGATGCTGGAATCTTTATTACATTAGGGTGAAATTATACATAGTTTACGCTGGCGAGAAAAGTTAAACAGTAACATAGCTATTTGATATGCTATAAAGACTTCATTTTGTACATGAATAAATTTTATGTAAACAGAGCATAAAGTATTTCTTTAAAATACTACATTACAATATTTCCTCAAGAAAACCACTTAGGTTCTGTAAACTCCCAGTAATGTGATGATGATTAAATGTATTCATCTATACAGTATAGTTGTGTCGCCTAAGAACGGATGTGACATAAGATCAGACGCATGAAATAACTCCAAAACAAGGCAATATTTTCTACTACTGGCACCACTACTAGATCCACCATTTTATTCTGCCCCTCTCCTCACACTGCGGCCGGCAGGAAGTGCAAACTCGGTTAGATTTAGAGGAATTTCCTGACCGGATCGTTGATACTTAATGTATGGACGTAAGTCCGGATGTTTTCCTTATGTGTACCTTATTACTAAACTTATAGAAGTGAAAATACTACATAGTCCGATCTTCGGCAGAAGTGTTATTTTCTTCACTATGGTAAGTTGAAAAAAGTCTGCTTTTTAAACTCTTAATTTGCTAAGATAGATAGCATCTACGCAAACCAAAAAATTAGGAGTTAAACAATATTTCTTTGTCATCAACTTACAGTAGACCGCAACAGAAAAACGACATCGAATCATGAGCAATATAATAAAAATGCAGCACGTCTAAAATTTTCGACAAATTCGTCCGATCTTAGGCGACCCAACCTTAATTTAGAGTTAAGCGTGATTATACAATAGAACATTACGAATAGACATTACAATATCGTGAAGTGAATGACGTTGATATCAATTTATCTGCTTAATCATGACATGATTGTTGCTAGCTAAGATTAAAAAGCCAAAAAACATTTAGCGTGAATATGGGCTGCACATATTAGGTACGCATATTGTTATATACACAAAACAAGAAAAAATCGTAAAGTTGGATTAAGTTAAATTTAATTATTTGCTAGTTTAATAATAACAATTAATCAGTTTTTCGTTGAAAACAGAATTTTCGTAGTTTTATTTATATCAATACTAGCTGACACCAGCAAACGTTGTTTTGCAAAAAATTTTTTTTTTTTTCAAAATGTAAAATAGATGTTGGCCGATTCTCAGACCTACTGAATATGCTCACAAAATTTCATGAGAATCGGTCAAGCCGTTTCGGAGGAGTTCGATTACGCACCCCGTGACAGAAGAATTTTATATATTAGATATTTACGTTTCACACATAATTGAAATGGCTGTAGTAAAAACTTATCAATCAAAGAATATGCTTTGAGGAAGGCCTCCGACCGGTATTGGACATAAAAGATGATGATGAATCAAAAAAATATCGACTTTGGACATCTACAGAAGTAAATTTCCTAAAATTCAGCCACTTCATCAAATATTGTAGACATGAAATAAAAACACTTATTTTAAATATCCTTAAAAACTTTATTCCTTAAAATCTCCCAGATGCCTGAAAATAGGTAAGCGTTATAGATAGTATAACATAGGAAGTAGTATAATGTCAGTTTGAGAATGAGTGAGTTAATTACAGTGTTAGTCCTTACATCAATTTAATAGTTACACTAAATTAAACGGTGTGCGTATAATGTGTTCGGCTGCACGATAATAAAACATTATTATGAACACCGCCAACCACAGAGGCAAATTTATTAAACTTTTGCAATCTATTTTAAAACTAAATATTATTTATAATATAAAAATGAATCGCAAAATTCAACTACGCCTGGACCAATTTAGTTTATTTTTTTAAATGTTCGCAGTCTGAGGATGGTTTTGAGGGCTTGAAAAAAATCTAATGATTGCCGGGAATATTATTTTGAATAAATAAATGCAAAGCCGGGGGGCGGGCCGCCCGATAATTTTATAATGTTTCTAACATTATAAAATTATCTTTACGTGAGGAAAATGAATAAAAAATGTACCTTGTTGTTTCTTTTTTTTGTAAATAAATTACATTTTCACACCGATAGATTAATTAATTGTCATAGATTTTATCGTAGAAACAAAACAAAGCGATTACGATTACGAGCCTCACTAAAAGATAATTTTAATAGTGTTTCTAGCGGCCCGCCCCGGCTTTATTTTATCTTCTATCTCATTATCATTAACCTACGATTTACAAGTGCCTTCTACTAATCTGTCTTATATATTATCTTGCCGTAGATTTAGGATCTACGGCAAGATAATATCCATAATTAATAACTTGTATGCTTACATATATATATATGCATACATACATATTTATTGAACTACGTATACACAATTTGAGGCAATGGAAACAGTCAGTAATGTTATCACAATTCTAGCGACAGTAACTTTGTAAAATAGGTGCCTACTGCTATATTTATGGAACAAGACCATTACTGTTTATAGCTGTGTTCGATTTATTGAAAGTTATGTGTAAACGGTGGCTGTACTCTTTCGTACAAGTTATATCTTTTACGAGCAGACCGGAAATGGTGCTTTGCCTGTTTTCGCCCGCGGTATTTAGAAATATACATGACTTTTAATGAAAATACAACGAAACAAAATTGATTTTAGTTTCACATTAATTTATGCATAGACGCTTTTATAATCGTTTTGTGTTTAAAATCATTAATTTATAAGTAAACGGAACATCATAAAATCATAAGGCTATGAGTATTAGGTTCTCAAAAACAAAAAAATATATACAACAGGATAAGAAAAATTTAAAAAAAGACCGTCATTTAGATTACTTTAGAAAATATTACGCGTATAATTTTCCTTGCATACAAAAAATCAAATTATAAAGTGCATTGAAGTTTCACGTGACGTAACGCTTTCGTGCTATTTGTACTAAATATGTACTTTATCTTAGCACTTTCCTAATGAAGACGGAAAAATAGATTGTCCATTGTCAAAGATTGCCCAAGACGGACTATACCAAGTACCGATTTTTTTACAGTCATCATGCCTGTTAGCATTAAGACGATATTCACAATTTCACTTTAAAGATTTGTTTACTCTATAAAAATGTTATAAGACTAGTAATAGTAAAGCAGTAATAAGTATAAGCTCGTTAATACGCTCTACGTCAAATATAATGTTAAGCATAATGCTACAACGAACATAAACCTCCCTAAGTCTGCAAGGCACGAAGGGAATGCCTGTGCAGAATTATTAATGTACACCGACAGATGTGTAAGCAATATCAAACACTATTATTTACAGATTTGTTTTCTTATGCAACTACCGTCCGGTATATAAGCCAACGATTTCAAATTAAAAGACGACAAATCGTTAATCAAATTTTTTCTTTCAACTTTTTCTGTTAGTCAGACAGTTAATCAATCGTTAAAATTACAAACGCAAATAAATAGGGATGTTGATAGGCTTTTAAAATAAATAGGTTTGTCCGTAAAAAAGGCTTTTTAAATTATGTTTTTAAAACTTTAAATAACTTTTTTGAGTTTGCGTTAATAATTAACTTTCAATGAAATTCGGTTAAGCTTGAATTAAACTTTGCTTTACATTACAGGCATATCCATAGTAACCTATGCACTCGTTTATTTTAATTAAAACTTGTTTATTTTCGCATTGTTGATGTAGATGTCTTAGATGTCTTGTAGATGTGGTGTTTTGGCGCTTGATTTCTCGTTTCACCTCGAAGTCTTTTCACCAAAACAATTATTTGTCTTATTACGAAAGACAATAAAATACAATAACAAATTGAATAAAAGGGTTTCCTGCACACGATGCCGCCAAAGCATCGCTTTACTGTACACACGCACCGTCGCCGCGTCGCCACCACGCCCCCGCCGCTCCACATGGCTGCTTACTTAGCTATTCCCAGCTAGCATTGTAACTTGTAATGTTCTTCGTAAAAAGCAATGTATTACTAGCAGCCTTATCCAGTAAACTGGTAAAATTAGACTTTGACGGCGCAGTGGTGGCGCGGCGACGGAGCGTGTATAAAGTGGAGCGGTAATGCGGTATCGTGTGCAGGAGCGGTTACGCTACAAATGACAGCACTTACATAGCAAAAAGTCTAAAATGTACTTAATAAATTTCACAGTTAATGTAATTTGTCATTGAAATAAATTAGGTAATAACTGGAGCGACAAGTATTTTCATCTTATGCATGCTAAGCGGGTTATTATTGTATGATACGACTTAAGTTTAACCTGTATAAATGTTTAGTTTAAAAAATAATTTATTCAACTTTATTGATTAGAAGTACGACAAGATACTGTGAAACGTGGTTATGAAAATATTGAAAAACTAATACAATTTCAATTAATTTCGATATCTGGGAAGGTTTTTCATGAATATCTGACTTAAATGCGTTGATTAAGTTAGATATTCGTATTAGTAAAAAAAATAAAAAAATATTAATTTACCCCATGATCTTTTTTACCTGATAAATTTTGATTACTATTTAGGACAGTATATATGTATAATACACTAGGAACTGTATCTAACACACTGCGCTGGGGTGTACAAAACATTATTTGGCTTTAAAACGGGATACTAAAAATAAATAAAATAAAATAAATGATGTTTACTTAATAGTGTTGAAAACCGTGATAGTTTCAAAAATTATATGTGCAAAACAAGTTAGTACACAATTAAATGTTATAAATAGGTGCAGTGTAGTCACATGAGAATTACCTATTTCAGTAGTGTAATGTTAAATGACATTTAGTCAGGGAGTATATACATATAGACCACCAAGACAGCTATTAAACTGATACTGCGTCATCTTCTTTATATTTCATTTGCTTTATCTTTGATTAAAGCTAATTAATTGGATTTTATAATAAATTATCAGGTTATAGAAGAGAACGTACAGTATAATGTACAAATAATCTGTTCAATGGAAATTTGATGTAAAAATGGCATTCCGTGCTAGGTCATAAAAACCTGTAAACAATATAATCTTGTCTTTGCTTCTGTCTTATGTTATTATGTTTGTTCTTTTATATATTTACATTACTAATTATAAAGTGACAGATTATTTTGAATTTTTAGCGATGTTTGTAAATCCATCGTTTTCCTGGTAGAATTCCTATCACACTGTTGGGCAAATGGGGAAAATTGATCATGCTCTATTTCGACTTCTAGAAGGCGATTGATTGAACGAACAATGATGTACTAACAGTTAGGAAAATTTAACTACATGAGCACAACTTATCCTAGTCACTCAAGCGTTTTATTTTATATCAAGTCTCTGGGACTGTCGTTATTTTTGGTAAATATCATCGACATGTCTCTCAGACACATACATACAGTCGTATACAGACGTGGCATATTGAATGTATTGTCTACTCAATGTAGATGACCTGAAACTCCACTGAAAAGTATTCCGTGGATCCGTAAATGGTATGACATTATCGCGGAATATTGAAGGTGTTTTTTTGTTTCGAAACAATGACACAAACCTTGAAGTCCCAAAGTAAAAAAAATCCATTTCGCATGCTCGAAATGAATTTCAAAGACTTTTGATCAAATACGTCACCGCGTTCATTGCGATTTACGGATATCGACAATAAATATTCTCTGAGCCGCAGTGATAAACTACTTGATTCTTCAATTTAAAGAATCAGCCGAGTCGTTCATGCCAATTACAAACATTTTAATAATAAAGTTTAATCATTCTATTATCGCCTACACTGCAAGGCGACACCGCCGTAACAATTGATCCCATGATACTGTCACGATCATATTTTTACATGTGCTAGTCTTTAAGGTTGTAGTCTTGGGCCTGAGGTGCCAAAAATAAATGATTTATTATAATATTATTATTTGCATTAGTTATTCATCGTTATTATTTATCAACCTAATTATAATAAGTACTATCAATATAGAGTTTATAGCTTTATTACAACAAGTAATCGACATAATAGTTTTGACGATAAGAATGCCATAAAATGTTGACACTTTGTACTCACCACTTCTAGATAACTAATAATTTACTGAACTAAGAATTTCAAATGTAGCATATTAAGCATGAAATTATGGTACCTGCTCGCGTCATCTGACTCAGACGTGGCCTTGGCAGAAAACTAGTGCCTAAAACAAAAGCTGTGTTGGCTAAAAAGCCGTGTTCGCTAAGTGAGAGCACGCTCGACTTTCATTCCGAAGGTCGTAGGTTCGGGTTGAACCCACGCACGACTGGACTTTTCTTATTATAGCGAATATTCGTGTTAACGCGATATGTGTGGTTTCATCGTTGCAATGCTTCACAATCTTAGTTCACTATAATAAAAACAAGAACATCGCGTATGTTACGTACGGGCAGTACACAATATTTTAACGGCGCCAACCTGTTAAGAATCTTCACCGTTAATGTAGAAAAAAGCATTTAAGGAAAATATGTGAATAGTTCAGCTTATATAATAACTTAGACAGTTATATAATAGTGAGTGCAAATGATGTGTTAATGTAAAATTCTACCTCAGTGCCGCGGTGGGCGAAGGTTACGGCGCATAGGTAGCGGGCTCGATTCCGAGGGATCAATTGATTGTATGTTAAGCACTTTTGCCTTGGTCTGGGTGTTTAATATGAATACTTAAACTATCTATGTAATTAATATTGCCCGAAAGCAAAATCCTAATAAAATATACTTAACAGAATAAAACTTTGATTATTTACAATGCGTTACGATCGAAATCAAAACTACTTATATATTTATTAATTTTTGGCCATAAAAAGAATAAGACACATCCGTTACCTTCTCACACAGGTTACAGATGTGATTCTGCATAAAAATTTAAAAATTGTTTAACCTAAATTAGTTTAAAAGAGGTTTATCACTTATTTAAAAATCATTAAGATTTACCATATTGTATTTATATGTATTTACCCGTTTATATTTATCCAAGTCTAAGGTCAGCCCAAAGAGGATATTCTCTCGAACTGTGCTGGGAAACAACCACGCCTCTTGGCTGGCGTACGAGACTGTTCCGTTTATTGAGCATGTGCCAGTCGCCGACGGCAATTCCTTTAGCAGAAGTTGCAAGATTGAAGACTGAAAACAAATACAAACATTTAATAGATTAAAGTTCTTGTCCAAACTGGATATATGTTCAGGAAATGGTTTACGTGAATATGAATAATATCGCTAGGTTACTTATTACTTACTTAAATTATTATTTGCCTATCGTTTGAACACTGTTGTACCTACTTATTTCTATCTTACTTATATTTATATATTGCTTAATTTTAATGCTCTATGTTCCTTACTGATGCAATTTCGGATTAATCCATTGAAAGTATATTAATTATCTTTAGTCAAATATTGAATGTTTAATTTTTTAAGCTAAACTACATAATTATGTTTTTGATGATGAAAATAAGATAAGAAAAAAAATCTTAAAATAATATATTTCAATTTTGCTCATTGTTACACTATTATCTACATGTAATTTAGTTCTTAAGCATTGTTCTGTTGTTTGTTATATTGGTGTTTAATAAAGAGTATTGTATTGAATCGTGTTACGGCTTACGAGACATGTGGCTCGTAAGTCATAATACAATTCCAAGACAATACAAAGCAATATTACAAACATTTTTTTCTTATTAATTTTTCATCATCAAAAACATAATTTATGTAGTGTATATTTGAATATTTAAATCTAAAATATTTGAATACGTGATGAAATCTAATTAGCGCTGCTTAAAAAAACTTATTAAATCAATTGTACCTATTGTTAAAATATAAAAATACTTGAGTACATAAATAATACATATTGTATGTATTATTTACGTATTCCAATATTTTTCGCAACAGCGCGCTTCGCGAGGACGGCATTCGAAACTACATATTAGGTATTATGTACACCCAAGTGACCATGACTAGTAAACGGTAAATTAAAGCGTGAAAACAATTCTACACAATTAATATAAAAGGTAGGTAATCTACTGATAAAGTCAGCTGTAAAAAACAAGGAAAACAAAATATAACATAGCTTTCATCGAATAAACTGTACAACAAAAATACGTAAAGCGAGCCTGCGTCACTGACCTTTCCGGAACCAACGGCGCCGATGATTGCGCATAGCTTCCCTCTACGCAGCCGGAACGATACGTTCTTCAGTGCCAAGAAATGTGGGTCACCGGTCCAGCTCGCAGACACGTTCCGGACCACTAGTGCGGAATCGTCTCCCTGGGATATGCTTCTGCGATACGACGCGTTGCGGCTCCCGAGACCGTCTAAACAAAAACAATTTTGGATTATCCACGCAATCAACTTTATAAACGTATTTTATCAATTAATTCTCACGGATAATTTAAATATTCCTAATGAAATTTCAAAATATTCAACTTATCTGATTTGATGGTCTTTGGGTCTTGATATTCTAACACAAAATTCTAATATCAAGATCTCTCAATATTCTAATATCTACACTCTATCTCAGTATTTTATGACAGTACAATGAACAGCAGAAACGTTGTTGAGAAAACATAAATTCCAAAGCGGACACGCTCGGTGAATAAATTGAAGATTTGTTTACAAATTTTTACCCGTAGGTTGTTTGGGTCTGATTTTTCATGGTAATATTATTTTATCTAGAAAAAAGTAAAGAAAAGGAAACTAATACTTTCCACACTAGGAAAGTTGGCAAATGCAGTACCTATTCGGAGTTGTGATGTGATCTTAGAACACGCTGCAGCCTTGTGGTAAAATTTATTTGTAAAATAAATCGATATCCATACTTTTGTGGTGGTAGCATGAAATCACATACATGAATTTTGTAAATAAATCGGGAGGCAAAATAAAAATTAATAACTAGAACAGCAAAATCGTTATCAGGTACCAGGATAGCAGAAAATATGGTGTGGTGAGTAAAGGGAGAGTCATAGAAGTCATAAAGAGTCAAAATTACGGTCACGAAAACCTCAAGGGTGACGAGTACTGACAAACAAACCCTCTCAATGATTTTGATAACAATAAATGAGGGAACTCTATGTATAGCCTAAGCTGAACAGACGAAATGGACTTAATACCTGCTCGTAGTTTTGTTCCAAAAGTGGCATTTGATATTCTGGCGAATGAACAAAAAGTTGTTGCTGATGTTTTTCATTTCTGGCAAGCTCAAAGCCCGAATAGCACAAACGGGTTTGTAGGTATTTGTACTTTGTAGTGTTGTTGGCAACACTTCACTTTGTTCCGCTTCTAACTTTTATAGTTTTTGATAAAATACGACAGGCGATGTATATTTTTGATAACTTTTTTTTATCAAAATCCTCCTCAAATTTTCCTTTGTGGAAAAAAAAAAATCTTACCTGACATTTTTAATAAAACAAGGCCTATTTTTGCTTCGACGCAAAATGGTTACAAATTTATTGATTTTGTACATCATATCAGATGTACATTTACTAAATTAGGTAGATGAAAGTTTTACTGTTAGATAGCTTATTTACGCAGAAGGGTTTTACGTTGTTTCCGCGGAAAATTCATAAAACATGGCGCGAAAAGCTTGTGTTTTACCTCAAGCTTAATTATATATTCCACGCTGATCATAAACAAATCTAAACAGGCAGATTCTCGCCAAAGTGATATCTCCACAATGGGAAATTACTTCAATATTTCGAGAATGATTAAGAGCTTATTTCAGAAAATAAAATATATAATTTAAATATATAACTATGAATTTAAATATACTATAACTGTTACTTACCTATTTATAATTTTGTGATTTTTTGAGGACATTTATTAATGCGGTTATATTAGTTAAAAACTTACCGGTTTGGGGATTACTGAGAGTTAAACTATTTTTTCTATGAAATGACACTGGTCTGACTGAGCTTTCCGCCGCTTTTGACTTTTCTGAACCCTTACGGAACATATTAGGAGCTGTATCTACATTTTTACCTCCATCATCAGTCTCACCTGTAATATACATAGTTTAAGATTACAAACAATACAATACATAAGCTTTTTATTTTACAACACCAAGTAATGCAAATAGTACAATGGAAGGTCTAATCGCTAAAAACTATCTCTTACAGACAACTTTTAGACGGATAAAAGTTGTAATGAAATAGTTATATAACATAATAATTTAAGCCAATTAATTGGTGGACGTCCTAAGCTGCACTCACCGAAACATTACAATAGTCTTCAGCTAATTTTATTATTGCTCAATTAATAAATAATGTTTAATTATAGCAAATAACGAATTGAATAGTTATAAAGTACATTGAGTGAACTCGGCCTTAGAGTTTATTAGTTTAAATATAAAACACTAAGCAGGTTTTAGCTAACGCTTTTCTTTTTATTTACTTGTTTTTTAGAAAGATTCTATGTGTCAAATAGAGCAAGAAGAATGACCATGACCACCCTATATTGATGATTCTGTTCTAATACAGAATATAAGCACGTTGAGCACATTTTATCCACAATTTTTCTCACAAATCTGAGTGCGACACCTCTCGAATATTTTTGAAGGCAAAGAATTTGCTTTCGAATGTAAAATTGGAAACAACAATATTTGCAGATAGTAACAGTAGTAGTAGTTAACAACTGAAAAAAAGTGGTGAATAATTGATATTTGCTTTAACTAGTGGATTAAAAAAAATTGCATGCCCTATTTAAATACATGAATATTAAAATACAGAATGATCCACACACCACTTTTTTCAACATTTAAAATTTATCTAGTAAACTAAGTAATTTTATACCTACTTATTTTTAATTGCTTCAACCACTAAATCGGTCATGGTCAGATATATAATGAACCACAGAGATAAATCCATTTAAAAGAAAATAAGGGGAGAGAAAAATACTGAGATAAAAAATCACCTATCCACAAAAAAAACTATAATTACGCGTGAATATCTGCATTACAAAAATCTTGTCTAACTTAAATACCTTTCTTCGTTCTTACCCTGCGTAAGAAACGCCTGCACTCGCCGAAGAGACACTATTGTTTCCGCAACAAAACTAAGCGCAAAGGGCAGTACAAAAGTAATGTTGATTTGCGCTGAATTCAGAAACTGCTGCAGTGGATATATCTGAAAAATGTAAGTGCGTAAGGCCACGCCAACTGCCAAGAATTAAAAGTAATGTGGCTTCCTGCTGTGCTGGGGTGGGAAGTATACACCCGTTTCGAGGTTAACGCATTGCAGAATAAAATCCCGTATGTATTTTTACACAGAGCCGTAAATGTTACCAAAACGTTGCCGGTGATTATTTCTTTTTCCCTTGCACGCCATACGATTATACTAAACTGCCATGTAATCACTATCGTAATTCACATGGTATTTAGGATTATTGTCGTTTGAGTGGGTGAATGAATGATTCTTCGCCGACGCTTCCTCAAATATCGTTTGTATAAGTACTTCTCAAGTAGGTTCGATGATATTATGTATATCTAGCGGTCAAGCGATCGTTGAACTGAATCGTTTCCAGATATCTTCGAATCGATAAGGATTATCTGATTTGTTTTATGTACAAATGATCTCAAAAGAGATAATTTTGACTTTGAATGGGTTAGGTTTGTACCTAACAGACTATAATATTAAAAATTTTGCAAAATATATTGAAACGATTGTAAATTTGGATATGTTGTAGATTAAGGCTTAAGGATTGTATGAAAAACTATATTAGCCATTGGATGAGAACTTTAACAACATTTTTGCCAAAATATTTATATTGTTTGTATCGAAGAAATAACCATTTGTTTACATACTATTTAACTCTTCATGATGAATGGTGTGCACGTGTAAAGCAAAAGACAAGGTAGTACTCGTAGGTATATTAGTTTTAAGGTTTTGTTTTTGATAGTTTATGAAAGTCTAGGTAAGATGATTCGGTGCGGGAACGTTGAAGGAAGATCATAATAAATCATAATAGTAATTTGGTAGTGAAGTAATTATAATAAAATAATAAAAGATAAATAAAGGTAAAATAATAAGTTATAAATAGAAATACATAAAAATAACTTACGATAGTAGCACTCATCGCATTCCCGAGGAGCACATAAGTTAGTATACTAAAAAACATTGCAGTGCGCTCAGTGAAAATAATGAATCCAATGAATATAGTCCTCAGAATGGTAGCCTTCCTTACTTCTGTCAACTCACTCGCTCTCTTCTCCCCAACTATTTTTGTAAAAGGAATTTCCCAAGCGTACATTTTTATAACCTGAAAAATACTCAGATATATGTAAAAGTATAATGTGATACTCACAATACGGGCATCAACGGGTCTTCGTAGTTGAACTTCGGCAATAACTATAATGAACATCAAAGTCTTTGGTACGATGCTACCAATGCTGCGGCTTACACCCCAAATAATGATGGCTTTCTTATTTCCCTTTAGTTCCTCTGAGCGTATTTTTTGCATGATTTTTTGGAAAACCGTTTCCTAAGCATATATTTTTATCACCTGCACCAGTAAAAACGAACATATTAGCTGTTCACGTACAAAAAGCATCACAATGTACAATAATATTCTTGGCCACTATACCTGGATCCCATTGATTACTTCACTCATTAATTTTACTCTCTGGTCTGTTTTTTCAGCATTCAGGAATCTAACCTTACCAATCATTCGACCGAGGCCACCTACAATAAATATATTATAGGATTTTAGAAATGATAAATAAATCGGACCAAGCATAACTACTTAAATAATTAACGTTACGAGTAAAAATTAATAGAGTAGGTACAATACATGAAATTATTGTTTCAAAATATTATAAAGTTATTCAAATTATAGACGACTAATGTAGACTAATTACTCTGATTACGTTAACCTTCACGCTAATTCCGTAAGTACCTACACGGATCAAACGGACATAAAAGTTATTTTTTTTATAAATTTGAAATGTGAAAAAAATGTTTTGTAATTATTATGGCCACACAAACCCATTTATTCGATTTGTTACTACGTAGTAGACAAAAGACTCCCACCATGTCCGAGTAAAGTCCAAAATAGTTAATCAGTAAATAAAGAGCATGTTATGCCCATCAGATTATTGTGTTGTTCAGCGAGACAGCGCTATACATACGTGTATGTTTATAATGAACAAATGTCAAAGAATAGTACGTTAGTATAGACTAGTTTAAGGGTTAGCATTAGATATTAGGTATTTATTTACACAACCCCCGTCTACGTCTAGAATAAATAATGGGCGGTCTTATTGCTCAAATTAATTTCTTCCAGACAACCGTAGATGGAAAATTTACTAAACGTTATGGGCGGAGGTTTTTTCTACGAAATATTTTATTTCTTTCTTTATACGAAGATGGTGAAGGAGGCTAAATCTTACCTTGAACTGGCAGGGCTATTATGATAAGGGACGCCATGCCTATAAGTGCCGCGTACCCGGCTTGCATGTAGCCTAAATAGCAGACGGCTATCAATTGTAATGGGATAATCCAGATGTAGTGAAGGAATGTGAACACCATGTCAAATCTCTGAAGGTCGTTTGACAATAGATTCACAACTTTCCCCGCCGTTGTGTCTCCTAAAGCCGAGTTACCCATACGCATAATCTGCAATAGAAATTGTATTTAGCGCTGTATTCAAATCCTTTTATCTAATTTTGTTACATGAATTATTTGGTATTAAGGCTTTTTCTTATTGTATGTCTCATCGATTTTTTTTCAGATACATTATAGTATATAAAATGTCTATAGTTATGTTATAAAAAGGTAAAGTTTGTGAGATTGTTTGTGACGTAGTAGGGGGTTTTACTGAACTGATTTAAATGAAATTTGGTGCACAAATTTACTAAAGCCAGAGAAATGACATAGGCTTTTAACCGCGAAAAGTTATGAGATTTCGTGGGAAAATCCATAATACACATTGCTCACTGCACATTGCACACTGGTAGTATTTAAATAAAATTGGTCATACCTGCAACTTCTATAAATTTCTAGCATTTGAAAAAATTACTAGGTTTTTTTACGAATCGAGCATAATTTTTAGTATAAATTTGGCTGGTAACATTTTGTGTAGCAAAATTGTTATCAATTTCTACGAGAAATTATTAAATACGAATTTATGTTGCATCTCAACACGGGAAACTTACTAATGGTTAGCAGCACGCCAACCTTTGCCAAGCGTGGTCAGTTCAGCAACGAACCTAGCTTATCTATCGTTCTACTAATAAATAGGATCGGAAGGCGGTAAGGATGTTCTAGCAGGCGCAATAAAGTCTCACAGTCAGCTACATAAACCCATACAAACTAAGGAATAAAAATCAACCAAACCTTTCTGAACATTAGAGAGCTGGTAGCCACCCTGAGCTTCATTCCAAATTGTTGGCAGTATAGGTTCCCGTTATGGTTCATATAGGCTGCTAACCAGTTACTGAGAATCATGGCGACGGCGTAGTAAACAGCTGTTTCCCTCGGCATTTCCGAGTCCACTGTCCAGTGTAGGAGTAGCTGGCCGAATAGAAGTGGAGTAACCGTTCTGAATTTCATATAAAATAATTAAGTGTCACTTTACGAGCTTAGAGATTTTGCATAGTGGATTGTCCAGCAATGTTCATTTATTTATTGTTACACAGTTAAGGCAATAACACCTAAAATTTTATTTATTTAAAAACACCAACATCAAGACAATATATTACAAAATAACTGTGCTTAGTATAAAGAAACACAATACATGGCCTTATCACTAAAAGTGATCTCATCCATGCAACTTTTGGATGGATATTGTTGCCACAATTAAGTTTGCGGCATTGCGATATCAGCAATGTAAAGTTATTCTAGCTTAATTTACTTACCGCAGAGAAACAAATATGAACTGCATTATACCTCCAGGTATGAAAGACCATCCAAAACTCTTTGCAAGGGCTTTTGTTAAAGACGGTTTTTTGCCTTTCAGTTTTGCTGTCATCTCTTCTGCTTCCCAGTTCCTAAAACACGTAATAATTAATATACAATTTTCTACTACTTATATTCTTTGGTTCAAAAATTTTTCTCTTAAGTTTTGAATTAAATTTATTCATCATCATCATCATTATTACAGCCGTAGGATGAACTCCCCTCCGAGTACACCCTTAGTTTAACAATAGCCTCACATGCATGATCACCATCCTAACATGAGTAAAACCACTGTTGGACAGAAACCTCTCTCATAGGCTAAGAGTACCTTCTAGGTCATCATGTCCCATCTTCACAGAACTTCTCGATTTAGTTCTGTGCATATCTTAGACCACATCGTCACTTTACATCAGGTGAGATTGTGGTCAAATGAAGACCTATCGAACATAAAAATAAAACAAAAAAAAAGTTGTTTCAGTCGGAAATACATATTTCTGGGAAATCTTTTGTGCTTTAAGAATCACTATTACCAGTGATCACAACATTCGTAATTGAAATTTTAATAATAAACAGTCATAGACGATGATTTTCACAAAGAGCGCCAGTGCTAAAGAAAGCTCTTGTGACACAGAGCGGCATCTATCGGGACTTCCGCAGTTTCCGCAGCGCACTTTAACATAAATCTAAATTTAAAATTTAAGAAAAACCCCCGATTCCAATGCCTTAATTTCCTTAAATATAAAACAACATAATATTATGTAATGTGGACGCGATACGTTTTCATTTGATACCCCACACTAGTATATTTTCAGATTTTCGGTTTTGCTTCCCCACTCTCACCCCCATAACTTTTAAACGGCCCAACCGATTTTCATGAAACATGTCTAAGAACACTCGCGCAAGACTCACCTTTCATACAAAAAAAACTAAATTAAAATCGCTCCATCCGTTCGGGAGCTATGGTGACACAGACAGACAGACAGACAGACACGTCAAACTTATAACACCCCTCTTTTTTGGTCGGGGATTAAAAATAATATTTTATTAAAGCATGTCATTCTTGATATTAATATAAAAATTATATATATTATTATGTATATTATAATATAAAATTATATATTAATATAAAAATTTTAATAACTGATAAAGCTGTGTTGTTCTATTCGCTTCTCAACTCAGTATAAAACATTGAAGCGAACTGTCAAGACAATGTTTTTTCCTTGATATTTTTTGTTTAAGCAATTTAGTTTTATTAATTTTAAGTTGACCTGTCCATGTAGGCTATGTGCTTCTAAGGAAATAAACATTTTGACTTTGACTTTTATTAAATAAACCACATAAAAGTTTAATTATGCCAGTATTGAACGAGTCGTTTTGTATATACACGCTTTAAGTCGATTGAAAAATTAATTCTATGTTGATTTCTCAATTGTCTGATATTGTCAAAGCAATGTCGAAGGCATGAATATAACATTAAATAGAGCCTAAAAGGCAATTGTCATAAGGCTGTACTTGCGAAAAAGTTGCAGAATGTAAGCTCATAAAGGCATAATGTACAACTAAGTTATATTACAAAAGTTCGTAACAAGCAAAGCAGCAATAATTGAGAGGCTCGGTGGTGTATCGTGCTCAGATAAGAAGAGGTTTGAAATCGTGCCATTTCCGAAAGTTGGCATGTCAAATGGATGGGAGCCAAATGTCTGACCCGTTCACATTTTTATTTGCTTGTTATAATTTTAATATTTCAACGTCTTAATTAACGTTAATTGAGATCGCTTTATACAGAACAGCAGCATTATAAAAACAGTGTGTATGCTTCTTTTATATGCTGTAACGGCTCAAGGAGTTTCTATAATAAGTGGAGTTTTGTTACTACCCGTGTGTTTGTGCTAAGCTAGTTTGATATTCAAGCACTCGAACGTACTACGGTACAAGTTAAAGTTAAATAATAATTCCATCTTTACTATAGTCCGCCAATGCCTAAGGCCAACGCAGGTAAATAATAAATTCTTTAATTTATTGTGTCCCGTAAACAAAGGCTTGTTTGCAAAGTTCATGTCTTTAATTCTTATACCCTACCCGGGTGGGGGGGTAGTGTATACTTACGTAACAATATTGTAGGTAACTCTGAGGCACAAAAAACAAAAGTTGATACATAGATAGGTATACTATTATTATATAACGTTGTATTGTTATTCATAAATGTTATAGAGCAGTATGATGGGTAAAATGACAAAAAAAATATAATAGGTCCGAAATTATGATTAATAAAATAAAAAAATATATATATTCTAATTGAAAGACGCTTTGTTTCCAAACAATGAATAATATTGCAAAATAACACGAAATGCACAACATTATTAACTGAAATTGTATCGACCCCACGAATTGTGCGACGTAACCAAAATATATTTTAGTTACACTGAAATCTGCTTTTACAGCGTATGAATAGAACAAAACATTAAATATTAACTAACTATTTCATTACTAGCTTAAATTTAATTTAACACAACATATACATTTCCTTAACGCAGGAACGAGAAATGGGCCCGAACGCAACTCTACGATAACACCATGGCATCAGTTAAAATAATATATCTGTACAAAAAACGTGTGAAGAATAACGTTATCATTGATATGCTAATTATTATGTATATACTCTAGGTGAAACTCCCAATGCCTAAGACACGCGTGAATGTGAACGAATTTCTCGTCTTCTTGATAGGCTTTAATATTTTTTTTTGTGGAATCATATTTGAGACATTTTGCAGCAAACACTTTCAAAGCACTATAATTGACATATACGCGTGTCAATTGTTTAGGTTTGGACTCGTTACAAAATTATCTATATAAATAAAAATGAATTGTTGTTCGCTAGTCTGATTAAAACTCGAGAACGGCTGGGCCGATTGAGCTGATTTTGGTTTTAAAATGTTTGTCGTAGTCCAGGGTAGGTCTAAACGGTAAGCAAATAAGGAAAAATTGCCGGGAACTTTTTTTACCTGTGCGACGCCCGGGCGAACCGCTAGTAACAAATAAAAATACAAAGCATTTATTCATCAACTTAATGTACAAGTTACAGTAACAAGGTTTGAGATCTTCTTTTCTCGCTCTGCCAATAATTATAACATGTATTGTAATGTTGTCTAAACTTTCCGGAAAAATCGGAGGTAGCGTACGGGGAGGTACAATTAACGGATATGCACGCGTGTAACATCGTTTAAGAAGAGGCCATTTTATTATTCAGCAAAGCGATCGTTAGTAAAACAAATACTTACTTGTTTGTTACTAAATTTATTGTACTTATGTGTACTGCCTACCATGACTTATGCCGGAAAACAAACAGTTATAATTCCTTATCTAAATACACATATTAATAGCTACTAACCATTCATATGTTTTCGCATATTGAACCTAAATAACACACGAAAACTTTCAAATATCAAAATTAACAATAACTTTAAACTTAGCAATTACTCAAAATAAATACAAAGATAACAAAAATGAAAATGAAATAAATGAAGATTGAATTTGGCAAAATGAATATTATAAACTAAAAGAAAAATTTTTTTTTACAAAGAATTAAACATTAGAGTTGCAGAAAAAGCTATGGAGCGTGTCATGCTCGGCATCAAGCTTATAGACCGTGTCCCAATATCGACATCCGAAGGAAAACAAGCGAACAAAGGTGAAAGATATAGGAAATCGTATCACGGAGCTAAAATGCAGTCGGGCAGCACACTTGGCGAGACGAAATGGCAATATGCGGAGTAAGGCACTCACGAAATGGCGTCCAAGAAACGCCTATAGCAACGTCGGTCGTCCAGCAGCGATATGGGCTAACGACTCCTTTAAATTCTCAGGGCGCACCTGGATGCAATAAGCACAGGACCTTAGTACGTGGCGGGAGAAAGAGGAGACCTTTACCCTGAAGGTGAAGTTAGTTTGCGGATAATGATGATCATGCTGAATCGTAAAACGAATAGACTATTCTAAAAATATTACTCAAAATACAGGAGACAATAAACTCAAACACACTAACTTATAGAACGCAGTAGAAACTTACCGTTCTAAAATATCACCACAAACTTTGGAATCATATTGATGCTTCGCTGGTCTTAAATCATACTCCTCTAAATCCCGTCTAAAGGCATTGTAGTAAATCGTAAACATCCATAAGAACAAAGAGCGCGAGAATAATCCTGGTACACCTTTCCTCTCAGGATCGGGCGGATTACCAGATCCCTCAGTCTCTTTATTGTCTTTTGTTTTTGCACCCATTTTATTTCTCGGTATAGTCTCTCTTTTTCTTTCTCTTTTTTATTCACAATCACTTTTGAATTTACCTTGTATATTTACAAAAAAGTCGCGACAAGTTAAATAAATTCTAGTATGTATGTACACGCCAATCCACACACCAACCGCGCTTCGATTAAACTGCCAGATAATAATATGAGACTTTGTTACTACAACGATTGATATAATTATAATGATTACGTTTATATTTGATAAAGCTAGTGAACTTCCATACGTGTGTCGATCGCGGTACCTAAAATGCTAATAAATTTATATTATATTTAGTAAACGTATTTTCAAGTTGTCCAACGAAATAATTGTTTTGTTCCAACTAAATACTACACCTGTAACAATCGCATTTTTACGCAAATTGTCTAGAGAAGTCTGTCTTATTATAACACAACTGAAAATAATATAATAATAATAATAAATTTGATAAATATGAGATGGACTCATACTACAACTAGGGTTCCGAGTACAGTTTATAAACATTTTGCAATAATGTATGTATATTTAATAAAAAATTATTAAAAATGATGCAATTAGAGTGGTTACGTATCCAAGTACTGGCCTCGCGCAACGTCGCTTAACTTTATAAAATCATGGTTATTGTATGGGAGCCCTTTATATACTATTTATTTATAGTATTTGTAATATGTAGAATTTTAGATGCACGAGAAATACATCATCCCTTCAAATTTCAACTCTCTATCTATCACGGTGCTTGACATACAGTCTTGTGACAGACAGACCGAAGACGAAATCTAAATAATAGGATCCCGCTTTACCCTTTTGTACGGAACCCTTTATAACTTGCAAAATTTAGATTTACACAAAATATCAAATTTGTATTTCGTTATAATCTTATATATAAAATTTCCATGTCACAATGTTAGTAACCGTACTCCTCCGAAACGGCTTACAGATTATTATGAAATTTTACATGCATATTTAGAAGGTCTGAGAATCGGCTACTATCTATTTTTCATTTTGCTAAACAACGTTTGCTGGGGTCAGCTAGTAACTTATATTATAAAACGAACGCTACCTTCTATTTATGGGTTATAGTTACACCTTATAGACAAGTATTTAACCTACAAGACTTAATCCCCTATAAAACAGTTTTTTAAGATAACGAGGAATATTGGATCAGCTGATTAATATGCTCAGTTTAATCGATTTCACAATGTTATTTAATCAAAACTGCTCCAGTTGCTAGCTTAAACTTCATTGCTTTTAGATAGTAGCCATAATTTGATAAAACCACCTTTAAATTAACAATAGGTTTCATTCTCTGTTTTTCACGTTTTCACGTCTAAGATGGAGCATGAAGACCTATAAGGCTTCTCCGGACTACAGTACGAAACACGAAAGAATCGTTTCACTCACTGGCCAGGCCAGAGACTGTTCTTAGCACCACCCGGAGGTCACGTGTAAGATATTTTGCAAGGTGAGATATTTCCTTAAAAAACACTTGTGTAATAAAGGCGAAATGGTACAAAAAAAAATAAAAGAATATTAAATCATATAAATCTATGTAAAGATGCAACTTTGAACGACGAAACGTACCTTATTAAGAAAATAGCTGATGAGCGTGAAATTCAACTGTTAATATTCATGTGGAAACAAAAACTAGCAAGTACCCGTAAAATATCCATAACTATAGTTATTTAAGAATACAATAGTGTGGCAGGCAGCAACTAGCATTCTTGCAAACACGATTGCTCAGCGTGGCGAGTTATGGCAACATGTCTTAAACTATGGACAATCTACAGCTGAGGTTAACGAGAGTTTTTAATCAGTTCTTACCTTGCCAATGAATAGCAGTACCTGGTTTTTTACCCGAATTGAATGAGCGGTAAAGTCTGTGTCACTTCTCAAGCTTTAGAGAATCTGTGTCTAAAATTTTATTCAAATCGGTTCAGTAGATCGAATTATTAACCTCTACAACGTCACAAACATTCTCACAATCTCGCAAATTGTACCTCTTTACAATATTAGTATAGATTACTTATGAAGTCGCTTCCGCTGTCTGTACCAAATCACTAATTGTACTGCACGGAAAGAAAAATCTATCAAATGTATAACAATACGAGATTATTGTAATGTACAAGAGCTCTACGTAATACTTATGAAATCCGAGTAAACTAAGCAAAGGTTATGTCAATAAAACGTGTCGATTGTTAGTTATGACATTTATTTATATTTATCTCGCTTTATCACTGTGACTGAGCGGATTAGCTGTATATTTTAACTATTCTCTAATTTTACTCAAATATGGTGAAACAGGCCCTAAGAGTAACGACACTGTTCGCTTAATTTTACCAATGAATTGATTATTTGATTATAAGGGTCCTGTTTCACCATGACCGAGTATGTTCAGACAATGGTTATACATACAGCTATTTCGCTCAAGTCAAGACAATTCTTTATACTACTCAACGGATTCAATTTAAGTTTTCAGCAATACATCGTGATTCAACATAAATTCTTTATGTATATTTTGTTCCCGGATAAGATATTAGCGTGACTTGTTTATTTTTTTATAACCAGGTAACCTGATTATCGTATCACTCACGATATGATGAAAAATACGTGCTAAGTTCTAGCACCATGCATGTACTCGTACTCATTAGATTAGCTGATAAGAATGCTCAACAACATAGGTACTTCTGTCTGTAACTTTAATCATATTCTGATAACAGTGACGCTCAAGAACACGCCTACTACTAGAAGTAATACTACTGGTACCTTTATTTATAAGGAATTTTGAAACGAGTTTCAATGAAAAAGGAGGTTTTCAATTCGACGCGTATATACCTACTGTACACGGCACCCTAGGTTAAGTGGATATGAATCCATCGCATACTTATAAAATTTACAACTTCAAAGAACAGTTTTTAGATAACTTTTTTATATGGATAACCCATCTGAGTAATCCAACACTTAAGTGGGACATTACGTTAAGAAATAATTTCTTCAAAGTACAATCGTTATATTAAAAGGTTCGTTTGCGTGATACTTGCGGACCTTGCAAGCAAGCACATTAATAGCAATGTAAATATGTTATGCCAAATGGCCCATAAACCATAAAATGGTACGATTCATTGCAGCATATGCGGTCTACATTTAAATATTAAATTCAGAATTAGTATACTACCTTTGTTTTGTTAAAATAGTTATATTCGTTCGTTTTTTAGATTTCTATAAATGATGGTATATGGTCCTAAGATCTTTATACTATACTACAGAGACCACACTGTTAGATAAAAGGAAATAAAAATAAGGACCTGAATAAGAATACATTAATAAATATATCTGATTCATTTTATTAAGTGATAAACCTCACGGTTCTTAGGTTACGGATGCGTCTTTTTTAATAAAAACACAACAACACAACCACTTCGCGGCGATACATATCACAAAATGTATTCTATGTTCAAGTTTATTTCTGGAAGTTCTTTGACACCAATAAAAATAAACAAGCTGATATTAGGAAAAATTTAAACCAACTTTACTTTTTTGGGTTTATTTACAGTCTTTTAAGTGAGAATTTGTTACGCAACTTTGATTCGATATAGATCCAAAATGTTATCTGGATCAAACATTTTTAAAGAAATCTTCAGCGAAAAATAAAAGTTAACAAACTTTGTCATGTGGGGTATGACAAAGTTTGTTAACTTTTATTGTTTTAAATTGCGTCCAGAAGTCGGCGTGTTGAATTTTCACTAACGTTATTTCTTTAGTGACACTCGCCGTTCGATTGACGTGTGAATCATATAAATCGGCCCAGGCGTTTGGTTTATATAATGGAACAAAGGAACTTACATAATACTTACATACATAGACTGTTAAACACATTACCACTTGCGTTGCGAAGTCGGGTAAAAAAGCAGACTGCAATCGTCTTACAATCTTCCGTAACCTTCCGTAATAGTAGATGGTTGAACATATGACATTTTACGTGTAATTGTTATTGATTTTATAGTTTACTGGCAGTACTCCGCGCTGTAACGAGTTATAATGGATTTTCCATCGGTAAATGTCCTTCCAGGCCGTATCCTACTTATACTAGGCCCTAATAGACAAACTGTGATTCAAATTTCATTTAAAATATTGTATTCTTACTGTACCTCTTTCTTATTATTATGAATACCTAAGCAAATAAAAATCAACCGAAACTATTGTCACAATTGTATTGTTGAAAGTAAAAATCATATTATGTGGTAATAATATGCGCGCGATGCGATTTCGTCTGATATCCCAATGGAGCATATTTGCAAACATTCGATTATTTTCCTCACTTTCACCCCCCATTCCACAGACAAACAGGCAGAAACCTCAAACTTATAACACCTCGCTTTTTCCGTCGGTTACAAAAGTTGCGCGTTGCATCACTTAAAGATTTCTATGTTTTTTTTTTTAAATGTCCATAAATAATATTGTTCTATCGACTATTCTATGTATAATGTACAAAAGTCATAATATATCTCGTAACTTAATATATCTTCTACTAAAGGGCTATTGACTAATGAGTTTGGTAATGACTTGCTGTTTGAAGGGGTTCGACGCTCAACTAACATTTTGTAGTTTTAGTAACTTGACAGGTCCGCATTTCAAACTTAATTAGAGAAATTACAATTAAGAACAGACGTTCAAACATTCAGCCTTACATGACTTCAGTTGGAGCCAGGCCTACTTATTAGGCTATCTTGGACTGAAATTTGGCAACCTCATGCCTAACTTAGCTGGTAGAAAATGTTCAACTTGGACAGCAAAGGAGCAATGCTGAGTTTGGTACATTAAAATGTTTGGATTAACATCTTTATAATTTAAAACGAAGCTACAACAATGAAACCCTTATTTTAATTATAAATCGGGAATATTTATATTGAGGATTTTCAATAAACGTTTGTTTTGTTCGAATAATCTATATATTTACTAATATTATAAAGCTGAAGAGTTGGTTTGTTTGATTGTTCGATTGAACGCTCTAATCAATGGTCCGATTTGAAAAAATATTTCAGTGTAAGATACAATTATCCCATTTATCGAGGAAGGCTATACCATCAATATATCAAAAACATAGTTCCCGCCTTTAAGTAAATGCTATTTTTTTATATTCCGTAGTAAATAAATAAATAGCCTAACATTCGTAATTGTCGGATAGAGCTTATAGGACGCCCAAATACTCCAAATTGCTTATAATTTGTGGCTCAGCTCAATTAAAGAAATTTTATAACCAAATTCCAAAACCTATAGATACATTTAACTTTAGATTTTTTTAAGTTATCCTTCGAAACTGTTTGATTGATTTATAGACGACTATAATTCTAGAAAATAAATAATATAAACACACAAACAAAATATTTTTTTACAGAATACTAACATTAAATTGATATGAAAAACTCATATAAATCGTTATGCCGTGGTGGATATCGTCAAGATTATATTGTCTCGTAAAATAGATGCATTTTTGCTGTTACAGGATGTGGAAGCACTTTATACACGGTGAAGTCTGTAAGTACTGTACTCCTAAATAACAAGTTCGAGAGTTAACCGGTTTTTATTAAATCCACACAAACACTATAATAACATTTCTACGATCTTTGTCTGTCTGCTTGTTCCAGGTTATCACTAAGACAGCTATAACGATGTTGATGGGACTTTCACGAGCAAATAGCTTGATTTATGGAGTGACAAGTGAGAAAGTTAACAGATTGTTTTTCATTCCCAAAATTAAAACAATTTTTTGTTGCTAGTTTGTAATTTCTGTAAAGCAAACCCGTAGGATTTCGTAAGCATGATCTAGCTCTACTGAAACTTTATGCTTTCATATATTTTTTTATTCATGTTTTAAAACAGAATTTTAGATAAGCTCGAAACACATTTACGAGCAAAACCTTTTCAAGTTTTTTGTTTTTGTTACATAAATAAAAATAGAATTTCCGGGCGGACAATGTGAAACTATAAAAAAATACTTTATTAAAATCCTTCATAAATGTTATAGCAGTAACTGTTTTTTAGGGATATAATAAATAATTTGAGATAATTATCAGCTTGTATATTTAGCTATTTTTCTTCGATATATTTCGTATTTGTTATTATATCATGGTACTGAGAATTGCCTCTTCTATACATATTTTAATACTTATATACGGGTTTGCTCGTTGAACCTTATCACCGAATAACCGTTGAACATTTTTCTGGTCAAAATTTTAATTTTGTTTTAAAAATATAATATTTGTTACTAACAAACTTTATGTTATTTAAGAGTTTAAGCCGAGAAATTCTCGGCTTAAACTACATGAACACGATACATCCCAGAGCGGTATGTACTGTAAATAATTCAATGCACTTCTCGCGCTGTGAAATTTTTTCACATGTACAAATTTACCCTATATATAAAACTAGTAGTGCCCCGCGGTGTTACCCGCGTTTAAATGTATTGTCCCGCGGAATTACATATTTTCCCGGGATAAAAAGTATCCTATGTTACTTTTAATACCTCCAAGAATATGTGTACGAAGTTTCATGATGATCGGTTGAGTAGTTTCGCGTGAAAGCGTCACAAACAAACTAACATTCACATTTATAATAGTATAGGATTCATCTTAAGTTTATATTATTACTTGCTTTAACCGCGTAATAAGGGATTTTGTCGCGGTAAAAAGCAGCTTTGTAATTTACTGGGAAAGCAGCTATGTTCGTGTCAAATTTAATCTAAATCGGGATTCACTCGCAATAATTGATTTTCCCGCGAAAACTGATATTTTACCGCGGTAAAAAGTAGCCTATATGTTATTCTGATGTATAAGCTATATTGTGGTAAAGTTTCATTCAAATCCATTCAGTAGTTTTTACGTGAAAGAGTAACAAACATCCATACATCCATACTTACAAACTTTCGCCTTTATAATAGTAGTAGGATTAGTCCAATTTTATTTCGATTCCCAATTCTAGCAATTTAATAAATTCCAACTGTATTTTACAGATGTAAATAAACATACCAAAATACCAAGTTCGGAAAACAATTCAAAATTTTTTAACGAGAGCCATTGACCTAATAATTCCCATACGGCATGTTGTGAAGGGAAAATATGTAGCCCAAGGTCGTCTGTCAATAATAAATGATGGTATGGTGCTGGGCTGGTGATGGTGAGTGGGGCTGAGTGCGGCAGCCAGGTGTACTGGCGGAAACAAAACACAATTATTCCAATAATTTATCGTAAGCCTTTTTCCTTTATATTTACCAGTAAAGCTGTAATGTTTGTCCATTGGAGAAATCTCTAAAGGAAGCTACGTTTGCGAAAAGTGAGGACCGACAAATATGCTAAAATTCGTGTTGCTGAGACAATAGAAACCATGTTTCTGGGGGCTGTTGTGGTCCCTTTCCTCTTCCCCATCTTTTACTCGAGAACGAATGAACCGAATCGATTCTGTTTCTTTTTCATGAAAGTCAAAAGTTAAAAGTGTTTTTAGCTTAATGTTTTATAAGAGCCAGTTAAGCCATTTGAAGATACTGGGAGTGAAACAATTGATAAACGATTTTGAGCCTCCTCGAGATTATCAAATCTTGGAAGTAAAATTTAACTCACTTCCTGATTCTAATTCGGCTGATACTTTAGGCTGATACTGATACTGGGCCTTAGGTATAGGTCAATCGTACAATAATGCAATATGTTTAATTTAAACGAGTAGCCATTCAAGACGACCTGCTATTTAGACAACCAGCATCTTAGGCAAGCCTTGCTGAATAATATCATTTAGATAGTGTTAGTTGTGTAGCTATGTCTGTTGTATCTTTGATGCGGTTTTGTTTTTGTTCATAGAGTTGTTTTTTAATTTTGTTTTATATCCGTGAAAACCTTAATTAAGCTTCCTTGTATTATATTGATTTTTTACTTCGTATTTGTATGATTTTGGTTTTCCAATAAATATATAAATAAAAAAAGGGTGGACGAAGGCGTAGATTTTAACCTTACACATGTATATCTTAGAAAAATAAGTTAATATATTTTTTTAATGCATTACATTTACATTAAAAAAGAAGTGAAAAAGGGGTGCAGTAATCTCCAGCTTTTGCTGGAGCTTTTGCTTTTGTATGAAGAAAACAACATAATATAAAATATTTTTTATATTAAAATTAATAGAAGAAAATAATTCATTTGAGGCAATTCTTCTGACATAAATAAATAAACCTTATTCTCAGGGTTAATAAGTATAATGCTGCAGAACCGTGTGCAGAAAGCTAGCTAATGACTAAATTACCAATGTGACAAGCTGACGAGATTCAATACTAATTAAATTTCGCTCGTCACGGGAGAACGCGTCGGAGAGTGAAAACCAATATGATGATTTGAGCACCGAAGTTCTAATTTAGTCGATATGCCTGAATATTGGCAAGTAAAACCAAATTATCATTCGTTTAAGTTCATTCGTTTAGGGTTCCGTACCATCGTTGTCTGTCTGTCCGTCTGGCACCAGGCTGTATCTCAAGAACCGTGTTAGATAGACAGTTGAAATTTGAGGGATGATGTATTTCTCGTGCCGCTATAAAAACAAATACTGTTAATATATGTATATATGTTTAAAGGGCTTCCATACAACAAACGTAATTTTATAAAGTTAAGCGACGTTACAGAAGGTCAGTACTTAGATAAGTGACTGCTATAACTGCTTTTATTTGCACGATTTTTTTATTGCTTTGTGTAAACTGTAGTATTTACGTAGTATGAGTTCAGCAAATACTTATTAAAATTCATAAAAAATATGTTTGTTTTGTCCGTTATGTACATTCTGACATACCTTTTTTTTATTATTATTATTATCCCACTGCAGGGCACAGATACGAACTACATATCTTTAGGTATTCATCATTTTCTGCGAAAAGATACCCTATTCTGAGGACTGGGATTAAAAATTGATTAAATGGATCCTCACGCGCAGTAAGGGATACCTATCATCAAATGATAAGCCTTAACTTTACGGGTTAAAGGGTGATGTGTCAAATTATGAGGGCAGAAGTTGGTTTGAGGTTTCAATGCGCATGTTGGAATTATAAAGCAAACAAGGATCTGTTTTGTACAAAGGTTTTTAATTTATAACATGAACAACTGACTCTAACTTTTATTCTTGAAAAGGATAATGATACATATATTACTTTAAAATACATATATGAAAACAAGCCTTACACAAGGGTAATTTACTTGCAAACGACTTTTTGCCGGTATAGATACGTAAGTTTTCAGTTTTCTAATATAGATACGGTATATGGTGGTAAAGTTTTGTAAGAGGACACGGTCCGTATTTATAAACCAAACTCAACCCTAAGTTAGATCTTGAGTGCACATTTGAAACCTCAAATACGTACACTCAAGATTGAACTTGAGCTGAGTTGGGTTTATTAATACAGCCCCTAGTGTCCTTCAAACATATTTCCAGTATCTGTGATTTTCCTTACCGCTACAGACAGCCTATATAGCTTTAATGTTGGTAGATTAGTAAATACATTTCTCAAAATATTCAAAATACATCTTAACTAAAAAATTTTCACACAATCGGTCCTCGTTATTATGACACAAACATAATGATAACACGTTATAATGTATATGCGCAGTCGAGGCAGGTATTATAATTTGTTCTCAAAGTACCAGATTTCCGAAATACCAGAAGTTGTAGTTAGCTATACATATACAGTTTTATAGTATAACAGAAATAAGTCAACCTTTGTGGAAATTGTAATGGGCTACAATATTTTTATATTCCGAATTTAAGAAATATTTACTAGAATATGCTCATGTTGGTACGCTCGAAGAGATAAGTAAAAATCTTTAGGTCTACGAAGAGCGGAGCATTCAGAAGTCTTAAGATGTAGTACATAGTATCGGTATTTTTCCTTCAACTTTCTACTTCGCATAGTTGCCTTGTGGATATTAAAGGTAAAGAATATTAGATACTTATTTACGTATATACTTAGATACGTATTTGCTATTTCAACATGAATCTGGGTTCAAGAGAAACGAAGATGTAAATAATACCGAAGCTCTTTAAATTATAAGAACAATGTATTATAAAAAAAATAACATAAAGTCTCAAGGTATAAGATTTAATAAAATACTTAAAACATTCGAAAAATATCATCAGTTTTTAGTCAGAAGTTTTAATTGTCATGTGCCTGCGTGTGATCTTATTTCCCTAATCATTATCATATAAAATATACCTAGGATTTCGATCCTGAATTAAAAATAATAATAATGGTGACCCATCAAAATCGATTACTAGAAATGCTTAAGAATACCTCACCGCATGTCTTTCGGATTTTATGTTAAGGGTAAACTTAAAAACTATTAAAGGGATCTTTATGTATTTTTCTGTAAATGGAAGAGTAAATGGTAAAGTAGGGTGGGAAAACTGAGATCTCGTGTACACTATACATCTACGAGAGCATTGTGCATTATCCCCTACCTAGCTAGGTTCTAACCAGCCGGACTCCGACGTAGCGGTGTAGGATTTTTAGGCTTGTGATAAAGTTTTTTTTGTTCAAAAAGTGTTGTATGCGAGTATACATAATGGTGCGATCGGGTTCGTTTGGCGCGGGGCAGGTCCGCGCCGCGCCGGGCCGCGCGCGCTCGCCGCAGTATGACGCCGACGCCGCGCCGCCCGCCCGCGCCGCGCCGCCCTAGGCCCACCACGCGAACGCGCCTACACATAAACAAATCACGAATATATGTTCTAACCGTGCCTTTCGACATTTACACCTAACGTCAATATTTAAATTATTGATTCCAAATTATAGACTTTTTATAAAAATCAAAGGACAGATTTTTGCAGTGAATAAAAGTGGTTTGGAGGACAAAGCGATGTGTTTACAAAGAAAAGTAACATGGCAACCAATGTTTTTTTTTTATTATATCAATTATGTAACAAAGTTTTTTAAACAATAACTTACTGTTAATCCAGGTCATTAAGTTTGTCATTCTTATTTCTGCTTCCTCCATGCGCTATTCGTTATTCCATTGTTTGTCTTAATTCAAAAACTAACGTCTTTCTATGTCTTTTTTTACTTGTAGTCATATTTAATTCCTTATTTATTACGTTGATTAGTAAAACATAATATATATTCATTGGAGGTTTACGAATTACGTCCCATGCCTAGGAAATTAAAAAGACACGGTTTATTTCACTGCAAAATTGTATTCATGTAGATTGGCATAACACAATGGTCTATTAACCATCAGAGTGACTTTAGCGAAGTTGAGAGGACATTGTGAAAGGTGTTAATGAGTGAGCTATTGAAGAATATCATTTACCAAGTTTAGTTAATTAGTAATAGATGTGGACAAATAGTTTAATATACGAGTATAAGAGAAGAAACCCGACGATCAGTTGTGGTCATGGAAAACGGTGCCTTAAAATATGGGAGCAACAACAATAATGACACTGCTGTCGAAGAAAAGGTGGTAAGTACTTTTTAAACTACATTCTAGTGAAACATACTTAATGAGTTTTTTTACCGGGCATAATTTATGCTTCCGTATTATTAATGAGATGCTATTATGGAAAATACTGGAGATTATATATCATTGAACGAATCAAAGATTATAAATCTGTGGAGTAAATTAGTGGTCTCGCCAATTTTCTCTCACAAGATTACATAATTTTGTATTAACAAACAATGCGTTTGAATGGTTGAATATTGTAATATAATGAGATTTCAATCGCATATTAAAAGTTCACAGAGTTCAGAAAAGCTCAAAATATTGAAATGGCTTATCTCCTATACTTATTATCCATCTACCTGCTAGGTCTTCATGCCCTATCTTAGACCACATCGTCACTTTACATCGGGTGTCAAATAAAGGCCTATACCTTACATAAAAAAAAATATATATATATATTAAGTCCGCCGCGTCTGTAAGTTCACGATAATCTCAAAAACTACTGAAAAGATCTTATAGGTAAGTAGTAAGTGGTTTATAGGTTGAGTTATTCAAGAGAAAGGTTCGCATCCAAACAAAACCGGAAGGCTACTGCTAGTCATTTATAAAAAATATATTTGATGTCTTAGTGATAATTAAGAATTGTTAGAGAAGGATGCTGTTTCAATTCGCGCTGTGAGATTATTATATTGTATTTTCTAAAGAGTTTGGTAATTTAAATTAAAGTCCCAAACCGCGTCAGTCTGATTTTTTTTATGTTCCGGATAAACTCAATGTAGGTACAATCTCAAATGACTTCCATATTAATTATCACTTTAACTCAATATCAAGCTAAGAGTATGCAGTTTTACTGAGCTATAATGATTCTCAAACACTTGTACAAAATCTGCAGATATTTTTTTGTCATAATCATGTAAGGTAAGTTATTGAATTATACTGTTAAAGGAAGCTGTACAAATAACGGTGCCACACGTTTACCCTAATCAGGGTAGAATCAGCCAATTTGAAACACAAAAGGTTGCAATTTTTCTTTGTACAGTTAATTGAGTGTACAGTATAATTTGATTCAGCTATTTTCTTATCTTTAGCTCTGGTAAAGGAAGGCGAGGCGCAACTCGAAGAACTTAATATATATTAGTAAAATATAGATACGTATATCGATAGCTAAATATCGATAATACAATATTATCAGGCACAAAATATCGATGTACTTTATTTGCCAAATTTATTTATCTTGACCATACAAGTAATGCCTAATTCATTCTTATGTAAAAAGCAATAATGTTCATTATCATAAAGTCACAATTGACGACCAAATGTGGTAGTAATTGGTACAAGGACAGTAAGTTATCTAATTTGATCGATATAATTATACCTAGAATTTCTGATAAGCCCCGTTGTTTTATGGTTAAATATCAACAAATAATTCCTCTCGTCCAATAACTTTGAATGTTAACTGTTGACCAAATAGTCAGCCATCATTACCCAAAAAGAAAATGTTGGATAATCACGCAGTTTCGCAGCTAAATCTAATTTTCTTTACTTTTGAGTGGAGAAACCCGAAGAATGACCAAGCAGGATGTTGAGTAGAGCTTGGATATCGCTAACGATACATTTATCAACTGATTAGGTTAATGTATCCAATCATTATAAAAGGTTTAGCACAAAATACTCGCCGAAAAGATAAGTATGAAGCACCTTATATTGAGGTGAATCTAAGGTTTTCTCAGCTTTTTTTATGTTATATATGACTTATATAAGCCATCATTTGACCACAATCTCACCTGATGTAAAGTGACGATGCGGTCTAAGATGGGACATGAAGACCTAGAAGATACCTATTTACTCTTTCTTTAATGATACCCAGGTTGTAATTTAAAGGAAAGACAGATGCAGGCAACTTGTTCCAGTGCTTAGCGGTACGAATGAGAAATGTTGAAGAAAAACGCTTGGTTTGACTAGAGGGAATGTCCACCAAATAGGGATGGTACTGTGTATACATTCCTTGCTAGCTTTTTACTCCACGCAATTGCCCGTGTGTAATTAAATTTGCCACGGGATAATCCATTTTCCGCATTAAAATTTCGCATTCCAGTATAAACATGTAGATTTACTTTCCTGGAAAAATAGTTAAAGTAACTCCAAAAGTATTTTTCAATAGGTACGCCTGCTCAAACTTATTAAAAAAAAATATTCTATGTCATTTCACTAATAAAGACTCTATTGAAGATTATTTGTTATTTTATTATAAATGATTTTTAACCTTCTGCCGTTACAATTGCTGAGTATATGTGTTTTCCAGTATTTGTTATTTGGCGACATTCTATAGCTTATCGACTTTTTTATACCACGTATTTTTTTAATATAGATGGGTATTATTCTAAAATTATATTAGATATTATCATAAGATTATTAATCTATTCTTAGAACTAGTTCGCATCAAACATAGAACTCAGAATACCAGAGAGTAAATAATCACTAAAACGTAGTGATTATATACTCTCTGATAATCACCACGTTTATGAATACAATGATTATCACTTTTGTTATGATTGGCTTGTCTATGACGTTTATTTTTGACCGACTTCAAAAAAAAAGGAGGTTTCTCAATTCGACCGTATATATTAGGTCCTTACATATGAAATTGGCGTTTTTCGTACTGGCCACTTTAATCACAAATTTCTCCTCTTTGGTAAGGAATTCCAAATTCAAATTTGTACAGCTATAGACTCATGTATTTGTGCTTCGATGATCGTCATTCATTTGTTTTTTTTCTTCTGTTTTTTTCTGTTTGCGTCACTCATTTTACAAAATGGAAAACTTAAAATATCGCATTATTTACGAGTACGAGTTCCGCCGTGGCACTAGTGCTGCGGAAACAACTCGAAGGGTGAATGATGTGTATGGCGGTCGTGTTGCAAAAGAAAACACAGTTCGTTTTTGGTTCCAACGTTTTCGTTCTGGAAATTTCGACTTGCAGAACAAGCCCCGTGGACGGCCTGAGACTCAAGTTGATAATGAAGAGTTGAAGGCTATTGTGGAAGCGGATCCATCGCAAACCACGTCCGAGTTAGCTGCAGGCTGCGGTGTTAGTGATAAAACTGTTTTAATTCACTTGAAGCAAATTGGGAAGATTAAAAAGCTTGAAAGGTGGGTACCTCACGAATTGACTGAAGCAAACCGGCAAACGCGCGTCGACTGCTGCGTTACATTACTAAACCGGCACAATAATGAAGGTATTTTAAACCGAATCATTACCTGTGATGAAAAATGGGTTCTTTACGATAATCGGAAGCGCTCAGCGCAATGGTTGGATCCTGGCCAGCCAGCCAAATCCTGCCCCAAGCGAAAATTAACCCCAAAAAAGTTACTTGTAAGCGTTTGGTGGACTAGTGCCGGTATTGTTCATTACAGTTTTCTCAAATCTGGCCAGACTATTACGGCTGATGTCTATTGTCAGCAATTGCAAACCATGATGGAAAAGCTAGCGGCTAAACAACCTAGGCTGGTCAATCGCTCCACGCCACTGCTGCTTCACGACAACGCTAGACCACACACTGCGCAACAGACGGCTACTAAATTAGAAGAGCTTCAATTGGAAAGTCTAAGACATCCTCCGTACTCCCCGGACCTTGCTCCAACAGATTACCATTTTTTTCGAAATTTGGATAACTTCTTGCAAGGGAAAAAATTCAACTCCGATGGGGCAGTCCAAATCGCCTTCAAAGATTTTATTGATTCCCGTCCGACTGGTTTTTTTAGTAAAGGGATCAATGAACTACCTATAAGATGGCAAAAGTGCATAGAAAATAATGGTTCATACTTTGATTAATTAAATATATTATATTAAAAAATATTCGACTTTTTGTTCCTCCCATACAAAACGCCAATTTCATATGTAAGGACCTAATATATTTTTTTTTTTATAACCTCTTTATTACCAAAGAGGTTATATAATTTTATAACCGATAATTCAACTGCATGGCGGTAAATAATTTTCTTCACGAGAGTGTAAATATTTGGAAAACGGCTACCTTAAATGTTGTGCTCACCTATTTATTATAGGCACGTATTTCATAATTTAAAGTATTTAAAATGTTGACTTAAAAAATGTTTGTTATAATGCGCTGTTTACATGGCCATAATAGTGATCCTATAATAAATAAATAAATACAATGAACTGATTTTGGCCTAAGAACTTAAATATAATATTGACAGTTTCTACATAAATTCTTAATTTCATCAAATTTAAATCAATGGTTCAAAAGTTATTTCATCACAAACATATCACATGTTTTTTTTTGTATATGTACACAAAATTTTTATTTTTACATAAATAAGTAACAAAAATGAGCCGTGACTTATTTATAATCATTTGTTGCAGATCAAAACTTTAAATTCATCTACCTAATGTCAATATTGAGCGAGGAGATAATATTTTAATCTAAAAGAAGATAACCTTAATTCTACAGGACGGGCATACATATTACATACCTCTCACTCAACCCTATACATATTTAATTCCCTATTTTTACCAGAGGCCGTATTGCCGTTATTAATTAGGTCAAACCACAGAGCAGCTTTCAATGAAACCAATATTGAAATTAATGAAAAATGTATGTTTCTGTAAAGGAATTAAGATTTATGCTTAAGCTAATCTGATAATCGTAAGCTAATCAAGCTTAAGCATTACCTTAAGCTTGATTAGCGTAGAAAATCTTAGTGTTTAGCACTACGATTTAATAATCGTAGTGCTAAACACTACGATTTTCTATTACTAATTGAATTAATGAAGTCTTTAAAACTGCTCTTTGTAGACAGCTGTTGAAGTATAATTCCCGTTACTTTGACAGCTAATGAGCTGGAGCGGATCTGAGCCTATTAATAAGGCCAATAGCGAAACTCCTTGTTTTGGATCCGTAAGTCATCACTGATTGAAGACTTTCGTCTCGAAGCACTGTGGTATTATCACCAACATCCACACTCGCATATAACTAAGCGAACATATTAGATTAACATGTATCACTACTACTCGCTTTTAGTTTATTTCTACTTGCTTATCGCCTGAGTGAGACTGAGACAACTGTCTTAGTATCCCGAGTTCTAACAAACCAATTGTAAAAATTATAACATAGAACTTTAATGATCTTTGCACGCAGCTTATGGTGAACAAGTAGGTACCTATATATAATTATAGTAAGCCCACACAATATCTATGTACGCTATCTGCAACTTAGGTAGTGCTTTACTTTGTTGTTACAGAATAAAACTATACTATAACATTAGCATTCTTGATTCTAGAGCTGAAAGCAATGTCCCTGGATATATTCAAATATTTGCTCGTTAAAAGTAACTGCATAACCCAAAAGGCATGCGTGGCAAGGCGTTGGGTCGTGTAAGTTAATGACGTCACACTTTAACCTCACTTTAAGTCTTGCGTCTCAGAAACTGTCTCACTCACTCACTCTTACGTGAGATTTTGTTTGCGGCATTATTCGCCTTAACTCACTGCCAAATGTATTAAAAATAACGGCAGTGCAGTCATAAGTCAAATAATATATCATTATGGAATTGTTATTTATGTATTATCTTGCATAAGTTTAATCTTCTATTGATTATGAGGATTTTAATACATCATGATGATCTAAATTTTAAAGGTACATAAATGATCGATACATCATCTTCATTATTATTAGAAACACCATGACTTATACACATTTAGATGGTCCACAAAACGATCTAAACCAATAAAATAATATAAGGTATCGATTTATATAATTTATATAATTATATAATATAATTTATCGTACAACAGATACCACTTCAACAATCTATAATATAATTACGAGTGTATCAACGTCGAAATACCACTGATGATGATACTAAGTGCACGACTACCCTAGTTCCCAAAAAGTTATATAAAAATGAAATCAATACTATGAAAACAAGCAAAACAACTTATCAATTGACCAATCTAAAGTTTTACCTTGAAGTGAAAGTGGTGCAGTATCCATACCTATAGCTATGCTAGTTGGGCGGACTCTCGGCCGCGATTAGCACGCGATGGTTCAAGGGCTCAGCTCATCCAACAGATGGCTAAAAGGGTAGCCTGTATATTTGTATAGTAGGAGAGCTGACGAAGCTAAATGAAAACTGAAAATGAAAAATATTTTATACTAATACAATTTTGTGCTTAATATTTATCGTTAGTCAGTACACACTATTGTTGGACAGATTATTAAATAGATTTAGATTTGTCCTCAGATGAGGCCTTACTTAAGCGGATTCTGTTGAATTCTTCCAATATAAAGCTCAGTACTCACATACGGTTTTACTCGATAGTTTTACTCCAAATAGAGTAAATATTAACGTGCAATACTCGCAGCTCGATTGAAATATATAAAATTAATTTCCTTTGCCACCTCTCGAAGCTAGTCTTCGAACTCGAGTAAAACCGTACCTGTACCGTACCGTACGCAGTTTAAGATGATTCGAGCAAAGATTCAGACTCCTTAGTCAGTATTGAGAGAATGACAGATAGAAAAATATAAATTTATGAAAAATATACGTGTGTTGTGCCGACCTCGCATAATGTGTAAAATGATTAATAAGATGACGATGTCCCTAACAGATCGGTTTGGAGCCAGGCACCATATGGAAATTTTAAAACCCGTTTGGTATAGCATCCGAAATGAGTTTTTTTTTCACATATCGTGGCCGAGTTTTGGAACCAGCTTCCAACATAAACTTTCTATCCAACGACGCATTAGTAACATTTTACTTAAATAAGGAATCAAGCTAGTATGCAGGTATTGACTGAATAAATAAGTATATATTTTATAAGTACTACATTAAAACAAAACCATAGAAAACGTGGAGATTGTGTTAAACATAATTTACGTTATTTAAAAGAAATAATTGTTTAGAGTTTTAATTCTATCGTTTGATGGCATTTATCGACCAAGGCTATACAAAGGCCTACTAATTTATTTATTTGAATACTATTAAGAAAGTTTTCTAAATATTATCATTATCAATTTTATTTTTCTGGTACACACTCGTACTAGCATATGCTAGCTAGGAACCCTATAACTTATAGTTCGTTAAAAGTTCTTATCTATACTAATATAACAAAACTGAAAAGTTTTTCGTTTGTATGTTTGAATGCGCTTATCTCAGGAACTACTTGTTTGATTTGATATATAGCCTATTTATCGAGAAAGGACTAGTTTTTACTTAATATTTCGTTAGCAGCATATAATATATATTATATATAATATTCTGTTCAGCTCCCCATCTAATATAATAAGCCATTCTTTATTATTGCGAAGACAGTCACCTTGATTACTGAATAACCTTTGCGTTATTGCTGAGGGGAATTCATTCTCATCAATAATCATAACGGATTGTGAATGTTTGTGTAATTTCTGTTTAATCACGCAAAAACAACAGAATTGATTAAGCAGATACTACCGCGGTAAAACATGTAAGCCGTGGTAAAAATGAGCCTATGAGTTAATCCAAAGTCTCAGCTAACTCCATAATTTTTTTTTGTGAAGAATGAAAGCCGTGAATAATGTACAACACACACATACTCATTAAAGTTCGCATTTATAATATAACGGTGATGTGATTTTAACATATAGTAAGAGCCGGTATCGGTATAGGTAAATATGTATTACTTAACAATTTTGACACATTTTTTTTTTATTTGTACTTACTTGTTACAATCGTCTAAATTATTGTTGGAATTTTTAAATTTCTGGATTCAACTCATTATTTTTCAGCAAAGGCAGTGTCAGCCTGAAAATTTTAACACGATTTTCGTCTAAATCAAAGGTTTTTGTTTATTATTTTAGTAACTTAGTATCGAAAGTCCAATCCCAGACACACTGCATAATCTATTCCTAATCAATTATTCATTATTCTATCTCTGCTCGCTCACTCAGTAGTCATTTTCATTTTCATCGCAAAAATGATAATAATAAGAATAATTCCCGCCTTAATAGATCGCGCTATGATACCATAAACAACCATAGATTATAAGTAGATAGGTAAGAATTATCATTAATTATATCATTATCATATTATACGTAATTTCTTCTGTAGATTTATCACTGGGGCATTGTTTAGTGGATCGAACTATAATCTTAATTTGTTACTCATCCATAATAAAAGAGCAAATTAATTTCGTGAACATTTAAAATTTTACTTTAAATAACTCGAGCTTTTGTTCTTTAACATAGAGCTTTTTACAGCAATTACACGGTTATAGCGGGAGCAAAAAGCTAAAATTCAATTGGTAAACTTTGTTGACATAAACGTTTGCTTTTCCAGCCAGAGAGAACGCGGTTTGTTTGTTCCATTTGGAATTTAATCAAAACATACATTCATTTTAACGATCGAAATTTCAACTGCCTTCGAAGCCGTAGCATGAGCATAATTGACATTCATATCAACTTCCAGCTTTTCTCTTTTCATCCTTTTGTTTATATCGCTTTTTCCTACAAATATTTCTTCTCTATATACAGTTTGCCAAAATCTAGAATTTATTGCCGGATGCCGAAAACTTGTACTATATTTATTTTAAGACTCAGTCAAAGAGTTTTCACGTAATCGATTCCATGCAACCTCCTTGGCCCAAGCTATTTCTCCGAGCTCGGACAAGGATTTTTCATCAAAGGAGGTTTCGGGTACCCCGAGACTCAAAGAACCAAGGGCCAAAGAAAATATAAATAACTATGTTTAGCACGGGCCGTAAAATAAATATTTAATTTGTTTGTATAGTTTGTCTGAGGTTTTCTAGAATATATTTTATTACGATTGTGGAGGAATGGCTGCAATGAAGTATTGCAAAAAATTTAGTGGTGGCTCGTTAAACTCGTCGAATTTCTTATAAAAAAACTAAATAACTAGCCACACTAAACTTTGAAAGAGCAGCAGCAAAAATATGATTTTTTTTAAATAAATAATAGAATACACTTAATAATATAACAAACACATCCATGACATCAATCATCACATCCTAATATATTTGGACAATACTTCTGTGAATAATCTTCACAGCACACCACATGAAATTTTGGCTAGTCTTTTTAGACCAGGCCAACATCCGTTCACAGTGCCAAATAAATTATATATTTTTGATAAATAATAATATATAAACTGACAACAAACAAAAGAAAAACGGCTCAGAAACCTTAGCCAAAAGCTGAACATAATATTAACATGAAACGAAGCGTGCATTTTATAAACCGTACTGAGCTAGGTATATAATGGAGAACATCAGTACGTTTTAAACTTTATTTCGCTTTTTGAAATGTAGGATTTAAAATATATTTTATAAATTGCTTATATAAGATCAAATATGTATATATAATTTAAACATAGCCGGACTACCCACACAACAAAATCCATCCTCGTGGTAAGCACTTGTGTTACGGGTACTAATGATATATCTATCATAAACTTCATATTATAAATATACATTTTTTATTTTTGGTATCATTTTAAACACCTCGATCATGGGAAAAGTGCTGCATAACAAATACAAAAAAAAAACAAAAAAAAAAACGTAGGTACTTAAAGATAAATAGGAAATAAATTTATCGTATCTGGTCGCTTCGCTTTTTTACACTAGAGCAAAGAAACATATAAATTGTCATCGGAGTAAGTTGCCAGAATCCATTCAGTTAGAAAATCTGCTACCGGAATTTTTCTAAAATTATTTAACATACCAGAAAAACGTTTTAAGTTATAGAAATAAGGCATATCTATGTCATATCACACAAAATAAAGTTATTAACTTTAATTTTCACAACACATTTACTATGATAAAAACTAGACGTAGCCAAAATGTTTTTCCATGTGTGTTTTGTCATTATTCGCCAACCATCTACCAGATTGCGGAATAATTAAGTAAAACTAACAAATTAAAGCTACGAATTTCGTAGCTAATGCGTAGGCGGTATCGTAACGGTTTCGTAGCAGTTTCGTAGCACATTCGATACTTTTTTTATGTGTGTCTTAGAACGATTTGATAAATAGAGTTTTCGCTAAAATTATAATATGGATGATGAGAACACGGATGACTCTCCGTGTTTATGCGATATAATTTTAGAATATTTGAGAAAAATCGCATTATAAAATCATCTTAAGCTGGGTCCACACTTGTATCATTTCGGCGTATCGTATCCCCGTCGCGTATCCTCGGCGCGTGTCATGATCGCTAGTTTGGACGCAAACTGATACACGTTAATGATACATGCCGTATCCGATACGGCCCGATCCGCACCCGATCTCCAATGATCGCGTATCAAGATACACCTCGTATCCGATACGCGTATCACGGTAGTATGGACGTATTTTGATACTGTATCATGATACTGTATCATGATACTGTATCGTGATACACCCCGAACCATCCTGTGTCGGTTTTTCCGCGATCATCAAAGGGGATACGCGTTGCATTGAACAAGTTTGGACGTGAATGCTTGATGCAGTGCTGCCAAACGACGACCTCTGTGGCTCGGTGGGCGAACGTCTGCCTGAGGCGCAGGAGGTTGCGGGTTCGATTCCCGCCGGGGGACCAGATTTTGTACGATCTATAATTTCTGGTTTCGGGTCTGGGTGTTTTCTATGTATCATATATGTATGTATTTACAAAAAAAAATGTATCTATGTAGTATATCCGTCACCTAACACCCATAGTACAAGCTCTGCTTAGTGTGGGGTTAGGTGATGATGTGTGAGTAGTCCGGAAATATTTATTTTATTTATTTTTAATGCTGCGCAATCACCGTCTTCTACGGCTTTCAGGCCAAAATATTACACAATGCACTGCCTACGGCTGCAACCCTGTAGCCGTAGCAGTTTCTACGGCTATTCGCAAATTCTACGGTAATTGATTAAATCAGATGCGCGAAATTACTCACTTCTCACTGACCCAAATATGATTTGACAGGAGATCGAGAGGAACAGCACTTTGGGATTGTCGATTTTAAACATCGGAGTAGCTAACTGTATTCGATTAATAATCCAAATATACCGAAAGCCAACATTGCAAAGTTGTCTATGGTTGTATGGACTTTGTTACTCTTGAAGTTACTTGTTACATTTTCTTTTTGAAGCGTCCATATTTGTAAAGTTAAATTTGATACGCTGAAATGATACAGTATCACATAAAAGTATGAAATGAGCGTCCATACTTATGATACGGATACTCGATACGCCACGCCTGATCGTGATACACCGAAATGATACAAGTGTGGACCCAGCCTTACGATAAGCCTGCGGCATTATGCGCTTCTTTATATACTCTATGACAGTCGTACCATCACAATTCATACTCTATGCTGCATTCATAACTTAATATTTTTTTGCTAACAATATTACAAGGAACACAGTAACATTATGTAATAATCTGTTAATTTGTTTATTTCGTTTTATTAACGTTATCTGCGCGTGCAAACCAACATGATTGCTACTACGCAATGTTACCTGCAATTATCCTAAACCTTAAGAAATGTTCTTTCGTATTTTAGTAGCATGTGAGAATAAATGTAACTACGGTGTAGAGGCACCCTAATCCGTGCCCAATATATTAGGTCCTTACATATGAAATTGGCGTTTTTCGTACTGGCCACTTTAATCACAAATTTCTCCTCTTTGGTAAGGAATTCCAAATTCAAATTTGTACAGCTATAGACTCATGTATTTGTGCTTCGATGATCGTCATTCATTTGTTTTTTCTTCTGTTTTTTTCTGTTTGCGTCACTCATTTTACAAAATGGAAAACTTAAAATATCGCATTATTTACGAGTACGAGTTCCGCCGTGGCACTAGTGCTGCGGAAACAACTCGAAGGGTGAATGATGTGTATGGCGGTCGTGTTGCAAAAGAAAACACAGTTCGTTTTTGGTTCCAACGTTTTCGTTCTGGAAATTTCGACTTGCAGAACAAGCCCCGTGGACGGCCTGAGACTCAAGTTGATAATGAAGAGTTGAAGGCTATTGTGGAAGCGGATCCATCGCAAACCACGTCCGAGTTAGCTGCAGGCTGCGGTGTTAGTGATAAAACTGTTTTAATTCACTTGAAGCAAATTGGGAAGATTAAAAAGCTTGAAAGGTGGGTACCTCACGAATTGACTGAAGCAAACCGGCAAACGCGCGTCGACTGCTGCGTTACATTACTAAACCGGCACAATAATGAAGGTATTTTAAACCGAATCATTACCTGTGATGAAAAATGGGTTCTTTACGATAATCGGAAGCGCTCAGCGCAATGGTTGGATCCTGGCCAGCCAGCCAAATCCTGCCCCAAGCGAAAATTAACCCCAAAAAAGTTACTTGTAAGCGTTTGGTGGACTAGTGCCGGTATTGTTCATTACAGTTTTCTCAAATCTGGCCAGACTATTACGGCTGATGTCTATTGTCAGCAATTGCAAACCATGATGGAAAAGCTAGCGGCTAAACAACCTAGGCTGGTCAATCGCTCCACGCCACTGCTGCTTCACGACAACGCTAGACCACACACTGCGCAACAGACGGCTACTAAATTAGAAGAGCTTCAATTGGAAAGTCTAAGACATCCTCCGTACTCCCCGGACCTTGCTCCAACAGATTACCATTTTTTTCGAAATTTGGATAACTTCTTGCAAGGGAAAAAATTCAACTCCGATGGGGCAGTCCAAATCGCCTTCAAAGATTTTATTGATTCCCGTCCGACTGGTTTTTTTAGTAAAGGGATCAATGAACTACCTATAAGATGGCAAAAGTGCATAGAAAATAATGGTTCATACTTTGATTAATTAAATATATTATATTAAAAAATATTCGACTTTTTGTTCCTCCCATACAAAACGCCAATTTCATATGTAAGGACCTAATATTAGGTCCTTTCATATGTAAGGTATGGTAATCTGTTGGAGCAAGGTCCGGGGAGTACGGAGGATGTCTTAGACTTTCCAATTGAAGCTCTTCTAATTTAGTAGCCGTCTGTTGCGCAGTGTGTGGTCTAGCGTTGTCGTGAAGCAGCAGTGGCGTGGAGCGATTGACCAGCCTAGGTTGTTTAGCCGCTAGCTTTTCCATCATGGTTTGCAATTGCTGACAATAGACATCAGCCGTAATAGTCTGGCCAGATTTGAGAAAACTGTAATGAACAATACCGGCACTAGTCCACCAAACGCTTACAAGTAACTTTTTTGGGGTTAATTTTCGCTTGGGGCAGGATTTGGCTGGCTGGCCAGGATCCAACCATTGCGCTGAGCGCTTCCGATTATCGTAAAGAACCCATTTTTCATCACAGGTAATGATTCGGTTTAAAATACCTTCATTATTGTGCCGGTTTAGTAATGTAACGCAGCAGTCGACGCGCGTTTGCCGGTTTGCTTCAGTCAATTCGTGAGGTACCCACCTTTCAAGCTTTTTAATCTTCCCAATTTGCTTCAAGTGAATTAAAACAGTTTTATCACTAACACCGCAGCCTGCAGCTAACTCGGACGTGGTTTGCGATGGATCCGCTTCCACAATAGCCTTCAACTCTTCATTATCAACTTGAGTCTCAGGCCGTCCACGGGGCTTGTTCTGCAAGTCGAAATTTCCAGAACGAAAACGTTGGAACCAAAAACGAACTGTGTTTTCTTTTGCAACACGACCGCCATACACATCATTCACCCTTCGAGTTGTTTCCGCAGCACTAGTGCCACGGCGGAACTCGTACTCGTAAATAATGCGATATTTTAAGTTTTCCATTTTGTAAAATGAGTGACGCAAACAGAAAAAAACAGAAGAAAAAAAACAAATGAATGACGATCATCGAAGCACAAATACATGAGTCTATAGCTGTACAAATTTGAATTTGGAATTCCTTACCAAAGAGGAGAAATTTGTGATTAAAGTGGCCAGTACGAAAAACGCCAATTTCATATGTAAGGACCTAATATTATGTATCTACGAACATGTGTAGACATCGTGGGTGCCAAGAATGCATTCAGATAAATTGAACTAGGTCAAATCACAATAAAATAAATCCGGGTAAGTTCTTAGATCGACTACGCTATCGATAAATGGTATGCGTAAATTTTTATAAGTAATTTTTAAAGCGGTTTTTAGAATTAACACATTAATGAGTACTTGTGCTTTTGCAAATCATGAATAAATAAAGTATTTTCTTGAAAAAAAAAATCTTTCCAAGCAAGTCAGTATTATAATAAAATCAATCCAGCAACAGTTATATGACCGCAGTTTCCCTAAATCAGATTTTACAATTAATACGATCAATATCAAAATTTATAGTCAGCTGTTTGAATGTCACGAGTTTACGTTGCGGCTTTGAGGCTCGTAATGGCGGCCGTCACGTGAGCGCCATGGGAAGTGGTGACACGAAGTGTTCCTGGCTCCTGGTGAAATGTTCGATGAGTGGAAGGGGAGGAGGGGAGGAGGGCAGGAGCACGGGGAGGGAGGTTGTGCGAGGTCACGCCTGCGTTCGGGAGTCTCCGGCGGCGGTCGGCAGGCGCGCGGCGGTGCGCGAGCCCTTGCGTGCGCCGATACAGTGCTCCCTCAAGTTTACGTCCGATCACGCTGCGGACTCTGCCGCCTCACACTGCCATCGAGCTGTTATCTAAATATCGGTTTTTAGGCCTCCCGTCGTTTACAACGGTCGCGCGATAACGCACTCAAAACGTAACGCATAAATATTGCAATCAAAACCAACGCCCTATTCATAAACCGTGTAAAACAACTATAAATTTGTCGAGCGCTCAATCGATCGACTGCATGAAAAAGAATAAACTATTATTACGGTTTCGCGGTTGTCTTTTACAGATTTTGTTGCGCTGTGATAGCGATTATTTTTTTTTTACTTAAATTAACGACGTTTTAGCTCGCTTTCATAAGTCATGAAATAACATTTTGAGCCCCAAGTGTGGTGTAGTCCTGTGCTTAGTTCGTTGAGTGAACAGTGCGTCAATCGTCCGAAGGTGTTTTCTTATTTATTTTGGTTGCAGGCTCAGCTATTTATATAATTTCCATTTCTTTCTTAGCTTAACTCGATAGATCTCGTGGGGAAACGCCACCCATGCTTGGAGTTATGACTACCATGGTATGGTTTCCTTTGTCTACGTAAAACTATTACAGTCCTAGGACAGTAGTTTGAATTTGCAGTTAATCTTTTAAACTAAGAATATAAAATCTTCTTAGCTTATTATGTTTGAAATCTTTCTACTTGTAGAAAATAGTATGAAAATAGTGGTTTGTTTTTCTTAGTGTACTGAATGATGACTATGAAAAGATGTTTCATGCTTTAGAGCTTAATTAATTGACTTTTGCAAGTTCAATAGTATGTTATGACTGCATCATTACATTTCTACTACATTTATTTGAGATCTTTCAAAGGAGAGGTAGATGCCCCTCCTCCCACAGCCATCCAATGCGAGTTACATTTGATGCTGACCAAATATGCTATAGCTATGCTGAAAAACACTCATAGCTTACTTTTTATATCAACAATCGTATAACTGCTTTGCATTGTTACGTAGATAAACGAATCAACTTCTTTTTGTCATTCTATTATGGTTCGTTATAAATATAACAAAAACAAAGACTGGTTATTCAATTGTACATTAAAGACATCTCTTTACACATTTCAAATTATATTGCAGTTGTAGCTCTGGCAACAAAGCTACTTCTATCGTATCGATCTTACTTGTAGTCTAGACTGCTGTCGACGACCTGAATGGAAAATGCTATCGCGCTGACTTATCAATATTTAACAATATTGTGAATTTACTCACAAATTATTGTCTTCTGAAAGACTATTTATACCGAAAGTAGATAATGCCAGTCAGTATTCCTTAAATATATGCCGATGACTTCTAATAAAACGTTTGAATATTGAAGTATTCAATAGAAGATACCATCGAAACCCAACACAAAGACATAAAGTTTTCTTTGAATGTGACTTAATATTATTTTGATAAAATGTAAATCTTACGTACATAATTTGACTACCACATTATCTTTAAATATAACTGAAAACTTTAAAAGTATAACTTGTAAAATAACTGCAAACTGTTAAATATGTTTTGTACGAGGTTAACAGACCCGCTCACTCGCAGCTGAGCGTGTGCAGGTATAAAAGATGAAAAGAACCACCGGCTATTGACACTCTGTCTTGAATGAGGCACGGCCTCGCTCACAGCTTTCAGCCGCTCCTAGTTCCCTGCCTATAAATTACGCTCTATACACTCGAGCTACAAAACTAGCCGACATTTGTATAGATTCTCCTGCATTCTCTCTTCAAGTAAATCTATTATTTTCTTCAGCGCACGTATCGTCACCGCAACAAAATATGTATGTAAAATCATGCATTTAACTATAGTCATATCATAAATCCAGAACAAACGCATCACTAACGCGTTTTTCGCTTATCGAAATAGAGAAAGGCGAGGTTTCGGGAGTGTAAAAGGGATTAGAGTGCGCATCTATGCAAAACACGGCGATCGCACTCCTCGAGTCGGCGACGGCGTACGAGCGGTCCGTGCTGGAATGTGAGAGCCAGGAGGCGTCAGAGCACGGTGGGTTCCGGTGAGAGCGTTGGCGCGGCGGCATGGAGGACCGCGGGCCGCCCGACGTGCCGCTGCTGGTGACGCCGTGCGCGGCGGGCGGCGGCGCGCTCACCACGTCGCGCCGCACGGCCTCCGCGCGCGGCTCGCGCGACGACCCGCCGCCCTCCACCTGGCGCTCCTCGGTGCGCGTGCGCGACACCAGCTTCCGCGGCTCGCGCAAGAGCATCGTACGACTCGAACCGCCCTGTAATGGCCTCAACGGGCTGCCTGCCATCGGCAAGGAGGTAACTCTATTGTCTTTGCCTGACTAGATTTATCCATTTAAAACTAAAGCTTCAGCGGACTACTTTAATATCCAAATTAAAACTGTGCATCTTTATATACTGATTAGATATATATTCCTTCTATGAATATAGCGTAAGACATCCTCTAAACAAATTCAGCAGATTTATAAAGAAAGCGTATTAAAATTACTCTGAACCCACTTCAGCGGGCTTTTTTAATATTCAAAGGCAAAAAGTACATCTTTATGCACTGACTTAATATATTCCTTCTATAAACAATTACTCTAAACAAACTTCAGCGGACTCCTTTACTATTAAAAGGTAAATTGTACATGTATAGATGTACGTATTCTGTCGTCAAGTACAAGTGTAGTGTAGGTGTAAGTAAGTACCCGTGTTGGCGCCGCATCAGTAACCGCCAAGCTAGTGTTGAATATTATAGCACAAGCAGTGCGAACGACTGAGTTATTTATTTACACTGGAGCTGCCAGCCTGCGCCACTTGTATTGCGTTGATGGAATCCAGGACACTTCGCGGCATAGGTACATTAATTAATCAAGACGATGAAAGCAATTTCTGTATGCTATATACACCACACTTTACTGAAACTAACAAATTCTGTTCGGGAGAAAGCACATCTAATAGGTTCGTCCCAAATCCTTGGAAAACATAATTTCGTTATTTTATCCTCAGAATAGAAATTGCTTTAGTTTTCATTTTAGATAAGTTCATTTGCATCAATATAGCTGCATGTTTTTTACAATATCTTTATTCTTGCATACTGTAAAGAGCAATATTATGGAACGGCTGCTTAAAAAAACATTTGACGCAGTACAATTTAGTACTTTTATGAATTAATCAACTGATTGCTATGCTATATGACTGTATATGGTTCAATATTTATTATCTATAGTTAGCGGGTTATCAGTTCAAACTTACATTTAAACAGACTTTCCACTGAGGTCAATGCTGGACCGAAAGACAAAATCACCGGTTGCAATATTCTGCGGACCGTCATAAGTACCTAACATCTTAACCTCGTGTTCTCGTGCGTTGGCAAACCTTAGCAAATACAGGGATGCATCGGTGAACACATTGACATGTGTGTTGACTGTCAGATGAATGGAGTAAGCATTGACCAACAAAAACTACGGAGACAGGACATCTGATGAAATCACTCAAAAGTTGCGCCTATCATTCGCGGCCAGCTAGTTAATATACAATAATGGCTTTTAAACAACATATTTTACTGACATTTTTATATAATGAATTTGTATAGCAATATACTGAACATTTTCCGGAAATGCGGGCGGTGACGTCGAAGGTGACCCAGAAAGCATTGACAAGGCTGCCTGGATACAGTTTTTGATCCCATGTGGTTTAATATCGCTGCAAACCGTGAAATCAAACGACAAGGCGCTTTCACAGCGTTGTAAAAGCAAGGCGGCTATAAATATACGGCTTATTACATTTATTTAAAACATTGTACGCACCAAATTTGCATTAACTATCAAATTATAATATAACATACGTATATTGTAACCTGTGTTGTGTCCTTGGTCTGGGTGTTGAATATGTATAGTAAGAAATATCTATCTATGTATGTCTATTATATTAAGTATATCAGATGTCTAGTACCCGTAACACAAGCTTAGAGCTTACCACGGGGCTAGATGTTGTTGTGTTGATTGTCCGGCAATATTTATTTATATTTATTTATTTATTGAAAACAGATGATCATTTAATTTTAATTAAATATAAACATTTATTGCCTACTTTGATCATGACTAATTAATAAATGTATGTATTAAGTAATGGTGTAGGTTTTTATATTGTTTATTGAAAATCGTTGATTAAATTATTGCACCATATAGGTATTCATTTAAAATTATGTAGTAAAAAATAATATCTGACTGAGATAGTATTTCTGCATGGTTTTTAACATTACCTTAACAAATATTTATATGACTAACTTAGTAATATTATAAATAAAAAAAACGTTAAATATTTTAAATAACATTCAATATTCGTAACATATCATAATGTAACAGACTCAATCGTATCATCATATTATCTTATTAATTTTACATACATACAGAATCAAGAGTTTACTATTCTACATATCATACATCTATATAGAATTCACATCGATAAAAGTAATAGAGCGAAATCAACTTCTTATTTACCGTCGTAATTCGTACAACCTAATGTTGAGAACCTAACCTACCTAACCTTATTACATTTATTTAAATTATTTTAAACACAAAACATAAGAATCGTTCTTATTTAATAATTCGTTCGGAAGTTAAGCACGTCCAAACATTTCTAAATAGGTTAAGTAGTTTTTGCATGAAAGAGGAACAGACAGAATTAATTTTGCATTTATGATATTAGTATCATACTTATTGTTCAATAATTACACTGCTCACTCCTTAAATGTTAGCATAGAGATAATTATGTAATAAGTGGTGAGAAAAAAATGTCTTATTTATTTATAGTATTATGTAGATATCTGATGTCCAGTACCCGAATAACTCAAGCTTAGAGCTCACCACGGGGCTAGATGTTGTTTGTTTGGATTGTCCGGAATTATTTATATTTATTTATATATACAGAGAATGGTTTGTTTGTCCGCAGGTACTGTCCCTGGGAGCGACAGTTCCTGGTCACAAGGGAACCACGCAGCCTTCACACCCTTGCACTATCCTCCACCATTCTCCTTACAAGGTAAACTTCATTCAATTCTATAATTGCTTATGGTTGAATCAAAAACAAAACCAGGTCAATCATTTTCTAAGAAAATTCATAAAATTTTCTTAAACAAGCTATATTTTTTTTCTGGGTTGAAAATAAGTCATTAAGCTAGTCCAATATATATGTCCAAATACATCATTTCAAATTACAGATAATTAATTCGTTGAGTAGTTTGAACGTGAAAAGGTAACACACATATTTTTTTGTTTATATGTTGTAAAATATCTCCTCAGAAACAGAATTCATATACGTATACTTATTTCTTACGTAATACAAATACGCGATCTTGCAAAATGATAAGACCCTTGGCCTTAAATTGTAAAACTGTACTCAAATATTCACATATCACATATTTATTATTATGACCTTAAATACTTGTTACATATTTAATTTGACATGCATTAATATGATTTATATGGGTATAGAAACAACAGTACAATTATTTCTGACGTCAAACAGTATATGCATGCTAGTGTTAGCACGTGACCTGTGAATATAGGTACGTTCAAAAAATGTTTGCCGCAATGACCTCGCCACACGAAAGCGCAACACATCTTTTTAGCCGCTTATGCTAATATCGTTTTAACATTTTAAATACATGTCATATGTGTGTGTGTGTATCTGTGTGGATGCCAAGAAGCTCTAATCGGCATTTAGTAGAAAACGATAAGAATAGTTTGCCTAAGAAATTATTTTGATAGAATAAAGGTCAAATCCACTATAATCTTGTGTGTAGACTAAATGTAGACACTGGTTTATTGTAAAAATAACCACGACTGCTCTAAGATTTGTTTTATATAAAATGTATAGTCATGTTTTATATTTTAGCCTCAAAAGAACCGCAATGACGTACACAATGCAAATATATATGTATGGATTGTATGGAAATATGTACCTATGGATTTTATGGCAATATGTATGTGTGGAACAAGTAAAAACGATAAAAAATGTTAATAAAACGATAAAATCTGTCGGAAGCAAGATCACATAACAAAAGTGGACTAATAAATATTTATAGCAAGATGCAGGTCTTAGTAACTCAATCTATTTGATATTTTCAGGCCGCTTGGGATTGGTTGATCCTAATACTGGTTATCTACACTGCTATATTTACGCCATATGTAGCCGCTTTTCAACTAAATGAACCAGATTTTGAAAAAAAATCAAAGCGCTTCGGCGAGGATCCAATTGTAGTCATCGATATGATCGGTAATAAACTCATGCATATTAGAATTCCTATCACGTAGTGAAGTTTTGTAGATTGCCATCGACAATAACAACATTTCTGTTTTGCAGTGGATGTGACATTTATAGTAGACATCCTAATAAATTTCCGAACGACATACGTGGATGTGGCGGATGAAGTGGAGTCCGACCCTGCTAAAATAGCTATGCATTACTTACGAGGCTGGTTCCTGATTGATCTCGTCGCGGCCATACCCTTCGACTTGCTACTCTTCGGCACCGACACCGATGAAGTGAGCTGAATTTCTCTCCTTTTAACATTTCACAATTTCTAAAACACATAGATAATGTACTAGATGTCAATTAATGTGCAAGTACGTAACACTGCGGACTGTGAAATACAAATGCGTCTTCATTAGCGCTTCGGCCATCTTGTCCTAGGTGGCCCTTGATCGACATGGATTAGCACTGTTTCAAGTCACACATCAAGTGAATTTGTTCCTACAGGGGACCAGATGATCAGTTGTCCGAATTATTTGAATGAAAGTCAACTATAAAGTACACTTACAGTATTATATAATCAAAGTAGATTTAAGATTGGAAAATGTATAAGATACGATGCGTTTTATTTCAAGGCAAAAACTATCAAAAGGGTTTATAGAATGTACAAGTACCTCAGTTTTGGTAAAACAGGTCGCAAGTTTATAATACGAACTAGGTCAAGTAAGGGTTCTGCGATAGTCATTCCAAGATGAAAACGCGCAATCTGTGTATTTGTTGTACGTTGCTTTCTTCGGTGGGTAGTTCGCGACAATGCAATGTTTCGGACAAATGAGACTCTGGTTATATTACAGCACAATGTAGTTATGGAATGCAATCATTGCAGCCACAGCCACGGTCAACATTTTCCAACAAATCATAAACAATTACTTTCAACTATTTAAAGCAAATAAAATGCAATAATAACATCATTTGTTTATTCAAAATTCTCCTCTTTTGTTTTAATTTGGTTGGGTAAGCAGTTATCATCACATATTATTTTATTTTTCCAAGAGTAATATTTTTGTAATTTTCTGTTGATGTTCATTCGTAGGTCTGCGAAATGCCCAAAGGTGGGTGCGTATTGAACTTGTAATACCATTTCTTGTTACAGCAGGGGCTGGAAAGTGATGAGGTATACCATCTTTGTGAACTATTTTTCTGTTGCTGCCACTATTAACATTTTAGTTGACATATTTTATTCATTAATTTCCACTAGCCATTGAATCCACAAAGTGAATGCGTTAATGGAAGATGTGGACGCTTCCCATGAGCAAATGTTAATCATTTTCGAATTTTACACCATTTCGAACATCTAATAAAGCTCACTTGCTAAATCACGAGCTTGGCTGCAGGGTTCATGGCAAACTTTACGCAAGACCCCCACCTAGTACCTTATGAATGCCAAGATATCCAATATTCCAACTCGAAAGCGACTTATGCGATTAGCGACAGCACGTAAGGAATAACTGGTCACATACAACTCGTTAATGATTAGAGTATTGCGACTGGTTATGTATGGAAATACCTAGAAATAGATAAGTAATGGGTTACGACCTAGGTAGATTATGATCATCTCGGAATGTACGTAACTATATAATAGACTTGAAATATAGAATTAGAAATAAGCTATCAGTACCTATTTATATATCACGTAACTCAAAGTAGAAAAATTATAGAATTTCAGATATAATGTACCTATCATTATGTAATACGTAGGTATCGTATATGTAGGATAATAAAACTGGTGTGCAAGATCACAGAAAAATATTGGATTAACAATAATTATATAACATAATCATTGGCTTTTTATAAATACGGAAAGTGCCCATATAGGTCACAAAATGCACAGAGCTTGGTAGCAATACGCCCACACTTCCCAGACGAACTTTGTACCTACCAATCAAAATACGTCATTATTCACTACAAAAAGCACCCAGTTTAATAGCCACAGTGGAATTATACATAAAACTATTTATATGGCACCCACCTTACATCCAGTTGAGGTTATCCGAGCATCATCTCACCAGCCCTTTGGCAATATTACAATGTACCTAACAATTTAGGATACGTTTCTGTTACATTTACAACTTATATTCAATTGTTTTTATGTTTTTCACATCAATTAACAAAAATAATGTTTATTTTTATTTGATTTCATGAATTATATTTTGTATGATTCAATTTACATTATTTTATTTGGAATAAATTATTTACACTAAACTTTCTCATTATTTTGTTTAACCTTTTCCTTTTTGGACAAAAATCCTTTCCGTTAAACTAATTAAAACTAATCAAAATTTAATAAATAAAATAATTTTGAAAAATATTGTCTAGTTTCTAGTACCTACATAACACATATTTATTTATAAATGAAAACAAATAATAATTACTGACAATCGTTCATTTAGGTTAAAACTTACAATTTTCTTACAAATATTTCAATAGCACAATTAATATTAATAATATTTCGTAATTGCGCTGAATCCTGTAAAATTGGTTTGTTCACTTGTAGGTAAGTAAAATATAGCAGACGATATTAGGTAAGTTTTCATTAAGGTTATTGCAATCCGTGTGACAAGCACTGTTTATTTAAAGTGTGTTGGTGCACAGCGTTTTAATAACACAATATTGCTGTAAATAAATACAACTATTTGCTACCAAAACTCAAAAAGATCCTACCAACATACAGTGGCATACAAGGATATCAAATAAATTACATTACTGCAATGAGGTCACTACGAATTTGCCAACTTTACCTACTACTTTAATACATTAATTTTCGAACAGTTGTATGCACCGCATTTGTACGAAGCTGCTAATTATAGATTTAAAATAATTGCTTGTAACTCTGCAAAGTACTAATACTATGTTTGGTTCGGCTGGAAGGCATATTTATAGGCAATACCTGCTTAGATAGCGTGACTTTCGCTGCGAGGCCTCGTTGATGCTAATTTAGTCTGAGCGAACAATTCATATACTGCTTGAATTGGGTTTGCGGCTGTATCTGGCTAGACTGCTGGGGGGTCTGACTGATGCTGTGGTTGCAGACGACGACGCTCATCGGACTGTTGAAGACGGCTCGACTACTCAGGCTAGTGCGAGTGGCGAGGAAAATCGATAGATACTCCGAATACGGAACCGCCGTCCTTCTTCTCCTTATGGCCACATTCGTCCTTATCGCGCATTGGCTCGCTTGCTTATGGTAAGCAAACTACAACTCACATCACTAGCGGCATGCATGATAGTGTGGCTTAATTATCTCTTCTCCGCAGGTATGCTATAGGGAGCTGGGAACGTCCCCAACTTCAAGCGCCAATTGGTTGGCTAGATGCTCTTGCGAATGACGTTCAAGCCACTTATGACAATTCTACGGGGCCTTCAATGAGGTGAGCACTTAAGTCAAAAATATGTTTCACAGTCACTTGTCTTGTTTGTGTATTTAATCAAATATTCCCAGGAAAAGACCTAAAATAGTCTTAAACTACCTACTGTTCAATGACTAATGTAAAATATATATTACAGATCACGATACATCACAGCTTTGTATTTTACTTGCACATCATTAACGAGTGTCGGTTTTGGCAACGTGGCACCAAATACCGACCTGGAGAAAGGGTTCACGATATTTGTTATGCTTGTAGGATGTGAGTATGGTCTTGTCTTGTCTAGCTATCTGCGTTGTCAAACTGTGTTCGTGTAAATGACGTGATGAATGTGTTGCAGCACTTATGTACGCTAGTATTTTCGGTAATGTATCGGCGATCATTCAAAGACTGTACTCGGGCACGGCCCGTTATCATACGCAAATTTTAAGAGTGAGAGAATTTATTCGATTTCATCAGGTGAGAAAAATATAGCATGGTGGCTTTATCTGTCTTTATGACCTATTGCTAATATGTATTGTTATTTCAGATAGCAAATCCTCTTCGACAAAGGTTAGAGGAATATTTCCAACACGCTTGGAGTTACACGAATGGTATAGATACGTCCAGCCTCCTGAAGGGGTTTCCAGAATGCCTACAAGCAGATATCTGTTTACATTTGAACCGCAACTTGCTTGCGAATTGTTCAGCGTTTGAAGGTGCTAGTCCGGGTTGTTTGAGGTAAATATTGTGTAAAATATGTAAAATTTTAGGAAATATATGAGTATGTGCTTGTCGTTACCTTAGTTTGGACAAACATTACAATCATAACGTAGAGGTATGTCCAAAGACATGTTATTAGGGAGGTGTTCCAGAATTATTTATTTAACTTACAGATTACTTATAATCTAAAACGTTATTATGTTCTACTAGCTGACCTATTAACAATCATGATGGTGGGTATCTCGATTATCTCTTATGTATTATAAGGGTTCATCCCTTATAAAAAATAAGAGTAGCTTGCGTTCCCATTTTCAGTTTTAAGCATGGATCACATATAATACAATAAAAATTTTTTTACGTCCGTGTGTTGATCATTTTACAACACTTTATCTAACTTTCTGAAGGACCAGACAGACAAAGCTATTAAGTAATCCTCATGTTTCATACTTCCAGGGCCCTGTCACTGAGATTTAAGACCACTCACGCCCCACCCGGGGAAACTTTAGTACATCGCGGCGACGTTCTAACATCGCTATATTTTGTTTCTCGGGGCTCCATCGAGATCCTAAAAGATGACATCGTTATGGCTATTTTAGGTAAGTATCTATTTTATGACATTTAGTTATGTTACAACCTATGCTGCCAACTGGCTGAATTAATTCAAGGAAACTGGGCTTCTTGAAACCCGCATTGCAACCAATCACTAAGGCAAGATAATTTAAAATAGAACCCTTGTATTTGGCCTTTCATTGATTACCTACACGGTGGGTTCGGACATAAGCTTAATGGTAAATTTTTTTTACCTTTTTTTTTAACTTTGGTTGAATAATTTTATATACCTGAGTGCCTCAAGACAAAAGTCTTCAACAAGTATCTATGTATGTGTGTGGTAACGATTTAAGAATTCGAAACGTGTTGCTTCCCTGGAGCCAAAGTGGATAGGCAATGTAAATCTGATGCATTTCGTACAGAATCTACTAATATTGAACAAGAACATGGGTTTATTAATTATTTTATCAACAGGTAAAGATGACATCTTCGGCGAGAACCCTTGCATTTATCCCACAGTTGGACGCAGCAACTGCCGCGTGCGGGCGCTGACTTACTGCGACCTACATAGAGTCCACAGGGACGACTTACTGGACGTCCTAGACTTCTACCCAGAGTTCCGGTCCTCTTTCGTGAACAATCTCGAAATATCATATAACATGCGTTGTGTAAGTTATGAAAGCTTTTTTATTTCATTTTGTAATATTATATTTATTGTGTAAAAAGAGTTGAATTAGCTTTCCAGAGCGTTATCAAGTGAAACAAATAAATAAATAAATATTTCCAGACAATTCACACAACAACATCTAGCCCCGTGGTAAGCTCTAAGCTTGTGTTACGGGTACTAGATATCTGATATACTTAATATAATAGTCATACATATATAGATATTTTTTATTATACATATTAAACACCCAGACCAAGGAGAAAGTGCTTGCAGAACATACAAACACTTGACCCCTCGGCGGGAATCGAACCCGCTACCTCTTGCGCCGCAAGCGGACCCTCGCCCACCGCGCCACTGAACCTTAGTTTTTATAGAATCAACAAACATTTCTTGATCTTTTTTACATGTCTTTAGTTTCTACTAGTATCTTTACTGTTTATTATATTGGGTATGTGATTTATATCAAACTTTCTTTCTCTCGAACCAGGCTGAACAACATTTACTTGGTTATATCGTTGATATTTCCTGGTGGTACTAATAATAAAATATATTGTTTCAGGAAGAATTAACTGGCATAGAGCCTCGCCGTAGAATGCGGTATGAAAATCCCTATGACGCACGCCTGCTACGAGAGGCTTATGCACGCACGACGCGCAGACCGCACACAGAAACCTTCGCAGAAAAAGTGGTAAGCTCATTATATTTAAACAATTTCTAAAGATACGCCTTTTAAACAAAACTGACAATAAGAAAAACATGAAAGTCCTAATTAAGCAATGATAAATCTTTCAGGACTCACAATGTAGTGACGACGAAACCGAGTCGCCAGCTAGTCGGGGAATTTTAGAATTTTCCGCAGAAAAAGCCGGCCAGGACGTTACCCCGCTTAACTTTAACTTCAGTAAACAGCGCTCAACAACCCTCAACTCCATAACAGGTAAGCACTAAACTAACTCGCCCTGGAATGTTTTTTTATTCAGATTACACACGCAATTGTTGGGGCCACAGTCAATAAATAATTCGTGGACTGTGCGTCGAAGCGTGTTCTATCCTTCTATTCATAGATTAGATGATACACATAGATATGAATGAATCAATTAATGCATTTTGTTTATTATCTTATTTATTGTTTAAATTTATTTATTTTAATTTTAAGACAATACATGGTATTTAAGACAAATTGTTGTTTTGTCGATTTACTCGAAATACTGCTATGTACCTACTAGCTCTAACAAAAACATATTGAATAAATGATCTAAAAACATGAAGGGTCAAAAATTATAGATCTAAATAATGATCTAACATAAAATACCGATTCCGGAAGGCATCTTATTTAAGCCGCATGATGTTTGCTTGTTTCCTTACATACTTATTATTATTTATTCCTTATGATTGCGACGGACCGAGGGGTCCACGGGGTGCTATCGCCTTATACATATATAAGAAAGGTTTAAATCATATGTGATTTTATTTATGAGAGTTATGTTGAACCATAATATGGGTGCCCCGTAACCTCTGAGTACGTCGCCCCGCTCTGAGCGCGGCCCTTGTGTGCAGGCATGCTAGCGCAACTTAAACGGAGCTTCCCAGACCTCTACCATCATAAAACACACCAGCCGCTGCACAACAAGTACTGTAAGTATGCATTCAACTTTATAGTGCATGTTTCGGTAAATAGAAAAGCCTTAGTTTAATCTGATTAAGACATTTTCAACAAATAACGATCGTTCGATCAGTCAAGACTTACTGTACAGATTAAACTTAGCGAATACTAAAGTGATGCACAAATTGTAAGCTTGACTTTTAACTCGTAATATAAAACGTTGAACCTGACATACGTAATTAATATCACAAAAAGTATATATATTGTGTAAAATATAAGCATCTACTGATGGATGTTTGCAACGTTCCAGCCCAATCAACGCCTCAGACATATAGGAGTCGCGCGGCCGTCCGACGACAGTCGTCGGTCGGTCCATTGCACGACACGTCGCCGCTGACGGGCGCGTGTGGCGGCGGCGAGCCAGCAATCAGGTAATATGCATTTTCAGTAGGCTTCGTAGATAACGGCCAAGGGTAGATTATTGCAAACAGAAGATTGCTGTTGGACCACAACTCCTTGGGTGCGAAGCACACTGATCTGACGTCTGGCATGGACAAGGCGAGAACCTGGCGCAGGTATGGCATGATTATATAAGGCAAGGAGCAAAACGTTTTCAGGATTTAGTGTACTGAACTCGATGTCGTCACACCTTTTTATTTCATAATCCCTTCCTTAAACGATCTGCCATACGAGTGCGCTGACTGCGAACTGGCGTGATAGCACTGTGATCGGGCCCGGGCGCCGAAATGGCGTGCTAATAGCGCGTCCGATGAGGGTTGTTAAATTTTTCTAAATAATAATCTTATTGCGGTGTGTTCGGTATATTTGTTTACGGTATTTTAATCAAACAGAATGAAAAAACGAAGTCCACCCGTGTCTTTGCCAGATGCCAGACCAGTGTGCTTGGCGCCTAATTCTGCGCTCGCTAACCCCATGCGTGGCAAGTATCGGCAATAATAATAGAATCACGTTCATCACTTTTAAAATTTGATGAATAGAGATTCATATCAAGTTCACGTTTGTAGTAAATTCCCTTTTTAATTTGTCTTTATGTATTACTCTCTAGTTAGCTTTGAATGTGAAACAATTGACTTTCAACCGAAATTCTTTGACTGACTATCCCTACTACAAGTTTAAGTTAAGTATACAGAACTAACATGCCCTTAGTACGCCGGCTCACAGCGCCACGCTGCCTGTATCCAGCCTCAGCACGAACCCGAGCTCGTACTACACGAACGCGACGCCAAGCCCGCCGGCCGCCAGCACGCAGCACGTGTCTTGCGACGATATTCTCGCGAGCCCCGCGCCGGCCGCGCGCCCCGTGTCCTGCCGCTCGGCGCCGCACTCCGCCGTCAACCTGCACCAGGCCGGCCGCCCCGCTGCGCTGCCCTTCGCCGGGGACCGCACGCAAACCGTGCAACAGGTCAGACTACAGAGCCTTGCCACGAAATTTCGTAAATAGATGATTTTACATGCCATCATCGCATAATGCGATGCGACACATGATCGTTAATTAACAGCTTGAGTTGACTGTTTTTTTCGTATTTTATCTATAATTTTATGTGTTTATATTTATATGTAATATACCTCTTTTGTGATATTCATATAAATCTGCAGGACACAGTATCGCCCCAATACCAGAACGTGGGCTCCACGAGTAGCGCGGCTACTGTAGCGACGGTTCTGACCAGACTCGACGAGCTCAGCACCAGAGTGGCGGCCCTCGAGACCGGCCTGACGGCGGACGTGCGTCGGATTCTGCAGCTGCTTCAGCAGCGTGACCCCTCAACCCATTACAATGCCGTGCCGCAGGTTCATACTCCTTCCACGCTGCTGCCGAAGACGTCTTTGTCGGTGCCTCCGGCGAATGACGTGAGCGATTTCAAATAGTAATATTTTTTTGAGTTTCAGCTAGATATGTGAATTCGCAATGTATGTGACAGTGGGAGTGGAACTGGAACGGGGGCGGTGGAGGCGGAGCGGGCGCTGGTGGCGGGCGCAGCGCGGGCGGCGGGTCGCGCACGCCGGGCGTACAGCGCTCGGCCTCGGAGCCGCACGCGCCGTTGCCGCCGGCGCTGCCGCCGCCGCCGCACTCGCACTCCTTCTACAGGTAGTGGGAGGACAGCGAGACGAGCGCGCCGACGCCGGCGGCCAAGACGCGCTCGCTCGCGGAGTGCGCGTCGTGCGGCTCGCTCACACAGGACACGAGCCTCCGCCGGACACAAACGCGGTTCCACTTCTGCCGGCAAATCTTGCGTTTCCAGCTCGACGACCACCGAAGCTTCCTATGACGCGGCCCCGACCCGATGCATGGACCAATTTTGTACTTCTGTTACGCCTAATCTGACGTCCTAGCACTCGCGGGCGGGCGGAGTCGCCCGCGCCGAGTCCATTTATATTAAAATAAAGAATTCGTGAGTATGATTGCTTTAATAATGAACGATTTGTCCAGAATATGAACTTGAAGGGCTTCAATCATTTATTGTTAAGTAAATTACTGGAGTAGTTGAAAAGGCAATAAGTGGTGGATTTATTGGGTGCTTAATTTAAACTAATTTACAGCGTTAATAAATAATATCTCGTTCAATAGCACTATCTGACGTTGACCTTAGTTTTTAGTTAGGGAGGTTCTCATTTCGATCATTGAAATTGTCTTCATTAATTAATATATTCTAAATCGGCCGCTGAATCTGTCGAGGCTTAATAAGACTGAAAGACTACGTAACCGTGAAATGTATTTCCAGAAGAGAGTACCTAAAGATGAACGCTTCCTACCCGTCCTTGCTCCTTGCCTTTACTGAGTAGGTAATGTATTGTATTATTACACTGTTGTGAGTTCATTGGATAGCTCCTTGTGGAAGTGCGTTTAAAGGGCTCCTTCGATAAAGTTTCTAGTCGTTGGTCTGTGGGAAACACATTGCCAACACTGAAGACACTCATCAGGTTTTTATTCTGACTCTTATGGACACAGCAAATGCAAATGAGATGCTGAAATAGTATTAATTAATAAATCAAAATAAGGTATAAACAAATATAATTTGGCTCAAATATACCTTGAATCTTTGTGAATGGTCATAATTCATTTAACAGATAGTATGGACTACTTTAAAACATGGTATGGACTACTTTTATATATCAGTTGAAGCAATAATAAATAAACGATTAATAAATCGTGTTTTTAATTACTAAAAGTAATGAGTTAAATATCAGAGAGGATAAGCCTAAACATATAATTTTAGGTATATTCAGATAGTGCTCATTTATTTTGTACTAATGAATTAAAAGGTTGTGTTCAAAGCGTGTTATTTGGAACAAGTTAAGTTGAAACATCATAATTGGTTCCATGGAATAAAAATAAACATAAATTGATAATTTTATTTATAAATAAGCTCAAACTCATAAATTAAAAACAAATAAATCCGCATATTATTATGTAAACCTAGGTCTTATGCCAAATAACTGAATTAAAAACAAAGGTTGAAGTTTCCACATTGTCACAAAATGTGTGGTGTATGAGAAATGTACACGATATCGAAGTATGTATTCAAGAATTTGCACGTGTTTTATGTTTAAATTTATTACTTTATACTTAGATATTTGAACTTAGAAATTTTTGCATAGGGAATGTGCAAGTTATTTTTTAATGCTGCAGTATTATCCAATTAAAAAAATTAAATATTATCTTCGACAATTGTATAGTGAAAATGTTTTGACAAATATAATTACATTGACAACATAAACAATAACATGCATACTCCTAATTAAGAATATTTTGTTCTTGCAGAGTAATAGTTGTAAATAATGTACTTAGTACTGTTTAGGTAGTTAAGGTTTGTAAATTGGTCAATTTTCAATTGTACACTTGATCTCGAATCTATAGTTTACTATATTCATAGCTTTGCTTTCAAGTGACTATTGTAAGCACTCTAGCACTATAGTTATTGCTTCTCTAGAAATATTACTAATAGCTATCTCAAATCATTAAATTTCCTTAAGTTTTTAGGGAGTTTATATATAGTAACAGGTACTTACCATAAAACTTAGCTTATTTTCTAGCTTGGACTGTTATATTTAGAACACTTAATTACATGAACAGAAATTTGAGAAGTGATATTTTTTATGTTTTAAACAAAATATTGTACCGTTTCTGATACCTATGCTACGTTGTGATGACTTTAACTTCAATAGCCAATACCACCACGATTATATAGAGATTGGTTGATGGAATAATAATATACTAAATCCTATGAACCTATATATGTATATATTATATAGGATGTGACAACTAGAGCATCACTTGAAAACGTTAGATAAATGATAATTAAAAAAAATAACAGCGCATAAGCACAGGGTGTATTTTGTTTAAGACACTTTAGTCATTAACTATAAAATAATGTAAGAGTATTTATAATTAAACTTACTTTTAATTTACTTTTGTTAAATAACCATTGACATGATGTCCTATCTTTAACTATTATCCATGTTGCTTTACAAAGATCATCCGAAGAATGTTTATCTCCAGTTTTCCACTGACAATGCCTTTCCACGTTTATAGACTAGACAGACTAGAGTCACACAATGTATTTCATAAGTGTTACGTTTAAAATTGAACTGCCGAAAAAGCTGCTATATAGATGTAAGGAAAATAATTCTTATGATAATGGTACATCCCAGGCAAGCCAGTCTACTTCCCGATTTATTTATTTTTTGAAAAACTTGCTCTTTATTAACAGATATTTCTTTTAAAATGAATGCATCAAGGTAATAAATAAATGCTACTTTAGGTATCAAAATATCCTTTTTAAATTAGATAGAGCTTTGTGTAATTATTTGCAGATTAAGATAAAAATTTAAAAAAATAGCTGGTATGGCATTGCCCTCTTAAATAACTAGTTATAAGAATAGTATATAAGTGTCATCTAGCTGAAAGATGTTCGCTTGATTAAATTGTTGCCTTGAAATATTTTAGTCACAGAAAACTGGTTGTTTCAGCTTCGAATAATCTCACAATTATATTTATATTAGAATATGTAACTATAAGATAAGTATTTTATAATTCAACAACATAAGCGCAAAGTTGACGCGTGCATGTATTAATTATGTAATTTTGTCTGTGATCGAAATTTTATATTGTTAAGCTGAAAATTTAAGCGCACTTAAATCGATTAGTTCCATGGCCGCTGTATTATTTGTACATTCTGTATGCACTTGTACCAGACCAAATAATTTAGTAATTTATTCTAATTACTTAACATAACTTTAGAAACAATAATACAATACCGTTATTAAAGCTGCACCTTTTTAAGCCCTTTTAAATATTTGTGAGCCTGTTTTCAAATGAGCTTTCTTAATCTTAAACTTGGGTAACGCGTGCTTTCCGTGAATTTCCTATAAGTGGTCACTTATCTTCTTCAGTATGAAGTCCCCACATCCATTGACAATAATATTTCTAGGTAGGTGCCCTTAGAAAATAAAAACCTATGATTACAGTTATTATATTTATGTATGACACCTACCTGTTAGGCACGCACACTAACTAAGCGTTACAGAATGTATGAATAGCTATATTTCCTATCTATTGTGTAAAGTATCTATCTAATATACCTATCCCTGTTATTATATAGTTGCGTGGTTGCAAATATAATATTTTATGTATTTGCAAAGAACGTCAAATGTGAAGTTGTGTTTTGTTATTTAATCGGGAGTGTTATTTCACAAAATTGTTCCGAAGCGTGTTGCGTGTTAACCTGCTAAATAAATTGACGACGTTATTCAAAAGACGAATATATTATTAACCCTCGACAAAACAGGGGAGTGTTATAAATTTGAACACTGTGTTGTTCAAGTCGCTACTTAAATAAATCGTCTGATAAAATAGGATTTAAAAGTATACAAAATTAATATATAAATGTGTTCATCCTGAAAATGTGGCTGAACAACAACGAATGTTTTTAAATGCACCCAGATGGAATATTGAATGAAAAGGTGTATCACAATTCAGAGAGAAGTTATGTCGGGGGTTATTATATTTATTTATTACCGACTTTTAACGAAAAAAGGAGGTTCTCAATTCGACTTGTATGTTTTTATTTGTCAACTTTTTTACAATGCGTATTACCCAGATAATATAAAAGGCCAGCGCTGTTAGCCCCGATGTGCCATAGACAAAATACTGAAATAAGATATTTACAATACTTCTCCCATAGAGCTAATCTATTTTGTAAGTTTTCTTGATAGCTACTGTTTTGCTTTATAAATAAGTAATACATTTTATACTAAATTATTGAACGATAGTTCATAATGTTACTTATAGTGTACTTATTGTAATAAAACATGCTGAATTCATTATGTACACAAAGCACATTAGTCACCTAGTTTAATTTATTGCATTCATTGGTTAGCGCAAAATTCTCGTGGATTGAGTTCAGCTCAGTGAAATATATTATCACGCACATGCGACATGTTGTTTTATTTCATATCGCTTCTGCGCTAGAAGTGTCTGCTCAGGAATAAAGAAAATTAAATCAATTTAGATTTAAAAACTTTATAATACTCATATCTTGCCATAATTGATCTTATGTTCGTTTTTCACGCGATGCCCGCGTTTTTGGAATTTCCCGTGGGAACAACAAAACGCGCAGCGGTAACAAGTCTATAAGCCTTCCTCGATAAAGAGTTACTTAACACTGGAACAATTTTTCAAATCAGACCAGTAGTTCCTTAGATTGGCGCGTTCAAAGAAACTCTTCAGCTTTATAGTATTAAGTATAGATAATTACCGCTCTCTTATACTAACAAAAAAATTATCAAAAACAGAAAATCGTAAAGAAATAAAATAAAGGAAATATACAATTTAAACTTTAAGAACTTACCATTTCAAACCAAATAAATAAAGAAACAAAAGAAACGAAAATAGCCCAATATTAAATTTTAAATTTGCCACTAAATATAGAAGCCAACGCCCCTTCCAATGAAAATACTACGGTAGAACGAATTGATTCATACCACGAAGTCATCGACCCATTCCATTGATCGAAATCACTCAATGAATGTATTCTTCTACTTTGTCTATGGTCAAATTGAACGAACATTGAACGAAATAACTAAGAATGAATTAAATTAAAATAACCTAAAAATTCAATGTAAACAAAATATGCAAACTCAACTCAATCAAAGCAAGCAATAAACTGAGAGTATATTAATCACTAATAGATATAATAGAAAATAAAACACCGATATTAATTCATGGCTTCTTCTAATCCAGGCGTGTTAAAGTGTCAGAAATGTCGGCGAGTACTAATTGATGATTTATCAATAATCTCCAACGAAACATCTTCATGTGACCCTCTAGTATGTGATAGCTATAACCAAAGGAGTTTTATATATTTATCCGAAGACAGACTTCCGGACTGGATTAAGATTAAAGTAGAAGAAGAACAGTGGACCAAAGGCAAGATACACTGTGAACAGTGCAAGAGTAAAATTGGTTCATTTGATTATGTGTCTGGAAGAAAATGTGATTGCAATGGCTCTGTATTACCGCCTGTGCACTTAGTTTCAAGTCAAGTAGACCAACCTATTATAAATAAACTTCTTACTGCTAATTCCAGTTGAACAGCCTCCACAATTCTACTCAATAAAATTTCTGATGCTAACCACTATTTCTATAAAAGTCAAACTTAAGATTAGGAAGTTTAAAAAGAAAGAACATTAAATTTTTTTCTTAAATATACAGAGTTTTATTTATTTACACTATAGTTGTTCAACACACATCAAGTTAGATGTGGCTTCATTAACTTCAACATCTCTGCATAGTGCTGCCTGCAATTCCTTACGTATCTGAAACCAAATAAATCTTAGAAAACAATGACAATTAATATACATATGTATATAACATACATTCTTACTTTAATATTTATTTATGATCTCATTTTAAAAAAACACATCGCACATTTCCAAACGCTTTAGAAATTAATTAACTTATGAAATCAACACATTTCTAACCTCGGGTGTTAGAGTTGGATGTGACTGTTTCCTCAATAGTTCTAACAAGGCATCTCTCTGCTCTGTTGAGATGTCAGCTTTGTATCTCTGAACAAATGTGAGTAAAGCTTGATGCCATAGCACTGGCAAAGTGCGATGATCTCTCTGGAACCTAAAAATACATAATATTTATTTTCATTTGGTATTTATTTTAATAGTTTTCTGTAATACTATTTGATTATTGTTTGAAAAGACAAACCTTAAAAAGTGAAAGACTACTGAATCCACCACTCTGTATGGTAAGGCATATTTCTTATCAAACAGAATACGTAAGAATATAGAATTAGCTCCTGTGTAGTCCATCTCAGCTATCTTCAATAATGCAGCACTTGAGTGCAAAACAGGAACTGAGTTGCGTGCCAAAACTGACCCTACAATAATAGCCTCACGCAGTGTACAATCTCCAGACTGAAAATAAAATTAAATTTAAGGGTAAAATGTTGTATATTTCTCAAAAAAAACATTTTCTCGAAAAGGAGAGGTAGCTTGCTTTCTTGATTTTAGTGAATAATATAAAACTTACTTCTAACAGAGGAAGTAAGATACCCTTCATGAATGCACCAGGCTTAAACAGCGACTTCCTCAAGGCTTGATATAAGTGAAAGTTGAGCCTTTTATATTCAGCAAGATCATCTCGAATGCGTGGTAACAATACCAAGTTGTAAAATCTCTGGGCCATCTTCTCTTTTAGGTTTGAAGCAAATATTCTGGTTGCCTGAAAGTGATGTTTTGATTAACATGGTCTCATCTTGTAATATAGTCTCAATAGCATAATATTTAAATTGTGACTCTGGGATAAAAAATAATTTATACCTGATACATAGCAGCAGCAGACCATGTGGTTGGCTCAGTAAGGTATAGTATCTGCTCCCAGTTTTGTAAGTTAGGGATCATTTTGAAAGCTTTTGGCAATTTTCCCGATCTATACTTATGAAGTACATCTCTTACACCTTCATACATAGCCTTTATTCTGAAAAAAAACATTCCATATTACAATTTATAAAAATGTATATATTTTCAGTTCATAATAATCACAACAAGAACCAGATTATTTAATTAAATAATATTACAACAGACTTCAACAGACAACTGATGATGAATACAACTAAAGAACTACTTGACTGATGCTTATTAAATTCAAATGGGACCTCTGGAAGCACCAGCTTTCAAATCAAAAATATAAATCTGCTATCTCTGTGGATAGCATACCTAGGATCAATATTCTGTAATTTCAAAGTTTCAACATCAGAAAATTGTGTTTGCAGTTCTGTGTTCTTTTCTGTGATTTTTTCTTTAATAATATCAGCCAGAGTTCTTGTTTTCTCTGCTTTCGATGACATGAACATCTTGAGAGCTTCTTCGTCCTCTTCATTGATTTCAATGTTGTCATAGTATGTGTCTGGTTCCAAATCATCCTTGTCTGAATCTGAATCGGCATCTGAGCTACCATCTGAAGACAACAAAACATAATTTAAATTATTTTCAATTTATTTGTAAGAAAACAAGCAGGCCCGGCAAAATCACTCCCACTCCCATTCCTAATCCTTGTTTTTTTTTTTTAATTTTAAATATTGAATGCACACATAATTGTTTGAAAATAAAACCTCTTCCAGAAACATTCAGTGTCTCTGTTTAATATTTTTTCTTTTCTATATCTGAGAAGTGTGAAGCTTGAGAACATTTTGAAAAAATATTTATGTTATAAAATAGTTATTCTGCTACAAATACAACAACTCAGCTGTTAAGCTGTTTAATTTAAGCTGTAGCGCCCATGACTTGGCTTCTTATATACATTCTAAAGATAGTAAGTACGTACCATTGAATGTGGGCAAAGTAACATGCTTGGCCGGAGAAGGGCCAACACTGTTGTCATCAAGTTCAGCCTGTTGCCTCCTAGCGGCTTTTAAAATTTTCTTGGAGAGGTCAGCATTTACGAACTGGAAAGTTGAAACAGACGTGTCGATATCATATATTTTGGAGAACAGAAATTAACAGAATCATAAAAATAATAAACAACACTTACATCGTCGTCATCATCGTGTCGGTTCCTTTCCTTATTTCTATTTTTAGATTTCACTGAATGGGTAGATTCAATTTGATCAGCGAGTGCTATATTTTTGCCAACTTGCGAAGGCTTCATTTTCTTAACTTTTCCCATGGCAAATTTAGAAATTTATTTACAGTTCCACAAAAAATATTGCAAGAACATGCGCCGCACGTGACGCATGGCATGGATTTTGTTTTGAAGTATCCTAACTTGACAATGGCATTTTAATTTAAACTGTCAACGTCACAATATGTTTTGGTTAAACAAAGTACGTAGGTACTGGGAATATCAAATTGAGCGAAAAATGGCGTTCAACTGAGTAACATTATCCACTTTAAATTTTTATTTAACTCGACACTGGCAAATTGTCGCTTCAAGCGCAAAGTCCAATTACAAGAAACTGAAGTACGTACTAGTCACGGACGCCATCTATTAAAAGAAGAAGAAGAAGTACGTACTAATCCCCGTAGCCATTTATAAGAAGAAGGAATGCATCAATGACTCTGCTACTCGATAACAGATGTCAGCTCTAGATTAGTTTTGCTTAAACGTAGTGCTTAATTCTTTGGTTATGTTATTTATCTACACGACACTGGCTGGGTGTTATATTAATAACTCTTCGAAATATATAAATTCCAAATCTTGCATAATTTTTACTTTTTTATTCGCAAAACAATAATAACTAATTAATATAATGTTCGTTAAAAAAAACAAATACGCTTTTAACTAAATATTATGTTCCAAATGTTTATTTCAATAGGTACATACATCTATTAACTAAGAAAAATTATGCAGGCGTTTTCTGTTACCGCAGCAGAATCTGTTAGTACTAGTTAGCAAATTACAAAATTACATAAACATTTAGCGTTAGTAATATCATAGAATAATAAATTACGTAATATTATTATTTAGGAGCGGGCTCACTAATTATCTGATGGAGGTACCTACTAAAATGTAGAAATTTGACAACATTTTACTGGCAATGCACAATGTAGAATGAAGCTTCCTATAATACCTGTATACGAAAATAAACCTTACAGATCTTGCCAAATTCATATTATTAAAACAATCCAAACAAAATAGCGAAGAGCCTTTATTTTATATAATAACTAGTGGCAACAAACAAGTACAATACAATAACATGTAGGTACAGTTATCAAAAACCAACACGCTTTTTTAATGTATACAGCGACCGGTTAGAGCGCTCATTCATTAAAATTTTAGTAGGTTCCATCGATACAAACAACAGCTGCTGTCATCATTTCACCATCAAACTCAGTTAACAGAGAAAAATATTCTGAGCCTCTGAGGTAAATAACATAAGCGTCGAGTATAGAACCTCCTTATTTTTTGGGAAGTTGCTAAAATACAAAATTCCCCCCTTCTCTTCTGTCTGTCTGTTCTAACCACGGGTTAAAACACTGAAACGTGCGTCCCTATGATAAAATATAGTCAACTAGGCAGCCATATATGGCTGGTTTTATAAAACAGACATATAGATAGCATGGTTTAAAACATCCTTACTTCAGAGCTTTGCATGTTTAAGTGGCAATGTGACAATAACGAGCAAAAAACTCAACAATGTTATTTTTCTATGCTTTTATAAGCATCGCCTGACGCATTTGGTGAATTCACAAATTCGTCTACAGCAGGCAGCCAGCAGTGTACCTACTCAGTCAAAAAAAATATTGGTTGCTAATATAGTTTTAACGTAAGCACTTGTACGTACCTACTTGCTTGATTATAAGCTTATAAATAACCACAACTTAGATTTAAATACCAAGTTAAGAAATAAGTAGGTCTAACATTCAAATTAAAAAAATACATTTTATTTATATAATTTAAATTTCCCCCAGTAGATAGGCACACAGGATTTTATCAAATACTTACAAATTATAAAAGTCATGTTGTGGGACTTGCAGTAACACAATAGACCAACATGAGTTGGCTGGGCAAAGATATTCAAATAGGTAGTTTTTTTTTTATTAATTAAAAAACAATAATAAATAACAAAAATATATTATACAAGTGCTAAACAATTCTATAATATTTACGTCGTACGTATATTTACGTCGTAATATTTTTATAATTTGAGGCTATAATCGGGATAATGATAAATGAAGCAAAACATACGAAGGCTGTTTAGTGGGTCTTGAAAATTTTAAATCATCGGTGAAGGGATATGCCTTGAAGTTTTGAAAACATGATCATTGATATTGTTATCGAATGAATATTTTTTTGGAGCGTTTTAAACAAACTACTCAATAGCTATGTGTCATAATCATAATTTAAGGGCCTATTTTACAATTTCCATGTAAATTATTAAATGGTTGTTAAAATAAAGCAATGTTGGTCCGACAGTCACTGACAGTTGTCAGTTGACTTGATAGCTCTATATTTACCAAGGAACTTAGGGTATAAGTTCCTTGATATTTACCCATTGACTGGAGACGCAAAATGGCGTTCAACTGAGTAACATCTTTTTAACTTTATAATTTTATTTAACTCGACACTGGCAAATTGTCGCTTCAAGCGCAGAGTCCAATTACAAGAAACTGAACTGAACTACCCATTGACTATCGCTTGAACGAAAAATGGCGTTCAACTAAGTAACATTTTATCCACTTTAATTTTATTTAACTCGAGACTGGCAAATTGTAGCTTCAAGCGCAAAGTCCAATTACAAGAAACAGAACTGAACTGACTATCGCTTCTCGGCCTTTTGGCTAAGATCAAAGTGAAGTGTGACTAATTTACGTCACGGACGCCATCAAATAAAAGAAGAGAAGACTAATTTACTTCACACTTCACAGATGGTAAAACATGCCCGTAGTGACACAAATGTTTTATTTTGATTCTTAACTTTAAATTGTTACAGAGAGTATATGATCACTACGTTATTGTTATATTTAAAATTAGCTGATCCATATTTGAAACTGCAGAACCAATCCACTCTGGTTATCAAAAACCTCTTGAAGTTTGAATCATAAGGAAACTATTTAAATTCAAGAACGATGCAAAACGCGGAGGAAAATTATGTCAATACAACAAGCACATCAAATTTAAACAACAATGGAACAATACGAGAGATTTATTAAAACGGAATATACAGCATACGTTCGTACTCATAAAAACTTGAGACAAAGCTTAAGTTCAGTACAGATAAGTTCCTCAGTATTACTGCATTTGGTTTCTCGCAGTTTATCACCGTCAAAGCTTTAGTTGAATGATTCGATATAGTTGACGACGTTCTTGACGTTGCTGTTGATGAGGTTGATGCCGTCCTGGACGGCGGAGCGGATGTTGGCCTCCACCACCAGCATGATGATGGTGTCGATGATACGGACGAAGATCGCGATCACGGGGTTCACCAGCCAGTCGGTCAGGATGTTACCGGTCAGGCGGACACGGAGGCGGCTGGAAATAATACAACTTATTACATAAATATATAAAATTGATCATCATTTTCCTGCCCTTCTCATATTCGATCTTTGAGATCTAAACCAACCTTAAGGTTTCTGTTGTCATATTCAGGTTTATACCACCGCGGTGGTCCAATGAGGGTGTTAGAGCGTCGTCCGTTTTTTGACAGGGTATAAAACTGAATATGACAACAGAAATGCCATTTACCTTAAGGTCGGTGTGGTGAGTTTTAGTCACTTATTATTTGAGGAACGCCTATGTCTCATGGCCAAAATGATGATACTAACCCGATGTCAGTCAGGCTGAACTGCTGGAGCTGGATCTCGTCGTTGTTGAAGTCCAGTAGCAGGTCCACGTTGACCACGAAGCGAGAGAGGGAGCCGCGGATGCCGCCTGTGGGCCCGATGTTCATCACCTTCACCAGGTATTTGTACACGAACTAAAACGAGAGGTAAAAATAATGATTAAGAGATTTATATTGTAATCATTTTAAATTCCAGGGTCCTGATGCAATTTCGTCAAGATTTTTATAGTACTTAGACATTTAATACTGAAATAAAAAGTAGTTTTTACAAATATACTTTCAGCCCAGTATTTTATGATTATTTATTGTCATAATGCTTCTTGGTAAGTAGTTAGTTTCAAAAAGAGTCAGAATAGTAGGTACATACGTTGTTTTGTGATTTTCGTAGAACGCGTGCAGAGTTTTTGATTTTACAGGCCTCTTTTAAAGGCATATTAAATAAAATACTGTACACTAACAAATTAAATAGATATCCCTAAGTTTTGATTTTTTTTTTAGGATTTAATAGTTTTTGAGAAATCTGCTCTGAAAAAAAAAGTTTTGAGGGAATTATTCAACTTTTCGTAGTTATACAAAAGTTGTGTCCTTTTTTTGAATAACCAAATCATTCATTACAATTTCCTGGTAGTTGTATTTCCCTCGCTGGATCTTAAGAAATTAAAACAAGATCGCATCCACGTTTAATTTACACATTATGATGTCATAAGCTAACTGTACAAATAACACAGTGTAGCAATTTGCGATCTTTGGACTCTAAAAACCTCTAAATAACATGATTGCCTAATGCTCATGAACTCGCACACGGAAGCTTAATTAGCACAATCTTTTTTACTATTTGGAAACGCGATCGTTATTATTCTTATGTGTGTATAAGATTTGCTTGTGTTGAAAAATTCTTAGTTTGATTTATAAATTGTATTTAAAATATTTTATAGAATATAGAGTAAAATGACAGAATTTTGTTGTTTTTTATAGAGACAAGATAATAAAAGAGAAAATTTTAAAATTAAAAAAAAATTGAAATTAAAATGTTTATCAAAAATAATGTAGTTGTTATTCATAATTATAAAAAGTAGGTATTCCTCTTTACAAACTTATAGGTGTTTTCGAAACAATAATTGAAGATAATCAGCTTAAATATATACCTACCTATACGTTATATACCTTTTGTTTACTGTATCTACTAAAATGTAATTAAATCTACGTAAATTATTATTGTATTTTAATCTATCTATCTTTTAGCTACCAGCTAGTCAATAGATGATAAGTAAATTAATCAAAAGTTGAGATTTGATTAAGATAATATTGATAATACACCTTGGATTATTCTAAATCATAATAAGTAGCTTAAAAGTAGTAGGAGTAGGGGTTTTAAGCCTCACGTGATTAATGGGCGGCCCCATAAGGCCATAGATTGCTGGTACGAAGGCATTTAATTTTATGCCTGCTGGATATCGTTTATTCAAGTTATCTTATTTATACTTGTACTTAATACCAAGTAAGTTCATTATAATAAGAATGTTTTGTAATACTTTATAGGGTGTAAAAATAAAAACTACTTTCAACAAGGTAGCTACGTTGAAATTAATTGAAAAATCTTTTGATAAAAAAAATAGTTAAGCTATAGTTTAAAAAAAATCTAAAAACCCCCAATTCCAATGTCTTAATTTCCTTAAAAGTAAAACACCGTAATATGTTTTAATGTGCACGCGATGCGCTTTCATTTGATACCCCACTCGAGTATATTTGCAGATTTTCAGTTTTCCTTCCCACTCTAACCCCCATAACTTTTAAACGGCACAACCGATTTTCATGAAACAAGTCTAAGAACCTCCATACTAGGAGGCCCTTATCACTAAGCCCTCGAATTTGTCCTTTATTTATTAATTCGTATCTATATTGATAAGATATTTATGTAAAATGTGTTTGTTAGATATTAAAAAAATATACTACTTCCGCCTAAAATATTTTTCGGCCCATTTTATTTTGGATGGCACTACCCTACCCCCTCATTTCCTCAGCGGTTGCCACTAACTTAATCTATACCTGGTAAGAGCTATTAATCAGGATGCCCCAAGAATAGGTTCCTACTACTAGCGACCCGTTTCGACTTCGCACAAGCGTAAATCGAAGTTATTAATAGTTTGTGAGAATGTGTCCAACGTTTTGACTTTGACTTTGTCTAAGTTTGTAAGCAACATGTTTAGGTGTTTTTGATGCTCTTTCACGCAAAAACTCCAGAAGGGACTTCTCACTTCACAGTAATATAGATTACGTATCGGAATAACACATAGGAACCTTTTTATCGAGGTAAAATATTACATTTCGCGGGAAAATCCTTTATTGCGAGCGAAGCCTAATTTGGATCAAATTTGATTCGGAAATAGATAGCTGTAGTCCCAGTAAAGAACAAAAGCCAGTTTTTACCGTGGTTGGGAAGCTAGTTATTCATTCTTCCACTTAAATCGCAAATTAATGCTGCTGCTCGTTTTTTAAGTTTAGGGACCATGCCGATGCCGGCAGACCTCTGGCTTAAGACTGACAGACGCGGTGGTGAACTTCAATTATTCAGAGATTACAGAACTTTATTTCATAATGTTTAGAGTTAAACTATCAGAAGTCATCGGCAGTCAAGTCACAGAATTTACCTAAATATTTGAGAAGTTAAGCAAGACCTGACGCGCACCATCTTGGCGAAGTAGCTGAGGAGCTGGCCTCCATTGCGGTCCACGTTGACGAGACCAGTCATTAATAATATCTATCAGAAGCCATGAGCAGTAACTCACCTCGATGTTGGAGAAGTTGAGCGAGACCCTGACGCGCACCATCTTGGCGAAGTAGCTGAGGAGCTGGTCTCCATTGCGGTCCACGTTGACGAGACCAGTCGTGAATAATATCTATCAGAAGCCATGAGCAGTAACTCACCTCGATGTTGGAGAAGTTGAGCGAGACCCTGACGCGCACCATCTTGGCGAAGTAGCTGAGGAGCTGGTCTCCATTGCGGTCCACGTTGACGAGACCAGTCGTGAATAATATCTATCAGAAGCCATGAGCAGTAACTCACCTCGATGTTGGAGAAGTTGAGCGAGACCCTGACGCGCACCATCTTGGCGAAGTAGCTGAGGAGCTGGTCTCCATTGCGGTCCACGTTGACGAGACCAGTCGTGAATAATATCTATCAGAAGCCATGAGCAGTAACTCACCTCGATGTTGGAGAAGTTGAGCGAGACCCTGACGCGCACCATCTTGGCGAAGTAGCTGACGAGCTGGTCTCCATTTCGATCCACGTTCACGAGCCCAGTCATGTATCCGTCGTGGATCTTCAGCCATGCGCTGTATGTGATCAGGATGGGGCGCTGGAAAAAAACAAGTTTTTATTTATTTTAAGCGAGTCTGAGGGAACTTAACAACCTAATCGAAAAATATCATGCAGTAACCTTTCCAATGGTTAAATAATAAGTAGGTAATAGAGTTCTTTGAATAGTTAATGATGTTATGCAAACAAAAATGACTACTGCATTCCAATATTAGCTCATTATACACGAACTATACTTAAACCAGTAAGGTATAGCAAATAGATTACTAAATATACACGAAAACTTACACGTTAGTACGTGATAAATAGATGACTACGTACCTAGACCTACCTATTACTACATTAAATAGGTAGGAATCTACGCAACTTACAAAGCAATGGATGAATAAAAAGTGGATATTACCTAAAGCATACAAAGTGGCGTCTCCGCGTCATAGAATAATAAATTACTTCCGCGTATAAAATGCGCGAGCACAGTATTTTCCTCAATATATGTTTTTTTTTGCAATTAAGTAATATTAGATCATCCCTATTGACCAGATAAGAAAGACATGAGATTTAAAATTAACTTACGACTTCAAATCCTTCAACGACGTCAGGTAGGACCATGGGGTCCAAGCCATGCTCCTCAATGAAGGGCACGATTAGACCGAGGGTGTTGTCCACGTACTCGTTCACATTAGCAGTCAGTCCCAAACCGTCCCATCTTTGCCTGCGATCAAAATATAACTTGGTAAGTTTGGTTAAGACAAGACTTATAGTATACCTACTAGCGGCCCGCCCCGGCGTCGCACGAGTATAAAATTTTCCCGGAAATTATTCGAATATTTCTCGCCGAAAAAACCATCCTATCTCTCAAGTTGGATCGAACTGCACATGGTGTGCGAATTTTATTATAATCGGTTAAGTGGTTTAGGAGTCCATTGAGGATAAACATTGTGACACGAGATTTATATACATATACTAGCGGCCCGCCCCGGCGTCGCACGGGTATAAAATTGTTCCGGAAATTATTCGAATTTTTCTCGCCGTAAAAACCATCCTATCTCTCAAGTTGGATCGAACTGCACATGGTGTGCGAATTTTATTATAATCGGTTAAGTGGTTTAGGAGTCCATTGAGGACAAACATTGTGACACGAGATTTATATAATATTAAGATTAAGATTATGCAACTGGAAATATTGAGGGATCTTTATACACCGAATAATTTTGATCAGGCCTCGGGCGATAGGTTTAAGACCTAGTTATCTCCAGTTATACCTACCTATACTTTAGGTAAGTACTTTATCCTCAAAGGTATAGGTACTTCTCTAAATCTCAATGCGTTTAGGGAACGTACCTAGCTTAACACCCAAATTTTAGGGCTTTTCTCTTAACAACAACAGCGAAACAAAAAAATGTCATAATAATAGGATCAGACGAGTGAAGCGGGTCATTTTCTATAACAGGATTTAGATAAATTAAAATTTGAAACGGATTTGACTTACCATGATTTGGCTGTTCTTGCAAAAGCGTCGAAAAATCGGGAAATCTTATTTTATAGGTACTTGGTAGGTGGTAAAACTAATGGGTCATATACTAAGAAGGTATTATTTATTAAAATATTATGGTTAAATTTGGAACAGTTTATATACTTAAGTCACGAAATAATTTGGTCAATTAGTAGGTAAGTCAATTAGTTATTGACAGTTTTATTTATTTATTTATTTAATTAGAATTAATTAGAACGGTTAACAACAATTACAAATTTTGTGACAGTATACATAGGTTACTAGATGGAATAGCATAGTAAGGTAATTGGATTATGAAAAATAGATAATCTACTCACTGTGCATCTTCTCCCAAAGCGCTGGGAATCAAGGGCTGCTGTATGTTAACGCTGTTCGCCTCAGCCGCCGCCACTAAAAAGGCCAACACCAATGCTGTATACTTCTTATTCATATTGATCACAACACTTGTGAATTTTACAATTGAAAGCTTATTTATTAACCTTTCCTGATAATTATTATCAATATATCTTAGTTACTAAACGCGATACAGGCAACAAATCAGTGCTGATAAAGGGATAATATAAAAATCTTAAGATTAATGTGTTTGCGCACACCTGTGATGTGTAGGAAAGATATCTATGTATACCTAATATCGGTAGGTACCAATACTATTATTCAGCTCTGATAGTTATATTTAGTAGGGACCTAAATAAAACCAGAAAACACTTTTCATTAATTGGTCTCTACGATATAGGAATTTCCTAGTGTGGAGGCTAATTTTAATGTCTAAAGGTTGTTAATTTATATTTTTTATTACCTTATAAATATTTTTTTATATTAGTTTTCATTCAACAAATAGGTACATACTTTTGAATGTTTAACGCATTATGCGATTCGATTTGTGAGCAGTGGAAAGGATGGTCAATACGCTAGAATCGATTAACTTTTTTGAGAGAATTAAATTCCCTACAAACTCTACTTTAAAAGTTTTCTCAAATCTCTTAAACATAACGGCAATTTAAGAAATGTATAAATCTTAATACAAGATCATCAAAATGGTAAAGTCACCAGCTCGAATAAGAAAAATAAGGCTAGTTAGGAACTTGATTAAATACAATAAATAATTAAGTTCCATTCTAGGTCCAAGTTTAAAGCTATCCCAGACATAAGTATCATTGCTTATGCTGATGACACAAATGCCGTTATCCCGGCGTCGAATCTAAATACTTTGACTACTAAGATATGTGACGCACTCTGTGTTTTTAATGCTTGGTTTAACGCTAATAACCTGACTCATAATATAAAAAAAACAAATGCTATCTTATTAAAGACGACAGCGAAAAATCGTAAAAATTTGGACTTGATAAATAATGGGCTTAACGTAAATCTTAGTGAACGTGTAAAATTTTTAGGTGTTAATATTGACAATCTTTTAAATTGGAAATTTGACCTAGAGTCAATCGTAAACTCAGTTAGCTCTGCCTGCTACGCTATTCGGACCTTTAGAGACGAAATACCTTTAAGGCAACTAATTACGGTGTATTATGCTCTGGTTGAATCAAAATTTAGATACACCATTCAATTTTGGGGAAACAGCTATAAGTACTACAATTTGAATAGAGCTTTTACTGTACAAAAACGTGCTATACGTACTATTGTAAGAAATTTCGAAGTTCCTACCACAACAACGCTAGTCTTTTAGTAAATAACAGTATTTATGCTCGATACCTATAAGATTTACCTTGTTTTTAAGAGCAGAGGATACCTATATACCCAATATAATAGGAAAGTAACTACCATAAAAAAGCTTTTGGAGGAAGAGGATTTGCTGCCGACACTGTTGATGATGGGAAGCGACATCCTTTAAGTTCGCCTACCTTGGGGAGATATGATCTGAACATTTGATCATTAAAAATTATCAAAATTGGATACCTGTAGGACTGGAGTAGGTAGATATGCAACGAGCGATAAAGCTGCGATAATTTTTGTCTTAGGCCTGTCAATTTAATAGCATAAACGTTGTCTCTTTTTAACACAAAAATTATACTAAAGCCAAAGTTTGTAAGCTATAGGTACTGAGAGCTATACCCAGGATTGGCTAGACGGAAATCTACTAGCTTTATTTATCAAGGGAAAATACTTTTTAACGCAGAAAAATAGGTGGAACTGCATACAAACAAGAAGCCTAAAGAACCTGTAGGTACCAAGTAGATCCACCTGATTAAGAATTTGCAAGAGATAATGATTGTTTATACATAAGTGAGCCTCAATTATCTTATGAAACCTACCTATCAATATCGTCGTTAGATAGGCATGTTCTTTAACGCTTACATACTGTTTTGTAATTCGGCTTTTGTTATTAAGAATATTCTATCGTAGCTCCTGAAATTGAAATATGTAAGTAGGTATTAATATGTAGGTATATTAAGAAGTCTTTAAAATTAATGGAGAAAATTGATTTTGAGAATTGAGCGTCTCTTTTCATTGGAATTCTGGCTATGCAGTTATGTTAGTTAGTTATGTAGTTTTAAGATACCTTCATCATAATCTCTTGTCTTAATCTTGTCTGTTGTAATGAATCATCATATTTTTTTTTAGTTTTATAATTCCCTTATTTTTTGTCGTGTTGGCTAGTGGGAGGACACTCGACTTTCATTTCGAAGGTCGTGGGTTCAAACCCCGCCACGCACCTCTGGATTTTTCATCTTGAGAAGTTTATGTGCGCTTTAAACACATGCTTTAACGGTGAAGGAAACATCGTGAGGAAACCGGCGTGTTCTGAGAACTTTAAACAGTTTGAAGGACATGTGACATTCACCAACCCGCACATGGCCAGCGTGGTGAATTAAGGCCTAATCTCTCTCGTCAAGAGAGAAGTCCCTGTGTCCCAGCAGTGGGAACGTTAATAGGGTGATAATAGAATTCCCTTATTTTAGAAGTTACAAGGGGGGCTCGTACCATTTACCACTTTGGAAGTGTCTCACGCGCAAACTAAAAAATTATATGTATTAAAATCCTCAACATAATTTTAGAAGACATATCCATAGATAACCCACACGTATGGATTTTCTGTTAAAAAAATATTGTGTTTCAGTTCCATTTTTTAGTTCCCAAAATGTATTTATGTATTTTGATTTATTGGAAGGAATATAATAAATTTGTTTTTTTAATTTTTTTTGTGAAATTAATTCCTTAATGCCATACACACGCGATAGGAAAGTACATCTACTTACTAAATTTCAACAGACAATATAAGTTCATAAAGTTTCGGAAGAAGTGGCTGTGACATATGGACGGACAAACAGACACGACTGCCTCGGTGGCGCGGTGGGCGAATGTCCGCTTGCAGAGCAAGAGGTAGCGGGTTCAATTCCTGCCGAGGGTAAGTGTTTGTGTGTTCTGCAAGCACTTTTCTCCTTGGTCTGGATGTTAACACGTTCCCTGTGTATGACCCATCGGTGGTGCATATTGAAGTTCTGATCGTACGTGCATGACACACATATGGGGCAAGAGCCCTTGCAAGTTTAAAGGCTCGTAAAAATGTACACGTATGAGTTTATCCACTTTTATCCGCATACACGTGTAGCCAATAAACTAAAATTTAAATTGACAAGAAAACCGGTGGACTTTTCATTTAGGGTTACCAGTATCCTACCATCAAAAGTGGGTAAATATAAAATAAAAATGCATTATATATTATTTATTTATTCTAAGTATTATTTAATGAACAAGGCTATAACAATTGAGGCAAAAAGCTTTTCGGCACTTCAAGCACTCCATGTCCGTTTTTTTAGACTTACGGGCTGCTTCAACTGGTATTTGGCCTCCTTCTACCAACATTTTGTAGCAGCCAGTGCAACGTTTTCTCTGTATTTTTTTTGGGTCGCGCCTCGGGATTTTTGTGAGGGAGTGGCTGAGCCTAGAAGGCGGCTCGTTTAGGCTGGATCTTGAACGTGGTGTATGCGTGGGACATGGCGACAAGAGCTCATAAGTGCATGACCCACGGATGAATCATGGAGTAAAGAGCTCATACGTGCATGACCCACGGATGGCTCATTTACAAATATTGTTTTTTTTAATAAAGGGGGGCAAAAAAATTAAAAATAATGTTTTGTCACAGTCATTTATATGCTACCCTAATATAATATCCACATAAAGCATTTGCACGTAGGTGGTAGACTCCATAATCTTGGCTGCACAGGGAACGTGTTAAATATGTATAATAAAAAATATCTATATATGTATTTATATTATATAAAGTTTATCAGATATCTAGTACCCGTAACCCAAGCTTAGAGCTTACCACGGGGCTAGATGCTGTTGTATAGATTTTCCGGAAATATATATTTATTTATGACGAATCCGTATAGGTTCCGTAGCGTATTTGGCTTTGGTTACGGAACCCCAATGAAGGAAGGTGAAGGTTCCCAATAGTGTAAATAATTTTTAGTAGTAATTTTTAGGATACAACTTAATAATTATTATTGTTGCACTTCACGCACACGGTAACTGCTTCAGTGGCGCAGTGGGGTTAAATTGCCGCTTGCGGCGCAATAGGTAGCGCGTTCGATTCCCGCCGAGGGCGAAAGTGTTTGTACCTATGTTCTGCAAGCACTTTCTCCTTGGTCTGGGTGTTTAATATGTATAATAAAAAATATCTATATATGTATGACTATTGTATTAAGTATATCAGATATCTAGGACCCGTAACACAAGCTTATTTAATAAAAATATATTTAAAAATAATAAACAATATGTTACTAAAAAGGTGCAATATTTTATTAACTTCATTTAAAATTATTTTCCATACCCAGTCAAACGTTTAATAAATAACACAACAAGATACACCCTTCACCTACTTAAATAATAATTAACTTTACATACATTGTTAATGTACCTCCCCAATATTATGATAGTAAAATTTAAGATAAAAAATCAGTTGTCAACTGATTGAAATTTTATTATCTAAAGTAGCCGATGTGTTAACATAGTATAAAATGTAGTCGTTACTTATTCTTAGTTTTAAAAATAAATAAAATAAGACGGTATAAATTTAAAGAATCGTCCACACTGTCACAGTTAAACAGGTGCGAATCATACAAATAAAACCTGGTTTTGAATCACTCCATCCATTGATTAACAAGATAAAATAAAAATGCATAAAAATCTGTTTAGTAGGTTATTAAATTAAAGGATCAGTCAACAGATACCTTCAAGCAAGTTCACTTTATACTTTGTAAAGATAAACCACAATTCCAATAATCATAATCAAAATCTATTATGTTACTACAAATCCGAATATGTATATGTACCTTAAAAGCTATAGCCCCCAGATCATTATAAATACTTATGAATAAATTTATTCGATTGATCTAAAATGTACTTACGTTTATTTTCCTTTCTTAACAAAAAAAATGTGAGCAAAATATAAATGTACAAATCTATAACTAGTCTGGTAATGTGAGTATATTTGGTTATTTTCTGTCTTATTTTGGTGATTGTTTATATAAACCATGGTTTTAATAGATATAATGTACAGAACACCTTTTTCATTTAAAACATCTATGTAATTGTATAAACCTACAATCTAAAATATATTTTATTTTGTCTTTGCATCCCTACCAAGCATCTTTTTTCTTTGAGCAAGCATGTGCCCATAAAGGACAGGGAAAAGGGGAATATACAAAAACATGTAGAACATAAGGAAGTAAGCATAGTTGAACGCAACATTCCAAGCGTTTGGCATTGAATATGTCAGTAACTGTTTCTCTGTTATTTCATCCAGCGAGTGGTACATGCAGAGTAGCTCTCCGGTAATTCCGATTGGATAAAGAACCAAGAATGTTGAGTACCTGTTAACAAAATATAAATATGGGTATAGTAGAATATCATCATTGTCAACATCATAGATCAACATTAATGTAGGCACACGAAGATATCTGAGAATATTAAGCTTGTGCAGAGTAAAATTTACTCTTCTACTTACTTACTTACTAGCTTCTTGGGTAAGATAGTAGACAGATTAGAGCTTATAATCCTTTTACAAAATAACATAGATAGAGATAGAGTGAAACGCTAAATAAACATATACCTACTCATAACAACACCTGATAACCTTACTATATCACACTTTGTATATACTCACCTGAAAAACAGCAATGTTTGTGGCACTAAGTTGACAAGGTTGAGTGCGTAATAGGCATATCGGATAATCTCCGTGATAGACCAGGCGAGTACGGCGAGAGGCAGCCCTGGGCTAGTGGTAGCGCCATCAGTGAGAAGAAGAGATCCACAGACGAGGAAAACTCGGGAGTAAACTTGCATAAAGACAAGTAATGCTCCTGAAGGCACCAAACCAATCGCAGCATGCACTACCTGCAAATATCATTCAAACATCAACAATTTGCCACTTAGCAACTAAGCATATTTTAATTACTCCAATGTACATTAGATTCTAAATTAAATTTTTTGAATCAATAATTGTAAGATGTTGAATTGACCTTTCTGTGTTTTGGTTAACAAGTTATCTTCCTTATTAACCAATGATGATCAGATCACCAAGCTAGTTCTGTATTTTATTAATATAAAACCTTTTTCAATTTCTTAATCAATTTATCACCCCTCAAAGCCCTCTATACTAAACCTCATGAAAATAGCTGTTCAAATATTGTTGTTAACTCAATATAGGAATATATATAAATTTATAATACAACAATTACATATACCATAGCATAGAATATAATTATTTATTAAGTAAAAACAATGACAGCTAACAAAAGTACAGTAAATAAAACACAATAAATTTTATTTACATCACATTACTTTGTTTCCTTCATTTGGTATTGATATTAACATACATAATTCCATCATGATATACCACATTTCACTTTATTTTACATTTTTAAACCTTGTCCGCGTTAAAGTTTGGTTCAATGACATTGAACAGTCATTCAACACATTGACATGTCATTGACATTTAGTCAGTAGCTCTTAAATATTAATTAATTATATTTAACAATTCACTGGGTGACTTATGTTCTTTAGTAATTATTATGCACATTTCATAATGTTTCAGGGATATATTGATATATTTCATATGGCATAAAATTGTAGTACATTAGTATTCAATTCTATTTAAACAAGCAACAATAAATAAAAATGAATTGTTATTCGTTAGTCTGATTAAAACTCGAGAAAGGCTGAACAGATTTATCTTATCATAGTCTTGAAATGTTCGTGGAGGTCTAGGGAAGGTTTAAAAGGCGAGAAAAAATCTAATAATTGCTGGGAAAAAAATATTGAATAAAAACCCGTGCAAAGCCAGGCCGGGCCACTACTTAGTTACTAATATAAATAATATTAGGTTAATACATTTCATACCTCTAGCACAGCTGCATTTTGAAATATAACTACAGTCCATTTAATTTCTGGCCAAAATGTGTCCAGAGTACCTCTATTCAAAAAGTGTGATAGTGTTTGCAAAAGTAAATAACTCCATCTGGAAAATAATATTAATAAATCTAAATTTAAAATTTTTGAAAATCCCCCAATTCCAATGCTTTAATTTCCTTAAAAGTAAAACACTATAATATTTAGTAATGTGCATGCAATGCGCTTTCATTTGATATCCCAATCGAGTATATTTACAGATTTTCGGTTTTCCTTTCCCACTCTCACCCTCATAACTTTTTAACGGCTCAACCAATTTTCTTGAAACATGTCTCAGAACAAACACTTGAAACTCCTCTTTCATACAAAAAAACTAAATTGAAATCGCTCCATCCATTCGGGAGCTATGATGTCCCTGACAGACACACAGACAGACACGTCAAACTTATAACACCCCTCTTTTTTGGTCGGGGGTTAAAAAATAATGTTATTGAATAACTTTTACATGAACACAAATTTTACTAATAACAACATTATCATTGCAGCTGTGGACATCCACTGGATCCCTTTGTTTCTCTCTCTCTTTGTTTTCTAGTTTTTTTGGTAGGAAGTAGTGAGCCACTTTAGGCCATCAACTATGACCAATTAATTAGTCCAGTTTATATGAAGATTGCCGACGCGACGTTGCGTTTTCAGAAGCACTACAGCCGGTTCTTACCTTGTTTATTGGTACCTATTTAGATACTAATCATTATTAATTCTTAGTTCTCTTTCTCTCTCTCTCTCCATCTCTATCTCTCGCTAAGCACTAGTTCTAATCAGATTTAAAAAATATGATTTACCCCAATGTTTGAATTCCATTGTAAGCAATTAAATAAAGTTTTCCAATTGCCGAAGGTCCTGAACTTTTTGGTCTTCTTACAGGTTTCTCAGTCATGGCTGCAAAAAGCACAGTTCTTTTCTTTTCTTCGTAACACGGGGCACTTTTTGCTCCGGAGATGATGTGACAACAACACCGTCACAACTGGAAGTGTTTTGTATGTTTAAACTTTAGACCTTTTCAAATGTATTGTTTAATATACTGACAAGCGCTACGACGATAGCCTTGAATAATATTCAACTCATTAGATTAGAATTCAAATACTTGCTCGCTTAATTTCGTTGAACCTCGAGCCTTGCTTTCATTCCAGACAGAATAAACTTTCCATCGGACGATCGTGCGTCCGTGACGTGACGTCCGTCTCGTCCCTTCCCTGCTCCAGCAAACTCAAAGCAATTATAGCAAGCAAACAAGTTCAGTGTTGCAAACGCAAGCGGGCTCATATAAATCGCTTAAAAAAAATTGCGGCGCACCGTAGTAAGCGCCACATTGCCCATTCTGTATTAATTGCATGCTTTGGTTTTGCTCCAACATGTAAATAATTTTATAATAAACAAATGTATATTCAAATTAAATAAGCTTCCGCCATATCATTTCAACCAAATAAATACCTAACAATACGCAAACTTGATTCTGAAATTAATGTTTTCCAAATAACATAAAGTCATTCAATTGTTTTGACATTTTAGTGTTCTGCACATTCAAGAACACCCGTTTAAATTTTTAAATCTAGCTGGTAGCTGGTGAATTAATTATTTCTCCTATATAAACTCTCCAAAGTTTAATGGCATAATTAAGATTAATAGAATAGTAAAATCAGTCCTGTAGTTCCTGAAATTACGCGTTCAGTGAAACAATCCATTCCATCAGCTTCAGTTCAGTTTCTTGTAATTGGACTTTGCGCTTGAAGCGATAATTTGCCAGTGTCGAGTTAAATAAAATTATAAAGTGAAAAAGATATTAGGTACTCAGTTGAACGCCATTTTGCGTGTGCCAGACAGCCATCAGCTTCAACATAAAATAAATGTAGACAACTTGAGAAGACATATACGTTGGCAGCACTTTTGAAATGACGTGTCAATTTAACTCAATTTCAATTTTGACATTGATGTTAAATAAGGAGTTGCCAAATCAATATTGCAATACTTTTTTGTCCAATTGTAAATACTGGCAATACTTTCAAAGAGGGATGTCACTAAAAATAAAATCGATATTATGTAAACCGATTTTTTATTCATGTTTGTCAGTTTTGTTTAATGTAGTTCAACAGCTATGGAAATTTCAATAAATAAAAAAAGCAAGGGCCCTCACTAAATAACGTTTCCCATTACATGACCTATTAACAATGATTTTATCTTTTTACATAAAGTCATCAACTCATCATTGAAAGACACCAAACCCTCAAAACATGTTTGTAATCTAAAATTAAATAGGTACTTAATGTGTAAAATATATATATATGTATCAAAGTCAAAGTCAAAACGTTTATTTCCTTAGAAGCATATTATTATGCCTACATGGACAGGTCAACTTAAAGCTAATTTAAAAAAAGTGTGTGTGTGTGTCAGCTACGACGCACGATTGGAGTTTACTACTTACGAACGATATTATGATATTATGTACATCGAATAGAAAAAAAGGTTACATGAACGCATCTGCTAAAATGATAAGAGAAACAAACATAATATCTGTAATTATTCGGATTGTTGAAGTGAAACTTCTATAGAATCGTAGTGATTTCAAACCGGATGCAAAAAGATGAAACGGAAATGGTAAGAGACACAAATACAATGCTTTATTTAAATTTAGTCTCAACTACGAAGTATCGCACAAAGAGGTATTGCTGTATTTTATTTATATTATTTTGTAGCATAGGTACTTTATGTAATACGCTTTATTGAAGTAATATAAATAATCCGAATAATTACAGATATAATGTTTGTTTCTCTTATCATTTTAGCAGATGCGTTCATTTACCCTTTTTTCTATTCGATATATATCATAATTATAGTTCGTAAGTAGTAGACTCCATTCGTGCGTCGTAGCTGACTCACACACACTTTTTTTTATTCTTCTTATTCTTTCGTCAATTTACTGAAGTTTTACTTCTATCGTGTGTGAATCGCACACACACCTTTTTTTTATATTAACTTCAATAAAGCGTATTAGTAGGTATGTTACAAAATAATAATAATTGTGTTCAATTTATACAAATCCAATTTTAGGATGATTGATTTCTTTCACTTTGAATTATAATATCATTCTTAAATACTGCAAAGAACAAATTAATTAGGTGTCGAAACTATAGCTTCTTTTTAATATTTTAATTAATAAATAACAGAAGGTACTTATTATATGTTCCAACGAAACGCGTTGAGAGGACCGTAAATTCGTCAATTGTTTTAGTTACCTGCACAAAAACGTAAAAGCTATCTTTGTAAGACGATATCCAAGTGAAAAAGAAACGTCTGGCCAAAATTTTTTTGTAAATATTGATGATTTTACTGAATAACTTTGCACTCTCACCTCTACTCACTGAGAAATTCTAAGTGAATGCTAGACGAATAAATACTTTTTCGAACGCGTATTCGAATGTCAAAAATGGTAACTCGCATTCCAGAGACACAACAAACAACCAATCAAAATGCGTTAAAGTTCTTATTTCGAACGTGACGTTTCGACGGTATTCCATCTCATTCTTTTACACGTTGAATCCTACAGAAATATATGTTTGTCTCTTTCTACGTAACGCCTCAACTTTTGTTAACACTTGATTTTACTCCCCTTAAGAATAATCAAATAACCATGATACTTTCAAAAGTTATATTGTCTTGACAGTTCGCTTCAATTTTTACACTGAGTTGAGAAGCGAATAGAACAACTCAGCTTTCATATCTTATATTGTTATTATAACAATATTGGTGTACAACATGGTGACCGCATATACATTTAACATTAACAAACAAATGCTAGTCAAACATGCACTTATCAGAAAAAAAAGTATGTCTATTCTATTAAGTATATCATACTAGTAGTGCCCCGCGGTGTTACCCGCGTTTAAATGTATTGTCCCGCGGAATTACATATTTTCCCGGGATAAAAAGTATCCTATGTTACTTCTAATACCTCCAAGAATATGTGTACAAAGTTTCATGATGATCGGTTCAGTAGTTTTCGCGTGAAAGCGTCACAAGCAAACTAACATTCACATTTATAATAGTATAGGATTCATCGTAAGTTTATATTATTACTTGCTTTAACCGCGTAATAAGGGATTTTGTCGCGGTAAAAAGCAGCTTTGTAATTTACTGGGAAAGCAGCTATGTTCGTGCCAAATTTAATCTAAATCGGGCTTCACTCGCAATAATTGATTTTCCCGCGAAAACTGATATTTTACCGCGGTAAAAAGTAGCCTATATGTTATTCTGATGTATAAGCTATATCGTGGTAAAGTTTCATTCAAATCCATTCAGTAGTTTTTACGTGAAAGAGTAACAAACATCCAAACATCCATACTTACTTACAAACTTTCGCCTTTATAATAGTAGTAGGATATCTAGTACCCGTAACACAAGCTTTGTTGGAGCTTACTTCTGCTTACCACGCGACGGGGCTAGATGTTGTGTGGTGTGAGTTGTGTATTGTCCGGAACTATTTACATATTTATTTTATTTAATTAATGTAAAATAAAATAATATTTAATATACTCGCCGAGTCCGATGAGACTACTTTAAAGAAATCGATTCTTTGTAAAAGGGTCCTCAGATTGTCGAATCGCATCGCAACGCAATTCGCATCCCTATTGTATAACTCTTTCTTCTCATTCTCTTTTGGTTTCACGTTTTGACCGCTCAAGGTGGGTTTTGCTCCTCAGTTTCGCATTTCCGACGACTATTCAATTATTTCTTCATAATTGTATCTTATTTCTATTTTCAGTGAGTTAAAAAAACAACTATCACAATGGTCGCTGCCAAGAAACAGGTAAAATTTCCACAAGTTTCATTTATAACCTATACAGTTATCAACACGTGTCTAGATCATAGATTTGGATTTTTGGCATGGTTTTTATTAGTTATTGTTTAAACCGCCTATCAATTAAATCCTACAACGAATACTGCTTGATAGGCTCACAATTTTTGTAATTTGTGAGGTTGAAAATGCATAGTTACATGTACCGAACGATCTAAATTAAACTACCTATTTCTTAACCCTAATACATACATTTCTTGATGCCATGAACACAATTCACACAAATTATTGTTATGTTTTCAGAAAAAGACCATTGAGTCTATCAACTCTCGTCTGGCTCTGGTTATGAAGTCAGGCAAATACTGCCTTGGATACAAACAAACTTTGAAAACCCTACGACAGGGCAAGGCTAAACTGGTCATCATCGCCAAGAACGCGCCTCCGCTAAGGTGAGACTACTGAGAAGTAGAGTTTCCCAATTCATGTATTGTCAAAGGGATGCATATGGAGTCTTAGACTAAGAAGTATGGCTTCCCATTCTAAGTGAATCTGTAAAGCATAAAATTGTAAAACTGTTGATGCTAGGAACATAGTTCTTAAATGCTTTATGGACTCATTGTGGGAAACCTATGGAGTAGTCTGGAAACATGTGCAGATCTCTGACAGGTAAGAATTGAAAACCACACACAACACACCTACTTACCACAGCAACTTGCAAAACAGGTTCTGTAGATATTTATAATTGCACCTTCCAATAACCAAGAAATATATATCTTAAAACTACAGATTTCTAATTAATAATTGTTATGCTCATTACAGGAAATCAGAGATAGAATACTATGCTCTGCTAGCCAAGACCGGAGTCCACCACTACAGTGGAAACAACATTGAGCTGGGCACTGCTTGCGGAAAATACTACAGAGTCTGCACCCTTGCGATCACAGACCCTGGTGATTCTGACATTATCACAACCCTGCCTGAGGCACAACCTTAGACCTAAGATATACAAATAAATCCAAAAACTCCAATAATGTTTTTATTTATAAGCCAACTGCATTATTGATCAAGGTGGTGCATTACATTAACAAATTGTCGAAAATCTACATTTAAGTAGATACATCAGATAATTAGTGAGCCAGCTCCTGTAAATGTTTGTTATTTGTTAGGAAGATGATTAAAGAAGTTTGAAACACTTCTACTGGGGATGTTACACCAGCAAAATGTTTTCATCTATAATATAAAAATGAATCACAAAATGTGTTGGTAAGCGCATAACTCAACAACGCCTGGACCAATTTGGCCAAATCTTTTTTTAAAATGTTCGTTGAAGTTCAAGGATGGTTTTTACGGCGAGAAAAATTAGAATTATTGCTGGAAAAACCCTAAAAATAGCCCTTTTCTTTTTCCCATACAAATGATTTGTAACTAAAACGTAGTCAATTTGAGCTTTATTGCTGTGGTATAAAGTTCATATTAAATTACAAGCACTCACTGTTGTCTAAGCAATGTAGGTGTGTTCCTAACGTCAAAGATCATATCTATCAAAAGTACCTATATAAAATGTTCATGTCACAATGTTAGTTACCGTACTCCTCCGAAACTGCTTTACCGATTTTTACCAAATATTATATGCGTATACAGTAGGTCTGGAGAATCAGCTACTATCAATTTTTCATTTTGCAAAACAACGTTTGCTGGGGTCAGCTAGTAATTAATATAATTTTATATTTCGATTTGGACATAAGATTCATTTGGATTGATTGCCATAATATGGCCGTTGGGGCCGAAAAGTTCTCGATTGGAGGCCGCGGATCGGTAAGCGCAGCGTCAGACCACCACCAAGATGGACAGATGACTTGGTCAAAATTGCTGGCTTACGGTGGATGAAAGTTGCGACCGATCGGAATAAATAGTCGTCTTTGAGGGAGGCTTATGTCCAGAGGGCGTCTAATGGCCGAAATGATGATGATAATGAAGCAAAATTGGTAATATTTTTATATTTTTTTACATACCGGGTAAAACGGGGTGGATAGAATTCAAGAGGTGAATGGAAATGACCACCAAAAAAGTTTTTTTCTGGCAATTAATAACAAACATTTTCAAATAAAAACGCCAAAATTCTACTTTTTTGTAAACTACAATATTTTTTTCTTGACATGGCGAGACTGATTTGCTGTCAGGTTAGAAGTTTAAAAAATAAAAGCACGTTGAAAGTGAGTCGTCGTGAGACGTTAATTTGTGGTCCTCAAAACTTTATCAATCAAATACATATATCTATATCAATCAAAAACGAATTCTTGTAAAATTCAAAGTTTTAGTGTAGTTGGCAGTTCATCGCGGTTTGTTTTAATGTAAAGGTAAGTCAAATTATGTTGTATAATTAAATTAATGGCTAAAATTGTAAACCAAGTCAATTTTATTCAAACTTTGGGGTTAATAGAAATGCCAAAGAGGCGAACAGATACGTAGTATGGGGTCAATAGATATGAAGTACGGGCTAATATAGAAACTGGATAGGTTTCAATAGAAATAAGAAGGGGGTGTATAGAAAATTATGTGCTAGGGCTGCCACCAAAATATTATTAGGTAGGTACATCAATTTTCATAGAATTCAACTGTGTGTCTGTCTGTGGCCTCCTAAACGAATGGACACCTTTTGATGCGGTTTTTTGTTTTCGAAAGCCGATGTTATTTCATATATTAGTTATAATTTACGAATTTGTTCATGCGTTGAACAACTTATTTTTGGAAAGCGACAGCCCTGACGATTTTTTCGATTCGCCCCATAGGTCGCTTCTTTTGACCCCAATTGCGGGTAAATAGAAATATTAATAGAAATTCATTTTACGATGAAATCAAAGCATTATCTATATATTTTCTTCATAGGATAGTTTTAATTGAACTCCGAGACATAATAAAAAACACTATTAAGTTAGCCAATCATACAAAAATCAATGGAGAAATTAAAACAAACTTCAAAACCATGTCTATCCACCCCGTTTTACGGTACCTTTATCTTACTTTGTTGATGTATTGTATAGGAAGGTAAAAGTACTGTCACGGCGGTGTACCCTTGCAGCGTAGTAGTGTATTTTGCCTTATAGATGGAACCCTAACCCATATGACTTCAGCAAAAAGAAACGTGTTGACCTATCCTTTTGGTGGGAGACATTCGATAGATCCAGAATAAAAATACATGTTGCGCTTAAAACGAATTTATTAAATGAATTCACCTTATTTCACAACTTGGAAAGTTTTAAAATAAGTTGAATAGTAGTAGTACTACTAGCTCGTTACTTTATGTTGCGCCTTGCCGCTTCTACCTGCAAAAGGAGAAAACAAAATATTAGGGAAATTCAAATAATAACAATGACACTTATTCAGGCATATAATAATACAAACAATTAAGAAGAAGAGTTAATGATATTAAATGATTGGTGAGCGCATCTGTATCACCAATGGGCGTCACTGTAGATGGATTGGCTACACTGAGGTCCTTATGATGGCAAGCGCGATGCCAATGATAAGAACTGAACTGAGGTCCTTATGAATAGCAGTCACTCTCTTTTCATTTTTAATTCGGTAATAATCTAGCGCAACGATAATAACATTGTTATTTGATATTTCTATGCATCATAATTTACAAAAAAATGTATGTAGTATGCCAGTCACCTAACACCCATAGTACAAGCTCTGCTTAGTTTGGGGTTAGGTGATGCTGTGTGAGTAGTCCGGAAATATTTATTTATTTCTAACCTCAATTTACACCAACGCCTCTTGCCGCGAAATCACCGACACGGGCGGTGGCGATCAATATGGTATGTGTGTTTTATTTTAACATCTCGCAACTTTTTTATTCTTATTGGTACTTACTTTATTTATGCCTCTGTCCATGAGTTGTCTTGAGGCCCTTACTGAGTAATAAGTCTCGTAACTGGATGGTTCAAAATCTCAGTATAATTTGCTTCATCCATAGCCTGAAACATTAATTGTAAATTATATTCACCAATTACTAACTGTACTTCCTAACCTACATAATTAAATAAATTGGTCAACAGTTATTAAATACCAATTTTAGCGATTTCACTGACCACCTACCTATTGAAATGTATGTTGCGATAAGTTCTTACAATTAAATAGGGTAGATGACTAAAAAAAAATGGTCCGTCATTTAGATTTAATAAAAACAAATTTAAAAATTCTGATAAAACCTACGACGCGACGTCAGTTAAAATGTTTTTAAAATAAAGAATTCATGGCATCAACTTTTTTATCAACTGCGTTTTAACGGTCGTGGTTTTTACCAAACTTTTAAATTTTATTTCAAACTTTTTTTTAGAGAAAGCATAAGGTTTTATGAAAATTGTTTTCATAAATAACATAGCTAATATTAGTACTTGCAAAAGTAACTTTGCGTTTCTGTTACTCTGCACATTAAAACCACTGATTTGACATGAGCATCAAGTCAAACCCGAACCCATAACTGAAATCGAAATCAGTTTTTGTTTAATTGAAAAATAGGTGTCCAGTATTTTTGGACGGACGGACTAAAATAGTTATTTTATTATGAAGTCATCATGCCTATTATGACAGTTTTGGAATCAAATTTTGAATATTGGTTTTCAATCTTTACTGACTTAAAACTAGTAAAATGATTAAGTGCCGTGCCTACTTCGGTAGATGCACAACCTAATTCCTGTCTGCTTTCTAATTTTTTTTTGCACTCATTTCACTTTTAATTTGAACACATTCATTACGCCCCACTTTGTGGATGGTTGGTAATATCAATGGTATAGCTTAAATACTAGATTTTTTTTGGTAATTGCTTCTTGGTAGACCTTTATCGCATTCGTTTTAAAACTATATTTCTTGTAAGTGGAGGAACCTACATGGGGGTTCCAAATATTTTCGAATTATTTGGCACTAAATGGAATGGTTCGATTAAGCTTTACCGCTAATGTTTGTCAATCGTTCCTAACGTATCTCTTATTCTTGTGTGTTATACACACAAACTAATCAGTCTTAAATATAAAATTACTACTGGCTTTGGTTTTCCATTATGATACATAAACTTAATAATCTAAAGTATTACCTTCAATTGATATCATCAATGATCTGAAATAGTGATCGTCCTTTGTTGATAATGCCAGTGGAATTGCTTGGTTCAGATGTAGCTTGTAGGAATTCTTTAACTAGAATTTAATTCTATAACATGTTATCTTCATAACTTTTTTTATCGATTTGTATCATCTCTTACTTTATATCTATGATTTTTAAATTAAATAATGTCTCATTATTTTTTATTGTAATTGCGTAATTTCTGTAATGTGGTGCCATTTATCATACCATTAGCCATTATGGTGAATTGTCCTTAAATATAGACAAAGAACAGAACAATTGGTTCATAGTTATTGAAGGACCAACAGCTTAATAATAACCACAATTTAGTAATGAATTTGCCAAAATTAGGTTTACTTCACGAGTATCTTAATTTATATATTTAACATACTTACAATAGGTATCAAATTCGTTCTTCGTTGAAACGTATCATAGGCAGAGAATTAATTGCACCTATTTTTCGATGGGTAGGTATTATTTTTATTATGTCTAGATTTTTACTACAAAATTATTACTGATAATAATGTACCCCGCCATGCGTGATGTTGAAACCCAATAACGACTCCATAACATTAAATTCAATTCAAACACATAATATGTAATAGGCTCTCTTACTACTATCGCTTACGGGCGGCCTTGCAAATATCTTGTTAGAAGTCTCTAAGGATGAATATGAATCATAGTTAATCAAAGTAACAATTTAGTGTAAACTTTTTCAAAACGTTTGCTCCACAATAGGACCTAATTTAGCATAGGTAACATACGGTAATTTCTGTTTAATTAGATGTTAATCATATTCAAATGTATAATTAAAATATTACCTGTACCGTTTTTCATTGATGTATCTGCCTGATAATCCCAGGTATTTGTTTTGATATGTTCAAGTGTAGCTGAAGACCTCTTAAAACCTTTTATTGTTAAGTTTGCAATCTCAATTAAAGTGTAGGTAACTTAACTAAATTTGTAATATTTCCTGTGATTGTGATTTTCACTATAGAGTATGTTTATTCATAAGTAGGGAGCTTTCAGTGCTATAATAGTAATATTACTTGAGTGTTGTAATGATAGAGTCTTATAAATTGTTTCGATCTTCGTTAGCTCTCGTCATGACTGACATGTACGTTCCTGCTCATTTTACGTTACAGTAAGACATGACGACCGACAGTAAGACATGTCTAATATACCTAATCTGACCTTTAATTAAAACAAAATAGATCTGACATTTCAGTTTACCAGCTAATCCCCCTTCAGCTCCCTACTACCTTAAGTATTACTAATACTTGTTTATTATAAGAACTATTACAACAATGCTACTGATAAAAATATACTTTGGTTGCTTATTTTATTATTATTACACAGGCTGAGGCGTAATAGTAAATTTAATTGAGATGTTTTATATTCAGTATTTAGGAAACATTACAATATGTAATGAAATATTAACTATGGTGGTTATTCATGAATGTTTTAATTCATAATGTCTGTTGCTACAATAAATAAAGAACACATTTTCACTATCATTATAATATTTTATTACAAGTTAGAAGACTTATACTAAAGGAAACATTTTATCATGCCTAATCCTTATTATCCTAATCTTTCTTATTTTGTCCTAGTGCTTACAATACATTAGTGCAATGTCAATCATCAAAATTTAAGTATAAAATACTACCAAAAGGTAAGATCACTTTCATAAAATTTGTTATTGAAATTTATAAACATTAATTTATCTTCAGAGTGATAATTGCAGAGAGATATTAAAATAAATTAACTACCTAAAGCATGTCAATTATGTGCATTATGTTAATTAACCACCTTCACGTTTTATCTATTAACGCCTCTGGCAAACCTCGAGAGAATCCAATTGTCTGATCAAGAAATCCACAAAATAAATTTAAATGGATACTCTTATTTAATTTTATGTTTCATTGAAACATTTCACCAACTGCCTGTAATACAAACAATTACACAATAGATAATATGCTCAGTAGGTAACATTTTGGAGTATTAAAATAATTATTAGTGTCTTTGACTACTGTATGTCATTCCTCTTAAATAGTAGGTATTTAATACCATAATCCTAGTCACTTATTTCATGGTTAGCTGTTAGAACACCTATAACCATCCAATTAGATTTGTTGCCTTTTTATTTGTTTTATTCGGTTCTACTTCCTGTGTGCAACAAAACAAACAAATGTTTGAACACTATACAAAATATAATATGAATATTTTATTTAGCATGTCAGTCATGCTTAATTTTGATTGTTCTTATATTATTAGTATTCTTTCTTAATTCTAGAATATTATTTTATCATGTTTCTTAAGACTATGTATATGTTAATAACTTAAATTTGTATGTCAGTTCAATTTTTTTGTTATCATTAGCTACTGCATGGGGTCTGTTGCAGTTAAAATGTTGTATAATATACTGAGTTTATAATTTTAATTTAACCTCTGTTCTAAGTAAAATTTATTGGTACTTATGAATTTTTCCTGACAGTTTTCCAAATTGTACTTAAATTGATGTGAAATCATTTTTCTTTTACTCAATAAATGTTTGTTATCAATACAACCTACCTAATTGTATATAGTTACCAGATTTGTGATTTCCATTAAATATACATAAATTTAAGTTCTCAAGACTTTTCATCTGTTTAGGTCAGAAAAAAAAAACCTTAACATAGCAGTGTTGGACTGGAGTGAGATAAACTTGATTGTATATTGCACAATTATAGTGCAGTTTATTTAGAGTGAATACAATGTGGATAAAACGAAATTTGTATGACATAAGTCTCCCATTGGTTATGCTGAAACATTATGAGTGGAATTGAAGTACTTACCATAATTGTTGTTGTACTGCTGCTGTGGTTGCTGCTGGTAGGAGTTGTATGACGGCTGAGAATAAGAGTCGTAGGCGGGTGCCGCGCCACTACTGTATGAGGGCTCCTGGGCACCATAGCCCGCATCTCCAGCACCAGTATTACTGCTAAATTAAGCAATAATAATAGTTTCAATGTCTTATCACAAGAACTATGTTAGAATTCAGGAAAAACAATTAATATCTAGACAATAAATATGATTAGTACATATTAAAACAACCACAGTATGGTATTTTTTGTAATCAAACAGTTTTAAGGAAATAATAAATATAATTAAACAAATATATTGCTGGAATAACAACCGCACAACAACATCCAGCCCCATAATAATTTAATTTCAAAATAATGCAACAAAATAATTTAATTTCATACAATATCATAGTAGTGAATAAAAATGAGTTAACTGATTGAAAAAATATACTTAGATATCAACCTCAACAATTCTGCTGTCATACAATTTCCAATTTGAAAATAGATATATTATGGAGCTGAGGAAGGATATTAATAAGGCTCTAAAACATATTAAAGCAAAATTGGAGCTTATATCTAGACTGTATCTTATACCTACCTTAACCCATAGTAACAGATATAAAATAAATGTTGCTCAAATGTACAAAAATTCCTCATGATTTCGATTTTTTTATAAACTATAATAGTGTACTACTAAAATCTAAATTGGCTTAAAATATGATCTTATTTTTATACATACCCATAGTTATCTTGTTCATAACCACTTTGACCACTGCTGGTAGAGTACCCATAGTTAGCGCCATAGTTTCCACCAGAATTGTAATTGCTGTTCTGCTGGGCTGGAGCCGGTGCTGAGTAGCTGTTGGTGTTTTGATATGTCCTGGGCAACCAACAAAATTCTTTTATTTTCAAGTTCCTTTGTTAATTCCATACAAATGTTAAATAATTTAATCAGGATCTAAATTATCTGCATGTTTGTAGTCAGACGGCAATTCCTATCTTAGATATGTTTCATCATATATTTCACAGCTACTTGAAAATGATAAACATATTATTAATTTCAACTTACCCTTGAGAATTGTATTGCGTTTGCGCATATGGATCTGGTGCTTGTTGTTCATAAGATTGTTGGTACCCAGTGTTTCTAAACAAATAAAATAAGGTGTTAGTTACCATGTATCATATATATACATCAACAATACTAGTAATTATTTTTTTTTGTCAGATTGTTGGACTATCGTCTCGTATGTATCAGACGGCACATTCCTATCATGATTCCGGATCATCATAATAATATATAATAAAAATTAGTTTATCATTTATAATATATATGACAAAACTTACGAATATCCATTGTTTTGAGGAGGAGCATGTTGTACAGGTTGTGCCTGGTATCCACCCTGTGGTGGGGGTCGGCCACCTCCTCTGGGTCCATCAAACCTAAGTTAATAAAATTTGATTTACTATCAACATTTTATTTTATTATACAAGTTCCAGATTATTTTTTTTTGTCAGATTATTGGAGTATCGTCATGCGTGTATCAGACGGCACATTCCTATCATGATTCCGGTTCATCATTCACAGTTTTGTCCTTTTACGTGTTAGTGTGTCTTTTATTGACAGTAAAAAATCTTCATTGAGTTTGTCCTTAAAATTGTAACATATCATGCTTCTATTTAGCATCAGTGACTTAACTCCCAAAACAAAAACAAATCTTCTTAGTTTGTAGTTAAATGATTAAGTTATAGGAAAAAGAACAAAGGTCACTTTATCAAGAAATGATTTGTTTGAGATAGATTGTGTGGTCCTACAATTACATACCGTCCTCTTTTGGGAGGCCCACCGGGACCACCATGTGGAGGACCACTTCCTCTCTTGAATGGTGGTGGCCCTTGAATTCCAGGAGGTGGTTGGTGCAACTGGTGTGAAGGCACTGGCCTAATGTCTGCAGGTGGAATAGCTGGATCAGAATGTGACATTCCTGATGGTGCAGGGCCACCTGGACCTGGACCTCCAGGACCGCCGCGAGGATGTCCACGACCTAGAGAATAAAAAAAATCATATATTTAATCACAACAGAGCAATATTTATTTAATTACCAAAAAAATTCTTGCACAAATACAGTGTTAATGAAATAAATTTCTACTCTAGGAGATTTTAAGTTTGATGTATTTGACTGTTACTGACCTCTCATAGGCATGCCCCCACGACCACCACCCCTGTCAATTCTTGGTCCAAAGTCTCCTCTGCCCCGGCCACCTCGACCTCTCATGTTGCCAGGACCTCCTCTATTATTAAATCCACCCCCTGTAAACCATAGATTTGCATAATGATAAATAAGTAGGTACCTCATAATCTATTTAGGTTAGATTTTATTTTACTTGCAATAGTGTATGACACTTTTATTAAAAAGTTTTCAGATGAGACTTACTTAGTGGTGGTGCTTGCCGAGATTCAATGGTGGGCACAGGATGCGGGCCAGGGCCCTGTGGGTTAGGTGGGAACCGGCCGCCACGTTCGCCGATACCGCCACCACGCATAGGCGCGCCGCGGAAACCACGAGGGCCCCCGCGCGGCGGACCACCTCTCATGGGCATACCTCGACCCCTCATACCGGGACCACCGCTATACAAAAAGAGACGCCACAAATTATAACCTAAAAATTTTAACTAAAGTTTGCGTTCTAACATTAGCAATTGTGTAAGTAATTGTAACGTAAAAGGTTTGATAGTTGGATTATTCTAGAAACACAATGAAAAGTAGCAGGTTTCGGTTAGAACAGAAATAGAACGCTGACGTACCGTCCACGCATGTCGAATCCTCCTCTTCCTCTCATCCCGGGAGGTCCTCCACGTCCACCTCCCCGGAAGCCACGATGTGGTGGCCCATCCATTGTTTTAGAGGTAAAATGCACAAAATTTCCTAAATAAATTCACTAATGAGAACTTCCCAAAAATCAATACCAATAGATTACTTAGACAGCGGGCGGGTGGACGGGCGGGGGCGGGGAGCGGCGCGGCGCGGCGCGGAGCGGCCCAGAGAGTATATAATCCAGTGTTGCCAGAGCCTACTCAGTTCAGTTCAGTTCAGTTCTTAAAATAAGAGCCTACTCAGCCCCAGGTTGCCATTTTGTACTTCAAATGTTGCCATCTGACACCAAAGGTGCCATTAGATAAAATCTGTAAAAAAAACTATGCGTTTTTATTTTATTATAAATACTTATACATATTGGGTACTGCTGCTAATTGCTCTACATTTTGATTGATATAGATAAATCCATAGAACCCTATTTATTTTGTTAGCCTTCAAAATTTAAATCATTGTTTTCATGAAACTAAAATATTGTAAAATGTAATAACAAAATATAAACCTTCTCCGTTTTCTTATTAATGGATGAAATGAACATCTTTTTAAAAATTATAAGATTGCAACACTTTCCTTCTTTGATTTGTTTTAGGACCAACCAATTTGAAATATCTCTCATCCAGCAGGGCTATTCACGATGGCTCGGAATCAGACCGAGGCTCGGAATCGAAACAAATACGCAAAATTAAAATATTACGCGCGAAATTTAAAAAATAGGTATTTTAATATTTTCTACGTTCTAGAATTAAACGAACAGAAAAGAAGTTTTCCACAAAAAGTTAAATATTTTCTATAAACTCGGTTTCATTCTAGTGTACAGCCCTGCAGATCCAACTGAATGCAACTAGGTACCTACTATTTGCATAGTTTTGTTTTATTACTTAGATCATTTTTTGTTTTACAAATTGTTGCTTCTTCGATTAAAACAATAAAAAGAGAACTTGCCCGTAGGTTTATAAACAAAAGTATTAGAAAACCACGGAATATTATGAAAACTTTCTTTGCACTGCACTGCACACTGCACACTTAGAGTACTTATCTATGTTCCTTGCTGCACACAGACACATATCCATATATAATCCATCTTTGTTATTAGACATTACCCATATTTTTATCTCTAGCTTGACCGTAATAGACTTTTGGTCTGTATTACCTACCTAAGTATTGTTTTAATTTTTGTGAATAAAAATGCGTTGATTTTGATTTTGTTCAATTCGTTGCGTTCATTTCATCTGCGAAACATATGCGATATTTTTTAATGATGATCTCTTGACAAATCTAAAAGTTGCCAAAAAGTTGCCATTTTAGCTTGGTTGCCACGCAGGGTCAAATGTTGCCAAATGGCAACGCTGATAATCACTACGTTTTGTTTTTTTGGCGCGGCCGACGAAACCAAACCAGAGACTACAACTTATAGAGTTTATAATCGCTACGCCTACAACCACAACTGGCAGACTAGATAACTTAATGAATTAAAACACAAAACTAATTTAGGGATTTTCTAGGGACGACTCCTGCAGGCCAAAAGTTGGGAGCGAGGAACATGTCCTTGTGCTTGGCTGGCACAAAGCGACTTGACTCGACTAGAGCTGCTGCAGGTGAAGATGTTACGAGGTGTTTTTCATCAAAATCGGGATCTCTCCTTCACATTTGAAGATCTCAACATCTGTAGTGTTGAGATCCAAACTAGTATAGTAAAAGTATCAAAATTAAATAGTCCTCAAAACGGAAATGCTTTCATTTAGAGCAAGGTCCGAAGAAAATCATCATCATCACCCTATTAACGTTCCCACTGCTGGGACACAGGGCTCTCTAGGCGAGAGAGATTCCGGCCAAGTGCGATTTGGTGAATGTCACATGTCCTTCAAACTCTTTAAAGTTCTCAGAACATGCCGGTTTCCTCACGATGTTTGCCTTCTCCGTTAAAACACGTGTTTTAAAGTGCACATAAATGCCTCAAGAAGAAAAATCCAGAGGTGCGTGGCGGGGTTTGAACCCACGACTTTCGGAATGAAAATCGAGCGTCCTCCCACTAAGCCAACACGGCTTTTTCGGGCGAAGAAAATACCTACGTGTATTTAAATGGCTCGGCAGCAAGGGTTGTACAGCAGTTCAGATACCTTGGGCACATCATTACTTAGGACCTGAGCGATAAACTGGATATTGAGCGAGAGAAACGGAATCTGTCCATTAGGTATATTATGACAATTTCAATTTATTAGAATTTATATTTCCATTTTGCTTTCACATTTGCTGTCCGTGTTTTGCCTTTCATTCGGTCGCGAACAATCTAGAAACTTCTCATAGAAAATGACTGCTTCTTTTATTTCAATGGCAAATATGAAAAAAAAACGGGTAAAACATTATGCGGAGTTAAAAATAAATAATAATACCGATAAAACGTGTTTAAACGATGGACACAATGTAAAATTATAATGTCTTTCTTGAATTTTTTGAAATGTTTAGAAATGAACCAAAAATATTGCATCCAAAGTGTCTTCATGGAAGAGTGGAAGAGCCACTGCAGAATAAAATGAACGGTTAGCAACCAATGTGTACGTGCTTATTATTATCTTTGCAAGTTTCAACTTGGATTTTAATAGCACTCTGTTAGACACTAAGTTAATGTAAACCGGGCTTTATATAGTCCGGTCAATTTAGACATTCGAAGTTACATAAAGTCCCAACAAGCTGAATTTCAGTGAAATTGTTTAAAACATAATTATAAACAATGTCTAGAAGTTCCCCATCATTCCCATGTAAGGAAAATTTTTTATTCAAGGTCAAAGGTTACAATAATGAGTTTATCGCGATTTTCAGCAAAACGGTAAGTTTTATCTTAAAAGTACCTGAGACAAAATTATAGATCATAAAATGATCTATAAAAAATGTCTGCATACTTTTTTCTTACGAGCCACCGTTTCTGAGATAATAACGATACAATAAGTATAAATCTAAATTTAAAATTTTAGAAAATCCCCCGATTCCAATGTTTTATTTTCCTAAAAAGTAAAACACCATAATATTTAGTAATGTTCACGCGATGCTCTTTCATTTGATACCCCACTCGAGTATATTTGCAGATTTTCGGATTTTTTGTCTGTCTGTCTGTCTGGGAAATCATAGCTCCCGAACGGATGAAGCGATTTCAATTTTTTTGTATGAAAGGTGATTTTGGCCTGGGTCTTCTTAGACATGTTTTATGAAAATCGGTTAAGCCGTTTAAAAGTTATGGGGGTAAGAGTGGGGGAAGGAAAACCGAAAATCTGCAAATATACTCGAGTGGGGTATCAAATGAAAGAACATCGCGTGAACATTACTAAATATTATGGTGTTTTACTTTTAAGGAAAATAAAACATTGGAATCGGGGGATTTTCTAAAATTTTAAATTTAGATTTATACTTATTGAATCGTTATTATCTCAGAAACGGTGGCTCGTAAGAAAAAAAGTATGCAGACATTTTTTATAGATCATTTTGTGATCTATAATTTTGTCTCAGGTACTTTTATGATAAAACTTACCGTTTTGCTGAAAATCGCGATAAACTCATTATTGTAACCTTTGACCTTGAATAAAAATTTTTCCTCACATGGGAATGATGGG